>CM074299.1:0-600000 GCA_037194245.1 Opsariichthys bidens
GCTATTTTGAAGAGAAAATGCAAAATTGCATTGATGCACTTTATTTGGTTGTGCAATGAAGAGAAAACACATGTGCTGTTGCATTGCTTAGAACGAGTAATTTTGACACTTAGTCGTTTTTTCTGAGCGTGCACCATTTTTCCGAAAAATGACTAAGTGTATCAGCATTATTCATTCTGCTGTACATGGAGTTAACATATATGCTATTTTGAAGAGATAATGCAAAATTGCATTGATGCACTTTATTTCGTTGTGCAATGAAGAGAAAACACATGTGCTGTTGCATTGCACAAGCAAAATATAAGATATGAATTTGTTGCTTTGCATAGCATATAACAAACAACTCATTCCATTTAAAACTTACAAGTTTCCTCTGTGACTTAATTTTATGTTACTTCTGCCATAAAGCAGTCAATTGAGTGCATGGTTCATTTGGAGCGCATTCACATGAGGGGAACATCCTTATAACTTCATGCCGCCTACCTCGCACGCTCTCCCGGCTTGAGCAGATAAACACACCGCATGGTTGAAACGGAGTAATTTTGACACTTAGTCGTTTTTTCTCTGAGCGTGCACCATTTTTCAAAAAACGACTAAGTGTATCAGCATTATTCATTCTGCTGTACATGGAGTTAACAAATATGCTATTTTGAAGAGAGAATGCAAAATTGCATTGATGCACTTTATTTCGTTGTGCAATGAAGAGAAAACACATGTGCTGTTCCATTGCACAGAGCAAAATATAATATGAACTTGTTGCTTTGCATAGCATATAACAAATAACTCATTCCATTTAAAACTTACAACTTTCCTCTGTGACTTAATTTGATGTTACTTCTGCCATAAAGCAGTCAATTGAGTGCATGGTTCATTTGGAGCGCATTCACATGAGGGGAACATCCTTATAACTTCATGCCGCCTACCTCGCACTCTCTCCGGCTTGAGCAGAAAAACACACCGCATGGTTGAAACGGAGTAATTTTGACACTTAGTCGTTTTTCTGAGCATGCACCATTTTTCAAAAAACGACTAAGTGTATCAGCGTTAGTCATTCTGCTGTGCATGGAGTTAACATGTATGCTATTTTGAAGAGAAAATGCAAAATTGCATTGATGCACTTTATTTGGTTGTGCAATGAAGAGAAAACACATGTGCTGTTGCATTGCTTAGAACGGAGTAATTTTGACACTTAGTCGTTTTTCTGAGCGTGCACCATTTTTCGGAAAAATGACTAAGTGTATCAGCATTAATTCATTATGCTGTACATGGAGTTAACATATATGCTATTTTGAAGAGATAATGCAAACTTGCATTGATGCACTTTATTTCGTTGTGCAATGAGAGAGAGAAAACACATGTGCTGTTGCATTGCACAGAGCAAAATATAAGATATGAACTTGTTGCTTTGCATAGCATATAACAAATAACTCATTCCATTTAAAACTTACAAGTTTCCTCTGTGACTTAATTTGATGTTACTTCTGCCATAAAGCAGTCAATTGAGTGCATGGTTCATTTGGAGCGCATTCACATGAGGGGAACATCCTTATAACTTCATGCCGCCTACCTCGCACTCTCTCCGGCTTGACCAGAAAAACACACCGCATGGTTGAAACGGAGTAATTTTGACACTTAGTCGTTTTTCTGAGCGGTTGCACCATTTTTCAGAAAAACGACTAAGTGTATCAGCATTATTCATTCTGCTGTACATGGAGTTAACATATATGCTATTTTGAAGATATAATGCAAAATTGCATTGATGCACTTTATTTCGTTGAGCAATGAAGAGAAAACACATGTGCTGTTGCATTGCACAGAGCAAAATATAAGTTATGAATTTGTTGCTTTGCATAGCATATAACAAATAACTCATTCCATTTAAAACTTACAACTTTCCTCTGTGACTTAATTTGATGTTACTTCTGCCATAAAGCAGACAATTGAGTGCATGGTTCATTTGGAGCGCATTCACATGAGGGGAACGTCCTTATAACTTCATGCCGCCTACCTCGCACTCTCTCCGGCTTGAGCAGAAAAAGACACCGCATGGTTGAAACGGAGTAATTTTGACACAGTCGTTTTTCTGAGCGTGCACCATTTTTCAGAAAAACGACTAAGTGTATCAGCATTAATTCATTCTGATGTGCATGGAGATAACATGTATGCTATTTTGAAGAGAAAATGCAAAATTGCATTGATGCACTTTATTTGGTTGTGCAATGAAGAGAAAACACGTGTGCAGTTGCATTGCTTAGAACAGAGAAATTTAGACACTTAGTCGTTTTTCTAAGCGTGCACCATTTTTCCGAAAAACGACTAAGTGTATCTGCATTATTCATTCTGCTGTGCATGGAGTTAACATGTATGCTATTTTGAAGAGAAAATGCAAAATTGCATTGATGCACTTTATTTGGTTGTGCAATGAAGAGAAAACACATGTGCTGTTGCATTGCTTAGAAGGAGTAATTTTGACACAGTCGTTTTTCTGAGCGTGCACCATTTTTCCGAAAAATGACTAAGTGTATCAGCATTATTCATTCTGCTGTGCATGGATTTAACATGTATGCTATTTTGAAGAGATAATGCAAAATTGCATTGATGCACTTTATTTCGTTGTGCAATGAAGAGAAAACACATGTGCTGTTGCATTGCTTAGAAGGAGTAATTTTGACACTTAGTCGTTTTTCTGAGCGTGCACCATTTTTCCGATAAACGACGAAGTGTATCAGTATTAGTCATTCTGCTGTGAATGGATTTAACATGTATGCTATTTTGAAGAGATAATGCAAAATTGCATTGATGCACTTTATTTCGTTGTGCAATGAAGAGAAAACACATGTGCTGTTGCATTGCACTAAGCAAAATATAAGATATGAACTTGTTGCTTTGCATAGCATATAACAAATAACTCATTCCATTTAAAACTTACAACTTTCCTCTGTGACTTAATTTGATGTTACTTCTGCCATAAAGCAGTCAATTGAGTGCATGGTTCATTTGGAGCGCATTCACATGAGGGGAACATCCTTATAACTTCATGCCGCCTACCTCGCACTCTCTCCGGCTTGAGCATAAAAACACACCGCATGGTTGAAACGGAGTAATTTTGACACTTAGTCGTTTTTCTGAAAAATGGTGCACGCTCAGAAAAACGACTAAGTGTATCAGCATAAATTCATTCTGATGTACATGGAGATAACATGTATGCTATTTTGAAGAGAAAATGCAAAATTGCATTGATGCACTTTATTTGGTTGTGCAATGAAGAGAAAACACGGTGTGCAGTTGCATTGCTTATAACGGAGAAATTTAGACACTTAGTCGTTTTTCTAAGCGTGCACCATTTTTCCGGAAAAAAAAAAAACGACTAAGTGTATCTGCATTATTCATTCTGCTGTGCATGGAGTTAACATATATGCTATTTTGAAGAGATAATGCAAAATTGCAGTGATGGACTTTATTTCGTTGTGCAATGAAGAGAAAACACATGTGCTGTTGCATTGCACAGAACGGAGTAATTTTGACACTTAGTCGTTTTTCTGAGCGTGCACCATTTTTCAGAAAAACGACTAAGTGTATCAGCATTAATTCATTATGCTGTACATGGAGTTAACATATATGCTATTTTGAAGAGATAATGCAAACTTGCATTGATGCACTTTATTTCGTTGTGCAATGAAGAGAAAACACATGTGCTGTTGCATTGCACAGAGCAAAATATAAGATATGAACTTGTTGCTTTGCATAGCATATAACAAATAACTCATTCCATTTAAAACTTACAAGTTTCCTCTGTGACTTAATTTGATGTTACTTCTGCCATAAAGCAGTCAATTGAGTGCATGGTTCATTTGGAGCGCATTCACATGAGGGGAACATCCTTATAACTTCATGCCGCCTACCTCGCACTCTCTCAGGCTTGAGCAGAAAAACACACCGCATGGTTGAAACGGAGTAATTTTGACACTTAGTCGTTTTTCTGAGCGTGCACCATTTTTCAGAAAAACGACTAAGTGTATCAGCATAAATTCATTCTGCTCTGCATGAAGATAAGATGTATGCTATTTTGAAGAGAAAATGCAAAATTGCATTGATGCACTTTATTTGGTTGTGCAATGAAGAGAAAACACATGTGCTGTTGCATTGCTTAGAACGGAGTAATTTTGACACTTAGTCGTTTTTCTGAGCGTGCACCATTTTTCCGAAAAATGACTAAGTGTATCAGCATTATTCATTCTGCTGTACATGGAGTTAACATATATGCTATTTTGAAGAGATAATGCAAAATTGCATTGATGCACTTTATTTCGTTGTGCAATGAAGAGAAAACACATGTACTGTTCCATTGCACAGAGCAAAATATAAGATATGAACTTGTTGCTTTGCATAGCATATAACAAATAACTCATTCCATTTAAAACTTACAACTTTCCTCTGTGACTTAATTTGATGTTACTTCTGCCATAAAGCAGTCAATTGAGTGCATGGTTCATTTGGAGCGCATTCACATGAGGGGAACATCCTTATAACTTCATGCCGCACTCTCTCCGGCTTGAGCAGAGAAACACACCGCATGGTTGAAACGGAGTAATTTTGACACTTAGTCGTTTTTCTGAGTGTAAGATTTGGAACATCTTGTGCCCTGTTTTCCAATGTTGATCATGTGATTCTGTTTTTGCTGACTTGATTCTTCTTGCAACCTGTATCACAAATATCCAGACATTATATCATCTTGCTTACCCCTAGACTGACCCAGCAGAAACCATGTGATTATAATCATGTCCTTATATGTATTTCCAGTTGTTGAAACGGATGGTTTCACTTCTTGATTTCTACCTATAAATTGTACCCCTGGACAACGAATAAATTGTGTCAATGATTGAACTGCATTCGTGCTGGTCTCATCTTTGATACCCAGAATCGATTCTGCATTTCTTGCTGCATTGCTCAAGCTCAATTTTAAAGAGTCTTTTGAACTCAATATCCAAATTATTTTTATCTAACAGTTTGGGGGCTCGTCCGCGAAAGGGGGGGATTCTCCCTGAGAACCGGGAAAAGAGAAAAGCGTGCCGAAGATCGAAGGACCTACAGAAAAAGGGTAAGTGTCTTTCTGAATAAAGCACTACCCTGTAGGATCCTGTTGTTGAAAACAAATCTCGTGAATGCATGAGAAGTTTTCTTTTTTTTGTAATCACTTGTAGGCTAGTGGAAAGCACCTTCCATTGTTGTGCCACTATGGTTGGCAAACAGTAGTTTTAATTAACTATTAGCAGGAGTGATTGGGAACCACCAATTGTTAGTGGAGAAATATCCATCGTTGTGACACTGTGGCAACTACGGCCATTGTGTTTAGCCGGATCGCAACAACGGTAGCTTTAATTAGCTATTAACTGGGATGGTGGTTGGAGGGTACAGTACTGATCACACTGTGCTCTCGGATCACGGCGGCGCATATTGGTTTTACGTAAAATCAAATGTGTAAATTTTCAATATTGATAAATCACTTCAATTGTCATTGCATGTTGAAAGATTGTGACATAAAAGAAGGTGTTTTTAGGGGCGACCTGGACTCTGTTTGGCAAAGCTGGACAGATAAGGCGAGAGCCCAACATTAGATTAAAACACCCAAACAAAAGAAGGTGATTTTAGAGGCGATCAGGACGAAAAGTCTTGTGTGAGCCTAACCTAGGACCATCACCCAAGTCACAATACGATACATGCACAACAGTTGGGGTTGAGCAATTTAGTACAGAAATCTTTGTGCACACTTACTAACAACTGAAACTGATCAATAATACACTACAAGTGGAAGATGGGGGGTTCAGTCTCTAGACCATTACCCAATGAAACGCCGGCTGAATTCATGTATAGAAACGACCAAGGAATTTACACCGAACCGTATATTAGTAATTTGGCTGGATGGTCAGAACAGATGAAACCACAAATTGAACTCACGTATCCAAGAGAGGGTTCGTTTACCGAGGAAAATATGCAATTGGCAAAGCGTCTAGTGAAAGAAGGGTGGGGCGATCCAGAATGGGATTATACTTATATGACAAAAAGTTTTAATGTCTGGAAAGAAATGAAGAAGATTTGGGACGAAGGACCCGAGAAAAAAAGTGTAACAGCGTTCGTATCTCAACAAAAGAGACTCGCAGCAGCAAAGCCACCGCCCTACTATACGGGCCATGACCCCTCTGCACCTTGCGTAACGAAACCTAAAGAGTGGCAGACTGATTTTAAAACAGAGAATAGAGGAAGTGAAACTAAGGCATCCAGCCAGAATGCGATGGTATGGACAAGAGCTGCAAACGCAATAAATATGAAACCATTAAAAATGTCTGATATGGAAGCGATATGTAACAGTTTACCATCTCCTCAAAATCCCGCTAAATTCGTGACTATCCTACAAACGCACACTAAATATGCTCATCTCACCGGAGCAGATTACAGAGCAATTCTGTTGAGAATATTACCAGAGGATGTCACTGAGGCAAATTTAATAGAGAAATGCCCCGCGCTAAAACATGAAAATGATAAATTGACAGGGACGGGCACCGCTGCTTCGCCCCATGTTTACTATTGGGAAAAGCCTGAAAATCACAATACCTTTTATGCACAGCTAAAAACCTTCTTAGACCAACGCATAGGTGAAAAACAGGATCTGTCTTTTGCTGCCAACACCAAGCAAAAACCAAAAGAGTCCGTTTCAGATTTTTACATGCGGTTCAAGAAGGCATGGGTGGAAGAATCCAAACTTCCAACAAGCTCTGACATGAAAGCTTTGTTTACTAATACTTTCTTGAACAATATGCAGGCTTCGAACGCAAAACTAATCAGAATCACCACTACCAACCTCCACAATATGGAAATAGATGCATTAGGCCAGAGAATTAGGGAATTAGATTCATCCGGTGGTTTCGCAGTCAAAACCGAGACAGCAATGTTTACAACACAAAACCCTCAATCGAAAGTTCGCGACCAAAAGGTGGAAGTGAAACAGCCGCGGCACGGTCAAGACCTTTAGTGTGTTACTTTTGTGGGAAAGAAGGTCACGTCCGCAGCGATTGCAGAGCGTGGAGAGGGCGACAAATGGGGAAGCCGTGGGTAAAGCCACAACAACACAGTAATGACACAGGAAATTATCCTACCATGTAGCCAAAGAATCAGCAATGACGCCAGGAATTAGTTCCAGAATTATCGATGGTGACCTTAGCTTTCTCAAATCATAGCGAAGATTTACCTTACATCACTTTGACGGTACATGGTCAACCACAGACGTTCCTTTTGGACTCTGGGGCTGATGTGACGTCGATCTCATCGATTTTTTATGAAGGGCCACTTAGTAATCGAATAGTTAATTCTGTAGGTATATCTGGAACTAGCATTGCATGTCCTGTAACGCCCCCTTGGAAGTAAGAGCTCCTGGATTCAAACCATTTTTTCACAAATTCACAATTATTCCAGAAGCTCCAATGAATTTATTGGGACGAGATCTCATGCATAAATTGAATATGGACATTAACTTTACGGAAAAACAAGTTGTGTTTTCCTTCCAGTCTAATTTGCAGGTCTCTGTGAATCCTTTGCCAACATTGACATGGGAAGAAACCAGTGAACCACAGAGTGGACCACAGCACAGTGAGCCACAACTGGACAAGCCTCGGATGGTGCATCACATGATTAATCCATCTTTGTGGTCACAATACAAAGATGACACAGGTTTCATAGATATGGAACCTTACAAAGCTAAATTAAAGACTGATAAACCAGTCTATATTAAACAATATCCTTTGTCCAAAGACAAGGAACTTGGTATCAAACCACTGATTGACAATTTTGTGCAGCAGGGTGTCCTCATACCAATACATTCACCGTACAACACACCCGTGAATCCGGTGGTTAAGGCGGATGGAAAGACGTGGCGATTGACTCAGGACTTGAGAGTAGTGAACCAATTAATAACACCTTTAGCTCCTATTGTACCTGACGTTCCAACTGTTATCAATTCTATTCCGTGCACCCACAAATATTTCACAGTTATTGATCTTTGCGCAGCATTCTTCTCTGTACCTGTACATCCAGAAACTCAGCCTATCTTAGCTTTTACATTTCAAGGTAGACAGTTGACGTGGACACGCCTTGCGCAGGGTTTCATTGACTCACCCGCTGTTTTCTCGGCAGCAGTGCAAAGAACATTGGCTAAAATGACTGATTTGCCTTCTACAGTTTGTGTGCTTCAATATGCAGATGACATCCTGGTTTCCGGGGAAACACAGGCAGACTGTGAAAAGGCCTCCATCATCGTCTGCAACGTGCTCGCCCAAGCTGGATTCAAGGCTTCGAAAGAAAAGCTTCAGTGGGTCAAGTCAAAGGTGATGTACCTGGGACACATCATAATGCCAGGTTTGAAAGCAATCTCAACAGACAGGGTCCAGTTGATCAGAGAAATGAAGTCCCCTCGAACTGTACAACAACTTCAAAGCTTCTTGGGGTTAGTGAATTATTGCAGATCTTGGATTCCTGATTGTGCATTACATGACAGACATTTGAGACACCTGATTGACCACAAAGCCCCTCCAAGTACTCCTTTACAGTGGACAGATGAAGCGGAACTGCATTTTACTGCACTGAAAGAAGCCATCACCACAGCACCTGCATTGGGCCTTCCCGACTATTCCCGAGACTTTCACCTGCATGTTCGTGAGGCGGAGGGTGTGGCCCTTGGCGTCCTGTTGCAACAGCACGGCTCCACGTACAGACCATTAGCATACCTGTCTAAGAAACTAGATAATATAGCTTCGGGTATGCCAGCATGCCTGCGGGCGGTAGCAGCTGCAGCTCTGATTGTACAGATGGCAGAGAGAATGGTTTTGTCACATCCATTGATCCTTTATACCTCCCATCAGGTAGGAGCTATTTTGCACAACATGCAAACACAGCATATGACAGCGCAACGACGTTCAGGGTATGAGGCAACTCTGCTGGCAACCAAAAATCTCACTATTAAGCCAACTGCATCCATTAACCCTGCATTGCTGGGCGTCCTTGGAATGACAGACATGATAACTAATGTGACAGAGCATGATTGCATCATTGAATTGACTTCCTCATGTTCTTCCAGGGCCGATCTTTTGGACACGCCCCTGGATGGGGGAATACATATCTATATTGATGGGTCGTGTTCAAAACCTTCCGATGGTGTCTACCTTTGTGGCTACGCTGTGGTGTCGGACACTGGTGAAGTATTAGAGGCTTTCGCATTGGACTACAATTCAGCTCAAGCTGCTGAATTGGTTGCATTAATTCGAGCATGTGAACTGATGGCAGGAAAACGTGTAACAATCTACACTGATTCAAAGTATGCATGGGGGGTAGTACATCATTTTGCTAAAACATGGGAAGCTAGAGATTTTAAAACAGCAGACGGTAAACCCATAGCTCATTCTAACCTCATAGGGCAATTGACTAAGGCAGTACAGCTTCCCTCCGAAGTGGCCATAGTAAAGGTGAAAGGTCACGCAGCAGGAGATGATGAACAAGCTATAGGAAACAGAAATGCAGATGAAGCTGCCAAAGAAGCTGCAAAAGCACAAATCAAATCACCGTTCGTCACGAGTAACCAAAGCCAGTTAATTATGACCATGCACGTAACTAACGTATCCGACATCGACATTAAGATCTTGCAGAGCCAACCAACACAAGTTGATTTGGAGCATTGGGGAAAACACAAATGTGCCCCAGATAAAGATGGAATTTTGAGAGATGAAAAGGGAAGAATAGCGCTTCCGAAGTTAGGATTAATAGTCCTCATCAGACATTACCATGGTTTGTCGCACACAAGTTGTGCAAAGGTAGTACAAGTAATCAATCAACTGTATTGTATTGCAGAAGTTCACAAAACTGCTAAGCTCGTGCTAGATGCATGTCTTACATGTGCCAAAGTAAATCCGCACAAACCAGCTAAACATGATGCTCTGCCACATCCACAAGCACCATTTCAGAATGTGCAAATTGATTTTACGCACATGCCGCCAATAGGAAATTTGAAATATCTTTTAGTAATTGTGGATCGATTCTCAAAGTGGCCAGAAGCATTTCCATGTGCAAAAGAAGATGCTAAAACTGTGGTACGAATTCTAACCAGGGAAATAATTCCTCGATTTGGCATACCTACCACTATTGAAAGCGATAACGGGACGCCATTTGCGTCAAAGGTAACGCAACTCTTGGCCAAGGCATTGTCAATTGACTGGCAATTCCACATTCCTTACCATCCGCAGTCTTCATCAAATGTCGAACGCCTCAATCAAACCATCAAAAGAAGGCTTACAAAAGCCTCCATTGACACCGGAAAGAGATGGCTAGATTTGCTGCCCACAGTGTTGGCAGAAATAAGAATGACTCCATCTTCCACTACTAAATTCTCACCATTTGAAATACTAATGGGTAGACCTTTCCCTACTCCATGGGTGAAAGCCCGCTCAGGCATTACTTCCCTAGGTGACCTGGAGGTGATACAGGAGGACTACGTGACTTCCCTCATCGAAAAACTAAATTCTGTATGTGCTGATGTTTCTCTGTGTCTCCCTCTCCCCTCAGAAAAGCCCACTCACCCTTTTGTTCCAGGAGAGAGTGTGCTGATCAAAGACTTGAAACCAACGAAGGTGGGAGAGCCGAGGTATCTTGGACCTGCCACGGTGATCGCTGTGACAAGGACCGGAGTTCTGACAGATTACCAGCCGCAGTGGATACACGCCTCGAGGATAAAGCACAGTCCTTCAGGAGAGCAGGCAAGCTCCAATTTAGAATAGAATCTCAAAAGGGGATTCACCTTACTGCCTAGCAGGGAGGAGCAAAACACTGATTAAGCTGAGGAAAGAACTACCTCTAATAGTGAGGTGGGGGTCATCCAAAGCTAGAAGATATATGGCCCATTGAGTCAAACAGTGTTAACTCCTTACACCCCCTGCATGCACTAAGGGCCAAATTCTTATTAATGGATATACCGTCTCTAGAGGGGTTTACTCAGTGCTCAGTTGCAGAAGCTGTTGCAGTGTTCAGCGAAGATATTGTTTATTTCGCCAAGTGCTCCCTAGAGGAAGACCCAAGATTAGACGAGATAATTCTGGAGAGACCATTCCCAGACAAGAGTGTGTTATATCTGTTCACACTACAATACGGGACATTTGAAGTGTACAAGCGAGAAATGAATTAAATGTCCATATTAGACCTGTTACATGATTGGACAATAGTGCAAAAGCAAACTTGGGAAGAAATAGCATTCGAGACATTATCAAACCTTGAATTACCTGCTGAAAAGGTCGTTTTCGGCAAAATTACATTATTTGCGTACCCACCACCCGCTGCAAGGGATACGTGGAACTTACTGCAGGACAGACTACTTGCAAGACCTCCCAATACTGCTCTAGTACATCTAATTAAACCAAACCCAACGAATCCAGAAGGAAAATTGGTTGTGTACAAGATAGACAAAAATTGGAAGTCATTAGTTGAAGCTCATCTGAAATTCCTATGTCCGGAAGAATAGAATCAGTACAGAAACCTTGGCATCCATTCAGATGGCCAGGAATGTGTGGAATCCGAGGAACAACATGCATCCTCATGATAATAACTGTAATAATTGTATCAGTAATCTTTGTGTGGGAAGCAGAGAAAGTCAGACAAAATGACACACTTCCTCATAAGAGAGAATTATCAGGAAGTCCGCCACACGCCAACCCACTCTTAGTAACCTTAAGGCAGGGAAGGAATGAGAGCTTTGTGTGTGACCCCATAACTGCCTACTTAGGAATTGTGGGTCTTAACACGAAATCGATGCGAACTCTGTATGGTGACGGGCTATATTTTTGTACTGGGACATGCAGTTGGTCAGAGATAAAGGCGTATGTTGGACCTGAGAATGGAAAATTAGAGGACGGTTCATAGCAAGTGCAATATTAGTGGATCAGGGAGGAATAATCTGGACTGATGGAAGGAAAAGACGCTCATTGGTGCTGAACGTTACAATATCTGATGTGCAGCTTTCTGATGCAGGAAAGTCTTATTGTGGATGGGATAGGTCAGGTAAAGATGGATATCAAGAAGTTCGGATTGAAGTAATTCCACAGGGTACGGATATAACAATTCAGAGTGCAATATCAGGGTTAGCCCCAGATTCAGCTGACTTATCACCAGATATGTCTGCAAAAGACATAGAGTTCATCATGAGTTCAGATTTGAGCGATTCTATTAAGGAAGTTAGGACTGCTAAAGCCAGATGTGAAGGAAATTATGCATGTGCATTGGCGCTTCTACAACGAGGTGCTTTAAAGAATGAGATAGACGGAGAATGTTGGATTTGTATGCAACTGCATGCAGCATGGAAAACGTACCCAATGACCTCAGAGACAGTTCATCTAGAGAAAAACAAATGCGATATACCACGACAAATGTCCATTATAGTACAAATGACAAACAATCTGCGAGATAATAAGACCGTAACATCTTCTTTAAAAGACTACAACTGCTCGTATGTAGGTCTTCCATTCGAAGGACCGGCTTTTCGTGTACAATCACATTTCGCAGATTTATGTATTTGTTCCAACAAAGGGCGACACTATGTGGGAACTTCAGATTGTATGAATACCATAACAATCAATCAAGCGGCTATGAATGGGAATAACTGTAGTATTAAGTATCACAATCAAACAAAGGAAAGTTTTGAATGCCCATTCTCCTCCTTAGATAGCGCTCCAGGTATGATTTGGACTTGTGGAGGAATGGCATATTACCATTTAGATGAAGGAGAATGGCATGGATGTTGCTATCCCGCACTGCTTTCCACTGGAACCACGGTATTAATTAGAGAAAATGTTGATGTCAATAACCAAGATACACCACATCGAAAGAAAAGAGATACAAACAGCATGCCTAATCGATACAAGGGATACAAGATCTCCAGTCCATGGACAACTCCATGGGAAAATGTAGGGTGGTCCGTAGCGGGTTTCTTCACTGGAGTAGGGACTACAGTTGCTCTGAACAAGATTAATGGCTTAGCATGGCAGGTTTTATCTTTGGAGAATGACACTGCTCACGCATTAGGAGTAATTGCAGATGAGTTGAAGAAGATGAGAGAAGCAGTCATTCAGAATAGACTAGTCTTAGACATGTTGACCGCGGAAAGGGGAGGAGTTTGCAAAATGTTGGATGTTTCTTGTTGTTTTTACATTCCAGATAATTCGGACAACATTACGAACATCATCCACCACATGAGAGAATCCATCCCAGAGCCAAAGAGAGATGAGTCGTGGTTTGGCTGGCTGAACAGCCTGTGGGGTGGCTGGGGAACGTGGATTTTCAATACGGTCATACCTATTGTTGTACTCATGTTGATCTTACTCTTGTTAACACCATGTCTGCTCCAATGTCTCAGTAGCTTCATTGCACGTTCCCTCCAAGCTCTAACATCCAGAGACACATACCAAGTGATGTTAAATGTTCAAGCTACCCAGACATTTTCTCGTCAACCTGTTGCTCAACCAAATGAACAGGAGTTTGATATTGATGACAGTGACAATGAATATGTGCATACCTACGAATTATAAGTAATCAGTGATAAATTTACTACCCATAATTATAATTTGAAATGATTAATACGATTTTTTCCAGTGATCATTTGAAGTGATTTTCTACAAGTGATAATTTGTAATTAGAAAAAAAAAACAGTGATTTCTTTTATTTTTAAGAATGGAATTTAATTCATTAGAGGATGTTGTACTAACTTGTTGTATCATTTCATGGTAACAGATTTTTGATGTATCTGAACTAACAAAAAAAAAAAATAATAATAATAATAATAATACAAGTTTATATGATTGTATGTGATAATCAAGTCTTTTTCTGTGCACAAGAATGTTCATAAAGTAAGACATTTTGTCTTAAAGTGTCCATTGTAAGATTTGGAACATCTTGTGCCCTGTTTTCCAATGTTGATCATGTGATTCTGTTTTTGCTGACTTGATTCTTCTTGCAACCTGTATCACAAATATCCAGACATTATATCATCTTGCTTACCCCTAGACTGACCCAGAAACCATGTGATTATAATCATGTCCTTATATGTATTTCCAGTTGTTGAAACGGATGGTTTCACTTCTTGATTTCTACCTATAAATTGTACCCCTGGACAACGAATAAATTGTGTCAATGATTGAACTGCATTCGTGCTGGTCTCATCTTTGATACCCAGAATCGATTCTGCATTTCTTGCTGCATTGCTCAAGCTCAATTTTAAACTCAAAATCTTTTGAACTCAATATCCAAATTATTTTTATCTAACACTGAGCGTGCACCATTTTTCAGTAAAACGACGAAGTGTATCAGCATTAGTCATTCTGCTGTGCATGGAGTTAACATGTATGCTATTTTGAAGATATAATGCAAAATTGCATTGATGCACTTTATTTCGTTGTGCAATGAAGAGAAAACACATGTGCTGTTGCATTGCTTAGAACGGAGTAATTTTGACACTTAGTCGTGTTTCTGAGCGTGCACCATTTTTCCGAAAAATGACTAAGTGTATCAGCATAAATTCATTCTGATGTGCATGGAGATAACATGTATGCTATTTTGAAGAGATAATGCAAAATTGCATTGATGCACTTTATTTCGTTGTGCAATGAAGAGAAAACACATGTGCTGTTGCATTGCACTGAGCAAAATATAAGATATGAACTTGTTGCTTTGCATAGCATATAACAAATAACTCATTCCATTTAAAACTTACAACTTTCCTCTGTGACTTAATTTGATGTTACTTCTGCCATAAAGCTGTCAATTGACTGCATGGTTCATTTGGAGCGCATTCACATGAGGGGAACATCCTTATAACTTCATGCCGCCTACCTCGCACTCTCACCGGCTTGAGCAGAAAAACACACCGCATGGTTGAAACGGAGTAATTTTGACACTTGGTCGTTTTTCTGAGTGTGCACCATTTTTCAAAAAACGACTAAGTGTATCAGCATAAATTCATTCTGATGTGCATGGAGATAACATGTATGCTATTTTGAAGAGAAAATGCAAAATTGCATTGATGCACTTTATTTGGTTGTGCAATGAAGAGAAAACACGTGTGCAGTTGCATTGCTTAGAACGGAGAAATTTAGACACTTAGACGTTTTACTAAGCGTGCACCATTTTTCCGAAAAAACGACTAAGTGTATCTGCATTATTCATTCTGCTGTGTATGGAGTTAACATATATGCTATTTTGAAGAGATAATGCAAAATTGCAGTGATGGACTTTATTTCGTTGTGCAATGAAGAGAAAACACATGTGCTGTTGCATTGCACAGAGCAAAATATAAGATATGAACTTGTTGCTTTGCATAGCATATAACAAATAACTCATTCCATTTAAAACTTACAAGTTTCCTCTGTGACTTAATTTGATGTTACTTCTGCCATAAAGCAGTCAATTGAGTGCATGGTTCATTTGGAGCGCATTCACATGAGGGGAACATCCTTATAACTTCATGCCGCCTACCTCGCACTCTCTCCGGCTTGAGCAGAAAAAACACACCGCATGGTTGAAACGGAGTAATTTTGACACTTAGTCGTTTTTCTGAGCGTGCACTATTTTTCAAAAAACGACTAAGTGTATCAGCATAAATTCATTCTGATGTGCATGGAGATAACATGTATGCTATTTTGAAGAGAAAATGCAAAATTGCATTGATGCACTTTATTTGGTTGTGCAATGAAGAGAAAACACATGTGCTGTTGCATTGCACAGAACGGAGTAATTTTGACACTTAGTCGTTTTTCTGAGCGTGCACCATTTTTCAGAAAAATGACTAAGTGTATCAGCATTATTCATTCTGCTGTACATGGAGTAACCTATATGCTATTTTGAAGAGATAATGCAAAATTGCATTGATGCACTTTATTTCGTTGTGCAATGAAGAGAAAACACATGTGCTGTTCCATTGCACAGAGCAAAATATAAGATATGAACTTGTTGCTTTGCATAGCATATAACAAATAACTCATTCCATTCTTGAACTTTCTATTGCTACCCGTTGACTCCTTCTGGTGATAGTTCAGCCAATTTTTGACCTTCATAACATATTTCAGTTCTTGATATGGAACTTTCTGTTTCTACCTAATTGACTCCTTCTTGTGATACATTAGCCATAGAGTAGCCAATATTGTACCCATTGGACAAGTTTCAGTCAAGGGTCTTGAAATTTCTATACCTACTCATTGGCTCTTTCTGATGTTACATCGGTCATTCAGAAATCCATATTTGACCAAATGGATTAATATCGGGCCCATAATTCATCAATTTTGAACTTTCTAACATCAGAAGGATTCAATGAGTGTATAGAGAAATTTCAAGATCGATGACTGAAACATGTTCAATGGGTCAAATAATGGCTACTCTATGGCTAATTTATCACCAGAAGGAGTCAATTGGGTAGGAACAGAAAGTTCAAGATCAAGGACAGAAAAATAATAAATGGCTCAAAAATTGACTACTGTATGGCTAATTTATCACCAGAAGGAGTTAATGGTTAGAAATAAAAACTTCAAAATTGATGAATCTTGAGCTAGATTTTAGTATTTTATGTCAAAAATAGACATAGACTTCTGAATGGCAGTTGTACCAACAGGAGTCAATGAATAGGTATGAAAATTTCAAGATCCAACAGGCCCAAGAGTCGTCGATTTTGAACTTTTTATTTCTACCCATTGACTCCTTCTGGTGATAAATTAGCCTTAGAGTAGCCAATATTTGACCCATTGAACATGTTTCAGTCCTTGATCTTGAACTTTTTATACATACTCATAGAATCCGAATGATGATACATCAGCCAATCAGAAGTCCATATTTGACCGAATGGACTTATATCGGGCCCAAGAGTCATCAATTTTGAACTTTCTATTTCTACCCCATAGACTCATTCCGGTGATGGATCAGCCAATCAGTAGGCAAATTTTGACTTACTGAACATGTTTCACTCCTTGATCTTGAACTTTTAATACATACTCATTGACTACTTCTGATTTTACATCAGTCATTCAGAGGTCCATTTTTGACCAAATAGACTTATATCTCATCTAGGAGCCATCAATTTTGAACTTTTAAGTTCTACCCATTAACTCCTTGTGTTGAAAGTTCAGCCAATATTTGACCTACTGAATATATTTCAGTCCTTGATCTTGAACTTTCTATTGCTACCTGTTGACTCCTTCTGGTGATAGTTCAGCCAATTTTTGACCTTCATAACATATTTCAGTTCTTGATTTTGCAATTTCTATACCTACTCATTGACTTTTTGTGATGTAATGCCAGTAATTCTGAAGTCCATATTTGACCAAATGGACAAATATTGGGCCCAAGAGTCATCGATTTTGAACTTTCTACTTTTTCCCAATTGACTCCTGGTGATAAATTAATAATAAAGTAGCCAATGTTTGACCCATTGAACATGTTTCAGTTATGGATCTTTAAAATTTTTATACCTACTTATTGACTCTTTCTGATGTTATATCAGTCATTCACATGTCCATATTTGACAAAATGGACTAATATTGGGCCCAAGAGTCATCGATTTTTAACTTTCTATGAGTCCATTCGGTAAAATATGAACTTTTGAATGACCCATGTAACATGAGAAGGATGTCGATGAGTATATATTGAAAATTCAAGATCAAGGACTGAAACATGTGCAGTGGGTCAAATATTTGCTATACAATGGCTAATGTATCAACAGAAGGAATCAATTGTGTAGAATTAGGAAGTTCAAAATCTATGACTCTTGGGCCCGATATTAGTACATTTGGTCAAATATGGATTTCTGAATAACTGACATAAAATCATAAAGAGTAAATTTGCAGGCATATAAGTTTCAAGATCCACGACTGAAACAAGTGCAATGGGTCAAATATTGGCTACTCTATGGATAATTTATCACCAGAAGGAGTCAATTGGGAATAAATAAAAGTTTCAAAATCGACGACTCATGGGCCCGATATTAGTCCATTTGGTCAAATATGGATTTCTGAATGGTCGATGTAACATCAGAAGGATTCAATGAGTGTATAGAGAAATTTCAAGATTGATGACTGAAACATGTTCAATGAGTCAAATAATGGCGACTCTATGGCTAATTTATCACCAGAAGGAGTCAATGGTTAGAAATAAAAACTTCAAAATTGATGAATCTTGGGCTAGATTTTAGTATTTTATGTCAAAAAATAGACATAGACTTCTGAATGGCAGTTGTACCAACAGAAGGAGTCAATGTGTAAGTATGAAAATTTCAAGATCCAACAGGCCCAAGAGTCGTCGATTTTGAACTTTTTAGTTCTACCCATTGACTCCTTCTGGTGATAAAGTAGCCTTAGAGTAGCCAATATTTGACCCACTGAATATGTTTCAGTCCTTGATCTTGAACTTTTTATACATACTCATAGAATCCGAATGATGATACATCAGCCAATCAGAAGTCCATATTTGACCGAATGGACTTATATCCGGCCCAAGAGTCATCAATTTTAAACTTTCTCTTTCTACCCCACAGACTCCCTCTGGTTATCAATTAGTCTTAGAGTAGGCAATATTTGACCCATTAAACTTGTTTCAGTCGTGGATCTTGAAATTTCTATGCTTACTAATTGACTCTTTCTGATGTTATGTCAGTTATTTAGAAGTCCATATTTGACCAAATGTACTAATATCTGGCCTAAGGGCCATCGATTTTGAACTTATATTTCTACACAATTGATTCCTTCTGTTGATAGATTAGCCTTTGAATAGCAAATATTTGACCCATTGAACATGTTTCAGTTCTTGATCTTGAACTTTTTATACATACTCATTGACTCCTTCTGATGTTACATTGACCATTCAGAAGTCAATATTTGACCAAATGGACTCATATCCACCCCAAGATTAGTCGATTTTGAACTTTCTATTTCTGCCCATTAGACTCATTCCGGTGATGGATCAGCCAATCAGTAGGCAAATTTTGACTTACTGAACATGTTTCACTCCTTGATCTTGAACTTTTAATACATACTCATTGACTACTTCTGATTTTACATCAGTCATTCAGAGGTCCATTTTTGACCAAATAGACTTATATCTCATCCAGGAGTCATCAATTTTGAACTTTTAAGTTCTACCCATTGACTCCTTGTGTTGAAAGTTCAGCCGATATTTGACCTACTGAATATATTTCAGTCCTTGATCTTGAACTTTCTATTGCTACCCATTGACTCCTTCTGGTGATAGTTCAGCCAATTTTTGACCTTCATAACATATTTCAGTTTTTGATCTTGAACTTTCTGTTTACTACCTAATTGACTCCTTCTTGTGATACATTAGCCATAGAGAAGCCAATATTGTACCCATTGGACAAGTTTCAGTCAAGGATCTTGAAATTTCTATACTACTCATTGACTCTTTCTGATGTTACATCGGTCATTCAGAAATCCATATATGACCAAATGGACTAATATCGGGCCCAAGGGTCATCAATTTTGAACTTTCTATTTCTACCCAATTGATTTTTTGTGGCGATACATTAGCCATAGAGTAGCCAATATTTGACCCATTGAACATTTTTCAGTGGTTGATCTTGAACTTTCTGTACATACTCATAGAATCCGAATGATGATACATCAGCCAATCAGAAATTCATATTTGACCGAATGGACTTATATCGGACCCCAGAGTCATCAATTTTGATATTTCTCTTTCTGCCTAATAGACTCCTTCTTGTGATCAATTAGCCATAGACTAGCCAATATTTTACCCATTGGACATGTTTCAGTCATGGATCTTGCAATTTCTATACCTACTCATTGACTCTTTCTGATGTCATGCCAGTAATTCCGAAGTCCATATTTGACCAAATGAACAAATATCGGGCCCAAGAGTCGTCAATTTTGAACTTTGTATTTCTACCAAATTGACTCCTTCTGGTGATAAATTAGCCATAGAGTAGTCAATATTTGACCCACTGTACCTGTTTCTGTCATCAATCTTGAAATTTATATACACACTCATTGACTCTATCTGTTGTTACATCAGCCATTCAGAGTCCATATTTGACCTAAAATACTAATATACGGCCCAAGAGTCATCTATTTTGATCTTTTTAGTTTCTATCTATTGACTTCTTCTGGTGATAGTTCAGCTAATTTTTGACCTACTGAACATATTTCAGTCCTTGATCTTGAACTTTCTGTTCCTACCCAATTGTGTCCTTCTTGTGATTCATTAGCTATAGAGTAGTAAATATTTAACCATTGGTCATGTTTCAGTCATGAATCTTGAAATTTCTATACCTACTCATTGACTCTTTCTGATGTTACACCGGTCATTCAGAAATCCATATTTGACCAATTGGACTAATATCAGGCCCAAGATTCGTCGATTTTGAACTTTTTAGTTCTACCCTTTTGACTCCTTTTGGTGATAAATTAGCCTTAGAGTAGCCAATATTTGACCCATTGAAAATGTTTCATTCTTGGATCTTTAAATTTCTATACCTACTCATTGACTCCTTCTGTTGGTACAACTGCCATTCAGATGTCTATGTTTGAAATAAAATACTACTATGTAGCCGATGATTCATCCATTTTGAAGTTTTTATTTCTAACCATTTACTCCTTCAAATATCTTAGCAAATATTTTACTCACTGGACATGTTTCAGTCATGTATCTTGAAATTTCTATACCTACTCATTGACTCTTTCTGATATTATATCAGTCATTCACAAGTCCATATTTGACAAAATGGACTAATATCGGGCCAAAGAGTCGTCGAATTTGAAGTTTCTATTTCTACCAAATTGACTCTTTCCGGTGATAAATTAGCCATAGAGTAGCCAATATTTGACCCATTAAACATGTTTCAGTCATGGATCTTGAAATTTCTATGTATACTTATTGACTCTATGTTGTTACATCAGCCATTCAGAGTCCATATTTGATCTAAAATACTAATATATGGCGCAAGAAACATCAATTTTGAACTTTTTAGTTTTACCCATTGACTCCATCTTGTGATAGTTCAGCCAATATTTGACCTACTGAATATATTTCAGTCCTTGATCTTGAACTTTCTATACTTACTCATTGACTTTTTCTGATGTTATGTCAATGTTTCAAAAATCCATATTTGACCGAATGGACTCATATCGGGCCCAAGAGTCATCAATTTTGAACTTTCTATTTCATCCTAATTGATTCCTTCTGGTGATGCATTATTCATAGAATATCAAATATTTGACCCATTGAACTTGTTTCAGTCCTTGATCTTGAACTTTTTATACATACTCATAGAATCCGAATGATGAGACATCAGCCAATCAGAAGTCCATATTTGACCGAATGGACTTATATTGGGCCCAAGAGTCATCAATTTTGAACTTATATTTCTACACAATTGATTCCTTCTGTTGATCAATTAGCCTTAGAGTAGCCAGTATATGACCCATTGAACTTGTTTCAGTCCTTGATCTTGAACTTTTTATACATACTCATAGAATCCGAATGATGATACATCAGCCAACCAGAAGTCCATATTTGACCGAATGGACTTATATCGGGCCCAAGAGTCATCAATTTTGAACTTATATTCCTACACAATTAATTCCTTCTGTTGATCAATTAGCCTTAGAGTAGCCAGTATATGACCCATTGAACTTGTTTCAGTCCTTGATCTTGAACTTTTTATACATACTCATAGAATCCGAATGATGATACATCAGCCAACCAGAAGTCCATATTTGACCGAATGGACTTATATCGGGCCCAAGAGTCATCAATTTTGAACTTATATTTCTACACAATTGATTCCTTCTGTTGATAGATTAGCCATTGAAAAGCAAATATTTGACCATTGAACGTTTCAGTCCTTGATCTTGAACTTTTTATACATACTCATAGAATCCGAATGATGATACATCAGCCAATCAGAAGTCCATATTTGACCGAATGGACTTATATCGGGCCCAAGAGTCATCAATTTTGAACTTATATTTCTACACAATTGATTCCTTCTGTTGATGAATTAGCCTTAGAATAGCCAGTATTTGACCCATTGAACAAGTTTCAGTTCTTGATCTTGAACTTTTTATACATACTCATTGACTCCTTCTGATGTTACATCGACCAGTCAGAAGTCAATATTTGACCAAATCGACTCATATCCTCCCCAAGATTCGTCGATTTTGAACTTTCTATTTCTGCCCATTAGACTCATTCCGGTGATGGATCAGCCAATCAGTAGGCAAATTTTGACTTACTGAACATGTTTCACTCCTTGATCTTGAACTTTTAATACATACTCATTGACTACTTCTGATTTTACATCAGTCATTCAGAGGTCCATTTTTGACCAAATAGACTTACATCTCATCCAGGAGTCATCAATTTTGAACTTTTTAAGTTCTACCCATTGACTCCTTGTGTTGAAAGTTCAGCCGATATTTGACCTACTGAATATATTTCAGTCCTTGATCTTGAACTTTCTATTGCTTCCCATTGACTCCTTCTGGTGATAGTTCAGCCAATTTTTGACCTTCAAAACATATTTCAGTTCTTGATCTTGAACTTTCTGTCCCTACCTAATTGACTCCTTCTTGTGATACATTAGCCATAGAGTAGTTTCAGTCAAGGATCTTGAAATTTCTATACCTACTCATTGACTCTTTCTGATGTTACATCGGTCATTCAGAAATCCATATTTGACCAAATGGACTAATATCGGGCCCAAGGGTCATCATTTTTGAACTTTCACAAGAGGGAAACTTCCTAATAACTTCAAGCCGCCTACCTCACTCTCTCTCCGGCTTGAGCAGAGAAACACACCGCATGGTTCACATGGAGAAATTTTGACACTTAGTCGTTTTTCTGAGCGTGCACCATTTCTCAGATAAACGACTAAGTGTACCAGCATTAATTCATTCTGCTGTGCATGGAGTTAACATATATGCTATTTTGAAGAGATAGTGCAAAATTGCATAGATGCACTTTATTTGGTTGTGCAATGAAGAGAAAACACATGTGCTGTTGCATTGCACAAAGCAAAATATAAGATATGAACTTGTATGAACTTTTAAACTTTAAAGTTTTATTTAGACCCTCGAAATGTTAAATAAATGAATTAGTAGAAAATAAGATGTCTGTTCCAGAGAGATGTTCTCTCTAGAAAGACTTACTCCACGACTGTTTTTTTCTTTTTTTAAGTTTGAAGAACCAGTACTGTGATTTAAACAAACAAAAATGTCCTTGAATATATATATATGTATATAGAGAGAGAGAGAGAGAGAGAGCAACAGAGCAGTTACATATAATACAAAAAGTATTTAAAAGAATCATGAATCAGGCTAGCATGTTTACATGTCTGATTGTACAGATTTATTTTGTTCTAACTTTGATTTTAAAAGCCATTGGATGTCAAACCCCTGCTCACCTAACCCAAACCCTGATTGAGGGTTAAGAGTTGAGGGTCCAGACTGACAAATAGATAGAGAGTTAATCAGAAGTGCTTCTCCAATGATGTATAAATCTGTTGTGGCCATGCGTTTTTAAAACACTTTTACAAGGTCTAGCAGCTTTATATTCATGTGTGATTATATGTGTGATTTATATTTATATATTTGTGTGATATGTGACAGGAAAGTATCTTCGCTGTGTATTTAAGCGCATCCAGACAGAGCGAGTGTTTCCTTGACCCAAGAAACTCTTAAAATGTGTTCTCATCTCGTGCAGAAGTGGTACAGTCAAAATGCTGCTTCTGTAACTGCATGAGAGGAGAATATGAGTCTGTAAGTTTCCTGCTGAAATTCTGGAGATAGAGGAGGACAGTTACAGCAAATATTATAAAAGAGAGAGAGAGAGCAAGAGAGCAGTTACATATAGTACAAAAAGTGTTTAAAAGAATCATGAATCAAGCTAGCACGTTTACATGTCTGATTGTACAGATTTATTTTGTTCTAACTTTGATTTTAAAAGCCATTGGATGTCAAACCCTAATTGAGAGCTGACAGTCTGCTGTGACTCGCCCCCCTCCCCCCAGCCTCTAATCGCTCTCGCTCAGCCCGCCCTTCCCCCACCGCCTGACTGAGATCGCCCTTCCCCCACAGCAGCGCGGAGACTTCAGTGGAGTGAGATGAACTCCAGACTGACAGATAGATAGAGAGTTAATCAGAAGTGCTTCTCCAATGATGTATAAATCTGTTGTGGCCATGCGTTTTTAAAACACTTTTACAAGGTCTAGCAGCTTTATATTTATGTGTGATTATATGTGTGACTTATATTTATATATTTGTGTGATATGTGACAGGAAAGTATCCTTGCTGTGTATTTAAGCACATCCAGACAGAGCGAGTGTTTTCTTGACCCAAGAAACTCTTAAAATGTGTTCTCATCTTGTGCAGAAGTGGTACAGTCAAAATGCTGCTTCTGTAACTACATGAGAGAATATGAGTCTGTAAGTTTCCTGCTGAAATTCTGGAGATAGAGGAGGACAGTTACAGCAAATATTATGAGAGAGAGAGAGAGCAAGAGAGCAGTTACATATAGTACAAAAAGTGTTTAAAAGAATCATGAATCAAGCTAGCACGTTTACATGTCTGATTGTACAGATTTATTTTGTTCTAACTTTGATTTTAAAAGCCATTGGATGTCAAACCCTAATTGAAAGCTGACAGTCTGCTGTGACTCGCACCCCTCCCCCCCAGCCTCTGATCGCTCTCGCTCACCCCGCCCTTCCCCCACCGCCTGACTGAGATCGCCCTTCCCCCACAGCAGCGCGGAGACTTCAGTGGAGTGAGATGAACTCCAGACTGACAGATAGATAGAGAGTTAATCAGAAGTGCTTCTCCAATGATGTATAAATCTGTTGTGGCCATGCGTTTTTAAAACACTTTTACAAGGTCTAGCAGCTTTATATTTATGTGTGATTATATGTGTGACTTATATTTATATATTTGTGTGATATGTGACAGGAAAGTATCCTTGCTGTGTATTTAAGCACATCCAGACAGAGCGAGTGTTTTCTTGACCCAAGAAACTCTTAAAATGTGTTCTCATCTTGTGCAGAAGTGGTACAGTCAAAATGCTGCTTCTGTAACTGCATGAGAGAATATGAGTCTGTAAGTTTCCTGCTGAAATTCTGGAGATAGAGGAGGACAGTTACAGCAAATATTATGAGAGAGAGAGAGCAAGAGAGCAGTTACATATAGTACAAAAAGTGTTTAAAAGAATCATGAATCAAGCTAGCACGTTTACATGTCTGATTGTACAGATTTATTTTGTTCTAACTTTGATTTTAAAAGCCATTGGATGTCAAACCCTAATTGAAAGCTGACAGTCTGCTGTGACTCGCACCCCTCCCCCCCAGCCTCTGATCGCTCTCGCTCACCCCGCCCTTCCCCCACCGCCTGACTGAGATCGCCCTTCCCCCACAGCAGCGCGGAGACTTCAGTGGAGTGAGATGAACTCCAGACTGACAGATAGATAGAGAGTTAATCAGAAGTGCTTCTCCAATGATGTATAAATCTGTTGTGGCCATGCGTTTTTAAAACACTTTTACAAGGTCTAGCAGCTTTATATTTATGTGTGATTATATGTGTGATTTATATTTATATATTTGTGTGATATGTGACAGGAAAGTATCCTTGCTGTGTATTTAAGCACATCCAGACAGAGCGAGTGTTTTCTTGACCCAAGAAACTCTTAAAATGTGTTCTCATCTTGTGCAGAAGTGGTACAGTCAAAATGCTGCTTCTGTAACTGCATGAGAGAATATGAGTCTGTAAGTTTCCTGCTGAAATTCTGGAGATAGAGGAGGACAGTTACAGCAAATATTATGAGAGAGAGAGAGCAAGAGAGCAGTTACATATAGTACAAAAAGTGTTTAAAAGAATCATGAATCAAGCTAGCACGTTTACATGTCTGATTGTACAGATTTATTTTGTTCTAACTTTGATTTTAAAAGCCATTGGATGTCAAACCCTAATTGAAAGCTGACAGTCTGCTGTGACTCGCACCCCTCCCCCCCAGCCTCTGATCGCTCTCGCTCACCCCGCCCTTCCCCCACCGCCTGACTGAGATCGCCCTTCCCCCACAGCAGCGCGGAGACTTCAGTGGAGTGAGATGAACTCCAGACTGACAGATAGATAGAGAGTTAATCAGAAGTGCTTCTCCAATGATGTATAAATCTGTTGTGGCCATGCGTTTTTAAAACACTTTTACAAGGTCTAGCAGCTTTATATTTATGTGTGATTATATGTGTGATTTATATTTATATATTTGTGTGATATGTGACAGGAAAGTATCCTTGCTGTGTATTTAAGCACATCCAGACAGAGCGAGTGTTTTCTTGACCCAAGAAACTCTTAAAATGTGTTCTCATCTTGTGCAGAAGTGGTACAGTCAAAATGCTGCTTCTGTAACTGCATGAGAGAATATGAGTCTGTAAGTTTCCTGCTGAAATTCTGGAGATAGAGGAGGACAGTTACAGCAAATATTATGAGAGAGAGAGAGCAAGAGAGCAGTTACATATAGTACAAAAAGTGTTTAAAAGAATCATGAATCAAGCTAGCACGTTTACATGTCTGATTGTACAGATTTATTTTGTTCTAACTTTGATTTTAAAAGCCATTGGATGTCAAACCCTAATTGAAAGCTGACAGTCTGCTGTGACTCGCACCCCTCCCCCCCAGCCTCTGATCGCTCTCACTCAGCCCGCCCTTCCCCCACCGCCTGACTGAGATCGCCCTTCCCCCACAGCAGCGCGGAGACTTCAGTGGAGTGAGATGAACTCCAGACTGACAGATAGATAGAGAGTTAATCAGAAGTGCTTCTCCAATGATGTATAAATCTGTTGTGGCCATGCGTTTTTAAAACACTTTTACAAGGACTAGCAGCTTTATATTTATGTGTGATTATATGTGTGATTTATATTTATATATTTGTGTGATATGTGACAGGAAAGTATCCTTGCTGTGTATTTAAGCACATCCAGACAGAGCGAGTGTTTTCTTGACCCAAGAAACTCTTAAAATGTGTTCTCATCTTGTGCAGAAGTGGTACAGTCAAAATGCTGCTTCTGTAACTACATGAGAGAATATGAGTCTGTAAGTTTCCTGCTGAAATTCTGGAGATAGAGGAGGACAGTTACAGCAAATATTATGAGAGAGAGAGAGAGCAAGAGAGCAGTTACATATAGTACAAAAAGTGTTTAAAAGAATCATGAATCAAGCTAGCACGTTTACATGTCTGATTGTACAGATTTATTTTGTTCTAACTTTGATTTTAAAAGCCATTGGATGTCAAACCCTAATTGAAAGCTGACAGTCTGCTGTGACTCGCACCCCTCCCCCCCAGCCTCTGATCGCTCTCGCTCACCCCGCCCTTCCCCCACCGCCTGACTGAGATCGCCCTTCCCCCACAGCAGCGCGGAGACTTCAGTGGAGTGAGATGAACTCCAGACTGACAGATAGATAGAGAGTTAATCAGAAGTGCTTCTCCAATGATGTATAAATCTGTTGTGGCCATGCGTTTTTAAAACACTTTTACAAGGTCTAGCAGCTTTATATTTATGTGTGATTATATGTGTGACTTATATTTATATATTTGTGTGATATGTGACAGGAAAGTATCCTTGCTGTGTATTTAAGCACATCCAGACAGAGCGAGTGTTTTCTTGACCCAAGAAACTCTTAAAATGTGTTCTCATCTTGTGCAGAAGTGGTACAGTCAAAATGCTGCTTCTGTAACTGCATGAGAGAATATGAGTCTGTAAGTTTCCTGCTGAAATTCTGGAGATAGAGGAGGACAGTTACAGCAAATATTATGAGAGAGAGAGAGCAAGAGAGCAGTTACATATAGTACAAAAAGTGTTTAAAAGAATCATGAATCAAGCTAGCACGTTTACATGTCTGATTGTACAGATTTATTTTGTTCTAACTTTGATTTTAAAAGCCATTGGATGTCAAACCCTAATTGAAAGCTGACAGTCTGCTGTGACTCGCACCCCTCCCCCCCAGCCTCTGATCGCTCTCGCTCACCCCGCCCTTCCCCCACCGCCTGACTGAGATCGCCCTTCCCCCACAGCAGCGCGGAGACTTCAGTGGAGTGAGATGAACTCCAGACTGACAGATAGATAGAGAGTTAATCAGAAGTGCTTCTCCAATGATGTATAAATCTGTTGTGGCCATGCGTTTTTAAAACACTTTTACAAGGTCTAGCAGCTTTATATTTATGTGTGATTATATGTGTGATTTATATTTATATATTTGTGTGATATGTGACAGGAAAGTATCCTTGCTGTGTATTTAAGCACATCCAGACAGAGCGAGTGTTTTCTTGACCCAAGAAACTCTTAAAATGTGTTCTCATCTTGTGCAGAAGTGGTACAGTCAAAATGCTGCTTCTGTAACTGCATGAGAGAATATGAGTCTGTAAGTTTCCTGCTGAAATTCTGGAGATAGAGGAGGACAGTTACAGCAAATATTATGAGAGAGAGAGAGCAAGAGAGCAGTTACATATAGTACAAAAAGTGTTTAAAAGAATCATGAATCAAGCTAGCACGTTTACATGTCTGATTGTACAGATTTATTTTGTTCTAACTTTGATTTTAAAAGCCATTGGATGTCAAACCCTAATTGAAAGCTGACAGTCTGCTGTGACTCGCACCCCTCCCCCCAGCCTCTGATCGCTCTCACTCAGCCCGCCCTTCCCCCACCGCCTGACTGAGATCGCCCTTCCCCCACAGCAGCGCGGAGACTTCAGTGGAGTGAGATGAACTCCAGACTGACAGATAGATAGAGAGTTAATCAGAAGTGCTTCTCCAATGATGTATAAATCTGTTGTGGCCATGCGTTTTTAAAACACTTTTACAAGGACTAGCAGCTTTATATTTATGTGTGATTATATGTGTGATTTATATTTATATATTTGTGTGATATGTGACAGGAAAGTATCCTTGCTGTGTATTTAAGCACATCCAGACAGAGCGAGTGTTTTCTTGACCCAAGAAACTCTTAAAATGTGTTCTCATCTTGTGCAGAAGTGGTACAGTCAAAATGCTGCTTCTGTAACTGCATGAGAGAATATGAGTCTGTAAGTTTCCTGCTGAAATTCTGGAGATAGAGGAGGACAGTTACAGCAAATATTATGAGAGAGAGAGAGAGAGCAAGAGAGCAGTTACATATAGTACAAAAAGTGTTTAAAAGAATCATGAATCAAGCTAGCACGTTTACATGTCTGATTGTACAGATTTATTTTGTTCTAACTTTGATTTTAAAAGCCATTGGATGTCAAACCCTAATTGAAAGCTGACAGTCTGCTGTGACTCGCACCCCTCCCCCCCAGCCTCTGATCGCTCTCGCTCACCCCGCCCTTCCCCCACCGCCTGACTGAGATCGCCCTTCCCCCACAGCAGCGCGGAGACTTCAGTGGAGTGAGATGAACTCCAGACTGACAGATAGATAGAGAGTTAATCAGAAGTGCTTCTCCAATGATGTATAAATCTGTTGTGGCCATGCGTTTTTAAAACACTTTTACAAGGTCTAGCAGCTTTATATTTATGTGTGATTATATGTGTGATTTATATTTATATATTTGTGTGATATGTGACAGGAAAGTATCCTTGCTGTGTATTTAAGCACATCCAGACAGAGCGAGTGTTTTCTTGACCCAAGAAACTCTTAAAATGTGTTCTCATCTTGTGCAGAAGTGGTACAGTCAAAATGCTGCTTCTGTAACTGCATGAGAGAATATGAGTCTGTAAGTTTCCTGCTGAAATTCTGGAGATAGAGGAGGACAGTTACAGCAAATATTATGAGAGAGAGAGAGCAAGAGAGCAGTTACATATAGTACAAAAAGTGTTTAAAAGAATCATGAATCAAGCTAGCACGTTTACATGTCTGATTGTACAGATTTATTTTGTTCTAACTTTGATTTTAAAAGCCATTGGATGTCAAACCCTAATTGAAAGCTGACAGTCTGCTGTGACTCGCACCCCTCCCCCCCAGCCTCTGATCGCTCTCACTCAGCCCGCCCTTCCCCCACCGCCTGACTGAGATCGCCCTTCCCCCACAGCAGCGCGGAGACTTCAGTGGAGTGAGATGAACTCCAGACTGACAGATAGATAGAGAGTTAATCAGAAGTGCTTCTCCAATGATGTATAAATCTGTTGTGGCCATGCGTTTTTAAAACACTTTTACAAGGACTAGCAGCTTTATATTTATGTGTGATTATATGTGTGATTTATATTTATATATTTGTGTGATATGTGACAGGAAAGTATCCTTGCTGTGTATTTAAGCACATCCAGACAGAGCGAGTGTTTTCTTGACCCAAGAAACTCTTAAAATGTGTTCTCATCTTGTGCAGAAGTGGTACAGTCAAAATGCTGCTTCTGTAACTGCATGAGAGAATATGAGTCTGTAAGTTTCCTGCTGAAATTCTGGAGATAGAGGAGGACAGTTACAGCAAATATTATGAGAGAGAGAGAGAGAGCAAGAGAGCAGTTACATATAGTACAAAAAGTGTTTAAAAGAATCATGAATCAAGCTAGCACGTTTACATGTCTGATTGTACAGATTTATTTTGTTCTAACTTTGATTTTAAAAGCCATTGGATGTCAAACCCTAATTGAAAGCTGACAGTCTGCTGTGACTCGCACCCCTCCCCCCAGCCTCTGATCGCTCTCGCTCACCCCGCACTTCCCCCACCGCCTGACTGAGATCGCCCTTCCCCCACAGCAGCGCGGAGACTTCAGTGGAGTGAGATGAACTCCAGGCTGACAGATAGATAGAGAGTTAATTAGAAGTGCTTCTCCAATGATGTATAAATCTGTTGTGGCCATGCGTTTTTAAAACACTTTTACAAGGTCAAGCAGCCCGCCCTTCCCCCACCGCCTGACTGAGATCGCCCTTCCCCCACATGGTACCCCTCTTCGTCGCGTTGCACCGTGGAGGGGCCTCCGATAGATTTTAATACAAGTCCCTCATGTCTTCATTTAGGTGAGATATTTTATAATTGTACTTTTTTTCCTTTCTTTTTTTATTTGGTTGTGTCTCTCATCCAGCGACATATAGCAACCGTCGCTATGGGTAAACAACACCAGGACTCTGTCCTAGAATTCTGTATGGATATTATGACTATTATACTATATGGATATTTCTTTCTCAGTACTGATTATGAAGTTGTGATAAATTAAATAGCATACTGCAGAAATGTTTGTATTAATATTATATGGCGATCCGCAGCCTGGCAAAGAGGTGGATGCATTCTGGGAAGTGATGTGTTTTAATGTAATGGCTACATATTACCGTGTTTCCTTCACTCAGACATTCATGCTGATTCTTTTAAATGTTCGAGCAAGGATATAAAATATTAAGAATGTACTTTTTCATTATGATTGATATTTTGGCGCAATTTTGTGCAATGCGCCACACTGTGTGCGACGATCCCAGAAACCAACGTGATTCCACCACGGTAAGTAGCCTGTCACTACTCGATCCGTACCGGAAACACGATTTGTTCTGCGCATGTGCGAAATGCGTGTACTTCCTGTCTGAAATATGTCGAAACAATTTACGGCAGTTGTTATTTGACGCTACCGATTCGTACATGAAATAGTTCTTTACTACATAATGTATTTCACCTTATCATGCATTATACCTATGGAACACTATCAATCCTGTGAAACTCTACAATAAAGTTTATTTTTATTTATTTCATGAAGACCAGACATTTATTTTATCAAAACACTTTTCTTTAAAGACTACACATCTGTTTGTATTATTGCCTCAATAAAGCTAATTTGAAACCGAACAATTAGTAAAAAACAAAGCATAAAACAAAGGTTTGTATGTTTAACCATTAATAGTTGAATTAACCAATGTTACTCAGTCCCTGACAGAAATACTTCTTTTGCTAAAATATATCAATGTTAATATGTGGTATAAATTAAATTGATTAAATAAAAAGAAAAGTTAAATACAATTAAACTAAAAGCAGTTCACATCTGCTTGACCTCATTTGGGAAAAACAGATATGAATATAAGTGTGTTTTTGTTTATATTTAATATTTCATTTTCTAAAGATTTGTTCTACTTATTCCAGCATACTTTAACAAATGTCTGCATTTAAGTAACACACAGGACAATGTTTATTATTTAAATATTTATTCAATTTATATAATCATAAATGGAACTAATTTCTTCCACCTTTCATTCATTCATTCATTCATTCATTCATTCATTCATTCATTCATTCATTCATTCATTCCCTCCCTCACTTTGTCTTTCTCTCTCCCTCCCTGATCTACTGGAATTGCTTATTGAGGAACATAGCATTGACTTTCAGGTCTTCTTCATCAGCACAGTGAGACAAAAATAATTCCATGTCCTCTTGCCACTAAAATATAAACAAAAAGTCATCCCTTTCTTCACAGGATTCACCCCACAGGACCTTCCTGAGGGCGTTTTGTTGATCATCAGGGTTCATCCTCAGAAACGCAGGCTCTGTCACCTCACCACGAAAGGTGTCTGTGTGATCTTGAACCCAATACCATGCAGTATAAAGGTCTCTCACAATAGTTGGTTGTTGCACCTGGATAAGACAAAAATGGCCCAAAATAATTGAACTATTTTTCTAGTATGCATGCAACTGCTTGATAAATGACCACTAAAATCATTTACCTTGTCAGTGTCGTCTTTAACCAGTCTTCTGCTGGGTGACAGTTTGGAGGTGGATTTAGACACCCTAAAGACCGGCTCAAGGTGCCCTGAAGGAGTTGGGATGATGCTTCTGTCCAGAATGCAAATCTCCGTTCATGTCTTTGGAAAATATGAAAATGTATATGAACTCTTTGTATAACACCATTCTAGTATCACTTTGCTAACAGTGAATAAGTTAGGGCTGGTCCGAATACCATTTTTTAATCTTCAAAACTTCAATAGCAATCAACATCAAATATTTGAAGCGTCGGAGGAAGGAAGCTGAACATATTCTTCTCTCCAATAAAGGCGGTGTAACAAGTAGAAATATGGTGTGGCTGTGTTAAGAGCTCGCGCTCCCGGTTTAACTCTGCATTGTATGTGTGACACAAGCACCGCATGTATGAGTTATTTCTGTTTTTTGTTGCTAATATTTGTGACCGTCAGTTACAAGGGACAGTTACTGCGGACCCAAGGGAGTGCATTTGGTGCAATATGGACACGCGACACGTTCAGAACGTTTAATAAACTACAGAACAGTGAAATAAACTAGTTTTTGCGGTGCGCCTCACGCAGGCAGGGCTTATATGACAGCGGACACTGCACTAGTGATACAAAACACAGGTCTGTTAAGAGCAATACTTTTAATAAGGTAACCTGACATTTTTCTGACAAAAAATGTCAAAATCAGATTCTCCCAAATCAGAAATTAGCCAACCAGTAATTACGGACACAGTAAAGGGAATTTAAATAAAAGAACAAACAATAAATTAATGAATTGTAATAAATAAACAACAGGCCATCCCAGTAAAAACTCATGTTTGAATTTTAACAAGCCCTTATATTTTGCAGTAGATTCAGTTAGATAATAATAATGGGCAAAAAGGCTAATACATTTTGTTTATATTAATCTATTTTTCAATGTCAAAGCAACGCAGCTTAACCCAAAATACAAGCTCAGGCCTGCACTTCTGTCCAGACAAACTCATGCAGTCGTGCTCTATAGACAGAATACTCTAGTTGCAGGGAACACTTCAGTAGGCTAAGCAGAAAGTATATTATAAAATATATTTCTTAGGTGGGTAACACTTTACAATAAGATTCATTAGTTAACTATATTAGTTTACATGAACTAATAATGAACAGCACTTATACAGCATTTATTAATCTTTGTCAATGTTAATTTCAACATTTACTAATGCATTATTAAAATCTAGTTAACATTATTAAATGCACCGTGAACAAACAATGAACAACTGTATTTTCATTAACGTTAACGAGGACTAGTAAATACAGTAACAGATGTATTGCTCATGGTTAGTTCATGTTGGTTAATACATTAATTAATGTTTAACTAATGAAACTTATAGTAAAGTGTTACCAATAAGTATAACAAGGATGGGTTCCTTTAACTGTCCATCCTATTAAAAACTTCTTAAATATAGCTAGGCTATATAAGATGGTTGTAAAAATTGTGGATTTTTGAATAATGGAATATTCGGGTCCAGCCGTAGACTAAATACAACCTGAGACTGAAATGTTATCTGTCTGTCATACCCTTCTAAGCAAAACCTCTCCATTAGCTGAAAACACCACCACTGTCGAATCAATGGCACCTCCTCCTAAAACCACACACAAAAATAAAAAAAATAAAAAATTACACATACCAATAGATTGATGGCATATTTGTGTAAATGTACTTAAATGCCATAATTGAATTTAGGACTAATCCTGGCTTAATCCAAGCCCTGTCTGTGAAACTGGGCCATAGTTACCTTTGATAGTAAAATTCATAGACGCCCATTCCACTTTCTAACGCTCTGTGGGATTGTCAGGAATTTCTCCTTTTGAGAAATTCTTGAATATGCATATAAAACGCAAAAGAATCCATATTGCTATCAAATGGCATTCTCTAGCACGTCACTATAAAAAGAGCACATGCGCACAGTACAAATCGCGACAGTGACGTCGTTGTCGTAAAAAGTTAGCGATGACAGGAAGTGGCAGTAAATTCGCGCATGCGCAGAACAAATCGTGTTTCCGGTACGGATCGAGTAGTGACATAGCCTACAACAGTCAAATAAGGTTTTTAAAACGGTTTTAAGTCTGGCAAGTCAAAGTTTACAAGTACCCTGATCACGTTATTCCTGTTTGTTTATCAATTTGAATTAAGTCAGAACAAAAGGATGGGTTAAAAAATATAATGATAGAAGAACCCTTGCTCACACAATGACTTCTTTTTAAAGTCATTCATTTTTTATGATATTGTGATTGCATGAATAAATAAGAGGAGCATTAGACATTATTATTATATATTATATATATATATATATATATTATATTAGACGTCTTAGCCTTGTAGTTATTTATATTGTAATATGTAGTTTGTTGATCTATTCTATTTTAGTTTGTTGTTCTCTTTCTCTGCAGGTTCCTTAATCTCATTTTATCCCTCATCTTAATACATATTAGCAGCAACTTATTTTTTTTTTTTTTTTAAAAAGGCTCTTTTAAGAGCCACATTTGTCTTGTTACTTTCTCTACTGTTGTATTGTGTTTTTTCTCTCTCTCTTTTACTGTCTCTCCTCCCTCCCCTTTGAGTGGTGTTTTTGTTTGTTTTTGTTTGTCCCTGTGTGTTTATAGTGTGTTTATATTGTGTGCCGTGTCCGATCCTGAGATGGACCATCGCCAGAAGGAGATTAGTGACCTTGTCAATCAGGCTGCATATCAGGCTCACCTCCGAGAGCTTGAACAGCACATTAGCATGCACCAGAAAGCAGAACCATCCACCACTCAGCCTTCCATCAGTCATCTATCCACCAGCCAGCCATCAAACAGGAAGCAAGAGGTTAGGTGGATTAAGAGGGACAGTGATGGAAACATTATTTACGGCAGGCCCAGATCATCCCGAAAACGAAGAGGTCAGATTTTTTTTTACATTCATGTTTATTAAATTGTAGACTTTATCTCCAGATCTAGTTTTGCATCTTGAAATGGTATACAAAATGATCACAAGTCATAGGTCTGAATTAGAACATATCTGAGGTTATTATTACATACCTGTGCCTAGCTTCATTTTCATTTCATTTTTCATTTTTCATCATTTAGCAGACGCTTTTATCCAAAGCGACTTACAAGGGGAGCAGTTAGGGGTTAGGTGTCTTGCTCAAGGACACTTTAGTCATGGTATCGAAGGTGGAGAGAGTGCTGTTCATTCACAATCCCCACTTTCAATTCCTGCCGGAGTGGGATATTCAGGTAAAGTTTGTTTCATTGAGTGTAAAAAGCAACAGCTTTTTTGCTACAGCAGGTCCCAGTCTCAGCCAGAGTCGGAAGACAGGTGTCTCTCATGTCAGGGCTCCGGAAACCAGTGGGGAAGTGACCAGTGACTTTCCTTCCGTTACTGCAGGTGTGTTCTTTATTTTGACTACACTGGTTCAAAACAATATGTTCATTTAGTATGTTAATATTTATTAATACGACAGTTTTTCAATATTGTGCATTGTTTTAACAGAGTCCTTCCTTCAAGAGCTTAAATGCTCACTGGGTGAGGACATACATGAGGATGAAATACCACCTCAAACCTCAACAGACTGGTCGACCCGAAAAGAGCCTCATATCAGGGTGGTGGGAGAAAGAGAGACCCCGACTGGTCAACACCATGGTGGCTGGACATCATGCGGCAACTCGGATCTGCCAACATTGTGGAAACGGTCCAGCCGTTATCCGTTGTTGTGACTGCCGACCACACCCATTCCTCTGTGGCCAGTGTGATGTCAGGGTCCACCAAGGTCAAGTGTTTCACAACAGGGATTCAATGACACTTGGATTTTTTCATCTGTTGCCTCCCACAACTTGTGTTGTGGAGAGGGTTCTAACCCAGTGTGGTAAGTTGTAGTTTTTGAAAGTCACATAAATAAATATGTTATTCTTTAATTCTCATCCATGTTGTTGTTTTTTTCAAGAGCGTCTTGTACCTTTGGAGATGCCAGAGACAATATGCGGTTGTCTACAAGGATCGTCCAGTGTCATCGCAGGACAGTCCATAGTTGTGGTTACAATGGATGGTAAGAAGAACTTTATGGGTGGGGTGGGGGTCACTTCTGTAGAAGTGTCTGCAGAATTTCAGCCACAGGTATTTGCTGATCACACCTCGTATATACTCCCTCTCACTTTGTCACAACTATGAACATATAAAAATCATGATTATGTTACATTCATACATGTTACATTGTCCATGTACATATATCACATATCCAGACATTTTCTTTATCATGGCTGGAAATCCAATTCAATAGGTTGTGTGTTGTGTGTTGATTAGATTGTCTGGGCCCACCTATGTGGAGGAAAACAGTTAACCTTTGTTTGAATGGGGATAGTTAATTTGCCTGACAAAAGTGTGACTTCCAATAGAGTGCCTTACAACATGTTTGTAGAAGTGTCCTCCTGGTCCATCCTTAGTCAAAGGTTCCCATATCAGTTTGCGTCTGTCAAAATTAACTGTGAGTATATATTTCCTTCTTTTTCCAGGGCGATATAATCTCAGATTGCCTCAGATTAGATGCAAGGCATGTGAAGCCACTTGGAGTCCTGGAGTGGATGACCTGATCCATAATCACTACTGGCCTGCCACTTCTCACCATTCAACTGTGTACTCAACAGATGTCCTTTTTTCTTTTGAAGAGCTGAAGATGGCAGCACCAGGGATGTCTAGCCAAGCATTTCTTAGAATGCTGGATCAACGCACTGTTCGCTTTGGCCGTGTAAGTATTTGTGGTAATAACTGTGTAACTCAATAAATAATACTATGAGGGCATGATGATGATGATGATTGAAAGTACACATGAACATTTGCACTGTTTAGGAAAAAAGTTGTTAAATTTAGACCCTTTATAAACAACCATAAACTCATGTTCTCTCATCAGTCTTGCAGTTTGCACTGAAACATTTATGAAAAAACAGGTCATTCTGAAGATCTCAACTTCAACTCCATTGGCTACAGACTTTGACATCTTCTCCGCAATATCATGTATTTACATCCCGAAATGTATCCATTTAGAGCATTTTACTTCAGTGCAGTACATATTTAATTTGATCTGTTTTACTGTTCTCTTTTACTGAACTCTTTTACTGAACTCTTTTGAAACAGAGCGGTAACATCACAGCAGACAGCTTCCGGAAAAGCTTCTTGGAGTGGGAAGCTGTCCGATTCGAAGTGGAAAAATTATGCCAGGAGGACCACTTTGACTGCCCAGCATGCAGCCCAGACATGCTTGCAGTTTCTGTTGATGGAAACCGCAAGCACTACAGATTCAAGAGTGCAGCAAGGTATTTACAAAATCCTGTGTGTGCATTGACGGTTCATTACTTTGAAAGCAACTGCTGTGAATTGAAAATCATATGAATATTTAAAGTTAATATGTATCTCTTTTATTTAGATCGGAGGAACAGGCCATCTTTGATGGCGTGTTCATCGTGAATGATGATGACGTCGCAAGATTTGTGGACCATGTCCATACCTCAACCAGTCATGTAAATTTGCACACTACATTATATATACCTATAAAACACCACGTCCAATAGAGTACTTTGTTTTAACAAGTTTGGACTATTAACCATCTTCCATGTTTTAGGTCTCTGGAAGAGGTGTCTGTGGAGGGCAGTGGTCAGCGGCGCGTGAAACGTCTCAGAAGTCCTCAGGAAAAACAGACGAGGAGGGCCTGGAACTCGCTGTATGTCGTCATGGGGTTCTCCTTCGTGCCCTCAATATGTTCAGGGGGGAGATTTTTGCCTACCCCCTGTACCTCCAAAAGCAAATGACCTGTAAGCAAGTGACATTTTTCGCCATGGATGTGGCATGCAAGTACTGGCCTTACCTCCGGAGAGTGACAGAGAAATGCCCTGAGCTTCAGGATCTCCTCACCATGAGGCCATTTCTTTCTGTTTTTCATGCCAAAGCTCATGATTTCAAATGTGAGGTGAGAAAAAAGGATTGTCCATGACATTTTCTTTCCATGAAAACCCTGCATAAGATTGTTGCCACTTAGGTTTTGTTTTTTGTTTTATTTTTTAAAGGTAAAATGGAGTGGAGCGTATCAGGAGGGGGCTGGTTCGACTCTTGGGGATTGCTGTTACCACAAAGCACATGTCAAAAGCAGGTAAGGTAACCAGTACATTTTGATCCTGATGACAATGGTGAGCCACTTTAAGCTCATGCATATATGCTGACTCTGAAAATATAAAGCTCAGAATATTCAACACAAATGGATGGATCGATTATAATACCATCATCCTATTTTATTTAAAGGGAGGATAATAAGGAGGGGCAGTGTGATTAAAAAAAAATACACGTCAGAGTACCATTCACCTACTGTCCTGCCATTGTGCTCTTTGCCATTTGCCTACTGTCCTGCGCCATTGTTTCATGCTACTTCACTATCCTGTGCTATTTACCTACTAACCCTTTCATGGGAATAGGGCTGGTTATTGAGTTCGATACTTTTTAGGTACCGACTGAATTGCCTCAATACTATCGAGTATCGAAACTCGTCTTGTTTTTTCGGTACCAAATTTAGATAACTAAGGGGTTAATCTCGTAAAGTGCATGCGGCATTATTAGCTGTGGCGGAAAAACACTAGTTTACGCGGTTGCTCAAAAAGACGGTGTGTGTGTGTGTGTGTGTGTGTAGGCGTCATAACCCACATAGATGGAAAATATGGTACCATGTACCCATTGTATATGGGTGGGACAGGACCCACCCACTTTCAATTTTACTGTCTCTAATTCAGCGCATAATGTCTGTTCACTTTTCAGAGCGCCGTCAGTCAAATTGTCCATTCCACTTGAGGAATGCCTTAATAAATTAAACTCCATTCCACTTTTTAGCTTCAGTGTTGATTTCAAAATAAGTGAATAACGCAGTCAGCACGGCACAGTCCTCTGTCAGATGAGATGTTGTCAGGTATTTGTCATTAAAACTCAGAAAATTAAAACTGTGTCAGCCGTGATTTTAAGTGTAAAAAAAGGTCATCAAACTAAAAAATGTAACCAATTAATTTTTTAATGTAATGTTGTTTAAAACGGATTTATAAAATTTTATATTTTATTTTTTCATAAAATTGGTATCGGAAAAAGTATCGTTCAGGAACCGGTATCGAAGTCAAGGTATCGGTATCAAATTACTTTTAACGATACCTAGCCCTACATGGGACAGTAATCAAATGGCACAAGACAGCAGATTAGTACCTTAGTACTATACTGTAAGTTATTATCTTGCAAAAGTTTGTGGTACCTAACAAGTCTGCACACTCAGTTTCTTCTCCTACTGCTACTGGAAAGAAGGGTGATAATCTCATATTTTTTATTTTTGCAGCACGCATAGACATGCTGACGGTCATGGCCATGCGCTGGAACCAACGAAAGTTTGACAACTTGGCTTCCACCCTTGCCCGCCGATATCTGAAGGTAAAGACACCAGTTTTCCCTTATGCAACATTCATAGCGATATTGTAAAATAAAGTGGCATATATCTCAAAAATATAGGAAAGACTTGCCCAGATATTCTTGAATACAATAGAATATACGGATGGTTTCATGTGTAGTGTCAATTGTATTTTTCAGAGTCTTAATATAAAATATTAAATTTTCGTACACATACACCGGTATATTGATTGTCCACGTATATACGAATATACTGTATATTTAATCAGTGTTGTATGTGGTTTTCTAATAGTGAAGGTACTTGACAATCCTTATCAACAATAGTCAAAGTTGTAGGCATTTCTCTCATTGTCATTTGTGTTTGAAGGCCACAGTAGCCCTGCAATGCCAGTTGCATAACCTGGAGGCCATGAAAATGGAAATGGACATCACAGACAATCAACTGGAGAGCTGGATCATTGATATCAATGAGTGGGCAGAAGGTAGAATATACTGTCTTATACTGTTTGATATGCTGCTTGATGCATCACTTCTGACTAAGCTTGGCCTCAATTCCAAAGTAGTCATTGTAACCGTAGTCTAAGAGCACATACTCTGATTGCTGATGACGTGTGGAAAAGATTATCCCCATGGGGACAATATAGAACCTAACTAACCTAACAATACTCAACCTTAGCTACAAGTGTAGCCTCAGTTAAAGAGAAATATGAAAATATTGGTTAGGCTTTATTTTACTCATACACCAGAAATAATGTTTTTTCATGGAATCAAGTATATTCCTTATCTCTTCATTTCTTCCTCTCAGTAACCACATCCCCAAACGCTGCTGATCTTGCCGCTGTAGCCAGGCGAATTGAGGAGCTGGTGGCAAATGTTAAGAGGAGGTCCCAGCGTCTTTATAAAGATAATGACGGATGCAAAGGACGTGCCCGGATCCGCCGAAAGATCAGGGAGGGAAAAAAAAATTACTTTCTGTAGTGGAAAAGTATAACACCTTGGTTCATCTGACCTTAGACACCATTCTATCTGACGAGATTGTTTGGCCATGGCAGCTTACACACGGTGGTATGTAGGGATGGGTATCGTTAAGGTTTTAACGGTATTACTACTCTTACCGATACTGCTTAACGGTCCGGTACTTTAACGGTATTCTTATCGGTACTTTGTGTTGTGTGTGTGTGTTTTTTTTTTTAAGAACAAATTGAGAACAGAATTAACATTGCTTTATTTTTTTAATGTAAAATTAATAAAACAATTATTTATAGTGAAACAGCCATGTTTGAAGAAATAACTATTATATAAAAAAACAAATGAATGTAAAACAAATTAAATAAACTATATTTTTCTGTAAAAGAACATACAGCGGTACGAAGCAACACGGGTGGGGCATGTAGGTAGGCTACAAAAGGACTCTTTAGCCATTCTTCTGAAGAAAGATTAACATATTTGCCTTTTCTGGCAAAAGCCGGGACCTTTCCTGGCTTAATGTGTTCCCTGCAGTTGAAAACACCCTTTCACTTGGGGTGGAGGAGGCTTGAGCACAGAGGTAGCCTGTTGCAACATTTGTGAGGAGGGGCAGAACAGCTCTCTTCTCCCACCACCACAACACAGGATCTTCAGCCATAGGAATGGAAGGCAGGCTTTTGTAGACCTCAACCTCTTGGCCAACACGTTCGCTAAGGGTGAGGGCCGAGGTATCCTGTTGGATGGTCAACCTCAATTTCCTGTCCTCCTCTGAGAACAGCTCCTCCAAGGCACTGCTTTTTTTTCTGAAATGGAGGTATTGTCTCCTCCATTTCCTCACCTTCTCCTTCAGATGACTCATCCTTTTGCTGGTGCTCTGTATCTGTCTGTTCCAGCTCTGTTGTTAGTCCTGTCACAGTGTCAATAGCTTTCATCCTCAGTCTGTCCCAAGTTGCATCACTGACTAACCTCCCTTTGAATCTGGGGTTCATTGCTGTGGCCTCATGCAGGAAGGCTTGAATGTCATCATTCTGATATCGCTGGGAGAGGTTCTCCCACACCTTCTCTTTGATTGATGGCACAAACATTGTATCCTCATCCTTCAGAGTAAGATGTTCTTCCAGTTTTTGAAGGAAGAGTAAGATCTGTCCACAGGTGGTATTCTTTTCACAATGACACACACAATGTGGATGTATAGAGGATTCTCGTGATCTGGACAAACTCCTCAGCCTTATGGAAGTCCTCATCTTTCAGACGGTCCAGGTTGTCCTTGGACAATGCTTTTCGCAGCCGTGGGTCCAAGGCTGCTGCTTGGATTGCTGGAAACTGCTCCATAAATCTCTCTATCATTAGATATAGAGAGTTCCAACCTGGTCTTGACATCCAGGATGAGTGAGTGTTGTGGAAGGCCTGCAAGAACAACAAAAAACAACACACATTTATTTAGCACACACTTGAATATTGAATTATATAGTTTAGATGTGTGAATTTCAAAATAACACTTATAATAATAGATTCAACTTACCAAGGAGCTGTTGCTTTTCTGTCAACACCGTTTTAGACATGGAGGATCTCTTGAACCACACGACCACTGCTCTGATTCGGGCTGCCCATTTATCAATGGATGCAATTTTGTAAATTTTCTGTGCAGCCAGATTCAATGTATGTGCAAAACATCCTATTTTTAGGATCTGTAGCTTCTTGATAGCAATCTCCATATTGCTAGCATTATCAACAGTCACAGCTTCAATCTTGCTCGGATCTATCTATCTATTTACTCTTCCAGGATGTCTGCGATCTCCTCGGCCACTACTTCGCCAGTTTGGGATTTGTACACTGCCCTGGTGTGGAGGACCTTCTGTTTTACACTGCCCTGGCTTGTGTAGTGCACTGTTAACTGTGAGATAGCGATCTTGCCGGGGGCTGGTCCACCCATCTGATGTGATGGCCAACTTTGGCACATCTTTCAGCTCACTGATCACATTGGCCTTTTCAACACCATACGAGGAAGGAATTAATGTGTCGCTGAGATAACTTCTGGAAGGAGGGGTATATTTTGAGTTGAGTGCCCTGCACATTTCTCTACAGTAAAAACAATTATAATTTGTTATTTTATCATTATTAAATTGTGTTGTTGTTTATTGTATTGTGGCATGATGGAGCTGAAATACAACCCTTTTTATAATGCATCTATATCCTAAAAATTAATATAACTATATACTGTGTAATGTATACTGACAGACTGTTACCTAAAACCGTTGGACTCCACTGTTGCAAAGCGGTGTAGGCCTTTCACTATGAACTTGATCAAGGCTAAGTGGCAGTTGTTCACCCTCTCCTCAGGCATCCTCCCACTAGCTGCTAGGGTGAAGGGGCTTTGGGCTTGTTTTGGACCAGAGGTATTAGGAGGAGTTGATTGGTTCATAGTAGCTGCAGCTTTTTAAAAAAAAAAAAAAAAAATAGAATAAAAAGGTTGCAAAATGTGGCCATTGGCCAATGTTAACATATGATCATGAACCTATGTTCACATGATTAAGTTAATTATGTGTCATTTCATCATTACAAATTAATTTTCTGGATATAATTTCTAAATATTATATTTATATGTAGGCTATTTTGTAAACTAACTTGAAGTGCTGTGCATTTAGCCAAATAAATGTTTACATACTGATTTTTCTTTATTTGGGCTTTTAAAAACCAGTAGAAAATATGTTGAATGCATAACGTCATTTCTCCCAAAAGAAATCAAGAGTATTTCAATGTAAGGTAAGCAAACCAATTAGGGAGATTGAACATTTATTTTAAATGACGTGAACAACGTTGATTCAACACGATGTTAGCATACCTGACGTAGATGGAGCAACCAGCAGAGACAAGCTATCTAGGCAGTCGAAAACTTTGGCAAAGCATCTTTTAAAAGTGCATTACGTTCAGACAAAGAAATGCAGATTGCTTGTGTTTCCGCCCTTACATGCAAAAATCTTGCTGCATTTATGACAACGAGCGTTGTCTGCATCAACTTTAGTGTAGTTTAACCACACTTTTGAACGTGTTGCTCTATCAGCCATCGTCACTCTTTGTATTAAGCGGGAGTTTTCGTGCTTTTAAGTGTGTGCGCGACAGACAGCCTCCGCGGCGCGCATGAGAAATCTCGCGGATCTCACAGACAAACGTCTTAATATTATCGCAAATTAGAAATTTTTGGTGAGATAAAATGTGCACGATAACATAATTAAGCAGGAATACATAGTACATTTATTTTTATTTTTTTTCCAGCACCGAAAGCAGAACCGATAGCGTCAGATCTTATCGATACTATCGGTCTTTCATAATTTAGCACCGGGGCCAGTTTAGTACCGGGTTTCGGTACATAGTGGTATGTACACAATTCTGTTGACTATGTGAAATAGTCACATAGTGGCACAAAATCTATCATGCCTCGATTGTAACCCCCAGAAAATTTTTAAATACTAATCTAAAATACAACTGACTTGTTTCATCTATGTATTACAGACTCTGTAGATCTAAGAACGAAGAGGAAGGCGTTCGACATTGTGATGGCAGTAAGGAGACTTGAGGAGGAGAAGAGGATTCTTATTGCAGAGATGAACAAGCATTGGAAGTCTCTTTGCACCCGTGCAGACACTCTGAAGCACATGTCACATGCTTTCTAATGTGACATCAGGTACAGTATGTTTTTTGTGTTATACTTGGCTTACATTACAATATTGCTGAAAGTTTCTAATTAATAAAGGCTCAATTTGTTTTAACATGTAAGGCGAGATGTCGGGCCTGCTTCAAGATGGGATCCAAGGTCTACAGAGCTTGACGATGAAGAACAAACAAGCAATCAACAGCCTGGCAAAGCATGCAAAGAACTGTTATGTTCAAGTTCTGACTGAAACAGAAATTAACTTTGATAGTGATTCTGAGGAATACCATACCCGTAGTGACTCTGAGCACGATTAAACAGTATTTTCATGGCCAGAGTCCTTTTTTTTCTGTTGTGTGCTGGGGAGGCAGCATTAAGAAGAGGGCTGTTGGACAGGCTGGTAAGGAAAGCTGGCTCTGTGTTTGGCATGGAGCTTGAGTTATTCATTTAACAAACTGAGGATAATTTGCAGAAGCAGTCTTCTGCATGCTCAACATTGAGGAGGTTCTTTGTCCCCAGGGCTAACCAGCAACTCAATGTCTCACAAAAGGGTAGGGGAGAAATGGACTTTTCAGCATGAGTCTCTCCCTGCCCCAACCATCACATCACTTTGTCTATCGTCTAGTATCCACTATCCATTGGCTTGTATAAACTTTTTATTTTGAATTTAATATATGTGTCTGTTCTACTTATCTTATCTGCTTTGTATTGTTTTTGTTAAGCAATACTATTATGCTCTCTTGTTTTTTCCATAGTCATATTTAATAACATGCACAGCTTTGCACTAGGGCTGTGCGATATTGAAGAAAAGTTTGATAATTCATTAAATAATGCGATACAATAATGCTTAAAGTGTGTAAAATAAACTTAAATTATCTTTAAAATATATTTAAAATGATATATCCTACATGTGTTTCACATTCTTTTTATGACAAGAAAACATCCTTATAACTTGTGAAAGTCAACATCAGTGTTTTACTGTAGCATAGGAAGTGTTATTTATACATCAGTGTAAACCACAGGATTTCAGGTTATCCTACATTATTTAATTCAAAATATTGAATCATAAAATGTAAAGATAAAATGTTACTTAGTTTTCACTGTATGAATTAATTAATTATGCTGTAAGACAGAACACTATGATATGGGCCGAGCGGGGCACATGCGAAGCCCATATCCCACTTATAACGCCAGTATCGCTTCAATGTACATATTTAATCAGTGGTTGTCACCAGAAACAACACGTTGTTCCGTTTTGAACTTTTTGAGTGTAGTTGAAGCCCATTCACTGCAGACAGCGTCTTTAGTCGAAGTTGTAGTTTTAAAATATATTGGTATATTTCTCATAATTAGAAGTTGGCAGTGTAGAATTTTGGATACACCATGGGGTTTTTTTGGGATGGGGAACACACTGGTGTCATCAGATTTCAAAAATCAAATTGTTAAATAGGTCAAAATAGCTTATTACCATATTTGACAGTGTTTACAATGGGTCAACTTTGGAGACCATATCTACATGACAGCTAAGGTCCAGAGCTTTCTATAACAGCTGGTGTAGCACCTTCTGTGACTAAATGACAAGCCTTCAAACATGTACTGGGTTCAAGGTTCAGAGGTCAATATTTCAAAGCAGGAGTAATGTATCCTCTTCGGACTGACATACATACTGTCGTGGTTGAGAGCTTTCCAACAATGTGTTTGCTATAGTCCTACGACAACATTTTCATTTTTACATATCATGGAGACCACTTTGCAGCGATGGCCTCCTTTATTGTCCCCAGAGGGATATTTGCCTCAAGTTCAAATGCTTCACACATAACACTTGACATATTTGTTTTATCATACAGCAGACATATACTTACAATAAAAAAAACAACATACATAAAGTGATATGTAGCCAGACTGAAGCACATCACAGCCACAATCTATTGCTCATCTTTCACAAACAATGACAAGAGCAACCTACACACAACCCTATACAATTATATCATGAAGCTATTGCACAACCTCTGCAGCCTCAAGCAACATTATTTAAAGTTTTAATTGAGGTAGGTTCAAATTATGCCTATAGTTTAGAAATATACTTAGTAAACTTACATTGGGGTACCCTATATCTATATAGCAGAGATACACACCGCATGGTTGAAACGGAGTAATTTTTACACAGTGGTTTTTCTGAGCGTGCACAATTTTTCAGAAAAACGGCTAAGTGTACCAGCATTAATTCATTCTGCTGTGCATGGAGTTAACATATACGCTATTGTGAAGAGATAATGCAAAATTGCATTGATGCACTTTATTTCGTTGTGCAATGAAGAGAAAACACATGTGCTGTTGCATTGCACAGAGCAAAATTTTTTCAGAAAAACGACTAAGTGTATCAGCATTAATTCATTCTGCTGTGCATGGAGTTAACATATGTGCTATTTTGAAGAGATAATGCAAACTTGCATTGATGCACTTTATTTCGTTGTGCAATGAAGAGAAAACACATGTGCTGTTGCATTGCACAGAGCAAAATATAAGATATGAACTTGTTGCTTTGCATAGCATATAAAAAAATAACTCATTCCAATTAAAGCTTACAACTTTCCTCTGTGACTTAATTTGATGTTACGTCTGCCATAAAGCAGTCAATTGACTGCATGGTTCATTTGGAGCGCATTCACATGAGGGGAACATCCCTACAACTTCAAGCCGCCTACCTCGCACTCTCTCCGGCTTGAGCAGAGAAACACACCGCATGGTTGAAACGGAGTAATTTTGACACTCAGTCGTTTTTCTGAGCGTGCACCATTTTTCAGAAAAACGACTAAGTGTATCAGCATTAATTCATTCTGCTGTGCATGGAGTTAACATATATGCTATTTTGAAGAGATAATGCAAAATTGCATTGATGCACTTTATTTCGTTGTGCAATGAAGAGAAAACACATGTGCTGTTGCATTGCACAGAGCAAAATATAAGATATGAACTTGTTGATTTGCATAGCATATAACAAATAACTCATTCCATTTAAAACTTACAAATTTCCTCTTTGACTTAATTTGATGTTACATCTGCCATAAAGCAGTCAATTGACTGCATGGTTCATTTGGAGCGCATTCACATGAGGGGAACATCCCTACAACTTCAAGCCGCCTACCTCGCACTCTCTCCGGCTTGAGCAGAGAAGCACACCGCATGGTTGAAACGTGTGTAATTTTGACACTTAGTCGTTTTACTGAGCGTGCACCATTTTTCAGAAAAACGACTAAGTGTAACAGGATTAATTCATTCTGCTGTGCATGGAGTTAACATATACGCTATTTTGAAGAGATAATGCAAAATTGCATTGATGCACTTTATTTCGTTGTGCAATGAAGAGAAAACACATGTGCTGTTGCTTTGCACAGAACGGAGTAATTTTGACACAGTCGTTTTTCTGAGCATGCACCATTTTTCAGAAAAACGACTAAGTGTATCAGCATTATTCATTCTGCTGTGCATGGAGTTAACATATGTGCTATTTTGAAGAGATAATGCAAACTTGCATTGATGCACTTTGTTTCGTTGTGCAATGAAGAGAAAACACATGTGCTGTTGCATTGCACAGAACGGAGTAATTTTGACACTTAGTCGTTTTACTGTGAAATGGTGCACGTGCACAAAAACCACTAAGTGTCAAAATTCCTCCGTCTGAACCGTGCGGTGTGTGTCTCTGCTCAAGCCGGAGAGAGTGTCAGGTAGGCGGCTTGAAAGTGTAAGGAAGGGCTTCGCTGTGAATCCGCTCAACTCAAACTCTCTCCGGCTTGAGGAGAGACACACACACACAGTCTGGAAGAATCTTGACACTTTTAGTGATTTTTCTGATATGAAGTACAGGGAGGAATTTTTGACATTTAGACGTTTTTTGAGAAATGATGCACGCTCAGAAAAACGACTAAGTGTCAAAATTCCTCCGTGTGAACCGTGCGGTGTGTGTCTCTGCTCAAGCCAGAGAGAGTGTCAGGTAGACGGCCTGAAGGTGTAAGGAAGCGTCCCTCTGTGAATTTGCTCCAAATGAACCATGCAGTAATCTCACTGCTGTAAGGCTGATGTAACATCAGATTAAATCGATACGGAGAGCTATTGAAAAAGAATAAAAAGTAACATTAAATTCATGTTTGAGCACTAATTTATTAAAAAGATGCCCTTTGGCCTTTACATATTTTTATATACACTGAATCGCAACAAGTGCATATCTATATATTGTGCTCTGTTCCTCTGTGTGAACCGTGCGGTGTGTTTCTCTGCTCAAGCCGGAGAGAGTGTCAGGTAGGCGGCCTGAAGGTGTAAGGAAGCGCCCCTCTGTGAATTCACTCCAAATGAACCATGCAGTAATCTCACTGCTGTAAGGCTGATGTAACATCAGATTAGGTCGATACGGAGAGCTATTGAAAAAGAATAAAAAGTAACAGTAAATTCATGTTTGAGCACTAATTTATTAAAAATATGCCCTTTGGTCTTTTCATATTTTTATATACATTGAATCGCAACAAGTGCATATCTTTATATTGTGCTCTGTTCCTCCGTGTGAACCGTGCGGTGTGTGTCTCTGCTCAAGCCGGAGAGAGTTCAGGTAGGCGGCCTGAAGGTGTAAGGAAGCGCCCCTCTGTGAATGCGCTCCATATGAACAAGAAACTAAAAAGTAACAGAAAGTTCATGTTTGAGCAGTTTTTTATTAAAAATACCTTTTTTAAATTTTATTTTTTTCTGAGAAACTGTACACGGAGGAATTTTGACACTTAGTCGTTTTACTGGGAAATGGTGCACGTACAGAAAAACGACTAAGTGTCAAAATTCCTCCGTGTGAAGTGCAGTGTGTGTCTCTGCTCAAGCCGGAGAGAGTGTCAGGTAGGCGGCCTGAAGGTGTAAGGAAGCGCCCCTCTGTGAATTCGCTCCAAATGAACCATGCAGTAATCTCACTGCTGTAAGGCTGATGTAACATCAGATTAAGTCGATACGGAGAGTTATTGAAAAAGAATTCTATTTTCAATCAGAAGTCCATATTTGACCAAACAGGCTTATATTAGGCCCAAGAATCGTCAATTTTGAACTTTCTTTTCCTACCCAATTGACTCCTTCTTGTGATTCATTAGCTATAGAGTAGCAAATGTTTTACCTATTGGACATGTTTCAGTCATGGACTGAAACATGTTCAATGGGTCAAATATTGGCTTCTCTATGGCTAATTTATCACCAGGAGTCTATTGGGTAGAATATAAAGTTCAAAATCAACAACTCTTGGGCCTGATATTAGTCCATTTGGTCAAATATAGATATCTGAATAACTGACATAACATCAGAAAGAGTCAATTTGTAGGCATAAAAATTTCAAGATCCACGACTGAAACAAGTTCAATGGGTCAAATATTGGCTACTCTAAGGCTAATTGATCACCAGAAGGAGTCTATTGGGTAGAAATACAAAGTTCAAAATCGATGACTCTTGGGCCCGATATTAGTCCATTTGATCAAATATGGATTTCTGAAATACTGATGTAACATTAGAAAGAGTCAATGATTAGGTATAGAAATTTCAAGATCAAGGACTGAAACATGTTCAATAGGTCAGATATTGGCTACTCTATGGCTAATTTATCACCAGAAGGAGTCTATTGGGTAGAGAAATAGAAAGTTCAGAATCGATGACTCTTGGGCCCGATACAAGTCCATTCGGTCAAATATGGAATTCTGATTAGCTGATGTATCATCATTTGGATTCTATGAGTATGTATAGAAAGTTCAAGATCAAGAACTGAAATATGTTATGAAGGTCAAAAATTGGCTGAACTATCACCAGAAGGAGTCAACGGGTAGCAATAGAAAGTTCAAGATTAAGGACTGAAATATATTCAGTAGGTCAAATATTGGCTGAACTTTCAACACAAGGACTCAATGGGTAGAATGGGTCAAATATTGGCTACTCTATGGATAATTTCAAACCTGAAGGAGTCAATTGGGAATAAATAAAAGTTTCAAAATCAATGACTCTTGGGCCCGATATTAGTCCATTTGGTCAAATATGGATTTCTAAATGGTCGATGTAACATCAGAAGGATTCATTGAGTGTATAGAGAAATTTCAAGATTGATGACTGAAACATGTTCAATGGGTCAAATAATGGCTACTCTATGGCTAATTTATCACCAGAAGGAGTCAATGGTTAGAAATAAAAACTTCAAAATTGATGAATCTTGGGCTAGATTTTAGTATTTTATGTCAAAAATAGACATGGACTTCTGAATGGCAGTTGTACCAACAGAAGGAGTCAATGAGTAGGTATGAAAATTTCAAGATCCAACAGGCCCAAGAGTCGTCGATTTTGAACTTTTTAGTTCTACCCATTGACTGGTGATAAATTACCCCTTCGGGTGATAAATTAGCCTTAGAGTAGCCAATATTTGACCCATTGAACATGTCCTTGATCTTGAACTTTTTATACATACTCATAGAATCCGAATGATGATACATCAGCCAATCAGAAGTCCATATTTGAACGAATGGACTTATATCGGGCCCAAGAGTCATCAATTTTGAATCAATTTTTCCCTCTGATGATCAATTAGTCTTAGAGTAGCCAATATTTGACCCATTGAACTTGTTTCAGTCGTGGATCTTGAAATTTCTATGCCTACTAATTGACTCTTTCTGATGTTATGTCAGTTATTTAGAAGTCCATATTTGACCAAATGTACTAATATCTGGCCTAAGGGTCATCGATTTTGAACTTATATTTCTACACAATTGATTCCTTCTGTTGATAGATTAGCCTTTGAATAGCAAATATTTGACCCATTGAACATGTTTCAGTTCTTGATCTTGAACTTTTTATACATACTCATTGACTCCTTTTGATGTTACATCGACCATTCAGAAGTCAATATTTGACCAAATGGACTCATATCCTCCCCAAGATTCGTCGATTTTGAACTTTCTATTTCTGCCCATTAGACTCATTCCGGTGATGGATCAGCCAATCAGTAGGCTAATTTTGACTTACTGAACATGTTTCACTCCTTGATCTTGAACTTTTAATACATACTCATTGACTACTTCTGATTTTACATCAGTCATTCAGAAGTCATTCATTTTTGATCAAATAGACTTATATCTCATCCAGGAGTCATCAATTTTGAACTTTTAAGTTCTACCCATTGACTCCTTGTGTTGAAAGTTCAGCCAATATTTGACCTACTGAATATATTTCAGTCCTTGATCTTGAACTTTCTATTGCTACCCATTGACTCCTTCTGGTGATAGTTCAGCCAATTTTTGAACTTCATAACATATTTCAGTCCTTGATCTTGAACTTTCTGTTCCTACCTAATTGACTCCTTCTTGTGATACATTAGCCATATATGAATTACTTTTATGTCCATTATAATTTCTTCGGATATGTATTGTAATGACTAACCAGAAACATTTTTCATTTTAGATAAATGGATGAAGTAATTAGGTTGTGAATTTGATGGTGAACTGAGCAACTCGTGCAAGAAAGTCAAAATGTTTTCACTAGTTCCTTATATCCCTGAGACGGATTATCAGGCTGTCAACTGTAGGGCTCTCAGATGGTTAGCCGGGGATGGCCGTTATTGGATTGGATTACTCTGTAGCGACGGGCTCCTCCATAAGTAGATCTTGAGCTAGTAAAAAACTGTAGAGAAGAAAGTCACAGTCAGAATCTGTTGGCCTTAGTTCATGAAGGCTCTTCTGTCAAAACAAAAAAACAAACAAACAGTCTCAGTCTCATGACGACTCATAGCTATTTTACATTTTGGAATATCGTTGGCTTATTCGTATGAATTGGTATGTTCTCGGTTGTATCTTTTCAAATGATCGAATGGACCCCCAGTGGCAGTTAGGGAATGACCTTCATGCTTACTTCTTTTTAAAAATCGTACATTTTTCTATGCTTCACATGATATAGATTCAAAACTCTTCCTTGTCAGTGTTTATGTCCGAACGGCGACTCATTTTTGGCTGGTTCCTGCATCATCATCAAATGCTTGCATCGTGGTGCTCAGTTGAATACAGCCTTGGCCAATACTGAGCTGGCATTCGGACATGAACACAGAAGCTCTGCAATGTGTTCACTGAGCCAACTGCGTAACAGACTGATCGGGAGGAGGAAAAATAGTTGAATAAAGTCTTTATTTTAAGTTTTGGTTTTTGCGCACAAAATGTATTCTTGTCGCTTCATAAAATTAAGGTTGAACCAGGGTCGACTTTTTTTAACAATAGCCAGGTTTCCATCCAATGATTTTTTTGCGTAAAAAGGTTTAGTTTAGCTGATGTAGATGTAGCGATATGGCTGTTGGAAGTGCCATTTGTTGATAATATTTCTCAAATGTTGACACAATCTTTTTCGGTTTATCCTTGGGCCATAAATGCTGATACTTCAGATGTCGCAAAAATTGGTTTGTGACAAATAAATGTGGTCACATGACAAAATTGAGCCTACATGCAGCGCCCGCATTCGTGGTGCTGCTCCCCTTAAAGCACCGTAGGTGCATCGCAAAGATGAGGAAAATAGTGTCTTGAAAATCTCTTCAGCTCGTCAAAAATAAGTAGGGTGTGTGTCAAATTAAGGAAGACTCCTGGAGTTTTCAAAGCTGATAAAAAGAAAGATAAAATAAAATACAGTAATGTTACTTCTGTATTTGAATAATTAAAAGTAGGCTACTGTCATAAAATCGTGAGTTTGTTTCAATTTCCTGATCAGAAGCGTTTCTAGGCTAGATGACAAAAGATTACAAACATGACTTTTGTAAATGAAATAATTTTATAAGTGCAATTTATTAATAGGTCTTTATAATTTTCTCAGATTAATTAGGAAAATAAAGTGGTTGACTCCAAAAGCTCTCAATAAAATTTAGAAATGTTGTGACAAAAAGCCATAGTTTAGCTAATGCAGACCATTTTAAAACGTTTGAATACACAAATAAAATGTTTTAGGTCACAGATGCATCTCTCTGAAAAAAAATAAAATAAATAACAGCAATTTTATGTTTTTGATCAATTTGATGTTATTGAATTCTGAAACCAGAATGAATAACTTTGTTTGCTTTGAATGCATTCCCGCCGTGTCAAATCGCGACTGGCTTGACTGCAGGTTTAGGGTGTTAAAGATTGTTGCAATATGCAAAGACTGAGTCTTTTTATGAACACTAAAAAAAAATTCATACCGGGCAAATAAGCTGTTCTGTGTCCAAACCTGCGCTTTGTCAAATAAGGTGGTAAAGTCCTGTCCTGACGAGCTGCTCCGCTTCGTTGTCATCATCTTATGTTTCCTATTTGATAACATGTATGTTAAAAATAAGCAGGCAAATTTCAATTGTCTCATTAGTGTGTACAATTTACAAATATTTGGGATGCAAAAGATCCAAATTTACTATATACTCAAAATTATGTATGGAAACGGCTCAAAGGCAGTTTTTTTAGTGATATAACAGTACTTATGCAACAATGCATACCATTAAAAATAAATTTGTGCATATTTTTTTTCTTGATAAAACGTCGCAAAAACTGAATGGAAACTTGGCTGATGTCTTTAGTACCTTTCTGGACCTTGAAAGCGGTGATTAAATTGTGGTGTATGGACAAGTTATATTCCTCTCGGATTTCATCAAAAATTTCTTAATTTGTGTTCCGAAGATGACCGAAGGGCTTAGTGGGACATGAGGGCGAGTAATTAATGACAGAAATTTCCTTTTTGGGTGAACTAAACCTTTAAAATAGTCCATGTGACTACATTGGTGGTTCAACCTAATGAAGCAATGACAATTCTTTTTGTGCACAAAAAAAGACCCCCGAAATAACGACATTATTCAATAATTTCTTGTCTTCAATGTCAGTCTCCTACGCATAGTAAACACAGTGCAGCGCTTCCGTGCTCGACGTCAGAACGCCGGCTCAATATTGGTCAATGTTGTTCATTTGAGTTGCATGCCGCTTGCCTGTTCTGCTGACGCAGGAGCCGGCCGATACTGAGTCTGTGTTCTGATGTAGAACCTGGTTATTTTCGTTGATCCACTGTAGTCACATGGACTATATTAACAATACTTTAGTACCTTTCTGGACCTTGAAAGTGGTAATGACGTTAGTGTCTATAGGGGGTCAAAAACTCTCGGATTTCATCAAAAATATCTTAATTTGTGTTCCGCAGATAAACGAAGGCTTTACGGCAGGGGTGTTCAAACTTGGTACTGGAGAGCCACTGTCCTGCAGAGTTTAGCTCCGAGTTTGGAGCGACATGACATAACATGACATGTAATTAATGACAGAAATTTCATCTTTGGGTGAACTAACCATTTAGTGAAAGTCGTGACGTATTGTCAGGTATGGTGACCCATACTTGAAATTTGTGCTCTGCATTTATCCCATCCAAGTGCACACACACACACACAGTGAACACACACCCGGAGCAGTGGACAGTTATTGCTACAGCGCCCGGGGAGCAATTAGGGGTTAGGTGCCTTAGTCATGGTATCGAAGGTGGAGAGAGTGCTGTTTATTCACAACCCCCGGCGTGGGAATCGAACCGGCAACCTTCACGTTACAAGCCCAAGTCCCTCCCCATTAGGCCACGACTACCCTATAAGTCGGGCGCACACTGTACGATTTATAATAGTCCTTTACGGCTATTGCTTGTCAGACTGAACTGTGGGATAGAAATGGCAGCTTGCAAACAAAAACAATCTCTAGCCTTAATTTTGATCATGGCTTATCTTGAAAAGAAAACTAGAAAAAACAAAGATGATGTGTGTGGAGCAAGTGGTGGTTTGTTGTTGTCTCACTAATTGTGTCATCAGGTTTGGCGCTCCTATTCGTTTTTGATTTGATGTTTGTCGTAGGAGAACCCACACTACAGGATTGTGCGTCAAATCTTCTCCCAGAATTTTGTCGGAGGCCAAATTTAAATTTGAGTGGCCATTAATCAGCTGTCATGTCAAAGGCTTCAGATTTAGGCCTATAGGATTAGTCTTTTAGGATTCACAAAATTAGTCTCAGATAGCCAAATTGTGGCCAAAATTGAACCTGTCTTTAATCAAAAAATGAATGACTAATTCCCTAAACTGTGATTAGTACACACTGAGTATTGCAATAATGCTGCTAACACGCCCCTTCCTCTGTTTCCTTTCCGCAGATTCCCTCACCAGCTTGAGTGGCAGTCTGGAATCACCAAAGCTGATGTGGATCTACTGACTTGACCAGTTTTGTTCCAATTTTTACTTTTGACAAGGTATGATGTAATGTTATCAAAGATAAAATAATGAGAAATTCCACTCTGGGGTTATTTATTAATCACACCTAAGGGGATATTATAATTAATTTTGTTGTTTTGAAACTTTAGCTCCAACAACTCACTTTTAGGTCAGGTATTACTATGTCTTTAATGGGCTATTGCAGTGAATTGTTAATAGATTCATACTATAATACAGTAAGGACTAGTCCTCTTACATTCGCACAAAAGGTATGATTTTTCACTACGAAAACAAGTTTGAATACACTTAAAAATGGTAAACAGAGTACATTTTCACAATAAATCAGCTCTTGCATGTCTTGCACACATGACTTGTGTTTAATATGAACACATACATTTTGGTAATGACTGTGTATAAATCACAAAATCAGCCTAAAGCTATTTTGTATCTGATTAAGACGTGTTGACCTCTACTATCTGTTCTTATTCTAGATGAATTGGCCCAGGCATATTTGATTGTATATGAGACACATTCTTGCAAGTGGAGAAATGGCTAAGTATAGCCTGTTTGCTAATGCCTGTGCTCCAAAATGGGATTCATAACACGTGGCTGATCAGAGTACATTCATTTAAGAGCACGGAAAAGTGTGGAAAGTTATATATAACTTATATATATAGAACTTTATAACAGTCTTTAACTATACCTCTAACTTAAATATCAACCAGATAGTGTTTGGGGAAGTTTGGTAAAGAATTGCAGCAATGCAGGTTCACACAACTGAGCGAAACTGTTTTTTGGCTAAAAGACTGTTTTGAAAATGCCAAATTTAGATATGCTTAATACCTGTGTGAGGAAACAGTGCTCAGTGCATCAAATGATTAATCTCTGGCTGTCATCAAAATGGCCTGCCAACCTGCCATGTAGACGTCTCTCCATTGTTTGCCACACTATTGTTTTAACCTCTTTAATCTCCAATTGTTTAAGTGAACACATGTTTTGCTCCTTGGATTGCCCAATGTAACAAACTGCATGCGATGAAAAAAATAGTGAAATGATGTTTTATGTCTAGTCACAATTGGAACCGGTGAAAAAGGTGTCAAATTGCTCAGTAATACCCATCAGAATGTTGCAAACAATAATTATTTAATATTTGATTTTACTACCAAGCAGTTGTGGGTAAAATGGAATGGTAGTCCATGAATATAAGCTCATTTATTTGGACTTTTAAGATTTTTATAGTGCAAATAAATGTCAAAATGGAGCTCTGGCTTTCCTTCTGATCACAAATGTGACCATGGACATGTTTACATGTATTGCGATCAGGTTTTATATGAAAAAGCAATCTTAATGATACAATAAAAATAGACCATTTAGATATAAATATGTATCAGATATGGTAGTTGTATCTGTATAGATAGTGTTTTAGATGCTTCCTTTCAGAGGGACAAACTAAAATCAAAAAGCTCCTATGTGCTGTCGCATTGCACAGAGCACTACATAAGATATGTGCACTTGTTGCGTTGTAGAGCATATAAGAACTACTCATTCCGTTAAGACACTTATGTCTTATGTACATTGCAATGCACGGCACTGTGCACAAGAGATAATGCAGAATTTCATGAATGTACCTCACTCGGTTGTGCAATGAAGAGAAAACATATATGCTGTAGCATTGCACAGAGCACTACGTAAGATATGCACTTGTTGCGTTGCAGAGCATATAAGAACTACTCATTCCGTTAAGACACTTATGTACATTGCAATGCACGGCACTGTGCACAAGAGATAATGCAGAATTTCATGAATGTACCTCACTCGGTTGTGCAATGTAGAGAAATCATATGTGCTGTCGCATTGCACAGAGCACTACATAGGAAATGCACTTGTTGCGTTGCAGAGCATATAAGAACTACTCATTCCGTTAAGACACTTTATGTACATTGCAATGCACGGCTCTGCAAACAAGAGATAATGCAGAATTTCAAGAATGTACCTCACTCGGTTGTGCAATGAAGAGAAAACATATGTGCTGTCACATTGCACAGAGCACTACATAAGATTTGCACTTGTTGCGTTGAAGAGCATATAAGAACTACTCATTCCGTTAAGACACTTATGTACATTGCAATGCACGGCACTGTGCACAAGAGATAATGCAGAATTTCATGAATGTACCTCACTCGGTTGTGCAATGAAGAGAAAACATATGTGCTGTCGCATTACACAGAGCACTACATAGGAAAATGCACTTGTTGCGTTGCAGAGCATATAAGAACTACTCATTCCGTTAAGACACTTTATGTACATTGCAATGCACGGCTCTGCAAATAAGAGATAATGCAGAATTTCGTGAATGTACCTCACTCGGTTGTGCAATGTAGAGAAAACATATGTGCGTCTGCATTGCACAGAGCACTACATAAGATATGCACTCATTGCGTTGCAGAGCATATAAGAACTACTCATTCCGTTAAGACAATTATGTATATTGCAATGCACGGCACTGCACACAACAGATAATGCAGAATTTCATGAATGTACCTCACTCGGTTGTGCAATGTAGAGAAAACATATGTGCTGTCGCATTGCACAGAGCACCACATATGATATGCACTTGTTGCGTTGTAGAGCATTTAAGAACTACTCTTTCCGTTAAGACACTTATGTCTTATGTACATTGCAATGCACAGCACTGCGCACAAGAGATAATGCAGAATTTCATGAATGTACCTCACTCGGTTGTGCAATGAAGACAAAACATATGTGCTGTAGCATTGCACAGAGCACTACGTCAGATATGCACTTGTTGCGTTGCAGAGCATATAAGAACTACTCATTCCTTTAAGACACTTATGTACATTGCAATGCACGGCACTGCGCACAAGAGATAATGCAGAATTTCAAGAATGTACCTCACTCGGTTGTGCAATGAAGAGAAAACATATGTGCTGTCGCATTGCACAGAGCACTACGTAAGATATGCACTTGTTGCGTTGCAGTGCATATAAGAACTACTCATTACGTTAAGACACTTATGTACATTGCAATGCACGGCACTGTGCACAAGAGATAATGCAGAATTTCATGAATGTACCTCACTCGGTTGTGCAATGAAGAGAAAACATATGTGCTGTCGCATTGCACAGAGCACTACATAAGATATGCACTTGTTGCGTTGCAGAGCATATAAGAACTACTCATTCCTTTAAGACACTTATGTACATTGCAATGCACGGCACTTCGCACAACAGATAATGCAGAATTTCATGAATGTACCTCACTCGGTTGTGCAATGAAGAGAAAACATATGTGCTGTCGCATTGCACAGAGCACTACATAAGATATGCACTTGTTGCGTTGTGGAGCATATAAGAACTACTCATTCCGTTAAGACACTTATGTCTTATGTACATTGCAATGCACGGCACTGCGCACAAGAGATAATGCAGAATTTCATGAATGTACCTCACTCGGTTGTGCAATGAAGAGAAAACATATGTGCTGTCGCATTGCACAGAGCACTACATAAGATATGCACCTGTTGCGTTGCAGAGCATACAAGAACTACATATACGTTAAACATTTATGCATATTGCAATGCACGGCACTGCGTAGAAGAGATAATGCAGAATTTCATAAATGTACCTGACTCGGTTGTGCAATGAAGAGAAAACATATGTGCTGTCGCATTGCACAGAGCACTACATAAGATAAGCACTTGTTGCGTTGCAGTGCATATAAGAACTACTCATTCCGTTAAGACACTCATGTACATTGCAATGCACGGCACTGCGCACAAGAGATAATGCAGAATTTCATGAATGTACCTTACTCGGATGTGCAATGAAGAGAAAACATATGTGCTGTCGCATTGCACAGAGCACTACATAAGATATGCACTTGTTGCATTGCAGAGCATACAAGAACTACATATACGTTAAACATTTATGCACATTGCAATGCACGGCACTGCGAACAAGAGATAATGCAGAATTTCATAAATGTACCTGACTCGGTTGTGCAATGAAGAGAAAACATATGTGCTGTCGCATTGCACAGAGCACTACATAAGATATGCACTTGTTGCGTTGCAGTGCATATAAGAACTACTCATTCCGTTAAGACACTTATGTACTTTGCAATGCACGGCACTGCGTACAAGAAATAATGCAAAATTTCATGAATGTACCTCACTCGATTGTGCAATGAAGACATAACATATGTGCTGTTGTATTGCACAGAGCACTACATAAGATATGCACTTGTTGCGTTGCAGTGCATATAAGAACTACTCATTCCGTTAAGACACTTATGTACATTGCAATGCACGGCACTGCGCACAAGAGATAATGCAGAATTTCATGAATGTACCTCACTCGGTTTTGCAATGAAGAGAAAACATATGTGCTGTCCCATTGCACAGAGCACTACATAAGATATGCACTTTTCACGAGTTCACACTTACCAATAATCAGATAGGGAATTAGTATGCATATTTGGCGTGCTGTCCGAGGAGAGGGCTCCGAGCTCGGTATTTGGCCCGAGCCCAGAGTACTCCCCCCGTATCTGGTTTAGGAAGTAACCAGGCAAGTGTGAGGAGACGGGGTGGTGGAGGGATGCTGAACTGTCCAAAAGCATAGGTGAGTCAACTGCATCGATATATATATAGGTTTCTGCTCATGCTGATTAGGCAGACATGTTGATTGCTGATTAATGACAGCTGGCTGGAGTGATGTGATGATTAGCTAGATCATTTGAACGTGTTCCTCCCGAACTTTGTTAATAAAACATCATTTTGCGTTGCTGAGCATATAAGAATAACCCATTCCGTTAAGACACTTATGTACATTGCAATGCACGGCACTGCGTACAAGAGATAATGCAGAATTTCATGAATGTACCTCACTCGGTTGTGCAATGTAGAGAAAACATATGTGCTGTAGCATTGCACAGAGCACTACGTAAGATATGCACTTGTTGCGTTGCAGAGCATATAAGAACTACTCATTCCGTTAAGACACTTATGTGCATTGCAATGCACGGCACTGCGCATAAGAGATAATGTAGAATTTCATGAATGTACCTCACTCGGTTGTGCAATGAAGACATAACATATGTGCTGTCGCATTGCACAGAGCACTACATAAGATATGCACTTGTTGCGTTGCAGAGCATACGAGAACTACATTTAGGTTAAACATTTATACACATTGCAATGCACGGCACTGCGTACAAGATATAATGCAGAATTTCATGAATGTACCTCACTCGGTTGTGCAATGAAGACATAACATATGTGCTGTCGCATTGCACAGAGCACTACATAAGATATGCACTTGTTGCGTTGCAGAGCATACGAGAACTACATTTAGGTTAAACATTTATACATATTGCAATGCACGGCACTGCGTACAAGATATAATGCAGAATTTCATGAATGTACCTCACTCGGTTGTGCAATGAAGACATAACATATGTGCTGTCGCATTGCACAGAGCACTACGAAAGATATGCACTTGTTGCGTTGCAGAGCATATAAGAACTACTCATTCCGTTAAGACACTTATGTACATTGCAATGCACGGCACTGTGCACAAGAGATAATGCAGAATTTCAAGAATGTACCTCACTCGGTTGTGCAATGAAGAGAAAACATATGTGCTGTCGCATTGCACAGAGCACTACATAAGATATGCACTTGTTGCGTTGCAGAGCATATAAGAACTACTCATTCCGTTAAGACACTTATGTACATTGCAATGCACGGCACTGCTCACAAGAGATAATGCAGAATTTCATGAACGTACCTCACTCGGTTTTGCAATGAAGAGAAAACATATGTGCTGTCGCATTGCACAGAGCATTACATAAGATATGCACTCGTTGCGTTCCAGAGCATATAAGAACTACTCATTCCGTTAAGACACTTATGTACATTGCAATGCACGGCACTGCGTACAAGATATAATGCAGAATTTCATGAATGTACCTCACTCGATTGTGCAATGAAGAGAAAACATATGTGCTGTCGCATTGCACAGAGCACTACATAAGATATGCACTTGTTGCGTTGCAGTGCATATAAGAACTACTCATTCCGTTAAGACACTCATGTACATTGCAATGCACGGCACTGTGCACAAGAGATAATGCAGAATTTCATGAATGTACCTCACTCGGTTATGCAATGAAGAGAAAACATATGTGCTGTCGCATTGCACAGAGCACTACATAAGATATGCACTTGTTGCGTTGCAGAGCATACAAGAACTACATTTACTTTAAACATTTATACACATTGCAATGCACGGCACTGCTCACAAGAGATAATGCAGAATTTCATGAACGTACCTTACTCGGATGTGCAATGAAGAGAAAACATATGTGCTGTCGCATTGCACAGAGCACTACATAAGATATGCACTTGTTGCGTTGCAGAGCATACAAGAACTACATATACGTTAAACATTTATACACATTGCAATGCACGGCACTGCGAACAAGAGATAATGCAGAATTTCATAAATGTACCTGACTCGGTTGTGCAATGAAGAGAAAACATATGTGCTGTCGCATTGCACAGAGCACTACATAAGATATGCACTTGTTGCGTTGCAGTGCATATAAGAACTACTCTTTCCGTTAAGACACTTATGTACATTGCAATGCACGGCACTGCGCACAAGAGATAATGCAGAATTTCATGAATGTACCTCACTAGGTTTTGCAATGAAGAGAAAACATATGTGCTGTCCCATTGCACAGAGCACTACATAAGATATGCACTTTTTGCGTTGCAGAGCATATAAGAATAACCCATTCCGTTAAGACACTTATGTACATTGCAATGCACGGCACTGCGCACAAGAGATAATGCAGAATTTCATGAATGTACCTCACTCGGTTGTGCAATGTAGAGCAAACATATGTGCTGTAGCATTGCACAGAGCACTACGTAAGATATGCACTTGTTGCGTTGCAGAGCATATAAGAATTACTCATTCCGTTAAGACACTTATGTGCATTGCAATGCACGGCACTGCGCATAAGAGATAATGTAGAATTTCATGAATGTACCTCACTCGGTTGTGCAATGAAGACATAATATATGTGCTGTAGCATTGCACAGAGCACTACATAAGATATGCACTTGTTGCGTTGCAGAGCATATAAGAACTACTCATTCCGTTAAGACACTTATGTACATTGCAATGCACGGCACTGTGCACAAGAGATAATGCAGAATTTCAAGAATGTACCTCACTCGGTTGTGCAATGAAGAGAAAATATATGTGCTGTCGCATTGCACAGAGCACTACACAAGATATGCACTTGTTGCGTTGCAGATCATACAAGAACTACATTTACGTTAAACATTTATACACATTGCAATGCACGGCACTGCGTACAACAGATAATGCAGAATTTCATGAATGTACCTCACTCGGTTGTGCAATGAAGACATAACATATGTGCTGTCGCATTGAACAGAGCACTACATAAGATATGCACTTGTTGCGTTGCAGAGCATATAAGAAATCTTCTCATTCCGTTAAGACACTTATGTACATTGCAATGCACGGCACTGTGCACAAGAGATAATGTAGAATTTCATGAATGTACCTCACTCGGTTGCGCAATGAAGAGAGAAAACATATGTGCTGTCGCATTGCACAGAGCACTACATAAAATATGCACTTGTTGCGTTGCAGAGCATATAAGAACTACTCATTCCGTTAAGACATATATATAGAGCGAATTCACAGAGCGGCGCTTTCTTACACCTTCAGGCCGCCTACCTCACACTCTCTCCGGCTTTAAGAGCGACACACACTGCCTGGTTCACATGGAGGAATTTTGACAGTCGTTTTTCTGAGCGTGCATCATTTCTCAAAAAACGTCTAAATGTCAAAGTTTCTCCCTGTACTTCATATCAGAAAAATCACTAAAAGTGTCAAGATTCCTCCAGGCTATGTGTGTGTGTCTCTCCTCAAGCCGGGGAGAGTGTGAGTTGAGCCGATTCAAAGCGGGGCCCTTCTTTACACTTTCATGCCGCCTACCTGACACTCTCTCCGGCTTGAGCAGAGACACACACCGCACGGTTCACACGGAGGAATTTTGACACTTATTCGTTTTTCTGCACGTGCACCATTTCACAGTAAAACGACTAGGTGTCAAAATTCCTCCGTGTACAGTTTCTCAGAAAAATGTAAAATTTAAAATATGTGTTTTTAATAAATTACTGCTCAAACATGAACTTTTTGTCATTTTTTAGTTTCTTGGTTCATATGGAGCGCATTCACAGAGGGGCCCTTCTTTACACCTTCAAGCCGCCTACCTCACACTCTCTCCGGCTTTAAGAGCGACACACACTGCCTGGTTCACACGGAGGAATTTTGCATCTCAAAAAACGTCTAAATGTCAAAATTCCTCCCTGTACTTCATATCAGAAAAATCACTAAAAGTGTCAAGATTCTTCCAGACTGTGTGTGTGTCTCTCCTCAAGCCGGAGAGAGTGTTAGGTAGGCGGCTTGAAGGTGTAAGGAAGGGCCCCTCTGTGAATGAGCTCCATATGAACCAAGAAACTAAAAAGTAACAGAAAGTTCATGTTTGAGTAGTAATTTATTAAAAATAAATTTTTCAAATTTTAAATTTTTCTGAGAAACTGTACACGGAGGAAGTTTGACACTTAGTCGTTTTACTGTCAAATGGTGCACGTGCAGAAAAACGACCAAGTGTCAAAATTCCTCCGTGTGAACCATGCGGTGTGTGTCTCTGCTCAAGCCGGAGAGAGTGTAAGGTAGGTGGCCTGAATGTGTAAGGAAGTGCCCCTCTGTGAATTCGCTCCATATGAACCATGAAGTAAACTCACTGCTGTAAGGCTGATGTAACATCAGATTAAGTCGATACGGAGAGTTATTGAAAAAGAATAAAAAGTAACAGTAAATTCATGTTTGAGCACTAATTTATTAAAAATATGCCCTTTGGTCTTTATATATTTTTATATACACTGAAACGCAACAAGTGCATATCTTATATTGTGCTCTGTTCCTCCGTGTGAGCCGTGCACTGTGTGTCTCTGCTCAAGCCGGAGAGAGTGTTAGGTAGGCGGCTTGAAAGTGTAAGGAAGGGCTTCACTGTCAATACGCTCAACTCACACTCTCCCCGGCTTGAGGAGAGACACACACACAGCCTGGAGGAATCTTGACAGTTTTAGTGATTTTTCTGATATGAAGTACAGGGAGGAATTTTGACATTTAGACGTTTTTTGAGAAATGATGCACGCTCAGAAAAACGACTTAGTGTCAAAATTCCTCCGTGTGAACCGTGCGGTGTGTGTCTCTGCTCAAGCCGGAGAGAGTGTTAGGTAGGCGGCTTGAAGGTTTAAGGAAGGGCCCCTCTGTGAATGCACTCCATATGAACCAAGAAACTAAAAAGTAACAGAAAGTTCATGTTTGAGCAGTAATTTATTAAAAATAAATTTTTCAAATTTTAAATTTTTCTGAGACACTGTACACGGAGGAATTTTGACACTTAGTCGTTTTACTGTCAAATGGTGCACGTGCAGAAAAACGACCAAGTGTCAAAATTCCTCCGTGTGAACCGTGCGGTGTGTGTCTCTGCTCAAGCCGGAGAGAGTGTTAGGTAGGCGGCCTGAAGGTTTAAGGAAGCGCCCCTCTGTGAATTCGCTCCATATGAACCATGCAGTAAACTCACTGCTGTAAGGCTGATGTAACATCAGATTAAGTCGATACGGAGAGTTATTGAAAAAGAATAAAAAGTAACAGTAAATTCATGTTTGAGCACTAATTTATTAAAAATATGCCCTTTGGTCTGTACATATATTTATATACACTGAAACGCAACAAGTGCATATCTTATATTGTGCTCTGTTCCTCCGTGTGAGCCGTGCACTGTGTGTCTCTGCTCAAGCCGGAGAGAGTGTTAGGTAGGCGGCTTGAAAGTGTAAGGAAGGGCTTCGCTGTGAATCCGCTCAACTCAAACTCTCTCAGGCTTGAGGAGAGACACACACACAGGCTGCGTTCGAAATCGCCTACTCAGTGAGTAGATACTTAATTTCAGTGAGTAGGTATTTAGCGAGTGCTAAAAGAGTATGAATGAAATCTCGTTGAGTATGAATGCGATCCGGAAATCGTCCGTCATGTTGACGTTATCATGTGACCTACGACGCCACCGCAAGCGCAACAACTTAAAAGATATGAGTGACAGGTTTAATTCATCTATCTTTAAATATCTTGATATTGATTAAACTTGCTCATTTTCTGGTGTAGTTGAAAAAACGGCTCCCCATTTAGTTTGGAGTAAATTTGCGGTTAATTTCAGTTCTTATATTTTCAACCCTAATGTGACCCAGTTTTATCCTTAAAGATATTTTTTTATTATTATAAAAACCCAAAATCGCAATCTCTTGAATATGTTAATTTATTTTATAGGCAAACATTTTCATCCACAAGCAAAAGTGAATCAATTAATTAATTGTTTCATTCATCAGGCTTATAAAACATATATATATATATATATATATATATATATATATATATATATATAATGAATTATGATGAATTATTCAGATATTTAACCTTTTCATTGCAATCAATTTTTTTTGTCTTTTTTGTTTATGATTGTTAATTATTAAAGATACAACCATGGAATTTTCCCTGATCTTGTATGTAATCATAAGTTCTGCAATAGATAATAATAAAAAAGACATGAGTCACAGCTGCACTAACACCTCACAGCCTCAGTAACTCAACCCTACCTAGTATGGTTTTTCACCGCTGCTCGAAGATTCTGCCTTTGGAGAAGAATGCTGATTTTGTACTCAGAAAATGTAAGTATTACTACTAAAAATAAGATTACCCAGAATGAATTGTATTGCTATCCCACCTCAACACTTACACACAATAATAATGAAAATGCTGCCCAATACTTCATTATATTACTTCTTACAGAAAATGATGTTTTAGTAAAACAAGCAAAATGTCATTTGTTTTGTCATATGACAGCTATGCATGAACACACTAGACACGTGCAGTCCAGGTGAATACATCTCAATTTTCAGACAAGCAATGATTTAAAGCAGGATTTAATAAAATAATTATATTTCATTTACTGACAACAATAGGAAACAAATGAGTAAAAGAATGAATAAAAGTAAACACAATAAATAAATACATATACAAGTCAACACCACATGAAACAAAGCTTTATTCAAACTTATTGTACTAATAATCACAGGCATTGAACCCTCCTACTGTCCATCCTTCTGCCAACACAGCTGTGCCAATTCTGCAGCTTTATTTTGATGAAGCAGTTGACCACCATGAACATCTTCACCTGTCTTTGCCGTCGATCATGTCCCTCATTACTGCTCTTCTCAATGGGGACATAATTGATCAAGAGGATGAGGAAGACCATGATGATGGACCCGAACCCCACAACCTTGAAGCAAGAGTGGGAGAAGATGTGCGAGACAATCTGCCACTGTGTCTGCTCCAAACATTTGTGTACCTGCTCTCCAAGAACATGACTACCTGTTAAAAAAAACATTTAAAGATTAAAAATTTGCATGAAAAAATCGCAAGAAAAGGAATGCTGACATGGATTGTAAAATGTTTTAATGTAGTTTTACTACTTTTGTGGTGTAGTGGGCTGAACCACTGAACTGGTAAGCAGAAGGTTGCTGATTCGATCACCACCAGTGTGTCCTTGAGCAAGTCACTCGTGTTAACTGACTTCTTATATAATACAAATGTTCCTTCATTTATCAACAGTACAAACGGTCAAATAAAACAGATAACTAATGTCGAGTTACTTGTACATTTGTTTATTTATATTACTTACATTCATGTAATGTAAGCCGTGTTGAATTCTACATAATAGCACACACTCAAATGTCTATTTCATGTTGTGATGTGCTCATCATCTGCAACACTTATTGAATATTTCCCTGTCAGTTGCTAAATAAACATTTAGTAAGCGTGTTTATGATGTATATGGTTCAGAAGTCATGTAAATCCACTTTGGTGACATACATGAGCTTACTAGAGCTCCTGTCAGCTGTACGTTATAAAACATGTTTTTACAGCAAAATCAGAACTATACTGCCTAGAGTCTTTACACCTTCAACACTTCAACAGTTTACAGTAGTTCAACAAATGTCATTTTAACGCAAGGAATGTTTTCAATACTCACGTTTGAAAACGCCCCTTTCTCCTCCGTGTTTGATTATGACGTATCCTCTCTCGTGGCCTCCTGGGATAGAAAAGTACTTTTCGGAAAGCGCTCAGGAATCTGGGCGGAAGCAGTAGGCCATCCGGGAACTTCTCAACTACTCTTTTATGACTACTAAGATTTCGAACATACTTTTTCGCTCACCTACTGCTTTTCCCCTACTATATAGTAGAGAAGTAGGCGATTTCGGACGAACTTTAGGTAGACGTACGTCCGAATCTCGCAAGAAATAGTACGTCACCGAGGTAATTCTCGCCTACTCTATTATGACTACTAATGTTTCGGACATACTTGTTCGCTCGCCTACTGCTTTTTGCCTACTCAATAGTAGAGAAGTAGGCGATTTCGGACGCAGCCAGGGTAGCCAATATTTGAACCACTGAATATGTTTCAGTCATAGATCTTGAAATTTCTATACGTACTCATTGACTCTTTCGGTTGTTATATTAGCCATTCAGAAGACCGTATTTGACTTAAAATACTAATATTTGGCCCAAGAGTCATCGATTTTGAACTTTTTATTTCTACCCAGCTGACTTCTTCTGGTGATACACTAGCCATAGAGTAGCCAATATTTGAATCACTGCATATGTTTCAGTCATCGATCTTGAAATTTCCATACATACTCATCGACTCTTTCATATTTTACTTCAGCCGTTTAGAAGTCTATATTTTATATAAAATACTAATATCTGGCCCAAGAATCCTACATTTTGAACTTTTTATTTCTACCCATTGACTTCTTCTGGTAATACATCAGCCAAATAGTAGCCAATATTTGACCCATTGAACATGTTTCAGTCATCGACCTTGATATTTTTATACATATTCATTGACTCCTTCTGAAGTTACATCACTCATTCAAACGTGCATATTTAACCAACTTGACTTATATCGGGCCCAAGAGTCATCGATTTTGAACTTTTTATTTCTACCCAGTTTACTCCTTCTGGTGATACATTAGCATTGGAGTAGCCAATATTTGACCCATTGAACTTGTTTCATTCATCGATCTTGAAATTTCTATACATATTCATTGACTCCTTCTGATGTTACATCACTTATTTTAGAAGTCCATATTTAACCAAATTGACTTATATCGGGCCCAAGAGTCATCGATTTTGAACTTTTTATTTCTACCCAGTTTGCTCCTTCTGGTGATACATTAGCCATGGATTAGTAAACATTTGGCCCATTGAATATGTTTCAGTCATCGATCTTTAAATTTTTAAACATACTCATTGACTCCATTGGTTATTACATCAGCCATTCAGAAGACCATATTTGACTTATAATACTAATATCTGGCCCAAGAGTCATTGATTTTGAACTTTTTATTTCTACCCAGTTGACTCCTTCTGGTGAAAGATTAGCCATTCAGTATCCAGTTTTTGACTTACTGAACATTTTTCACTCCTTGATCTTGAACTTTAAATTTATATTCATTGACTCCTTCTGATGTTACATCACTCATTCAGAAGTCCATATTTAACCAAATGCTCTTATATCGGGCCCAACAGTAATCAATTTTGAACTTTATATTTCTACCCAGTTAACTTCCTCTGGTGATAGATTAGCCAAATAGTAGCCAATTTTTGACTTACTGAACATTTTTCACTCCTTGATCTTGAACTTTAAATATATATTCATTGACTCCTTCTGATGTTACATCACTCATTTTAGAAGTCCATATTTAATCAAATTGACTTATATCGGGCCCAAGAGTCATCGATTTTGAACTTTTTATCTCTACCCAGTTTACTCCTTCGGGTGATACATTAGTCATGGAGTAGCCAATATTTGACCCATTGAACATGTTTCAGTCATCGTCCTTGATATTTTTATGCATATTCATTGACTCCTTCTTATGTTACATCACTCATTCAGAAGTCCATATTTAACCAAATGGACTTATATCAGGCTCAAGAGTAATCAATTTTGAACTTTATATTTCTACCCAAATGACCCCATCTGGTCATACACTAGCAGCAGAGTAGCCAATATTTGAACCACTGAATAAGTTTCAGTCATCGATCTTGAAATTTTTAAACATATTTATTAACTGCTTCTGATGTTACATCACTCATAAAGAAGTCCATATTCAACCAAATTGACTTATATCAAGCTCAAGAGTCATCTATTTTGAACTTTTTATTTCTACCCAGTTGACTCCTTCTGGTGATAGATTAGCCATACAGTAGCCAATTTTTGACTTACCGAACATTTTTCACTGCTTGATCTTGAACTTTAAATCTCAAATCGGGCGCAAGAGTCGTCAATTTTGAACTTTCTATTTCTACCAAATTGACTCCTTCTGGTCATACATTAGCCATAGAATAGCAAATACTTGAACTATTGAACATATTTCAGTCATCGATCTTGATATTTCTATACATATTTATTGACTCCTTCTGATGTTACATCACACATTCAGAAGTCCATATTTGACCTAATGGACTCATATCGGGCCCATGAGTCGTCAATTTTGAACTTTCTATTTCTGCCCACTGGATTCCTTCTGGTGATAGATCAGCCATACGGTACCCAAGTTTTGACTTACTCAACATGTTTCACTCCTTGATCTTGAATTTTCTATGTATACTCATTGACTACTTCTGATTTTACATCAGTCATTCAGAAGTCCAAATTTGACCAAATGGTCTTATATCGGGCCAAAGAGTCATCGATTTTGAACTTTCTATTTTTACCCAATCGACTCCTTCTAGTGATACAATTGCCATAGTGTAGCTAATATTTGACTTACTCAACATGTTTCACTCCTTAATCTTGAACTTTCTATACATATTCATTGACTTCTGATTTTACATCAGTCATTCAGAAGTCCATTTTTGACCAAATGGACTCATATCTGGCCCAAGAGTCGTCAATTCTGAACTTTCTATACCCAACTAACTACTTCATATGATACATTATCCATAGAGTAGCCAATATTTGACCCACTGTACATATTTCAGTCATCAATCTTGAACTTTCTATACATACTCATTGACTCCATCTGTTGTTCCATCAGCCATTCAGAGTCCTATTTGACCTAAAATACTAATATATGGCACAAGAGTCATCAATTTTGAAATTTTTAGTTCTACCCATTTACTCCTTCTGGTGGTAGTTCAGACAAATTTTGACCTACTGAACATATTTGAGTCATCAATCTTGAAATTTCTATACATACTCATTGACTCCATCTGTTGTTCCATCAGCCATTCAGAGTCCTATTTGACCTAAAATACTAATATATGGCCAGAGAGTCATCGATTTTGAACTTTTTAGTTCAACCCATTGACTCCTTCTGGTGGTTTTCAAACACATTTTGACCTACTGAACATATTTCAGTCCTTGATCTTGAACTTTCTAGAACTACCCAGTTGACTCCTTCTTGTGACATATTAGCCATAAAGCAGCCAATATTTGACTCATTGGACATTTTTCAGTCCTTGATCTTGAACTTTCCATACAAGCTCATTGACACCTTCCTATGTGACACCAGTCATTCAGAAGTCAATATTTGACCTAATGGACTCATATCAGGCCCAAGGGTTGTCGATTTTGAACTTTCTATTTCTGCCCACTGGAATCCTTTCAGTGATAGTACTCAGAGAGTAGGCCTATTTGTTTTGAAAGCAGCCACAGTCTTACGGTCCCTGAATGAATCAGCGGTTTCGAATCGTTTGACTGAATGAGTCACTTGTCAAGACAGTATCTGCTGTCAACTATTGGCGGCTTTTGTTTAATGTTTAAAAGTATTATTTTATTTTAGCAAATAGGGCTGAGAGTGACAAAGATTGAATGCAGTTTATGATTTCGGTCATGATTGTAGCTGTGGTTAAAGAGATGTAATGCGTTAATAAATAGATTATTAAGAGTTAAATATGAGATAGCATTAAATATGACATATCATATAAAATTAAGAAAACTCAACAATAGAAGTACAATTAAAATCATGAAATCAATAATACATTGACAAATCTAAAGTATTTATTCCAATGATATACATGGAACATCATGCTACAAGACTTTAAGGTCACACTATCAATAAAGACCCAAAGCATGATGGGTACAATAACTGTTGTCAAACATTTTGTCATAAATGAACATGCACACATTTAGTGCTGGTCAGTAACCGGATATGTACTTGTACTGATATCTAGAGAACAATTGTATACAATTCTTCACCATTGTTGTAGCCTTTACATGACAAGGTCTCAAATCAGATCCAAATTTCACATTAAAAATGTACAAAGCTGTAGAGATTGACTAAATAGAGAATAAAACACATTAAAATGGATTGTTAATTTTGCAAGCAAATAACCCAACCAAATCTATATTAACCTGCAGCCATGTGCCTAACAACTCTGCTCCTACAAGACAAAAAAATAATAATTTATATACATACATAAACCACCTTTCAAATAAAAACCTGAAAATAAACGTGCAATTAAATGCAAAACAAATTTTAATATGAAACAAATAACTTAAAATAATGCAAACTACAGTGGGGGAGAGGAAAAAAAAAACATCCTAGATGACAATACTTGCTGTTTGGATTTTTAAATTCCAAACAGAAAATGAACACTTAAAGGCATATGCTTTACCCTCAAAAGCTCTTTGGTCCTTTCAATGTTCTTTTACCTTACAGATGGGTGATCTGGAGCACTGAATAGGTGGCCTAGTTGCTATTTTTACAAAGGTCTAGAAGTGGCGAGGATGTGTGGTTCTGTACTGACAAAAAAAAAAAAAAAAAACCTTTTCACATTAAAATATAATAAAGAAAATGGGTACAACAATACCATGACATCTTTAAGGCATCCCAAAAGTGTGCACAAACAACAACAACAAAAGGATCCTCAGATATATCTGTGTCCACGGTTTCACAAATGCCAGTCATCAGGGACAAACCACTTTTGCAAATTTGTAGCTTTTCCTTAGCCCCAGAGTAAAACAATAGCACAAATTTCACCCCAAACATGGATGTATGAATATGCTTATATAGGGAGTCAACAATTACTGAAACCTTTAGAAGAAACTTCAATTTAACTTTTAGATTCACATGACAAAAATAAAGTCCCTTTACTTGTGAGACTTGCTGGATTTAAACGATACTTGTAGAACTTTGTCTCCCAAGCGGTAGCCATTCAGGCTGGCAATGGCCATTGCTGCCTCCTCGTAATTTGTCATGGTAACAAACCCAAACCCTTTGCATTTGTTGGTGTTAAAGTCACGGATGACCTTAACGTTGGTGACAGCGCCAAACGGACCAAACATTTGCCACAGTATGCCTTCGTCTGCATCTTGACCCAAATTATAGATGAAGATGCACCATCCAGAGGAAGAACTTCCTGCCACATTCATACCGGAGACACCGCTCATATGGTCAACACTCATGGGTGAAAACCTGTGAAAGCAGGAGATTAATCAGGAGAGACACTCTATGACAGGTAAAAGCTTCTAATAATCAGCTAAGTATCAAAAATATCTGATGGAAAAATTTCAACGTACAGAATGGACAATATTAAAATATTTCCCAAATCCTGCATTTTCACCTGAAGCGCTGTGCTTGGTGGTGAACAGGCCCTCCAAACCGACGGGACTGAGTGTTGTAGAGCTGAGAGAGCAGCTGGGAATTCTTGGTCTGGTTTGGATTGGCAGCAAACTTCACTGTGATTGGTTCAGAGGCACCAGCTGGTTTGGATCCATTTAGATCTTTGATGGCTTCCTCTGCTTCAGACCTCTTATCAAAACGAATGAATGCAACTCCTCGTGACAGACCTGACAATTTTAAGAAACCCCCAAAAGTTGAGACCCAGTCTACATTCAAGATGGTAAATTGCAGATTGCTGGTTAGAATTCATTACCAGAGGCCTGATCGACCAGTACACGGGAGTTTATGATACGGCCATACTGGGTAAACATGTCCTCTACATCCTTCTGTGTCATGGTCTTGGGTAAACCGCTGATATAAAGGTTGGCATCTTTAATGCTATCAGAGCTCGGCCGGGCATATGAGACCTATTTTAAAATGGAGGAGAGAGAGAGGAGAGAGAGAAAAAAAAATAATAAAAAAAATAATATCACATCAAAGACCCCTTCTTCATGGATGTAAAAAAAAAAAAAAAAACAAAACACATATATACACACACACATATACATATATATATATATATATATATATATATATATATATATATATATATATATATATATATATATATATATATATATATATATATATATATATATACACACACACACACACACACACATTATGTAATTAAATAAGCCATCATATTTGCCCCCATTACTGATGGAACAATGTTTCAATGTTCCTTTGTGCAGCCAAAGTGGAACCTCACATTTTTACAAAAGAATAAAATATATATATATATATATATATATAGAGAGAGAGAGAGAAAAAACAAACAATTCTGTAGTTCACAGGTTTTTGTAGTCTACACCTACAACATACACACACAAAAAAAAATACAGAAAGCTTTTGAATTATTCTACAATTCTCAAAAGAAAAATAATCTCTGGGACTTCAATGCAGGGCTTCTGTTCGGCACAATCTCATACTCAAGAAAATGACTACCAACTTATACCCCTCCATTTATACACAACCCCACAAGAAAAATTGGTAAAAATAGCAGATTATCTTAATTGAACTTTAAAATAAAAGGTCACTGCCTTCAGTATAATTCTGTACCGAAATTAAACCACGCTTAGACAGCTAATCATACAGATTACAAAGGGCCAAAGTCTAGAGACTTCAAATGTCAAGAAAAAAAGAAAAGTAACTGAAAGCCAAGAAATGAGGAAAAAAAAAAAAAAAAAAAAAAAAAAAAAAAAAATTGTAGAAACTCATGAAAACACAAATTCCTTACAGAAAGCAGGCAGGACTGTAATGTTGTCCCTTACTGCTTTGACATGACATCTATAATTTAACACATGATACAAAAACACCTCTTAGCACGTTACCTTGATAGTTTTAGACTGTAGTCTCAGGCCATTGAGTGTATTGATTGCCCTTTCTGCATCACTAGGGTTAACATAGTTAACAAATCCGTACCCTAAACTGTGGCCTAGAGAAAACAAAAGGGGAAAAAAAAAAATAAAAATAACAAACGTTCGTCCACATCCTGCAGACTATTCTTTCTGGACAAAAGAAACAATACAAGCTAATCTTGTAAATGACAGTTGTGAAAAAACAAAAAGTTGCATAATCATCAAAAACAATTAAAGTTTGACAACAGACAAGTAAACAGTTAGGATACAGAAATAAAATCCAAACATTAAAAACTCTTCATAGAATAGTTTCTAAGAATAAACAAATACCTTCCTTCACCTCCTTAAAAATAAAAAAAAACAAAAAAACATTAGTAGGCATTTAAAAGCATTTTCAAGTAAACAAAATACAGAAAATACACTCAAAACTTTAACTGTACATCACAATGCTAAAAATACGAAAATCCACAGATAGTGAGATGCTGTGGGTATAGGGCAAAAATGTTAATGACAAAGATGCATGAAGGTGAAGACTGACATCCTTTGGCTACTCCAGGATCTCCACACTTCAACTGGAAATTGATAATTCTCCTCAAACCATAGGAAAACAAAAGACAACCCAAAAAACAAAACAAAAAAAACTTTTACGCTGTGCACACAAAACAGTACGTCCACACCATTAAAAAAAATTCTGAAAAGTTTTTAAAATGTCAAATGAGTTGACCTTTTTGCAATCTCCACACACACCAAAAAAAAACAAAAAACAAAACACTTGTAAAAAAACAAAAACAAATGTGCTTGACTTGGCACACTGTGGAGACATCAATTCTAATGAAAAGCTCAATGAAATTTAATCACGCCAGTACCATCTTTACTCCATGTCAAATCAAAGGGAAAAAAATAAAAATAAAATTGAGCAAAATTTATATTAGAGCATAAAACATACCACAGTGGACAGTGAAATTCTGCCACAAAACCTGACCAAAGCTTGAATAAATTGCTGAAAAGAAAACCAAAGATGTTTTAATAACAAAATAAAAAATTAAAAGTTCTTAAAAGAACTATACAACATACCCTATATAACATGTACAAAAATAAAATTCCTCAAAAAAAAAAAAAACAGACTAAGAAAAGTGTTAAAAATAAACAAGAACCTACGCAAAAAAAAAAAAAAAACCCAATAAATAAAACCTGCGTTTGTCTTCACATATAGTTATTACTGAAGAGAAAGCCACAGATTCATTGTGTTGTGCTCGGTGAGACATACCTGCCATTTTATCTCTTATGAGTTTGGCTGACTCCACCTCGCCAATGCTGCTGAAGAGACTCCGGAGCTCCTCCTGACTCATGTTCTGGGGCAGGTAGTTGACAATCAGGTTGGTTTTGGCATCACTAGGCTCATCGCCCATATGGTCCTCATAACCGTTCGGCATATCGTATACTTCCTGCTTCACAGAAAAACATGCATTGTTTCCAAATCATCAAGTTTACATTGGCACACTTAAACCAAAACCAAAATGAAGATCAAGTAAAATGATCAATGATATCCAGCATTAGTACAGACAAAAATAATGGCCAATTTTACCTTCACTGAGCTGGCACCCTTGTGTGAGTCTCTGTCATTACCCTGGTTCTGAACCTCACAAACCTGTAGCAACAAATGAGTGGCAACATGATACAAATATGGACCAAATAACACTTTGCAATATACTGCTTTTCGACTTTTGGTTAGATGTTAAATGCAATTCCAGGTATTTATACACTGTACGCAAAAACATCAATAAAAGTTTATTCTTCTATCAAGACCAAAAAAAGTTTGATGCACCAAAATGATTTTACCTAAGAATTTTCAAAGATTATTAAATAAAATTAAATATTTCTGCTACAAAAATGTTACATATTGCTACTCCTACTCTGGCATAATTTTTGGTCATGATGAAGTGCATGGATTGTCATGCAAGCAAGTAAACCTGTCAGCTGTATAGCTCTGTTAAAACGCATCAGTGATACTCCAATTAAACAGAACAGTTTTAGTCATATTGTCGGCCCTCCAAAGCATCAGTTCTTTTTTTATTTTTCACCGAATATTTTCGGTTGCTGAAATTCCGCTGTATATAAATACTACTAAAGTTGATTCATAACTAAAATTCTTCCTAATTATAGATCAAATAAATAATCAACAACCATTGCTCAACGGGCAGCATAAATAATATTAAAATATCGATAGTACATTGATTCGATGTTATACGGAAACAAAAGCAGATTATAAATAAATACTCACTTTTAAATACCTTATGTGTCCTCTTCTGACGGCCATGTAGACACTTTACAGCTTCAAGATTTTATTCTGAAAGAGTAAAAAAAAAATTGTAAGAAGCCGCTTTATAAGGGCGCCAGGACAAACATTGCTTCATTACAAACCGCTCAATTTTTCCACATGTTTGCACAAGCTTACGGACAAAAGTCACCCAAGTCCACCATTTACACTGAATTAAACATTTATTCGTAGACTTCTTTTCCCGACACACAAAACAATGAAGAGCTAATTTCCATGTATGCTAGGCTAGGCTGCAAACTACTTTTCGTATAGCATAGTTCCATGGACGGTCTCGATTGTTACAAATAAAAACCTAAATAACATTCCAATAGCGCCACTATCCACACATATGTCAGCTACTTTTTTTTTTGTTTTTAACCTTAATTCGTTTCGCATTATAATGAATTGCTTCAGGCCGCTCTTTTGAGGCCTGCCACCATCAAAGCTACCAGCGAACGCTCATGTGAGTTTGTGAAAAATATTTTTCACAAATTATAACAAGAACGACATCATTTTCAACACAAAAACATTACCTTGGTTACCTTCGTCCTCGACCGTCGTTGTAACAGAGCAATTCAAAAAAAAAAGCGATCAGATAACAAAGCGCAGATCTGCTCAACCAATTTCGCACAAGCCGATCTCAAGACTCGGCTGCGCACGGATGTGTCGCATTCAAGCGGAAGTGAAGCCACGCCTCCTGCCTGGAGGAGATAAGTCCTACGTCTCAATGTGCAAAGCCTACAATCACTATCCATCCTAAATATTATGTGACATTAGTAATATTCACTTTTTAGTGCGGACACAGTAAATAGCGTGCACAGTTGGATGCCGGGGGAATTTTTGGGCATTTTCAAACCAGGATGTCCTTTAACTATCCAAGTACAGAAGCCTAAGAGGCCATTCATTATTTTCCTTTTTTATTTTTTGTTTTCTCATGATCGCAACTATTTTTTAATGTAAAGATCACGAAAAAACAACTTATCTCGAGATACTGAGAATAAGAAATAATGCTGCATGCTTGACTTCTATAAAGCAGAACCTGCACAGACGTATAGAAATATTTTACTCATATATTCATATTTTGAAGAGCATAATTTTTGTATGTTTAAGGTTAAGACTTGTAGCTTATAGCTCGAGAAGGTAAAATGTGGTTTTTGAAAGATTTCTATATTATAGATCAACGGTATGTTTGCTACATGGATGTTCCCTTCAATACCACACTCGTACTGCATCTTTCTAGACGCAACAGGGAAATCTCCTTTTCTCCAATAACTGAAGCCTTTTTCAATCGCGCAGTGAAACTACATGGCCATTGGTTTCTGTTGTAATTAAAACAAACAAATGATAGCGCAGCGGAGCAGTGTGAAGAAGCCCACCAGAATGGGCAGGACCATCTGGCTATATAAGGGGGCCTTTCACATAAGATCACTGATTTATTCATCTTCAGCGATGACGATTACATCTCTTCACTAGAACTAGAGACTTGAAGCTGCCTTTTGCCAACAAGTAGCTTGAAGAAGCCGACTCAGTGACCTCTCTAGCAGCTTCCTGCAAGCTGACCGGCAAACTGTTCTGCAGCAGCTGGTTCAGCTCGCCGCTCTCTGTTTCTTCCAAGGTTTTTTCTACATTTTTGTCACCTGTTGGAGTTTGGGTTCCTTGCCGCTGTTGCATTTGGCTTGCTTAGTTAGGGACACTTGATATTCAACAATGACACCATTGAATGTGAACTGAGCTGGATGATTATATCACTGTGCTAATATGCTAATATACAGACATTAACTATTGATTTTTACAGTGGAACGAATCAATACTGAATTAATTTAAGCTGGACAATCACCCTTACTTGTATAGCGCTTTTTACAATGCGAATTGTGGCAAAGCAGCTTTACAATAATAATTGGCAAATAATTTTTGGCTGCACAGAAGCTCCCAAAGAAAATGGTCTTATTAGTCTAATTTATGTATATTAGCACTGGAAAAAACAGTGATGTAATCGTCCAGTTCAGCTCGCATACAACGGCGCCAATACAGACATACCAAAAACCAAAAACACTGCTGAATATCAAGTGCCCCCAAGCAAGCCAAAGGCAACAGCGGCAAGGAACCAAAACTCCAACAAAATGGAGAAAAAAAAAACCAGGCTTAGTCAGGGGGCCAGTTCTCCTCTGGCCAACAGTGAACACATGCTTGACTGATTCAGGCAGAGTTACAGGTCATAAGTCCTATTTGAGATCGCAACAGTCAAAATATTTAATCCAGTTCCATCTAGCTTAAGATCTTTTTCATCACGCTGGTATGGCACGGTTTGCTGGGGATCTGCCACTGGCTGATGTGTCGGTAAGGCCCTCACAAGGGATGAGCTAGTTGACACAGTCTCTGCCGACACCCCAGGGCCACATTGCTGCTGCGCACAGGCGCAGGTTCCCCATCCGACCCAAACACGGCCCGGATCCAGCCAATCACGTTAAATGGTAAACCTCGGGATAAGCAGAGAGACTAAAATTGGCGCAGACGCCATTCTTCTGATGTAACAAGTACATCCGGTATTATAGGAAGTGTTCCCGGTTCCGGCTGACCTGATCTATGCAACCTAACAATCCTTTAACGGATCACGAAATCATTTACGTGCTTTTTAACCTTGTTCATTCCAGCGATTACACAACATTTAATCACAACAATGTTTTAAAGAGCTTCAATTAGAATTTTGAAGATTTCTGTCACACAGAGACGCGCAGCGTCTCCTAATAATGATCGCGCCCAGTTATACAAAGAACTACATCCATGCAGGGATTATAAAAAATAAAACTAAAATATAAACTTCTGCAAATAAATCGTATTTGGATCGTTATCATTTATATTACATTCATAAAGGCATAGAACCAGTTCATTTCTTGTGCACTGACTATGGTTCTATATAATTAGTTTAATAATATGGTTAAAAATTATGGAGGACCAGGAGTGACACATAAAAATAAAACGATGAATCAATTAATTCATCATTCATTTAATAATCACTTTTATTTAGGCAAATAAATAGACGTATTTAAAGTTGTTTATTTAATTCCTGTTTTTAAACGTAGATTAATAGAACAATAAAAAAATACTTTTGTAAATAATTTTAAATCTCTTTTTAAATGGCTTTTTAATAAAAGGATTTGCCAAATGCTTTTCTTTATCCATTTGTCAATCGAGTGCTAAAATGCCATTGGACAGTACACACGTGGGAGCAACCAATCAGCTTTCGCCTCAATTTGAAGAGCCGACTCTCTAAAGACAGTTCGAGCAACGCGATGTCAGGCGAATGCTAAATGTGTTTTTAGAAGTATTGTAGATGATTTGTTAGCTTTAGCTGATTTTTGCGAAAGAAATTCTCCTCTCGATTATCATTTTATATGTAAAAGAGTTTTTCAGTTGAGGGAAGACGCGGCTAACGCCGCGGATAATTGTGGTTGTACAATAAATGGAAGGATTTGGGTTCAGTTTGAGGTCATTCAGCGACTCCGCAGCCCTCACGCTATGGTTGAACTTCCAAGCATTCTCGAACAACACCAGTCGTTGGATGTACCGGCAGAAGAGACAGCAGGATTTATTGTTGTGTCGCTGAGGACAGTCCGACGGAAACCATAATAACCTCTCCAAACACGTTCAGATTCGCCTGACACTTTGCGTGATCGCGTTGCTCGAACTCTTCTAGAGAGGGTCGGCCCTTCAAATTGAGGTGAAAGCTGATTGGTTGCTCCCACGTGTGTACTGTCCAATGGCATTTCAGCACTCGATTGACAAATGGATAAAGAAAAGCATTTGGCAAATCCTTTAAAAAGGCGATTTAAAAAGCCATTTAAAAAGCGATTTAAAAAGAGATTTAAAATGATTTAAAAATGTATTTTTTTATTGTTCTATTAATCTACGTTTAAAAACAGGAATTAAATAAACAACTTTAAATACATCTATTTATTTGCCTATATAAAAGTGATTTTATTTATTTACATTTTATGTGTGAATTATTAAATGAATTGATTGATTCATCGTTTTATTTTTATCTGTCACTCCTGGTCCTCCATAAAAAATAGCGTTAAATACCTTAAGATAAATTCAATGGAACTTGGATGAATTTAAAATGAATGTACTATATTTCAGATCAATAAATTTGTTTTCTTTAAAATATTTTTCTGAATCTCTCTCTCTCTCTCTCTCTCTCTCTCTCTCTCTCTCTCTCTCTCTCAGGCTTCCAGGTTTAACCCTTTCATTGCTGTCTCCTTTTGTCTGTATTATAGGATAGGAAATCTCATAAAAAATGAAGGCATAGAACCAGTTCAGTTGTCCGGCACAGACTATATGGTTCTATATAATTAGTTTAATAATATGGTTAAAAATAACATAAAATACCTTAAGATAAATTCAATGGAAGCTGGATGAATTTAAAATTAATGTACAATATTTCAGATCAATATATTTGTTTTCTTTTAAATATTTGTTTTGAATATCTCTCTCTCTCTCTCTCTCTCACTTCCGGTGTGATTGTTGAGCGAGGGTGTGTGGAGCGGTGTGAGCGTGGTTGTAGAGTGGTGAGAGTGAAGACTTTTCTTCTCTTTCTCTTTGATTATCCTTTTTTTGAGTGGTTATTGCTTTTTTGTTTATTTGTTGTTATTAGTTTATTTTTGGGGCCGTGTGCTTTCCAGGATCTGGAAGCATGTCGGCCCAACAGCAGGGGTTGAGTTCACTCACGAGACGCCATGCGATCAAAGTGGCGTCTGCGGTGAGTGTTGAGGATTGTTGTTTGGCCGTTGGGGAGGTGGTGGGACACACTAGTGTTTTGTCCGCTGCTAGAATGAATAATGCGACCGTAGTTTTTCTAGATAGTTTAGACAAGGCGAATGAGTTGGTGGAGCGTGGAATTGTTATTGGTGGAGAATTCATTTCAGTTCTTCCGATCTCATTGCCAGCGAAAAAGGTTATTCTTTCAAATGTACCACCTTTTGTAAGTGATGGAATTCTAACGCAGGCTTTGTCTCGATACGGAAAGTTAGTGTCTCCGATAAAAAAAATTCCAATCAGCAGCGCGTCGCCTTTATTGAAACACATTGTTTCTTTTCGGCGGTTTGTGGACATGATTATTCCGGACGACGCTGATTTAGATCTTACGCTAAATTTTCGTATCGATGATTTTAGTTATGCTATTTTCGTCACTTCTGGTAAAGTGAAATGCTTTGGATGTGGTAATGCAGGGCATTTAATTCGGAACTGTCCGAATAAAAACACTGAGAGAGAGGAAGGAAATGAAAGTGGTACGATTGAACAAGGTAATGTAGAGATGGATAGTAAGGATTCTGTGGTGGAGGCTCAGGATACAAGCTTGGTGGTGGAAAATAATGTTGTGGATCGTCCAATAGAAGCTGAGGGTGAAATAGTTTCTTCTCAGATTGAACAAGTAGAGTTGATTTCTAATGTTCTACCTACAGTTAGTAGTTCAGGTGTCTCTGACAGAGTGGCTTCAACTTCAGACGGGAAAAGGGAAGGTGCCGATGGTGTAAAGGATCTAGTTAGTGAAGTGAGTGAAGAAGTACAGTTAACATCAGAACAAGAACAACTTCTTTTCAAAACGCCTCAAAACAGAAAAATAAGTAATGTTGCAAGATGCTAAAATGAGCAAGACAGATGAACTACAATATGAGGAAATGCATGATACGGAAAGTGACAGTGACTCGTCTGAAAGCAGTGTGACTCTTTCACAAGGTGACATTACAACTCGCAGCTATGGTCTTGAAGACATAAAATTGTTCCTCAGATCAACTAAAAATAAAAGAGGTGTAAGAGTGCAAGAATATTTTCCGGACTTGAAACAATTCGTTGATGGTGCAAAAAGTTGGATGGCTAGTGATTCTTTTACCAACAAAGAAGTGTATAGACTGAAGAAAATTGTGAGGAATATAAACAGCACACTTAACAATGATGATGTATAAGACGAAAAAAAGAACTTCTTCTCTTTGTGTGGTAAACTGTCTTTTCTTTTTTTTTTTTTCTTTTCTTTCTTCTTCACTATGAGTGAAGTACATATTGCTTCTATGAATGTAAATGGTGCGAAGAATTCAAGAAAAAGAGCACAGATTTTTGAAGAATAGAACAGAAAAACATAGACATAGCCTTTTTACAGGAAACTCATAGCAGTAAAGAGAATGTGGTTGACTGGATGAAGGAGTTTAGTGGAATATCTGTACTAAGTCATAATTCAAATGTGAGTGGTGGAGTAGCTGTTTTATTTAGTAAGAATTTTAAACCAATCTCGTATGATGTAGATGAATTTGTTAAAGGTAAATTGTTAAAAGTCAGAGCTGTTTATGAAAATTTTATATTTGTTTTTATTTGTGTATACACTCCAACTGCACCTGTTGAAAGGTTACTGTTTTTAGATATTCTTTGTTCAACGCTTAAGAATTGTGGTACTGAAGATTTTTTATTTGTAGGTGGTGATTTTAATTGCACTGAACTGGATATAGACAGGAACCATGTTGAACCTCATATGGCTTCACGCAAACACTTAATTCATTTAATTGAGAAATATGATTTATGTGACATTTGGAGAGTTATGAATAGTAATGAAAGACAATATACATGGGCTCATGTACGTGATAATTATATATCATTGGCTAGGTTAGACCGATTTTATGTATTTAAACATCATTTAAATGTGTTTAACAAATGTTTTATCACACCATTGTCTTTTACTGATCATAATATGGTCAGTTGTAAATGTGTTTTAAATTCAGTGAAACCAAAAAGTGCATATTGGCATTTTAATACGAGTCTCTTAAATGATAAATTTTTTATTGAATCATTTACATTTTTTTGGAAAAATTTTAAAAAGGAGAAATCTTCTTTTAAATCTTTACAACAATGGTGGGATTATGGGAAGGTGCAGATAAAGCAATTTACACAACAATATACTCGAAATGTCACAAAAGAATTGAATCGTTCTTTAGAAGTACTTGAAAAACAATTGATGGATGTAAAAAAGTTGTCTCAAGCCTCAACTGATAGTAATTTTATGGAAACCATTGTTAAGAAAAAAGCTGAACTTAAAGAGCTATTAGAGCATAAAGCACAAGGAGCATTAGTTTGTGCTCATTTTTTAAACATTGATCAGATGGATGCACCTTCCAAGTATTTCTTTTGTCATGAGAAGAAGAATGGGCAAAAACGTTTAATTCATGCTTTGCGCTCTGAAAATGGCACTTTGTTATCTGATTCCAGACAGATTCGTGAGGTAGCAGTGAAGTTTTATCAGTCCCTGTACAGAAGTGAACTTGAGCCGGAAAATGGAGAAAAGTCTCCTTTCCTGGATGATCTACCAAAGATCTCAGAAGAGTCCAATGAGGAACTGGAATGCGGCCTAACTCTGGGAGAGGTTTATAAGGCACTCCAGGATATGGAGTCTGGAAAAGCTCCGGGTGTGGATGGGCTTCTAGTGTATTTTTTGAAAACCTTCTGGTCGGAGATAGGAGTTGACCTGCTGGAGGTGTTCAATGACAGCTTGCTGAGGGTGGGCTGCCGTTGAGCTGCCGAAGAGCAGTGGTTACTCTCCTTCCGAAAAAAGGAGATCTCACTGAGATTAAGAACTGGAGGCCGGTGTCACTTCTGTGCAGTGACTACAAACTGCTTTCTAAAACTTTGGCTAATAGATTGACTAAAGTAATGGGACAGGTGATCCATCCAGATCAATCTTATTGTGTACCTAGCAGGTCAATCTTTGACAATATTTCTTTAATTAGAGATATCATACAGGTTTCCAAAATTTTTAATATCAATTGTGGTTTGTTGTCTTTAGACCAAGAGAAAGCATTTGATCGGGTTGAACATGCTTATTTGTGGAATGTTTTAAAAGCTTTTGGTTTTAATGAGAAATTTTTAAACATGATTAAAATTCTTTATAGTGACATTGAGAGTATTATTAAGATTAATGGTGGCTTATGTGCTCCATTCAAGGTCAATAGGGGTATTAGACAAGGATGTTCATTATCAGGAATGTTATACTCTCTTGTTATCGAATCACTTCTAAAAGCAATCAGGAAGAATCTAGACGGTTTTAGAGTACCACTTTGTGGTGTAAATTTTTGTTTATCAGCATACGCCGATGATATTATAATTATGATTAATAAACAAAGTGACATACATGTGTTGTCTAGACTGATAGAAGAATTTGGAAAATGGTCTTAATGGCAAAAGTAAATTGGAAAAAAAGTGAAGCTTTCTTATTAGGAGATTGGAATGAAGGGAGACCAGTTCTTCCTGAAGGTTTGTGTTGGAACAGGTGGGGTTTGAAGTATCTTGGAGTGTTTTTAGGAGATGAGGATGTTGTACAAAAGAATTGGGATGGTTTATTACAAAAAGTTAAAGGTCGTTTAGACAAATGGAAGTGGATTTTACCCAACTTGTCTTATAGGGGAAGAACACTTATTATAAATAATTTGGTCGCTTCTCTTTTATGGCACAGAATAGTTTGTATTGATCCTCCTGTGAAGTTGATAGCAGAGATTCAAGCAGTGTTTGTTGATTTCTTTTGGGGCAAACTCCATTCGATACCACAGAGTATTTTATTTTTACCCAAAGAAGAAGGAGGCCAAGGCTTGGTTCATCTTCAGAGCAGGATTGCAGCTTTCCGGCTGCTTTTTTTACAAAGACTTCTTGATGGCCCTATGAATGTGAGTTGGAGGGCGATCAGTTGCGTTTTACTCAGGACTGTTGGAAACCTTGGAGTGGATAAATCCCTTTTTTTAATGGACCCTAAGTGTTTGGATCTTTCGAAACTGTCATCTTTTTATCAACAACTTTTCAGGAGTTTTTTTCATATTCAAAGGACTGAAAATTTTCATTCCATTTTTTGGTTGCTGAATGAACCATTGATTTTTAAGGCAAGACTGGATCTCTCTACATTAAATTTTTTTACCGGGTTTCAGTAGAACATTGCAAAACGCAGGAGTTTTTGTTTTAAATCAATTACTGTGTTTAACTGGGCCTCATTTTAACAATGTACAAGCTGTTACTGAAAAACTGGGAATTAGTTCTGTTCGTTCAGTGACTCGTTTTTTTACTAAGTTAAAAGAAGTTTTCACAGATGAAGAAAAAATTATGTTAGAGGAGTTCTTTCTGGGGACCAATGTACCTGACAGCGAAGATCCTTTTCCATGTTTGTCAATTCAACCAAATTTTGAAGAATGTTCAGGTTGTTTTCTTCAACAAAAAAAGATTTTATCTATTGATTTCTTTTCATGTGCGAAGAAGGATTTGTATAAAATGTGTGTGCTTATTCTTAACAAAAAGTCACTTGATAAGAGAGTTGATATCCCTTGGCGATCTGTTTTAAAAGTAGGTGATGAGGTGAGACCTGAATGGAGAGTTTTGTACAAGCCACCATTATAAAAAAGAACGGGGGATTTGCAGTGGAGAATCCTTCATGGAGCCATTGCGGTGAATTCTTTTATTTCAGTTTTAGACCCTAAGAATAATTCAGGTTGTCCTTTTTGTTCTCAGAAAGAGACTGTTTTCCATGCTTTTATGGAATGCCTTAGACTTAAACCTCTGTTTGCAATAGTGAAAGAATTGTGTAATAAGTTTAATGAATGCTTGTATCCTGAAACTTTTATTTTTGGTTTTAAATATGTACAAAAAAAGCGTGTTAAGTTTCAGTTATTGAATTTTATTCTTGGGCAAGCTAAACTGGCAATCTACATGAGCAGAAAGAGCAAAATAGAACAAAAAAGTAATGATGATGTTGTGTTTGTTTTTAAGTCATTACTTAAAGCGAGAATCTTGGTTGATTTTAGATTTTATAAAGCTATGTGTGATCTTTCTACTTTCTACATTTTAAGTGGTGTAATTGTGATGTTTTGTGTACAGTTGTTGATGATGAATTATTTTTTGTTTCTAATTTATGTGACTTAAAAAAAGTGATTTTGTAAAATAATGTATTTTGGATATTTGTAAATAAAGTTTTGATCAAAATCTCTCTCTCTCAGGGTCTTGCAGGTTTAACCCTTTCATTGCTGTCTCCTTTTGTCTGGATTATAGGATAGGAAATCTCTTAGCCCTTCTCTTCTATAAATTTGTAGGGCTGCTACTAACGATTATTTTGATAATCGATTAGTTGGCCGATTATTTTTTCGATTAATCGGATAAAAATCCTAATTTTCTTTTCTTTTTATTATTTTATTGACAAAAAACACATATTGCACTTCCTGCCCAATGTTCTTCAAACAAATATGCCAAATGAATGCTATGAACATATACAGTGCTTAATGTCTTAGACTACCCGTCACAGAAAAGAAAATATTTTAGGGATCTGACAAAAAGTCATTATTAACACAATGTCCAAAAAAACATTATATTTTGTTTGGCCTCCTCTGGCTTTGATAACAGCTTGCATTCTTGCTGGCATTGTTTTCATGTACTTTTCCACAGTCTCTGTTATTGACTCTGTTATGAACTTCTTTACTTGCAAGATTGACAACATTAGAGAGAAAATTATAGCCATGCAACTGTCTACTACAGTATCACATCAGACAGTGGGTTGTTGTATCCCTGAGGAAAAATTCCATTCATTCGCTGTTATAGGAAAGGATGAATTGTCTAAACTTGTTAAATCATCAAAATCTACAACATGTATGTTAGACCCTATACCGACTAAGCTATTGAAGGAGATGCTTCCAGAGGTCATAGATCCTCTTCTTAAGATCATTAATTCATCTTTATCACTAGGTTACGTACCAAAAAATTTTAAGCAGGCTATTATCAAACCTCTTATTAAAAAACCACAACTTGATCCTGGTGAATTAGTCAATTACAGACCGATTTCCAATCTACCTTTTCTGTCAAAAATACTAGAAAAGGCAGTATCATCTCAGCTTAGTTCCTACTTGGAAAGAAATGGTATCTGTGAGGATTTCCAGTCAGGATTTAGACCGTACCATAGTACTGAGACTGCTCTCATTAGAGTTACAAATGATTTGCTCTTATCATTAGATCATGGTTGTATCTCTCTATTAGTGTTACTAGACCTCAGTGCTGCTTTTGACACAATCGACCACAATATTCTTTTGAATAGACTAGAAAATTATGCTGGAATTAGTGGAATTGCATTGGCATGGTTCAAATCATACTTATCTGACCGTTATCAGTTTGTAGTAGTAAACGAAGAGATGTCATTTCGATCACAAGTTAAATATGGAGTACCACAAGGCTCAGTTCTCGGACCGTTGCTTTTCACTCTGTACATGCTACCCTTGGGAGATGTCATTAGGAAGCATGGCATTAGCTTTCACTGTTACGCTGATGATACTCAGCTCTATATTTCCTCGCGCCCTGACGAAACCTACCAATTCTCAAAATTAACAGAATGCGTAGCTGATATAAAAAATTGGATGACTAGTAATTTCCTACTACTAAATTCAGAAAAAACTGAGATTCTAATTATTGGACCAAAAACTTCAGCACATAAAAACCTAGAATACTGTCTAACACTTGATGGCTGCTCTGTTAAGTCGTCTTCGTCAGTAAGGAACCTGGGTGTGCTCTTTGATACCAATCTTTCATTTGAAAGCCACATTTCTAGCATATGTAAAACCGCATTCTTCCATCTTAAAAATATATCTAAATTGCGACATATGCTCTCAATGACGAATGCGGAACAGCTAGTTCATGCGTTTATGACCTCGAGACTAGATTACTGTAACGCTCTATTGGGTGGTTGCCCTGCTTGCGTGATAAACAAATTACAGCTGGACCAAAACGCAGCTGCTAGAGTCCTTACTATAACCAGGAAGTATGAACATATTAGCCCGGTTCTGTCAAAACTGCACTGGCTCCCTATTAAACATCGTATAGACTTTAAAATCTTGCTAATTACTTACAAAGCACTAAATGGCTTAGCTCCCCAGTACCTGAGTGAGCTCTTAATGCATTATAGTCCTTTGCGTCTATTACGATCTCAGAATTCTGGCCAGTTGTTAATACCTAGAATATCAAAATCAACCGCAGGCGGTAGATCCTTTTCCTATTTGGCAACTAAACTCTGGAACAATCTTCCTAGCATTGTTCGGGAAGCAGAAACACTCTGTCAGTTTAAATCTAGACTAAAAAACGCATCTATTCAACCTGGCATACACATGACGCACTATAAACTTTTGTCTTCATATCCGTTAAAGGATTGTTAGGCTGCATAGATCAGGTAAGCCGGAACCGGGAACACTTCCTATAACACCAGATGTACTCGTTACATCAGAAGAAGAATGGCATCTACGCTAATTTTTTGTCTCTCTGCTTATCCCGAGGTTTACCAATTAACGTGATTGGCTGGATCTGGGCCGTGTCCAGGTCGGACGGGGAACCTGTGCCTGTGTGTGGCAGCAATGTGGCCCTGTGGTGTCGGCGGAGACTGTGTTAACTGGCTCATCCTTTGTTAAGACCTTACCGACTCATCAGCCAGTGGCACATATCCAAACAAACCGTCCCATACCGGTGTGATCATAAGATCTTAAACTAGATGGAACTAGATTAAATATTTTGACTGTTGCGATTCCAAATTAAAAGACCTGTAACTCTGCCTGAGTATCGGACAAGTGTTCACTGTTGGCCAGAGGAGAACTGGCCCCCCGACTAAGCCTGGTTTCTCCCGAGGTTTTTTTTCTCCATTTGTTGGAGTTTTGGTTCCTTGCCGCTGTTGCCTTTGGCTTGCTTACGTTGGGGACACTTGCTTGATATTCAGCAGTGTTTTTGATATGCCTGCATTGGCGCCGTTGTATGCGAACTGAGCTGAGCCGGACGATTACGTCACTGTTTTCTGCAGTGCTGATATACATAAATTAACTAGATTAATAACTACTGATATTTGGAATGGAATGAATCAATAATTTATAGAATAAGCTGCACAATGACACCATTTTCTTATTAATGTAAAGCTGCTTTGCCACATTCTGCATTGTAAAAAGCGCTATATAAATAAAGATGACTTGACTTGACTTGATTCGAAAATTGTATTTTCATTTTAAATTCATCCAGGTTCATTACCAAACATACATTTTTTTAAAAGTATTTTTAAAACAATGTCTATTAACAATGTCTCTAAAACAATGTTTTGTCTTCTCAACCCAGGTTAAAAATAGGTATTTGCTGCCCTCTAGTGCTCATTCTGTGATCATTCAAATATGACCATATTTTTTCTTAATTTAAACCTTCACCATGGCAACACCATTCGAGATATACTATAATCGTTTGCAATTTATCATTTTCAGTATATTGTCATCATATTCAGAAAGTTTGGTGTCAATAGCATGAATACCTTAAGAGGAATAGCTAAAACTTCAGAGCTTGATTATTCAAAATATCCACATTCAACCCAAAATATCTGACTTCCTGTTGGTCAGAGATAATGACTATGAATTAGAAAGTTGTCCGGCTTAATGAGCACAATATGTGTACTGAGTTTGGTGACTGTAGGTTAAACTAACCCCCCAACTTTTGTCAAAAGATGGCGCTATAGAGCCCCTCCTCCACGCCCATTTTTATGGCTTTACCCATGTCCACTGTTCCACAATATTAATGTATGTGTAGAGTTTCATGCAATTTGAAACATGTTAAGAGCCACAAAAACACCCAAGAATATTATAAAAGTTTGACGTCATGCCATGGCAACAATGTTTAAGAAATCACAAAGACATTCACAAGTCTTCATCTGAAATGATTTGACATTATAAAGAAGAAGTTTGAAGCAAATCGGGTAAAAATAAGAGGGTGATCTCAAACCATTTTGAAAGTGACACACTTCCTGCTGCCAGTTGGTGGCGCTATATCTTTGACTTACAATAGTCACATACATGTGCTCGGCCTCCTACAACGAACACACAGCTGAAGTTTCATAAAAAAATCAATGAATGTATGCAGACATTAAAACACGCTTCCTGTTTCTGTTTTCTCGCCATAAATTCGTTGCCTCACCACGGGCAAAACCGTTTGAGATATCAAAAATCCGCTGGCAATTTTGCGTCATCAATGTCTTGACTTCATGCTGACCGAGTTTGGTGGTGATTGGATTAAGCGCCTAGAAGGAGTATATCAAATTCCACAGCATGCGTTTTTCAAACAACCCATAATAGCTCACTTCCTGTTGAGGCGGCCAACAACTTAGAGCATGAAAGTTGTCAGGCCCGATAAGGTCTATATGTGTACCAAGAAAATCTTCCAAACTGTAATTGAAGATTTTTAATATGTTCTTGTGATCGAATCTTGTCTAATCGCTTGAACATTTTAACGAATAAGGTTTAAAAACATGAGCTTTCATGATTTCGTGATCACTCCCTTTCAGAGAAATGATCTTTGTTTAATCCATTAAGAAATGAAGTTTGCACAGATGCCACACAGCGTCAACACATTAACACAGTCAAACACATAAAAATTCAAACTTCAATTTCAAAGAATTGACAGGAACATTAAAAAGGAATGACAAGATTCTGAAAGACGCGAGAAAGAACGAGCTTCGGCAGGCGTTCCTTCTCAGACGCGGCGGGTCTATAATTGTCACAGAACACCTTCCAAACTGAAATTAAGCTTTTCAATACATTCTTGTGATTAAATCTTGTGTAATCGCTGGAATATTTTAACTTATAAGTTTAAAAAACACAAATGAGTTCGTGATCATTCACAGACATCATCAAACTGTGAAACAAGGGGCGTTGCTTCTCTGAGTGAACAGAAAGTACACAAAGCTGTCCACTAGAGGGAGCCACGAGACCGTGTTTGTTAAGAGCCTCAAAAACACCCAAGAATATTATTAAAGTTTGACGTCTTGCCATGGCAACAATATTTAAGATATCTCAAAGATATTCATATGTCTACATCTGAAATGTTTGGACATTATAATTAAGAAGTTTGAAGCAAATCGGGTAAAAATAAGAGGGTGATTTCAAAGCATTTCGAAAGTGACACATTTCCTGCTGCCAATTGGTGGCGCTATATCTTTGACTCACAATAGTCACATACATGTACTCAGCCTCCTACAACCAACACACAGGTGAAGTTTCATAAAAATCAATAAATGTATGCAGACGTTATAACACACTTCCTGTTTCTCTTTTCTCGCCATAAATTCGTTGCCTCGCCACGGGCAAACCGTTTGAGATATCAAAAATCCCCAGCCAGTTTTGCGTCATCAATGTCTTGACTTCATGCTGACCGAGTTTGGTGGTGATCGGATTAAGCGCCTAGGAGGAGTATATCAAATTCCAGAGCATGCGCTTTTCAAACAACCCATAATAGCTCACTTCCTGTTGAGGCGGCGAACAACTTAGAGCACGAAAGTTGTCATACTCGATAAGGTCTATATGTGTACCGAGTTTCATACCAATATGTGCAAGCGTGTTTGATATATGGACCAAGTTTTCGGACCCCATTCAAGGGGGCGCTGTCGAGCCCCCCTGCCACGCCCGGGTCCCAGCACTCTGTGACGCCCTAATGGCTGCAGGTTCCAATGCGTGTGCAAAGTTTCAAGAGTTTTCGTGCATGTTAAGGGCCCCAAAAGTGCCAAAAACCTTGAATAAAAAATAAAGAAGAAGAAGAAGAAGAATATAGCTCCTAGCAGCGATGTGCGGGCCCAAGCCGGTGGCACCGCCACCTCGGTGGTTTAAGGACAACTGGGCACGGCGGGCAAAGTGAATTTAAACGGTGTCTCCAGTTGGAGACTGACCAGTTAGTTGAGTCAGATTATTCAATATAATACTAACTAAAAGCGATCATATCATAGCAAACTTATCATTAGCAGTTCAAAGTGTTATATATTCAGCTGAATTTATCTTATTATATTGTTAAACTAATTATATAAAACTAAATAGTCAGTGAAATACAAATGAACTGGTTCTTTGCCTTTATTTCTGTATACAAATTTATAGAAGAGAAGGGCTAAGAGATTTCCTATCCTTTAATGCAGACAAAAGGAGACAGCAATGAAAGGGTTAAACCTGCAAGACCCTCAGAGAGAGAGGGGGGGTGGGTATTCAGAAGATATATTTTGAAGAAAACAAGTATATTGATCTGAAATATAGTACATTCATTTTAAATTCATCCAGGTTCCATTGAATTTATCTTAAGGTATTTTACATTATTTTTAACCATATTAGGGTTAGGGTTAGGGTATACTATAATCGTTCGCAATTTAGCATCATCAGTATGTTGTCCTCATGTGCAGAAGTTTATTATTAGTTATTTGCAGAAGTTTATATTTTATGTTTATTTTTTAAAATCCCTGCATGGATGTCGTTCTTTGTATAACTGGGCGCGATCATTATTAGGAGACGCTGCGCGTCTCTTTGTGTGACATTAAAAAGCTTCTTTTACAGTTTGGAAGATTTTCTATGTTCCTGTGATCGAATCTTGTCTAATCTTTCTTGTGCTTAAACAGAACGTTATTGTGCTTATTTTTAAGTTAAACTACATAGATTAAAAAACGTTTGAATTTCTTATTCAATGTTAGTGTTATTGTATATAGAAATAAACAGTGTATAATTCAAAGGAGAATATTGTTTAGTGTTATGAATTATACGATGAATGCTCCTCCTGTGAACTGCCACCTTATCGTGGTGGAGGGGTTTGAGTGCCCAAATGATCCTAGGAGCTATGTTGTCGGGGGCTATATGCCCCTGGTAGGGTTTCCCAAGGCAAACAGGTCCTAGGTGATGGGCCAGACAAAGAGCAGTTCAAAACCCCATATGGATTTAAAAAGAACAAAGGCCGTTACGTCGCCCGGTATGGCGCAACCGGGGCCTCACCCTGGAGCCAGGCCTGGGGTTGGGGCTCGTAGGCGAGCGCCTGGTGGCCGGGTCTTTACCCACGGGGCCCGGCCGGGCTCAGCCTGAATGAGGGACGTGGGGCCGACCTCCCGTGGGCCCACCACCTGCAGGAGGAACCATATGGGGCCGGTGCATTGTGGATTGGGCGGCGGCCGAAGGCAGGGGCCTCGGCAACCCAATCCCCGTACACGGAATCTGGCTCTAGGAACATGGAACGTCATCTCGCTGGCGGGGAAGGAGCCTGAGCTTGTGCGGGAGGTCGAGAGATACCGACTAGAGATAGTCGGGCTCACCTCCACGCACAGCTTGGGCTCTGGAACCCAACTCCTTGACAGAGACTGGACTCTCCACTACTCTGGAGTTGCCTGCGGTAGAAGACGGCGGGCTGGTGTGGGCTTTCTCATAGCCCCCCAGCTCAGCCGCCATGTGTTGGAGTTTACCCCGGTGAACGAGAGGGTCGCTTCACTGCGCCTTCGGGTCGGGAATAGGGCTCTCACTGTTGTTTGTGCTTACGGGCCGAATGACAGTGCAGAGTACCCGGCCTTCTTGGGGTCTCTGGGAGGGGTGCTGGAAAGTGCCCCGAACGGGGACTCTGTCGTTCTACTGGGGGACTTCAACGCTCACGTGGGCAGCGACAGTGATACCTGGAGGGGCGTGATTGGGAGGAACGGCCCCCCCGATCTGAACCAGAGCGGTGTTCTGTTATTGGACTTCTGTGCTAGCCACAGTTTGTCCATAACGAACACCATGTTCAAGCATAAGGGTGTCCACCATTACACGTGGCACCAGGACACCCTAGGGCGGAGGTCGATGATCGACTTTGTAGTTGTTTCATCTGACCTCCGGCCGTGTGTCTTGGACACTCGGGTGAAGAGAGGGGCGGAGCTGTCAACTGATCACCACCTGGTGGTGAGTTGGATCAGATGGCAGGGGAGGAAGCTGGACAGACTCGGCAGACCCAAACGTACTGTGAGGGTCTGCTGGGAACGTCTGGCCGAGTCCCCTGTCAGAAAGATCTTCAACTCGCACCTCCGGCAGAGCTTCAACCAGATACCGAGGGAGGCTGGAGACATTGAGTCCGAGTGGACCATGTTCTCTACCTCCATTGTCGACGCGGCTGCTCGGAGCTGTGGCCGTAAAGTCTCCGGTGCCTGTCGTGGCGGCAATCCCCGAACCCGGTGGTGGACACCGGATGTAAGGGATGCCGTCAAGCTGAAGAAGGAGGCCTATCGAGCCTGGTTGGCTCGGGGGACTCCGGAGGCAGCTGACGGGTACCGGCAGGCCAAGCGGACTGCAGCCCGGGTAGTTGTGGAGGCAAAAACTCGGGTCTGGGAGGAGTTCGGTGAGACCATGGAGAAGGATTATCGGTCGGCCCCGAAGAAATTCTGGCAAACCGTCCGGCGCCTCAGGAGGGGGAAGCGGTGCCCTGCCAACACTGTTTACAGTGGGGGTGGGAATCTGCTGACTTCAACTGGGGACATCGTTGGGCGGTGGAAGGAATACTTTGGGGATCTCCTCAATCCCACCGACACGTCTTCCACTGAGGAAGCAGAGGCCGAGGACTCAGAGGTGGGCTCACCCATCACCCAAGCTGAGGTCACTGAGGTAGTTGGAAAGCTCCTTGGTGGCAAGGCAGCGGGGGTGGATGAGATACGCCCTGAGTACCTCAAGTCTCTTAATGTTGTGGGGCTGTCTTGGCTGACACGCCTCTGCAGCATCGCGTGGCGGTTGGGGACAGTGCCTCTGGGTGGTGGTCCCTCTTTTTAAGAAGGGGGACCGGAGGGTGTGTTCCAACTACAGAGGGATCACACTCCTCAGCCTCCCCGGGAAAGTCTATGCCAGGGTACTGGAGAGGAGAATAAGGCTGATAGTCGAACCTCAGATTCAGGAGGAACAATGCGGTTTTCGTCCCGGTCGTGGAACACTGGACCAGCTCTATACCCTCTCTAGGGTGCTGGAGGGTTTATGGGAGTTTGCCCAACCAGTCCACATGTGTTTTGTGGATCTGGAGAAGGCATTCGACCGTGTCCCTCGTGGCACCCTGTGGGGGGTGCTCCGGGAGTATGGAGTCCGGGGCCCTTTGCTAAGGGCTGTCCGGTCCCTGTATGACCGGAGCAGGAGCTTGGTTCGCATTGCCGGCTGTAAGTCAGACCTGTTCCCAGTGCATGTTGGACTCCGGCAGGGCTGCCCTTTATCACCGGTCCTGTTCATAATCTTTATGGACAGGATTTCTAGGCGCAGTCAGGGGCCGGAGGGAGTCTGGTTTGGGGACCACAGGATCTCATCCCTGCTTTTTGCGGATGATGTTGTCCTGTTGGCTCCATCGGGCCAGGACCTCCAGTGTGCATTGGGACGGTTTGCAGCCGAGTGTGAGGCGGCTGGGATGAGGATCAGCACCTCCAAGTCTGAGACCATGGTTCTCAGTCGGAAAAGGGTGGCTTGTCCTCTTCAGGTTGGTGGAGAGCTCCTGCCTCAAGTGGAGGAGTTCAAGTATCTTAGGGTTTTGTTCACGAGTGAGGGAAGGAAGGAGCGTGAGGTTGACAGGCGGATCGGTGCAGCTTCTGCAGTAATGCGGTCGATGTACCGGTCTGTCGTGGTGAAGAAGGAGCTGAGCTGCAAGGCGAAGCTCTCGATTTACCGGTCAATCTACGTTCCTACTCTCACCTATGGTCATGAGCTTTGGGTCATGACCGAAAGAATGAGATCCCGGATACAGGCGGCCGAAATGAGCTTTCTCCGCAGGGTGGCAGGGCGCTCCCTTAGAGATAGGGTGAGGAGCTCGGTCACTCGGAGGAGCTCAAAGTAGATCCGTTGCTCCTTCACATCGAGAGGAGTCAGCTGAGGTGGCTCGGGCATCTGTTTCGGATGCCTCCTGGACGCCTCCCTAGGGAGGTGTTCCGGATATGTCCCACCGGGAGAAGGCCCCGGGGAAGACCTAGGACACGCTGGAGAGACTATGTCTCTCGGCTGGCCTGGGAACGCCTCGGTGTCCCCCGGAAGAGCTGGAGGAAGTGTCTGGGGAGAGGGAAGTCTGGGAGTCTCTGCTCAGACTGCTGCCCCCGCGACCCGGCCCCGGATAAGCGGTGGAAGATGGATGGATGGTTATGAATTATCATTGAGTGTCATCTCAAAAATAGGTATATGCTGCCCTCTAGTGCTCATTTGATCATTTCAATAATTTTAAGAGTACTGTTTCCCCTCATTTTAATTTACACATACATCTTGAAATGAAAAAAAAATATTAAAATGTTTATTTATTATATTTGTACTAATAAATATAGAAATTTGGTGTGTATATTTCAATTATTCATGAATAATTGACAACTTCTAAATTCCCTTTTTGTTCTTAGTTTAAACCTTCGCCACGGCAACACCATAAGAGATGCACTATAATGATTCTCAATTTAGCATCTTCAGTATGTTGTCATCATGTGCAGAAGTTTATTATTAGTTATTTGCAGAAGTTTATATTTCAATTTTATGTTTTAAAATCCCTGCATGTGTAAAGATGTATTTGTATAACTGGGCGCGATCATTATTTGGAGACTGCGCGTCTCTTTGTGTGACAGAAAATGTTCCAAACTGTACAAGAAGCTTTTTAATATGTTCTTGTGATCGAATCTTGTCTAATCGCTTGAATGATTTAAAGAATAAGGTTTAAAAACACTTAAAATCAAGTGGCTTTCACGCGGTCACGATCACTGATTTCAGAGAAATGACGCGCGGCTCTTTGTTTAATCCATTAGGAAACGAAGTTTGCACAGATGCCACACAGCGTCAACACATTAACACAGTCATACACATAAAAATTCAAACTTCAATTTCAAAGAATTGAAAGGAAAATTAAAAAGGAATGACAAGATTCTGAAAGACGCGAGAAAGAACGAGCTTCGGGAAGCGATCCTTCTCAGCCGCGGCGCGTCTATAATTGTCACAGAACACCTTCCAAACTAAAATTAAGCTTTTTAATACATTCTTGTGATTAAATCTTGTGTAATCACTGGAATGTTTTAAGTCAAAGGAACATTAAAAAGGAATGACAAGATTCTGAAAGATGCGAAATCATTTGATTTGAATCATGCCAATGCAATTCCACTAATTCCAGCATAATTTTCTAGTCTATTCAAAAGAATATTGTGGTAGTGTCAAAAGCAGCACTGAGGTCTAGTAACACTAATAGAGAGATACAACCACGATCTGATGATAAGAGCAAATCATTTGGAACTCTAATGAGAGTAGTCTCAGTACTATGGTACGGTCTAAATCCTGACTGGAAATCCTCACAGATACCATTTCTTTCCAAGTAGGAACACAGTTGAGATGATACTGCCTTTTCTAGTATTTTTGACAGAAAAGGTAGATTGGAGATTGGCATGTAATTGACTAATTCTCCAGGATCAAGTTTTGTGTGTTTTCTTTTTAAAATAATTTCAGAGTAAGTCAGAATAAAATAAAATGTAACAATTTATTAATCAGATAAAAATATATCAATGTCAATTACATAATTACACATTTATAAGCCAATTCAGACATAATAAATACATAACATTAATTACTCACAAGATTTCTCTAAGAGTACTTAAAAGTTATGCATACACACAGAGAGGTGGGTGAATGCTCTCAAAGACACTCACCCATCCCTGTGTAGGGGTTTCTGGCTACAGAATGTCTCCCTTTGCTGTTGTGCCTTTTCCCTTAAATGCCCAGATCAGAACAAAAGGATGTAAATATTTATTGCACCGACACCTGGTTTCGGGGGAGAGGAGAAGGTTTTCTTGAAGAGACACCACCCACACAGGAGAACAGAATGCTCCTGAGTTTTCAATCTTTTCCATAATACTAGTGATTGCTGTGAAATTGAGACCACCTAACCAATCGCACTGAGACATTTAAAATGATACTAAACATGAAATTGAAAAAACAATAGATTCACAAGATAGATTATAAGTTCATAAGTATACATCAGCATTCTTAGAGAACTTCAGTGACTTGAATCAGGGGGAAGGAATGGAGTGGAGGGAGGGGGGTTGGTTGCATACATGAGTGAGGACAGTTTGGGGGCAAGGCTTTGTCCTATTCCTTTGAAATCTTCTCTCCAGATGAGTTTTATTGCTTTTTTGCAGGGTGCTTAATCTTAGCTTTTGTCTTAGCAGAAAAAAATCAAGCCTTACACTGCTTTAGTTAGACTTTAGGGTGACTCTTTAGGGTGACTACAGCGATGCACAGTGCGCTTCTCAATAAAGAGTAACTTCTGCTTGATATCCCAACATCTCCTGGTCTCTGCTTCGATGTGGAAAAAGGTTCCTACACCTCTAAAGAAAGGCATGGAGCCATCATCACTTTGCATTAAAATGGTCTCACATGCAAATAAATTGCTGCAAAGCACCTGAAAGAACCTTACTGGATCATCAAGAACTTCAAGTTGATAAAATCAACTGCAATGAAGAAGGCTTTAGAATGCCCCAGAGTATCCAGCAAGCGGCAGGACTGTCACCTCCTGAAGAGTCCCTACCGAGCCATGTGGAGAGCTGCTCAATATTGGCAGCATCTGTGCATGAGTGCATCTGTGCACAGTGAGGTCGACTTTTGGACAGTGGCTTGGTGAAGAAGGGCAGCAAAGAAGATATCACGGAAAGAAAATATTCTGTAAGATGTACAAGGATTGGACAGCAGAAGACTGAAAGAAGCCCTGTGATGAAACCCCCTTCTGACTGTTTGAGACTCATAATATATAATGATGGGGGGTGTTGTTTTATTTAAAGAGCTATTTGAGTAGTCAATGAAAAAAACAAAGTACTTGACACATAAACTTTGTAAATAAAATCTGGAGGTTGAAATTATTGGGGTCCAATAGACCCCAGTGTTGAAAAAATGTTGAGTTTAATCTGAGGATTAATATGCATAGCAATGTTGTCAGTAACAATATTTCTAAACTGCTCTAGTTTAGATTCTAATTAAATCTTGCAACTCCTCGAAAGTACTAACATTCGAAGCAGCGCTCTACCGATCAAAATGCACAGTCAGCTCTCTTCCCACTTCTACATGGGTTTGCTGTTCTCCTTTTTGCCAGTTCCTGAAATGCTGGCGATACACTTCTGGAAGACTTAACTTTATAATAATCTTTTTTGATTCTCCATAGTAAGTGCCACATAAGCCTCTTGTGCTCTCCCCCGATGACACTTAGAAGCATCACTAAACGTGTAAATGTGTAATAGGCTAATTACACAATACTCTCAAACAACGAGAAAAAAACACCTTTGGCACCTTCGGGAGCTAATTTACCTTGACTATTTGTCAAGGATACAGAATGAGGACCCAGATGCAAGTGAGCAGACAAGGGGTTTTATTAACAATACTGAATTTTTGAGACAACAGGGAAAGCGAGACAGCAGGGCAGACGACACTAGGAGGCAGGGAGGATGTCCATGGATACCGGTCTAAGGAGACAACAGACTTGACAGCTTGGGAAGCAGCACCAGGTGGGACGATGGTGGAAAGAACCAGACAGGAACACAAGGAACCGGAGGCTCAATGCTTAATATCTCAGAAGAAGTAGCTCCAGTCTTGGTTGCCAGGCAGTGGGACACAATGGCCAGGGAAACTTCTGTGCCTAAGTTCAGGGTCTGATCGTCAGCATCATGATGGAAGGAGATATGATTCTGACTATCTGTCCATGTGTGGAAAATTACCACTTTTGTCTAGTTTTCTAAACCAATCAGTATCTTAGTAATGACGTAGTTAGTGAACTCCATTAGAGTATAATTGTGGTGGAAATGCAAAGAGAGGGAGAGCGGCCTGCAACTTCCTTGTGAGACTTGAAGCTGCTTCTGCTGATGAAACTGCAAACTACTCTTCTGTAAAATTTTCTTCAATTCACATTTTTAAACTCTGACTCCGGGCCTTCATTTATCATATCTGGTCTTTTGGGTCTTTAACTGTAAAATCCCCTACAGTTTATGGTGGAGAATCAGCGAGGGGTCATTCCTCTGTGACATCCCTGGCTAAACAACAAACAAAGGTAGGAAGAGTTTTATTATTTTTGCTAGGACTGTCTGGAATGGAGGTGGTGGAGAAAAAGGCGAGTGGTAGGGTTTGACTCAGACCTGAGTACCCAGACATCTGACAAGGGGTCGATGTTGATACGCTGTAAAAAGTGGGCTCTTCGGGGAAAACTCTGGTGTGGACACTGGGTTGGTGTGCACTATGTTGATGCGTTTGGTGTGGAGGCACCCCCACCAGAGTATAACGACACTACTGTGTGCCCCGGAGAATCACATTCCGGTGTGGACATTGGGTTGGTGTGCACTATGTTGATGCGTTTGGTGTGGAGGCATCCCCACCAGAGTGAAAAGACACTACGTGTGTAAAATCGTGAGCCGAATGCTTCACCTCTTCCACTCCAGATAGGGGTACCCCGAGCTTAGAGATTCAGACAGGTAGGGACAAAGTTTTAATTAGATACAAAATATAAAAAGATAATAGGGTTGTTTGTTTGCCGGGGATGCATCTGAAACGATTCTGATCATTGTAAGAATTTTTTTTGTGACCCTAATTGGATTGGACCAGTATATGGGACTTTGGGATTTGAGTATACTTTGCAGTTTAATCATGCAGAAAACAAAACTTTTGTTATTCAAAGGTTGCCGTCTCCATCTCTATCAGGTGAGTATTAACAATGACTAAGATATGGCTGACAAATTTAGTAACTTGATCAATAACTTGATCAGTAACTTGATCAGTCCGATACAGATAATGAGACAGAAGAGAGCAAATGCTGTAAGCAGATCTGCTCTGGATCGCTCACTTAAAAGAAATTTGCAGAACTTATTAAGAGATTGGTCAGCCTGGGTGTCACATGTGTTCAGTCCTGTCTTGTTTTAGTTTATATCATCATGTCTGCACCTGTCTTCATTTGCCACTGATCAGTTTAACTTCCTCCACCTGTGTTTAGTTCCCTCTGTGTATTTATACTTCCTGTTCCGTTCTTCCTTTGTTGGTGTTTATTTTGTTTGGTGTGTAGCAGGTCCAATTCTGCACATAAGAAGACTCGTTCTGGAATCAACAGGTCGGCTCCAATACACCGTTTATTGGTCTGTAACTGTAACAAATGGGACACTGGTAAAACAACCATCTGTTGCGCAATCTTCTTTCAATACGTTTAATTGAAAGAAGGAAGGAGAGAGAAAGCATGCGTCCTGCCTCATCAGCGTTCATACGCGATCTGAGGCTGACATTACAACAAATTATTTAACATTGTGTACATTTAAAACCGTAAAATAAAGAAATTAAAATAAAATGACATTATACATCACCATATTAATTTTTCTCAATTTGTATGACTGACAGTGAATGATACATAACATAACTTAAACATTAACATTCTTTCCAAACTTCGTACACATTCACTATGACACCTTTAGAAAACGAAATCAGTGCGCTATACGAATGCAAAACAGTTAGATGCATTACTAAGAAATCAAAATAGAAAATAATACTAATGACATATCTAGATTTAGACTATAACATTGTAAATCAAATTACACAAGTTCGACAAATTTTATACAGTGAGTTAAGTAACCAAACATACCTGTAACAAATGGGACACTGGTAAAACAACCATCTGTTGCGCAATCTTCTTTCAATACTGTACACAGAGCAAGAGTTAATTAACTCAAGACCGTACAAAAGTTGTATACAAAGTCACATAAATCGGCCAGTATACAAAAATACATTTGTATAATCGACTCGACATATTTAGTTTTATGTACTATGCATTTTGACCAAATAGATAATGTTGAACATACCGTTTAATTGAAAGAAGGAAGGAGAGAGAAAGCGTGCGTCCTGCCTCGTCAGCGTTCATACGCGATCTGAGGATGACGCAATCCCACATGCTCTCCAAGGGAATAGTGCGCAACACAGAAAAGCGTCCCGTACACACAAACACTAAAAACAAAAGTTCCTACTCGCAACATAACATGACCCGTACCGGGGCTCAATAAACTAAATTAACTGTGACTTAGACAATAGTTTTGGGAAGTTCACTATACAGAAATAAATAATAAACAAATAAAACAGATGAACTATTCCCAACAGGCTACATTCACCCCTCTGAACTTCACAAAACTAGTTCAATACTAGTGACACAATGACACTGGGGACGTGAACACAGACGAGATTACGGTATCTGTATGCAACATATGTTACCCAACTGACAGGGAAAGCGACAAAAGAAAGTTGGCCAGACTCTCAAGAGTCTGCTCGCAAAAGAAGTGCCATGAACACTACTAACAAGATACTTGGTTTGATCACTGCTTATATTACAACCCAGATAATTGACAACTAAGAAGGAATTTGCATCCTACACTTAGGAAGCTTTTGGCCTGAGCCGGCTAAACGAAGGGCTACGTAATAGTGTGTTCTGGGTCATGATTTGAATCAGTCTAGTAACTGGTCTGACTAGCCTGCCAGCCTTAGTCCTGACTTGGTGTGCTGTTTCAGTCAGAGGCTGATCACTCTCTCCCGAAGTTTCATCAAGTGGCATGGACTGCTCTGTGCCAAGTTCGACATCTTCTGTATCCGTGGTAGAAATGACAGGCTCAGAGTTCTGAACAGGTTCCTGATCCTCACATCCGAGAACCGAACCATCAGTGACATGCTCCAGTTCTGTTCTAAAGTCTGATCCCCTGGCTTCCTCTTCCACTGATGAACTTGATGGGCAGACTGGTAAATGAACTGACCCAGGTATTTCGTTGTCAGCATCCTCAGACTCACTTAGCGTAGTATCGATCACGGACTCATCGGTCTCACAGCCTAACTCAGGATCGTCGAAGGCCTGTTCCACACAGTCTTCCCCCTCTTCAACAGGTAAGAAGTTCGCTCGTAAGAGCAAGTTTCTGTGAACCACCTTCTCCTGATCGATTTGCGTGTTCCTCACACGGTAGGTCTGACACTGTTTATCCACAGATACCACAACATGCAAAGTGGAGTCCCATTTGTTGGCTAGTTTATGTCGCTCACGCTCTCCTTTGTTGGCGAGCAACACAAAATCACCCTCCTAAATATCACGGCCTTTAACGACTTTGCTATAATGCTCAGTTTGTCGCTGTTGACTCACAGTGTTGTTTGCCTGAGCAAGTAACATGGCTTCTTTGAAGTCGTCTTGCCTTTTCTTGACATACTGGTCATAGTCCGTAACATTGTTATCCCGATCCACACTCTGGAACATCAGATCGACAGGTAGTCTGGGAATCCGACCGTACATGAGGAAAAACGGGGCAAAGCCGGTTGACTCGTGTGCAGTGCAGTTGTAAGCGAACATCAAGGTCTGCAGCATCTGCGGCTAGTCTTGTTTCGATCTCGGGGGTAACGCCCTAATCATATTACCCAAGGTGCGATTGAACTGTTCGACTTGTCCATTACCCATCGGGTGATATGCTGTAGTCCGTGACTTCTGTACGCCAGCCATTTGCAACAGCTCCTTGATCAACTTGCTTTCAAAGTTCGCTCCTTGGTCAGAATGGATTCTCTGTGGAAATCCGTAGACGCAAAAGAACTTATCCCACAAGTGACGCGCAACTTGAGCAGCTGACTGGTTCTTGCACTGGAAAGTGTTCGCCATCTTCGTGAAGTGGTCTGTTACCACTAATACGTTGACACTTTTACCGGAAGAATCCTCAGCACACCAGAAGTCAATGCAAAGTAATTCTAATGGGCTGGTGGTTCGAATGCTTTCTAGAGGGGCTCTCCCCTCCGGCTCAGGGGTTTTGCTGACCACACAACGTTGACAACGTCGTACGTACTTTCGGATATCATTCTCCAACCCGACCCATGAGAATCTCTGTCTTGCCAAAGACAACGTTCTTCCATGGCCTTGGTGGCCTGGTTCATCGTGGATGCCACACAGGACTACACTGACCAGTGACTGAGGGACTACGAATTGGTGACGTGTGAACTTGGTCACTGGGTCCTTGCATATGCGGTACAGTATACCATCCAACAACTTTAGCCTATCCCATTGCTTCAACAGTTTCAGAGCCTTGTAGGGTTCTCTAGCTCTTTCCCTACGAGACGATCTCCGGCCTCGGCACACATAGAAGAGAACTCTCGAAAGGTCTTGATCACCTTCCTACTTAACTCGAAGTTCTTCAAGTGAGAAGACAGGTAAGGGGTTCTGACCAACTGGTAATGCTTGTTGAGTTTCTTGAGCAAGCCAAGACATAACTCTGTTCTGTGCTCCTACTTCCCACTGTACATGAGCTTCCAAGACAGCAGAAACTTGATCAGCGGACAAGGAACACTGACTCAAGGGATGTTCGGCACACTGACAGTCTGTACTGAGCCTAAAAGAACTTTGAACTGCATCCTCTCTTATCTGTTCAGAGTGTTCAAGCAGACAGGTGTAGGGCTCCGCTACCAGTCTCTGACTTACACGGCTGGGGACAAACGGCTGACGACTCAACGCGTCGGCGACCACATTCTTTGTACCGGGTATGTACTTGATGTCGAAGGAGTACGGGGCCAGCTTAGCCACCCACCTCTGCTCGCACGCATCCAATTTCGGCTTTGTTAGGATGTAAGTCAATGGATTATTGTCCGTCCAGACCGTGAAAGGATGTCCCTTTAGCCAGTGGCTAAATTTATCACAAACGGACCATGTCAATGCTAGGAACTCAAGGCGGTGCGCGGGGTAGTTTGACTGATACCCGTGTAAGTGCTTTACTAGAAAAGGCGACAGGTCGTGCTGTCGACTCTCCTTCAGAAATCTGTGATAACACCGCCCCTATACCATCCAAAGAGGCATCCGTAGAAAGAATGAACGGTCGGGTGAAGTCAAGGTGGGCTAACACCACGGAGCTCAGAAGGAATGACTTAAGCTGTTCAAAGGCTTGAACACATTCCTTAGTCCAGTCTGACGGACTGAGTTTCCTAAAGACAGCGCTTCCTTTTGAGTAGCCTTTTTTCCTTCTTTCTGCAGCGGTTAATGTGAAAAGCAGTTTGGCAATACTGGAACAGTTAGGAATGAACCGTTGGTAATACATGACCATGCCCAAAAAGGATTTGATCTTCCTCGGCGAGGGTGACACGCCATCATCCATCATGAGGTCTTTTTTGGTGACAGCAGTGATGGCTGCAATTTTGTCGGGATCGGTTGCGACTCCATACTCATTCACGACATGACCGAGAAATCTGACACTCCGCCTCAGTAAGTAGCATTTCTTAGGTGCCAACTTCAAACCATGAGCACTCAGCCTATCAAAGACCATCTCCAACCTTTCCAAGGCTGTCTGTTCATTGGGGGCTACCACTAGGAGATCGTCCAGGTAGCACAACAGAGTAAGAAAGTTTTGGTCTCCAAAGATGTTCATCATAAGCCGCATCAAGCTTGCTGAGCTGTTGCACAATCCCTGTGGGAGACGATTGAACTCATAGAGGCCTAGAGGCGTGGTAAAGGCAGTGAATCTCTTGTCTTCCTCACACATGGGGATGTTGTAGAAGCCGGACGTATGGTCCATTGCGCTGAACAAGGCATTCCCTCAAAGGGCTGCAAGACAATCAGCTTGATGAGGGAGAGGGTGTGCATCCTTTATCGTGCTTGAGTTCAGCCAGCGATAATCGACACAGATACGGAGGTCGCCACTCTTCTTCCACACAAGAACTAACGGAGAGGCCCACTCACTGCTGGACTTACATATAATGTCCCGTTCTTCCATCTCCGACAGCACTTGGCGTAGCTTCTGATAATGCCCTGGTGGCACACGCCGATAAGGCAAACAGAAGGGACGGTTGTCAGATAGATGGAAACGATGCACAAAGTCTTTCGCTCTCCCACAGTCTAGCTTGTGCTTAGAGAATATATGCTCATATTTCTGGACCAAGCGCAATAGCTGACCTCTCCAATGAGGTGACACTTCACATGAGTCAATGTCCAGGTCACTCAATTCCATCTTCTGCAGAATGTCCTTGACATCAGGGTTAAACAAACTATCGTGCAGAAACTGACTCTGTGTTTTGACAGTTGTGAAGGGTCGCTCTGAATCTAATTCCAAATCTTCTAATGCCACACAAGGATAGACATTGACAACTTTGGAATTTTTCTTCAAAGTGATAGGCTTGTCATACGGGTTGAGCATTCTCATTGGTACCCATCTATCAGCAGTCATAGAAGCCACCGAACGTCCCACAAAGATACCTTTTTTATGGGTTGGCGACTTGGTTGGTTCGATCAACACAGCGCTGCCCTCAGAAATAGGCGTCGTAGGAGGTAGCTTAGCCCACACCAGGTGCTCCCGCTCAGGCAACAGCGTAACAGCTTGAACCAGTTTAGCGGTACCTACGATGTCAGGCATCTCGACACCTCTCCATCTGTTAAGACCAGAAAGTACGCTGAGGAACTGTGCAACATCAGAATCTCCAGTTGACTCAGGCCTGTTCATTACACGCCAGTATGAGGGTTTCTGCTTAAACTGACTCAAGATGAATTTAAGAACGTTCGTGCCCAGTCTCAGCTCATCCCGTTGGCCTGTAACAACTAACGTAGGTACACTGACCTCGTACTCGTAGACTCTCAACTTCAACTGGTATGTACACTTTGGCGCTACATGAACTCCACCGCATCCGACCAACATAACACTGGTCTGCATTTCACATTGATCCAGAGACAAGCCAGCATCCAACAGACGGGATTCGGCAACTTCGCTAATGGTACAAGCCATAGAGCCACTGTCCAACAAGGCTCTCAGAGGAACACCGTCATTGACTAAAACGTCAGTATAGAAAAGGCTGTCCGCTCTTGCCAACTGAGTCACATTTTGAAACATAATCAAATTATCACTGGTCGCAGACTTACAAGCAGACTCGTATATGCTTGATGCATCTTCTTGGAGGGTAAGGAATTCTTCACCCACACTGTCTCCTCCCAAGCGCAGGTGAGTTAGTTTCCCTGAACCTGGATGTGGCTCCCAGGTTCGGCATTTCGTCTAGGGCAATCCCTACGCTGGTGACCAACTTCCAAGCAGATCAGACATCTTCTCTCTGACATACAATGTGACCGTGTGGAATGCGTTCTCTCACCGCAAACACGACATCTAGATGGGCGTGACGAAGAGGATAAGTGCGGTCTACTAGGAGCAACATGTGCGTTAGTACGGTCAAGCACTCTTTCCAAAATGCTAAGCACCCGCTCTAACGTACCCGTGTCAGTCAATACCGTATGTGGAGGCGGTGCAGCAATCTCGGGCTTAGTAGTCTGGGTACTGGGAATGCATGCTGCTGCATTCACTGCAGTATTGTCCACAGTAGTGGTCTCTGTGTGGCTGACGGCGGCAACAGCTACTTGAATCGACTGGCCAGGGACAGAGTAAGAGTGCGGTTTCTTTGTTCTCAGCTCCCTTTGATGCTCATCGATCGCTTCCTGAACTTCTGCTGATGACCATTTGGTGATAGGCTTGCATCTGAATACACTAGAAAGATCAGCATCAGGACAGTTTCTAATGAACATCATGGTGATTTCTTGTGAAATGTTTTTCATTCCACCACCCTTTTTTTGCAGGTGATTATCAGTGACTTCAGCTGCATTATTGAGACGGACCCAATAGTCGACAGGGCTTTCGTTGTCACGTGGCAGAGTAGAGTAGAAGTCTGCCAGTGGGAGACAAGACTCTGGGCTTTCACTGAAATAACGTAAGAGCATTTTGTAAATGGTCTCGGGAGTGACAACCAAGTCAGGTGAGGGGTTACTTTTTAGCTCTACCCAAAAGATGTTTCAAGATTTCATTGGCATGCTCTGTTTTTGGGTGGTCACACTTCTGTAAGTATACCTCCATTAACTCTATCCACTCATGAATTGTATGTTTGTCTGTACCATCACCACGGAAAATAGGAGGTTCCCTATTATCAGATCGAACAATCAAATTCAACTTGGATAAATCTAGAGTAGTGCTAGCTAGCTCACTCTTGACCACTTCGGGGGCAGTCTGATGCCTCAGGGCAGAAGGATTACGATCAGCTAAGAGCCGGTCCAAAATACTATCACCAATTTGGCTACCGAGCTCTTCAAGTCACTCTGTAATCTGCAAACGGGAATCATCGTTAGTCGGGGTAGGTGTGAATAATGAAGCACCAGAATTTACTTTTTCCCCTATGTGCGAAAGGCTACATTTGACATCGCCAATCTGATCATTTTCTTTACGTCTCACAACAGCATCCGGACTGCTGAAACCTCTATCCCTCCCCAAGACTGGAGTAGACATATTGTACATTTTACTTTCTGTAATCACACGTACATAAAATGAATTGATTCAACCAAATTGACTCAATGATTCAATGTCCGATTCAAAAGTCAATGTCTTAACGATTCTGTGTGTGATTTCAAAAATCACTGACTCAGTGATGTAAAAGGACCTGAATGTCACTGAAACAAGGAAGCTTCGTCATCCAATGCAGGAAGGCAGGGCTCACTCCCAACTTGACACTTGACAACGACTGCAACGACCGGCTTGTTGAATCCAGGATGGCCACAGCAACGGCTCCACGTGCACAGACAACGCCTGGCGATCGGCTGCGGCTGATCAGTTGTATCCAAGAAGGTCACGGCACCAGTTTTATGTAGCAGATCCAATTCTGCACATAAAAAGACTCGTTCTGGAATCAACAGGTCTGCTCCAATACACCGTTTATTGGTCTGTAACTGTAACAAATGGGACACTGGTAAAACAACCATCTGTTGCGCACTCTTCTTTCAATACTGTACACAGAGCAAGAGTTAATTAACTCAAGACCGTACAAAAGTTGCATACAAAGTCACATAAATCAGCCAATACACAAAAATACATTTGTATATTCGACTCGACATATTTAGTTTTATGTTCTATGCATTTTGACCAAATAGATAATGTTGAACATACCGTTTAATTGAAAGAAGGAAGGAGAGAGAAAGCGTGCGTCCTGCCTCGTCAGCGTTCATACGCAATCTGAGGCTGATGCAATCCCACATGCTCTCCAAGGGAATAGTGCGCAACACAGAAAAGCGTCCTGTACACACAAACACTAAAAACAAAAGTTCCTACTCGCAACATAACATGACCCGTACCGGGGTTCAATAAACTAAATTAACTGTGACTTAGACAATAGTTTTGGGAAGTTCACTATACAGAAATAAATAATAAACAAATAAAACAGATGAACTATTCCCAACAGGCTACATATGCACACTGTTGCTTGAAAAAGAACTAGAAAAGTTTAAATGTTTAGCTGTTTGTACTTATTCATGGATTTGTAAAATGGGCAGGGTACCACTAACCCCTGATGGACAAATTCCCAGAAGTAACTGAGGGATAATACAATTTAATGGCCAAATGTGATAAAGTGACAGATATGTCTGTGGTTAATTTGGGTTTAAAAGAAGAATCAGTGTTAATGTGTCAAAATTAAAGTTTTTGTATGAGAACAAGAGATAAAAAAAAGGTCATAAGATTGAAGTCTTTTTGAAAAAAAAAAAAAATTTTTATATTGAATGGAATTTACAGGTTGATATTAAATTTCAGACAATGACTCCAAAAACATGTGTTACAAAAATATAAGAAGTATAGAAGATGATAATTGATGATTGGATGTTATGAAATAATTTTTCACTTAATGGGAAAGTATTTGAACAGTCTTTCTGTGTGTTTTCTATGTGATGAGCACATCACTACTGTAGTGTAAAGAACTAAAATGATGTAGGACATATACAGTTTAAATGGCAAAAAATGAGACTGCCAGTGTCACAGAGACTCGACCTGATGGGAAATTTGTCATTTCTAAATTCCCTGATATGTGGGTAAAAGTAAACATAAAAATTATGTTTATTCTAAAATGCATGTCAATTCTGGCAAAGTCTTAAGCTGGGCCACAGTCAAAAGATAGTAGATAAAGTATGATATTACAAGTTTATTTTTGTCTGATCCTAGTCACCACCATGCACAGGGCCAATGGTTCCAGTTAAATATGTAGCAGAACATTACACTGAATGGACAGTTGTGATAACTAAATTCACTGAGTATAATCTCAGCATTGATATGTTTCTGCTTTGAAGATGTCTAATGACTTTTAGTGATTAAATACTGCTGTAATTAACCTGTTTCCTTGTTGTAACACTATTAGGCACTGGTTCTGGTGGCTCTTGAATGCATCTTCCTTAAGCTCCAGAAAACACCTGATTCAGTTGAAGAAAACTGTCAAAGATTTTGAAATGGGAAAGAGCGGTTACCAGTGTGCATGAGGTGATTTCTCAATGACGGGTAAGATCCTCTTTGGCCAGACAGAGGACAACCTAAGGCAGGGGGTTACCGCCGCCATTGGGCATCTACCCTGAAGGGAGGTGTTTTATGTGATATGGGTATGAGAGTGGAGCAGATGCCTGTGAGGCCAGCAGTGTCGTTAAGGGGGGATCTATGAGAAGTACAGAAGTCTGACCCAAAAATGTTCCTCCAAACCACTCACCAGAAACCGCATTCCTAGGACAGCTTTGTTTTTCATTGTGACAAGTGTCCACAACTTGATGCAACTATGCCTGGGAACAAAGCCCTGAGGAAGAGAAGATTATTTATAAAGAGCTGATGGGAATGAGCTTTCAAGAGCCGACTGAAACCATGAGGTGACTGTCCGTAATTTCTGGGGAGACCAGAGCAAAATTTATTAACATGATGTTGGTTGCCCTAATGGCAAAAACTGTATAAGTTTTGGATTCAGTATTACTGTGAATCCATGAATCTGTGAGACTGTGTTGATTTTGAAATAATCTGTCTGCATCATATTTTTACTCTAGCAGGTCAGTAGACATGGCATAGGAATGCAAAGACATGGTGGTGCCTAAGATGAAGACCACTTATTGAGATTCTAGAGGAAGTTAATTGAATTCAGCATTTAAATTAAAGATAACCTTAAAACGACTCCTAGGATAACATAAAAGTATTGTGGTAATGGTTTTTTTTATCTGAAAAATATACATATATTGTAAGCCTGGTTAATAAACCCAAGAGTTTTGTATACAGTAATAAATTGCATATTTCATTCTGTCTAAGTTACAGTCTTGAGGCCATTAAAAAGATTATTTGAAAGTAGGAGAGGGAGAAAGAGAGAGTGCTGGTGTCATGTATTCGGTCAATCATGTTACAACCACTCACCACTAGAGGTCACCCGGTCGCACCATTCTTCTCCCTAACCACACTACACTTCCCAGAATCCTTCACACAGTCACTGATCATCAGCCAGCTGTTCCAGATTATCACCTCTCATTAGCTTCATCACTTCCCTATAAATAGTTCACTCACTCACCTCTCGGGCGCGAAGTATTGTTTGATCATATCACAATTTCTGAGCGGTTTTCATGTCTGGTTACCATGTCTTTTGATCCTGCCTGTTCCTTTATTCTTTGCCTGCCTCTGACCTCCCGCCTGGACACCTACTACGAATCTGCCTCTTCCTCGTTGCTATTGTTTGCTGTTGTGTTAACCTCTGCCTGTACGACTACGCTCTATATTAAAGCTGCATTTGGAGTTTACCCACTGCCTCCTCAGCATTGTTACAGGTAGGGTGGAGGGAAGGGAGGTACTGTGTCTGTTATCGGCCTGCTAAACTTTAAACAAAACAAAGGAACGATGTTGGAACTAAAAGAATCTAGCTGAATTTCTAAAAACAAATTATAGTGAAGAGACATGCTTTGAGACTGAATTAGAGATTATATAGAAAGTAAATAAAACCTATAGGAAAAGTGTGAAGTTTAATATGGTTTGTAACCTTGAAAATGAGCAGTTCATATTCATGTGTCTAATATGAATATGTTTGATGGTGACTGCCCTTTGTGTCTGTATGTATTCGTTTTGGGTAATTACTTTATCCTCATTGTGTGTACATATCATTAACCTCTGGAATGAGTGTTTTATCATTACAGATGGGTACAGTGAAACAACAATAATTTTACAGAACCTGATACTTCTGATCGAATCTGATGAAAAGACGATACAGAACATACAGGACGTGCTTTAGGTGGATTGGTTATCCAGCTCTGTCTGCTAATGGTAATTATGACTACATTTGTAATTTAAGTTGTTGATTTGTATTACACTTTGGATTAGTATTTATGTAAATTGTAATGTGAAATTGAAGATTGCTGTCCATGGGTTAAAAACCCTTCTCTAAATTCAATTGAGGGTTAAAATTTAAACACTGTCAGTTATGTGTGATCAGAATGGTAAACATATATGTTATAAGACTTGACGGCAGAGGCGAAGTGACACATTGGCTGAGTCACTATTAAAATACTACATCTAGAGAGCATCCTCATTTATGGAAGGCTGGTGGGCAAATAAAGGAGTGAATGTAACTTTTAAGTTTTATTTTTCATTCTTTTTATTTTTCATTCATTCATATTAACGTATCGGGCAGCGCATCGGGCGCACAATTGAGCTCGCCTGGGATATAAATGGTGTGCAGCGACCTGAGCCGCCACTGACTCCAGAGGAGAAAGTGGCGGGCGAGTTGCAACATATGGCGAGAGCATAGACCACCCTGATGGTTGATGTACGCTACTGTCAATGTGTTGTCCGTGTGAACCAGTACATGCTTGCCGTGCAGCAACGGCCAAAACCGGCGTAGCACCATGGGATGAATGTTCGACAACAACTCGGTGTGATGACCACACAGAGCGTGCCATTGTGCCATGCCCACCTCAGGACTCGGCTGTGTAGCCAGTGCTGAAGCTGTCTCATATGGAGTAATCCGAGCGGTGTGACCGTGGCTACGGATGCCATATGCCCAAGAAGCCTCTGAAAAAGCTTCAGTGGGTCCGCTGTTTTCTGCGACAATGAATTCAGGCAGCTCAGCACCGACTGTACACGCTCGTTGGTAAGACATGCCATCATGTTGACCGGGTCCTGCACCAGACCGAGAAAAGAGCTGGAGATGCACTGGAGAGAGTTTGCTCTTTTCCCAGTTGACCCGAAGCCACAACCGGCTGACGTGCGTGAAACACCAGGTCCCTGTGTTCACACAACTATTCTCGAGCCTGGGCTAGGATGAGCCAGTCATTGAGGTAGTTGAGAACGTGATTGCCCACTTCTCTGAGTGGGGCAAGGGCTTTGATAAAGACACGGGGGGACAGGGAAAGCCCGAAGGGTAGGACCTTGTACTGGTATGCTTGACCCTTGAACGCAAAATGTAGAAATGGTCTGTGTCGAGGAAGGATCGAAACATGGAAGTACGCGTCCTTCAGGTCGATAGCTGCAAACCAATCTTGAGCGTGAACGCACGTGAGGATGCTTGTGAAGGGCCCGATTCAAGACACACAAATCCAAGATTGGCCGTAGCCCCCTGCCTTTCTTGGGCACTATGAAGTACGGGCTGTAAAACCCCTAGCTGGTGGGACAGGCTCTATTGCGTCCTGACTGTTCGAATGAGCCTACGGGATGGGTTGGGAAGACCTAGCCAGGCCCCCAAACACCATACGAGTGGCACCATCCGAGCACCAGAAGTTCCCGCAGGGGGGCAGCATGGAGCACCGAGGCCCAACCTGGGAAGCAGGGCATCCCGAGGTAGAGAACAGTGAGTGATGTGAACTCACTTGGCTCTGTGTGTCCCGTGAAGGACGGGGCAGGAGGGCGTGGGGAGGCAGTGCATCCCCGGAGTGCCTGTGACCTGCTTGTGGCGAAGAAGGGAGTGGCTGAGAGTGAGGAAGCAGTGCGTCGCTCACTGTCAGCACAGACCCTTTGTGACTCAGAGATGATGGAAACTGTTCTTTTATTGAGGAAGTCAATTTAATGGGTTCGCGGACAAAGGCCCATGTTAATAAGCTGCCAACGGAAGCTTAATCACTTGGAGGGACCTTAGTCTGAAATGGGATCCACAAAGTCTATTTATCAATGGACGATTCTTACCTTTTACGATTACCTAGCTCCCGCAGACACTTCCGAGATTGCCCCGGAACAGTGGCTTACCAGACATCTATAGGGGGTGCCCCCAGGCTCGACGGACCATCCCTCCCCAATGTGGGACCCCCCCATCTCCCGTGAACCCACTAAATGTCCGTTTCTAAGGTAATACACTGGTAAAAGGGTAGGTCGATCCCAGATATCCACTAAACGTCAGTTCTCTCATTCAGTGAATGGTATTTTCACTGACCCTATCCTGCCAAACCATTATTTATCAATTTCACCATTGGTCTTGTGGAGAGGTCAGTCAAGGGAGGTGTCCAAAGTCCCACAAATCCATTATTTGTCCGATTACCCATTAAATGTTTCCAGAAGTTAATTATTCATCCTTCTCCCCATTGGTCCATCCCAGGGTGCAGCGGGAGGCCACGCCCCCGTTCCACAAACCCATCATTTGTCCAATTACCCATTAAAGTTGGCAAATGACCCGGGGCCCCCGCCCACCACACCCAAGCCACACCCCCATCCCACGGACCCTCTATCTGTCCGATTACCCATTTAAGTTGGCAAATGACCCAGGGAGCCCCGCCCACCGCACCCAAGCCACGCCCCCGTCCCACTATTTGTTCAATTAACCATTAAAGTTGGCAAATGACACTGCGTGCAGAGCGTCTCCTAGTGGCCGGTTTTTGACTTTCGAAGCAAAGTTTCCCCGATCGACTCGTGCTCTTGATATGTCGTTTAGGGGCACCCTATGAACTCCCCATTCGAATTTGGTGCCACGGTCAAAAATTTGGGGCCCGTGGGACCCTTGTAGAAAAATCCCACTCTCCCATAATTCCAATGCAATAGTGGGTTCGCGGACAGCACTTCAAAACGTCTGATCTGCCAGGGGGCGTCATCTTTCTTCTCGTCACGACCCACCGAGGCTGGCGTAAAAGATTAGCGGTCCTACGACTAAGTTCGGGGGTCAAAAGGTCAAAAAAGCAAGCGGTGTCCGCCAACCCATTTCACATTAAATTCAGCGTGGGATCGGCCCCGCGCAGAGACGAAAGGCCGTGGCGTCTCAAGATTTGAGATTCCGAACCTATCGGGGCCCCCGACGCACAGCCCAGAATCGTGAAACTCTAGGATCTCTTTGAAAAAAGTTGCTCTTTTATAACTAAAAAATCCATCGAAATGCACTGTCATCCTAAGAGTGAAAGAGGATCTTGTGAGAAATTAAAGGCCAACATTTGTTTGCCTGCACTCTATCCCACTTTTGGTTTGTCGCTCGGGGGGGCCCCCATGAGCCAGGGTGCAAAATTTGGGGCCTGTGGGACCCTTGTAGAAAAATCCCATTCTGCCATTATTCCAATTTGTTTGCTGTAGTGGATTCGTGGACGGCACTTCGAAAGGTCCGATCCACCAGGGGGCGGTGTCTTTCTTTTTTCGTCACGACCCCCTGAGGTGGGCGTAAAAGTTTGGCGGCTCTACGAAATCGTTCAGGGGTCGAGAAGTCAAATCAGGGGCGAGCACATGTATACAATTTTCACTGAATATTTTTGCTGTTTTTTTAAGACCCTTCCCAAAATCCGAGGAGTTCGGCTTTCTAGCATCTCGCTACCGAGGGCCCAACAAACCGGTGTTCAAGGCTCTTTGGTCTTGGCCATGTTAGTAGTTGGATTCTTACTGATTGTATGGGATGGACAGGTGTCTTTATACAGCTAATGACCTCAAACAGGTGCATCTAGTTTAAGATAATAAATGGAGTGGAGGTGGACATTTTAAAGGCAGACTAACAGGTCTTTGGGGGTCAGAATTCTAGCTGATAGACAGGTGTTGAAATACTTATTTGCAGCTGTATCAAACAAATAAATAGTTAAAAAATCATACATTGTGATTTCTGGATTTTTAAAAAAAGTTTTTTAGATTATGTCTCTCACAGAGGACATGCACCTATGATGACAATTTCAGACCCCTCCATGATTTCTAAGTGGGAGAACTTGCAAAATAGCAGGGTGTTCAAATACTTATTTTCCACACTGTATATATATATATGTGTGTGTATATATATATATATATGTGTGTGTGTATATATATATATAGTGATTTATCATGAAGTTATCTTTCTAAATATTGAATTATTTAGAATGACTAACTTCAACTTATGTTAAAGCATTCATTTTCCTTTTCATTTTCAAACGATAGAAAATAATGATGTATATTGTCTGTACCACTAACTGAGAGAAAAGCACAACTTATCAGTATGTTTTGGGCAAGTTGCCTGTTCAGTGTAGAGCTCAGATCAACTTCAGCCTTGAAGAAGTTGTGAATCATGTGTATCTTTGTATGTGCGCTAAGTGTTCTGTACAGGTCCTTTATGGGAACTGGTGGGTAACTGGGACTGCTTGAGACCTGCATACGGCTTGTCCTGACTTAACAAGACATTCTGAGTTCAGGATCCGATCGTCAGCATCATGATGGAAGGAGATATGATTCTGACTACCTGTCCATGTGTGGAAACATAGCAGTTTTGTCTAGTTTTCTAAACCAATCAGAATCTGAGTAATGACGTAGTTAGTGAACTCTGTTAGAGTATAATTGTGGTGGAAATGCAAAGAGAAGGAGAGCGCCCTACGACCTCCTTGTGAGACTTGAAGCTGCTTCTACTGTTGAAACTGCAAACTACTCTTCAGTAAAATTTTCTTCATGTTATATTTTTAAACTAACTCCGGGTCTTCATTTATCATATCTGGTCTTTTGGGTCTTAACTGTAAAATCCCCTACACAAACATATACCATAGGTGCTGGTTATATAATTAGAATATCATCAAAAAGTTGATTTATTTCACTAATTCCGTTCAAAAAGTGAAACTTGTATATTATATTCATTAATTACACATAGACTGATATATTTCAAATGATTATTTCTTTTAATTTTGATGATTATAACTGACAACTAAGGAAAATCCCAAATTCAGTATCTCAGATAATTAGAATATTCAGAAAAGGTTAAATATTGAAGACACCTGGTGCCACACTCTAATCAGCTAATTAGCTCAAAACACCTGTAAAGGCCTATAAATAGTCTCTCAGTTTAGTTCTGTAGGCTATGCAGTCATGGGGAAGACTGCTGACTTGACAGTTGTCGAAAAGACGACCATTGACACCTTACACAAGGAGGGTAAGACACAAAAGGTCATTGCAAAAGAGGCTGGCTGCCCACAGAGCTCTGTGTCCAAGCACATTAATAGAGAGGCGAAGGGAAGGAAAATATGTGGTAGAAAAAAAGTGTACAAGCAATAGGGATAACCGCACCCTGGAGAGGATTGTGAAACAAAACCCATTCAAAAATGTGGGGGAGATTCACAAACAGTGGACTGCAGCCTTGAGCCAGTCCTTCAAGAACCACTACGCACAGACGTATGCAAGACATGGGTTTCAGCTGTCGCATTCCTTGGGTCAAGCCACTCTTGAACAACTGACAGCATCAGAAGCGTCTCACCTGGGCTAAAGACAAAAAGGACTGAACTGCTGCTGAGTGGTCGAAAGTTATGTTCTCTGATGAAAGTAAATTTTACATATCCTTTGGAAATAAGGGTCCCAGAGTCTGGAGGACGAGAGGAGCGGCACACAATCCACGTTGCTTGAGGTCCAGTATAAAGTTGCTACAGTCAGTTATGGTTTGGGGTGCCATGTCATCTGCTGGTGTTGGTCCACTGTGTTTTCTGAGGTCCAAGGTCAATGCAGCCATATACCAGGAAGTTGTAGAGCACTTCATGCTTCCTGCTGCTGACCAACTTTATGGAGATGCAGATTTCATTTCCCAACAGGACTTGGCACCTGCACACAGTGTCAAAGCAACCAGTACCTGGTTTAAGGACAATGGTATCCCTGTTCTTACAGTTTTTTTCAATTGCTCAACGACAGTGGGCACAACTGGAGTCACATGTGCAAAACTCTAACTATAGTCTGCACTACCAACAGTCACCTGAGCTAAACAGTTCACATCACCTGCAAAACTCACTCCAAGCAACACAACTCTGAACACATGGCTCAAAACAGGCTCAGTGCAGCCAAACACTATGCACAACCCTCACTGAGAGAACACACACTGTCACGCAGCACATGCTGAGAGGAAAAACACTTGCATCAAACACCAACACAGAAAATACTAATTTTCATCTTTACAGTTTGAACAATTTCAGTGACTTCATACAAAGTAATATTTTCTTCAAAGAAAAGAGTGACATTCTTTCACATGATTTATTTAAATTTTTAGAACATAACACTTCTTTAAGGTAAATGAAAATTAGCAATTTGCTTCAATAGTTTGTAGTAATTTATGGAATTACAGTAATGAGAAAAAAAAGGTAGAAACTAAAAGTATATACTGTAATTCCAACAAATAATTGAGGGGCTAATCCTGCCTCTCTCTCAAGCAGCAGGCCACAGGTTTTCATCATCACATCCTTGTTCCATTTTCAAAATTGGTGTTTCTGTTTCATTCATTATATATATATATATATATATATATATATATATATATATATATATATATGATGTTGATGAAAACCTGTGGCCTGATGCTATATATATATATATATATATATATGTATATGTGTGTGTGTGTGTGTGCATGTGTGTGTATTCACTAACAAGTCTAAAACAAGATACCTGCTTAGCCTTTCAGCTGAAATTACAATCAGCAGTGTTTGAAAGACACAAGGCTGAAATCTATTCTGTTTTGAATGTGTGGTTCACAGTTTTGACAGCAGTGTGTTAGCATTTGAACAAAGTGCTGTAAATCCACAGTGTTGTGCAGGTTGTGGTTAAAGTCATGGGATAAGTTTGTAGAGTTTTGAAAACTGTGTCCAAGCAATGAAAAACGAACTAGAGTTTGGTCCACATGAACTGCTGCTGTGCAGACTGTAGTTAGAGTTTTGCACACGTGACTCCAGTTGTGCCCACTGTCGTTTAGCAATCGAAAAAAACTGTAATTGGCCAGCAAACTCGTCTGACTTTAACCCAATAGAAAATCTATGGGGTATTGTAAGAGGAAGATCCAACAATGCAGAAGAGCTGAAGGCAACTATCAGAGCAACCTGGGCTCTCATAACACCTGAGCAGTGCCACAGACTGATCGATTCCATGCCACGCTGCATTGCTGCAGTAATTCAGGAAAAAGGAGCCCCAACTAAGTATTGAGTGCTGTACATGATCATACTTTTCAGTTGGCCAAGATTTCAAAATATCCTTTCTTTATATTGGTCTTAAATAATATTCTAATTTTCTGAGATTTGGGAATTTGTGATTTTCCTTAGTTGTCAGTTATAATTATCAAAATTAAAAGAAATAAACATTTGAAATATATCAGTCTGTTTGTAATGAAGTTTCACATTTTGAATGGAATTATTGAAATAAATCAACTCCATTCTTATTATATGTGAAGTGGTAGTACCAGAGATCCATTATCCCCATCAGACAAGAATCTTATTTTGTTCAGACACATCACCTTTGACTGACCTTGATCTTGATCTTCAGATGCCTGATATTATGGAAATATTTTCATTTCTTTAGAGTTCTTGATTAAAACAAACATCGCTCACAAATACATAAGAGGTTGCACTTCATTTGGGGATAGTTCACCCAAAAATAAAAATTCTCAAATATTTTACTCACCCATATGTCATCCCAGATGCACAGATGCATATTATTTTCTTTCTACAGAGAAATACAAATTAAGTTCTAAAGAGTCCTAAAACTGTGACGGTAATCCATTCGACCCAAGTGGATGGGGTCTTCTGAATAGAAACAATAGATAAGAAAAATACTAATAATTTAAAATGTTTTAACTATTAATGATCGCTTCAGACCAACTGTCACAGACCAACTGGGCTACAATGCACTTACATAGAGTCATAGAAATTGACTATTTTCTTAAAAATCTTTGTTTTTATGTGAAAAAAGAAAGACATAAATCGGGAATGGTATGAAGATGAGTAAATGATGAGAGAATTTAGAAGTTTTTGAATAGACTATCCCTGTAAAGACTAATATTTCACTCCATTACCACATAATGTACCCACCCAGTCACTGTTTTGTCACTTTGTACTGTAACAGGAACTGTTCAAAGGATCATTATTTCATTTAAAACATATATTTATTTTACACATGTATTCTACTAGTGCATTTTAAGGTAATGTAAATACTGTGCATTGTATTAATACTATGCAATCATGTTTTGTGGATTATTGTCTTTCCCGTAACAGCATAATTGCATCCAAGACTTTCACTTTGATACTTGTGTACATGTTGTAGTGACAATAAAGAATGTAAATTTATTTGAATTTATGTATAGTTTCATTTACATTCAACTGTTTTTTTTTATATAAAAGTCACAAATGAAACTGTTGATGATTGTTAAAGTATTTCCAATTTTAAATGTTAGATGATAATGCTAACTAAATAAAATTATCAGAATAATAAAAAATGGCAACAACAATCTTTGTGACAGCAAACCATGATTGTAATTTTCACATTTTTTTAATTCGTCAGAATTAAGTGATCATTAATTGTGATGGTGTAAGTGCATCTTACTAATGATTAGTGTGATGGCCAGGGTTGCCAACCTTTTACCTGGTTTACCTGGTTGGAGTGAGACTTTATTGACAGCTGAATATATCACAAACACACACATTAAACAAGTATTCTCTTTAAATTGTAACAGCAGAGCCTAATCAGACCCAACAATAGAGACGAATCATCAGGAATAAACAAATATTCTCTGAAAACACTGGACATTATGCAATATTTTCAGTAAACATTCAATACTATATATTTTCAGTATATATAGTACTTTAATGTAGCCTAAAAATAAACCTCAAGACTTTCATTTTCTCATGCGTTTGATCTCTCACGCTCCGACAAAGTCATAGCAGCAGATAAATACAGATAAAACTCAAAAAACAAAATTCCTATCTTTATATCACTAAAAGGAAATAGGAAGCCACATACAGATGATCACATCCACTTAATATAAACAACACTGACATCTTCACTTCCAGGTCAAGAAGTAGTATCAAAAACTCAGCAGCCAATGAAAACACACCACTGCAAGCCCAGTTTTATTCAGTTTCAATTTATATTTTCATTAGTTTCTTGAAAAGTTACGTTCAATATATTTTGGCACAAATCTAATCCGATAGTTTTTAACACATATAATGTCTGCCAATCTGTATCCCACCCCCTTTAAATGACAATGACCCTCTCAACTATAAACAATTAAACTCATGCAACAATGCAAAATGTAATCAATTTCAGAAATGTAATCAATCATTACATACTGTACTGATGTAACTGTGCTGTACTTATTTATTTTTCTTATTTAATTTACATATTTATATACAGTTGTGTTCAAAATTATTCAACCCCCACTGAAATTGATTGTTTTGGCCGGTTTGACATTGATTTTGATCATTCAGTCATCCTGCTTACAATTAAATCAAAGAGGCACGTGTAGGTCAGACAAATATAACATAACATTTATAATGAAATAACCACAAATGTCTTTTCTCTGCTCACATCATTATCAGTTTTATTCAACCCCCAAGTGACATTCAATCTTAATACTTAGTACAACATCCTTTTACAGTTATAACAGCTTTTAAACGTGAAGCATAGCTTGACACAAGTGTCTTGCAGCGAGCTACGGGTATCTTCGCCCATTCATCATGGGCAAAAGCCTCCAGTTCAGTCACATTCTTAGGCTTGCGCACTGCAACTGCTTTCTTTAAGTCCCACCAGAGGTTCTCAATCGGATTTAAGTCTGGTGACTGCGATGGCCATTTCAAAATGTTCCAGCCTTTAATCTGCAACCATGCTCTAGTGGACTTGGAGGTATGCTTGGGATCATTGTCCTGTTGAAAGGTCCAACGTCTCCCAAGCCTCAGGTTTGTGATGGACTGCATCACATTGTCCTCCAATATCTCCTGGTACTGAAGAGAATTCATGGTACCTTGCACACGCTGAAGCTTCCCAGTACCTGCAGAAGCAAAACAGCCCCAAAGCATGATTGACCCCCCGCCATGCTTCACAGTAGGCAAGGTGTTCTTTTCTTCATAGGCCTTGTTCTTCCTCCTCCAAACATAGCGTTGATCCATGGGCCCAAACAGTTCTAATTTTGTTTCATCAGTCCACAGAACACTATCCCAAAACTTCTGTGGTTTGTCCACATGACTTTTGGCATACTGCAGTCGACTCTTCTTATTCTTTGGAGACAGCAAGGGGGTGCGCCTGGGAGTTCTGGCATGGAGGCCTTCATTACGCAGGGTGCGCCGTATTGTCTGAGCAGAAACTTCAGTACCTACATCTGACAAATCTTTTCTCAGTTCCTCAGCAGTCACACGGGGACTTTTCTCCACTCTACGCTTCAGGTAGCGCACAGCAGTCGAAGTCAGCATCTTCTTTCTGCCACGACCAGGTAGCGTTTCAACAGTGCCCTTTGCCTTGAATTTGCGAATGATGCTTCCTATGGTGTCTCTTGGTATGTTTAACATCTTTGCAATCTTCTTATTGCCATTGCTCTTCCTGTGAAGAGTAATCACCTCTTCTCTTGTCTTCCTGGACCATTCTCTTGACTTCACCATGTTTGTAACCACACCAGTAAATGTCTAGAAGGAGCTGAGTATCACAGTCATTTTAAAGCTGCCTAATTGGTGCTTATTAGGCTTTATTGCTGCTCCCTGACATCCACAGGTGCTTTCAATACCTGATTGAAAACACTTCAATGGACCTCTGTTCTTCAGAGTGGTAGTCTTTAAGGGGTTGACTAATTGTGTCAATGAAGAATTCACAAAAGAAACATTTACTACTGTATTACAAAACCAATTGATGTCATTTTAGTTGCATATGCTTCTTTAAGAAGTCCTTGTAGGATTTCATTCTGAATTCAATTACAAATGTACTCTAAATTCTCTAAAACCATTTACAGCATTGGGGGGTTGAATAATTTTGAACACAACTGTATAATTTATTTTAACTTTTTTATATGTTTCAGTGGGAATGTTGTAATTATTTTGTGTGTGTGTGTGTTGTAACTGTTGTTCATTTGTTCTAATCAAATTGACTATCAGAATTTGAGAAATGAATATTCTTTTTTATGTACTAAATTTAATGATCAAAAAGCTGACAATCACGTAACATCAGTTGGACCATTTTTATAACGTGACATAATAGAAGTAAATTATCTCCTTCCTTCTTTTTTACAGTGGCCTAGAGTTTTAGGGTCTTTACATTTCACTTCGCAATTAGGGACTAATATTTAAAAATAGTGAGGTCCATAAAGACCCTTTCTTAGACTTCTTATTAAAGTGGCCAACTGACAGAATATTCTACTGCTGCTTCAACAATTGGTAAATGTGCCCTGATAATATAGCAAATAATTGTCACTGTCTGCAGATATGAACTACACCAAAAAGCATATAAACTCACTAGAAAGCATCTGATAGCACAATTTATTAATCTTGGAAACATGGATACTCCTGCTCAAACATAAAGAGCATTTACACTGGATTGAACTTGTACACAGTTATTAGACAATTAATTTTAACTTCAACATATTATTATTTATACTTAGTCATAATGTTTCAGTGATGTCTAATCAGGCTACTGTTTATGTCAACAGCATGTACAAAGCATTTTTTTTCTTTTTTTTAGCTAAGATTGAAGTTAGGTAGAATGACAAGCAGCTATATTATATACTGAAACATTCTGTGATTCTGTTACATGTTCATAGAAGCAGATAAATTTAGCTTACATATAGTTAAAAAAACAGCCCTTCAACATTGAAAAATATTCTTCCATGCTTTCTATCCTAAGAGTAGATTACTACAGAATTTCCTATTTGAGAAGTTGGAAGCCCCTGTACAGTAGAAGAGGTAGACAGTCTGGCTGAAGCGTACTTGTTGTTCCACCTCATAGAAAACAAGATTTCTTATAGTACAGTGGCAGTTTAGCTGTGATTTTCACCTTGAAGCTGGATGTTGATGTTGAATTTGACATCAGTGTGGTAACCCTGAATGACATCAAATTGATTTGATGGTTGATAAACTGCCAAAGAAGAGCTGAGGAAAACATAATCCTTGATTACCTCAAAAAAAGGTAATTGCATGTTTTTATCTCACAATTCTGACTTTTTCCCTCAGAATTGTGTGATATAAAGTTGCATTTGTGAGTTATAAAGTCAGATTTATGAGATATAAAATCTCAATATTGAGAAAAGTCAGAATTATGACAAACTCACATACTAAATTCACTATTGCAAGAAAAAAAAGTCGGCATTGCAAGTTAATATCGCGTAATTTTGACTTTATAACTTGCAATTGTGAGTTTAAATCTCGCAGTTCTGAGAAAAAGAAGTCAGAATTGTGAAATGAAAACTCACAATTGTGAGGGGAAAAAAACAAATTCTGATAAAAAGTTGCAGTGACCTTTTTTTACAATTATAAAATGAGAAACATCATCAACATGAAAATCACAAACAACTATCAAAAAAAACATGAAAACAGTCAAAATCATGAAACTTTTCAGACTGTCAGAGTCAGAGAATCACCAATTGCTGTTTACAGTTTTTTTCAATTGCTAACAAGCATTGTTCAATACTGAAACCACATTTTCAAAACTCTTCACACAGTCAGCATTACCAGCATGAATGTTGGCCAAACAGTTCATCTCACCTACAAAACTCACTCAGACCAACATAACACTGGCAACATTTCTCATTGAGAAAACACACATTTCATCCACAACACACTGACCTAAAAAACACTAACAACAGGAAGCATGACATCATTGATGAACTTTTCTTTTTTAAAGTTTCAATGATTTTCCACATAAATCAGTTCTTCATATAGAATACTGTAACACAATTTCACTTTATTGAAAGCATTTGTAACACAAATGAATCAGAAATTAATCAAAATTTCATTTTTTTATATGAATGTAGTACTTGAAAATGATAACCAAAAGGTGAAAAAAGGGAAAAAACTCCAGGGCTGCAATGATAAAAAAAGAATAAAGAACAAATAAAATACATTCTACACATTACTGTAACAACATTTGTAGTTGTTCATTATAGTAAATTACAGTGATGGTTCTAGTCTGCTCTCTCTCTTGCATTTGGCCACAAGTTCTCATCAACATCACATCTGATGTCGTCTCCTCCTGGAATGTCTAATCCATCCCTGGCAGTCTTCAGGAGAAATGTCTCCACACCCTGAATTCATTGATTCCAGTAAAGTCATACAGTTGTGTTCAAAATTATTCAACCCCCACTGAAATTGATTGTTTTGGCCGGTTTGACATTGATTTTGATCATTCAATCATCCTGCTTACAATTAAATCAAAGAGGCACGTGTAGGTCAGACAAATATAACATAACATTTATAATGAAATAACCACAAATGTCTTTTCTCTGCTCACATCATTATCAGTTTTATTCAACCCCCAAGTGACATTCAATCTTAATACTTAGTACAACATCCTTTTACAGTTATAACAGCTTTTAAACGTGAAGCATAGCTTGACACAAGTGTCTTGCAGCGAGCTACGGGTATCTTCGCCCATTCATCATGGGCAAAAGCCTCCAGTTCAATCACATTCTTAGGCTTGCGCACTGCAACTGCTTTCTTTAAGTCCCACCAGAGGTTCTCAATCGGATTTAAGTCTGGTGACTGCGATGGCCATTTCAAAATGTTCCAGCCTTTAATCTGCAACCATGCTCTAGTGGACTTGGAGGTATGCTTGGGATCATTGTCCTGTTGAAAGGTCCAACGTCTCCCAAGCCTCAGGTTTGTGACGGACTGCATCACATTGTCCTCCAATATCTCCTGGTACTGAAGAGAATTCATGGTACCTTGCACACGCTGAAGCTTCCCAGTACCTGCAGAAGCAAAACAGCCCCAAAGCATGATTGACCCCCCGCCATGCTTCACAGTAGGCAAGGTGTTCTTTTCTTCATAGGCCTTGTTCTTCCTCCTCCAAACATAGCGTTGATCCATGGGCCCAAACAGTTCTAATTTTGTTTCATCAGTCCACAGAACACTATCCCAAAACTTCTGTGGTTTGTCCACATGACTTTTGGCATACTGCAGTCGACTCTTCTTATTCTTTGGAGACAGCAAGGGGGTGCGCCTGGGAGTTCTGGCATGGAGGCCTTCATTACGCAGGGTGCGCCGTATTGTCTGAGCAGAAACTTCAGTACCTACATCTGACAAATCTTTTCTCAGTTCCTCAGCAGTCACACGGGGACTTTTCTCCACTCTACGCTTCAGGTAGCGCACAGCAGTCGAAGTCAGCATCTTCTTTCTGCCACGACCAGGTAGCGTTTCAACAGTGCCCTTTGCCTTGAATTTGCGAATGATGCTTCCTATGGTGTCTCTTGGTATGTTTAACATCTTTGCAATCTTCTTATTGCCATTGCCCTTCCTGTGAAGAGTAATCACCTCTTCTCTTGTCTTCCTGGACCATTCTCTTGACTTCACCATGTTTGTAACCACACCAGTAAATGTCTAGAAGGAGCTGAGTATCACAGTCATTTTAAAGCTGCCTAATTGGTGCTTATTAGGCTTTATTGCTGCTCCCTGACATCCACAGGTGCTTTCAATACCTGATTGAAAACACTTCAATGGACCTCTGTTCTTCAGAGTGGTAGTCTTTAAGGGGTTGAATAATTGTGTCAATGAAGAATTCACAAAAGAAACATTTACTACTGTATTACAAAACCAATTGATGTCATTTTAGTTGCATATGCTTCTTTAAGAAGTCCTTGTAGGATTTCATTCTGAATTCAATTACAAATGTACTCTAAATTCTCTAAAACCATTTACAGCATTGGGGGGTTGAATAATTTTGAACACAACTGTAGATCATGGATGGTGGTCATAAACCTTCCACATGGGATGGGGTGGAATTTCAGCTAAAATTGCAATTAGCTTGTAATGATAATTTTTTTTTTTTTTTTTTGGCTATAAAATTGAGAATATTTTAAAATAATTACTGCATAATTGCTTGGAATTTGCCATCATTCTGTTTTGAATGTGTTTTTAATCATTATGAATGCAGTGTGTTAGCATTAGAAAAATGTGCTGAAAAGACACATTGATGGGAAAAAGGTTCCTGAATTTTGAAAAGTGTGCTCACTGAATGCATTTTGTCTGAAAGCAATGAAAATGGTTCACAGTTTGGTCTGCATTGACTTCTGTTTCGCTGACTGTGTGAAGAGTTTTGAAAATGTGGTTTCAGTATTGAACAATGCTTGTTAGCAATTGAAAAAAACTGTAAATGAAATTAAAATTCAAAGTAATCACTTTGGTAATCTAAAATACTTTTCAGATGTAACTGTAATCTGATTACCACCCATTTAAAATGTAACTGTAATGAAATACAGTTACTCAAATTTTGTATTTTAAATACATAAGTAAGTTACCTGCATTTCGTTACTCCCCAATGTATGTGTGTATGTGTATATACACACAGTATGTATAGGGTCATTTTGCAGTCATTCTTAAACATATGCGTATAGTATCACAACATCAAAGATACATGATCCTCACTACCTTTAGAGATAAGATTGTATGAGTATTTGCAAATGATAGCAAAAGAAGAGAAAAATTAATTTCAATTCAGATCATAGACAATCTTATTCATAATGCTTGTGCAAACAGAAAATGACAATGTTCGCTGTGCTGCTAACCTAAAGTTGTCATGAAAGCCACATGCCTCCACATGAAGAGCTTTAACAAACAAGTAACTTATGTGTTGGTCCTCTATCAAAATATCTCATGGCAAAAATGGAAGAGGAGAAGAAATTCTTAGTGTATTTTTAAAGCATCGTTTCTCCTACTCTCCTCATTGCATGAGGCCCTCAGTCTTCAATAAGAATCCAAATATTCATATAGTCTACTGACATTCTGCTCTACTGCTGCCCGTCTCAACACCCATGGAGAAACCATTACTGAGGTTCTTGGGACTGGGAGGGGTGGTGCTCACTGGCAAAGGCTCATGTTTGCCTTTGGGATCCACTGAGCAGCTCTTCTTGGGCACCCTGGGCCGCACCACCGGTACCTTTGGTATGACAGAGGTCTGCCTGTGTCCGTCTGCTATCAAGGGTGGGCGAGTGGGCATGGGCCCAGATAGGGCAGAAGATTTAGATTTATGTGGTGGATGGAGGGGGGTACTTGAAGGACTTTGTGCCCCATCCTCAACCTGCTTAAATCCCTCTTTAATGGGAATAGGCTCCCTTTGAGAATCCAAGGCGTTTTCCTGCTGCATGCTGCTCTGGCGTGAGGTCTTGTCTGTGTTGGGCATCTCACAGCTGTCCGTCCGCCGTCGTGAGCCCTCGTGCATGCGGCTTGTGGCAACTACAGCTTTCATAGCAGCCTATAGACAGAGTAATAGTCATAGTCTTTACTGTGAACTGTTTCAGGAAAATACTTGTGATTCTGCTCATAAAAAGCACAGAAATCATATTCTCAAACAGCACAATATCCTACACTAAACAATATTTGACTTAACTCTTTCCTTGTCATTGATGACATTTTCTTTCATTTATGAGGCAATGCTTTCCCGCCACTGACTGGCTGAATTTTCCGTCTTTCTGTGTTTTCACTGTTATTTGGTAAGGGGTGCTATAACGCATCTTCTGAAACAGTAGGCCTACAGAATCTCTCGATCAAAACAAAGGCAAAAAGGGAGCAGAAAGAATCAATAAAAGTGTTGCTTATGCTTGTTGTAGTCTTTGGCGAAACACAAAAAACAAAATAAATGAAACAATTTTCTCAGCTTTCTGTTCAAAATATTGTAACACTCAATATTTGATAAAAATATGTGTTGATAAAAAAGAATGCATGAAGCTACAATAAATTTGTTTATTTTGTTTTCTTGGCTCAGAGGCTCTGTTCTTTCAACTAAATGTTCTGAAGGCCATTAAAGTTTTGTGAAAATTATCAAAAATGGTGGCACGGAAACCTTTAAAAAAATATACAAACAAAAAAAAAAAAACTGGCAAGGAAAGAGTTAAAGGTCAATGACATGGCACTCTTTTTTGCCCTATATTATAGATTCAAAAATACATTAAAACTGTGTTTCTCAACTGGTGGGTCATGACCCAAAAGTGGGTCGCAAGACCGTGCTCAATTATAATTTGTTTTTAAACTTATTCCAAAAGTTGTGAGTGAATGCTGTTGACTCTTTTGTCATACGTAGGTTAAGCAGAGTGCCTGAGAAAAACGCATTTTGTTTTTTGTAACTTGTTGCGAAATAAAAAAATTAACTTTACTGTCCTGTCAGAAGTTATACTGTGGTCATTACGCACACTCTTTGAATGGTCACTTAATAGGTTGCGAGTCATTTAAATTTCTGAATGGTATTGGTAAAATACCATATGGTAAAATTATATGAGAGCAACATAATTACAAAGAGGACACCTCTAAGAACTCGGCAAATATGTTGTAGACTACATTAGATTTAGTGTGTTATGTGTTATAGACTCGATTTTTTGTGAACACTTTTATTTGCTATTGCCAACACATAGCAGAGCACTGACGACTGACCTTTAATTTGCGGCGAGCATTAAATTCCTGTAGTTTCCTTTGTGTTGTGTCCATGTGGGAGAACCGTGCTGCTTTTCCAAGCACCCATGGGTGTTCCAAAGCCTGTTTCACGGTGAGACGTTTATGAGGGTCTAGCACTATGAGCTTACTAACCTACAGACAACATAAAAAAATAATCAACAATTAATAGTGAATAAACAAAAAGCGAGAAATCTCGAATGATTGAATAATCAAACAAGCATCGGAGTTGGCCTTTGATATTTCGACATATCTCATTTGAAATCAACTTGCAGTGCACGAACATCATTAGCATTACAAACAGGACAAATAATGATGTGTGAGCAGTAACCATTACTCACCAGATCCTTTGCATTGAGAGAGACTTCATCCCACCAGGGGGAGACAAACTCATAATCACAATTCAGAATGCGACTGTACATGTACTGGTCCCCCCTTGGATCAAAAAATGGTTCAAACCCACACAGCCTGAGGGTGAAGAAAGACAGAACAGAATTAGATAAAATGGCAATTTATAATTTGGACAGTGAACTGGAGGGAAAAAACACTGATTGAATATGCACAATGTAACTGAGGAGATGTCACGGCTGTCACGCCCGTGTGATTTACTCACTTTTTTCTTGTCAGTGTGAAAGAGACTCAAAATGCTCCGTCAATTTTGGACATGCAATTAAGAGGTATATAGCAGTGTAATCTGTGAAATGTCTTCATTTATTTGTGTACACTCAAAATGTCCTGCTACAACTCTGAGCCCTCTTGAACTTCACTCACATTTTCCGAGCTGAATCCCAGCTCTGTGAGCCACGATCGTCCTAATACAGTTGTGTTCAAAATTATTCAACCCCCAAATGCTGTAAATGGTTTTAGAGAATTTAGAGTACATTTGTAATTGAATTCAGAATGAAATCCTACAAGGACTTCTTAAAGAAGCATATGCAACTAAAATGACATCAATTGGTTTTGTAATACAGTAGTAAATGTTTCTTTTGTGAATTCTTCATTGACACAATTATTCAACCCCTTAAAGACTACCACTCTGAAGAACAGAGGTCCATTGAAGTGTTTTCAATCAGGTATTGAAAGCACCTGTGGATGTCAGGGAGCAGCAATAAAGCCTAATAAGCACCAATTAGGCAGCTTTAAAATGACTGTGATACTCAGCTCCTTCTAGACATTTACTGGTGTGGTTACAAACATGGTGAAGTCAAGAGAATGGTCCAGGAAGACAAGAGAAGAGGTGATTACTTTTCACAGGAAGGGCAATGGCAATAAGAAGATTGCAAAGATGTTAAACATACCAAGAGACACCATAGGAAGCATCATTCGCAAATTCAAGGCAAAGGGCACTGTTGAAACGCTACCTGGTCGTGGCAGAAAGAAGATGCTGACTTCGACTGCTGTGCGCTACCTGAAGCGTAGAGTGGAGAAAAGTCCCCGTGTGACTGCTGAGGAACTGAGAAAAGATTTGTCAGATGTAGGTACTGAAGTTTCTGCTCAGACAATACGGCGCACCCTGCGTAATGAAGGCCTCCATGCCAGAACTCCCAGGCGCACCCCCTTGCTGTCTCCAAAGAATAAGAAGAGTCGACTGCAGTATGCCAAAAGTCATGTGGACAAACCACAGAAGTTTTGGGATAGTGTTCTGTGGACTGATGAAACAAAATTAGAACTGTTTGGGCCCATGGATCAACGCTATGTTTGGAGGAGGAAGAACAAGGCCTATGAAGAAAAGAACACCTTGCCTACTGTGAAGCATGGCGGGGGGTCAATCATGCTTTGGGGCTGTTTTGCTTCTGCAGGTACTGGGAAGCTTCAGCGTGTGCAAGGTACCATGAATTCTCTTCAGTACCAGGAGATATTGGAGGACAATGTGATGCAGTCCGTCACAAACCTGAGGCTTGGGAGACGTTGGACCTTTCAACAGGACAATGATCCCAAGCATACCTCCAAGTCCACTAGAGCATGGTTGCAGATTAAAGGCTGGAACATTTTGAAATGGCCATCGCAGTCACCAGACTTAAATCCGATTGAGAACCTCTGGTGGGACTTAAAGAAAGCAGTTGCAGTGCGCAAGCCTAAGAATGTGACTGAACTGGAGGCTTTTGCCCATGATGAATGGGCGAAGATACCCGTAGCTCGCTGCAAGACACTTGTGTCAAGCTATGCTTCACGTTTAAAAGCTGTTATAACTGTAAAAGGATGTTGTACTAAGTATTAAGATTGAATGTCACTTGGGGGTTGAATAAAACTGATAATGATGTGAGCAGAGAAAAGACATTTGTGGTTATTTCATTATAAATGTTATGTTATATTTGTCTGACCTACACGTGCCTCTTTGATTTAATTGTAAGCAGGATGACTGAATGATCAAAATCAATGTCAAACCGGCCAAAACAATCAATTTCAGTGGGGGTTGAATAATTTTGAACACAACTGTAAGTTACTCCAGCTCCTGCACAATACCACGGCTGTGAGTTCTTTGGTAAGGCCTTTGTGCTTAACTTTAACTTGTGGTCCCTAAAACATTCACTGACTGTCCTGTGTGTGTTTTTAAACTTAAAGAGCTTGTTTTCAGTTCAGGCAGTTTCTTTTTAGCTTTCATTTTGCCATATTCCACCTGTAATAATACGGTCACACTACATCCAGTGTCAATCTCAAACTTCACAGGGCATTCATTTTCAAGCAGTATCTGTGTGACAGGGGGTACATGCGGTTGTGATGTCTCTATGCTATACATGGTGTAAATTTATTCAGGCTGTTCTTCCTCCTCTTGAAGGTAACTTGCCCTGTTTGATTTCCTCTCCCCCATTTCTATGCTTTCCTACCTCTATCAACACTGGTTTCTTGTGATTTCATTCTACATACTCTTTTCACATGTCCAATTTTACCACAATTGTAACACTTTTCTTTGGCAAATCTAAAGTTTTTTGGTCCATGTGTAACGGAGCCAGCTAGTAGTTGCTGGCCTCCGTTGCTGGAGGGGTGGAGGGGTTACATTAGTGCCGTGACCCGGATGGGAGTGAGGTTAAGGGGGGTGAGTGTAACGGAGGCCAGCTAGTAGTTGCTGTGCGAGTAAACCTCACAGTAAATATTTCACAGTACTCCTCCCATGATTGTGCCTTATTATTAAATGATGCTACAGATCCCACCATACCAGCCATCGTTCAATTCAATCAGTACATCAGGTGGTAGCTATTAACTTTCTTCAGTTCACCAGTCGGCGTCCTGTTTCTTTTACTTGCACTCAGGAAATAGCTGCTTCACCATTCCTGCTTTTATCCTCGTCGCCATATGTGGTGTCTTGAATCCAATAGAAAAAACTTGAGTGAATAGAACTTCTTGAGGAGTTTTCGTTTATTGAGGACCCATCACGACAGAAACAAACACATTAGCGCGCCCACACTACACGCTCTTCTCTGCTTTTAACAGTGCTACAGCCCACCACACAATGCATCACCGCCATCACTGGAAAAACACAATACCACCTTTAACATAAAACAAGAGTAAAAACAAAATATTGTGCTTTTTGCAAAATAAAGAAAATTAACATGATGCGTAAGCTGCGATCTCTCTCTGAATGAAGTCCATTCTGATAGCCATAAGAAAATGAACGGTAAGTTAGTGAATACTATTCACACAGATATGGGATGCATGTCTAAATAAACGTTGAAATGTCAGGTTTTAAATCATGTGTCAAATCTAAAACAAATATTATCTGTTCATGTAATCTGTTTGAAAAGAGAGAGATGTGAGTCGTTCGCGAGTCAGCTCATTATCCTCTAATGCGACCACACCCATGGAGAGCGCACGCTAATTCACAAATTCTGAGGCGATTAATGCAACAGAGAAAGAACGCCTACATCATCGCGATACAATGTATCAAGTTTAGTCAGAGTTATGTATATCATTCTGAGATGCGGTGAGGAATAATTCTGGAAGGCTTTGATGGAGGATCAACTTGATCAGGCCGATGATTGTGAATGGTAAGTTTTTTTATTCTTAAGTTCTTTATTCTAATCGCGATATAGACTGTATGTGAATATGAAACATGAACATGAAATGTCATAGAGGTAATATGAATGTTTAGACGATTTCTTTGGCCTGTTTTCCCAGCCAACACACCCATGTGGGACCCAGGTGGGTCTAATGTGGGTTGCCTAAGTGGGGCCCAGACAGTTTTGTCCTCAGTTTCCATGTAGGCCCCACATGGGTTAGCCCAGATGAAATGAACACAGCCCAGTTTGCACACTACAGGCTGTTAAATGTAACACTGAATCATTGTTGGAGTTAGTGAGATAATGAAGTGATTGAGTGATGACTGAACATCATTGAAGAGAGCTGATGATAACACGCAGAAACACTGAAGAAAAGATGAACAATAAGAACAGAAACTACAGCTTCAGCCACAGTCTTAGATGAAATCAACTGAAGATAAAAGACATTCAATCTCTGAAGATCTGATTAATCAACTCCACAAACAGCACTACCAGATTCACTTACTACTGACCAGACTGACTTTATTTTCACATGTCTACAGAACCTCTTATAAAGAATTAACAGAGGTTTAGATGTTTTAGTGGTCAAAAATTATGCCACCATCAGTGGCTGACTGGGACAGTAATACAGGCCGGGAATTCGGATAATATTACATCCCCCTTTTTATGAAGTTTTAGGTTATCACCCAAGTCTAATCTGGCAGACTTTATACTCAAATTAAACATATCAGGTCACAATAGGAGGCACTGGAAAATTTAGCATTGCTCTTATGGAACAGACTTACAATGAATCCTTAAACTAAAATTACGTTGGAATATAAGGTACTTTCATGCAGAACACACTTTCAACAAAACTGACTTTAAATTAGCGTCTACAAACTTGCAATGCTTGCTTTACATCTTATCGAATGTCAGAAATTTGTTTTACAAATCAAGAATGTCTCTGGGCTTCAACATGCGAGCAGAGCGTGTAAACTGAGGGGGTTTAACTTGCTGTTGCACATTGCAAGTGCTTTCCTTCAGTCCTCGTGTATCCACAGGTGGATCAATGTACGTGTTCTCAGGTGCTGGCTCATTTACTTCTAACATTTTTTCCTTGGTTTCCATTAAGTGTCACGATTACGGCGGAATGTTTGACCATCAGGGGTGCGGATAAGATATGACCGCTTTGCATCCGCAGGTTGCAGTACAGTGGCAGGCATCCATCGGCCGACAATGGCTGTGTGGTGTGATCATAGTACTGTCTCTGTTTTGATTGTTTTAGTTTCCTTTTCGCATTCACCAGTTTTTTATCGATGACCTGAGGCTGTAGCTGTTTTCCTGACATGGGCAGGATGGAGCGAAGTAGGGGGTCTATCAACAGGGGTATTCCTGTGTTCCAGCAAGCTGAGGTAAGGGTCCTTCTTCTCAGCATGTGCTTTACTCAATATGGCCTTTGCTGTCTGCACTGTCTTTTCAGCAAGACCATTGCTTTGCGGGTAGTGCGGACTAGATGTTACATGTGCAAAGTCCCACTGAATTGCAAAGTTTTCAAAGTCAAGCGAGCTGTACTGTGGGCCATTATCTGAAATTACTCTTTCAGGGACACCATGCCTAGCGAAGATGGCCTTCAGTTTTTGGATCACTGCTGATGACGTAGTCGAATGTAGTCTCTCCAGCTCAAAGAATCTGCTGTAGTAGTCTACAACTATGAAATAGTCGTCACCGTTCCACATGAGTAAGTCTGTCGCAACAATCTGCCACGGACGTTCTGGGATCTGGTGAGAAATCATGGGCTCTTTTGGATTAGATTTTCGGAGCTCTAAGCATGTGGTGCATCTTTCCACCATTTTCTCAATTTGTTTGTTCATGCCTGGCCAAAATAAAATATCTCTGGCTCTTTGCTTACTCCTCTCAATTCCCATGTGTCCAGTGTGTATGCGCTCTAACATTTCTGCCCTAAGCGCATGTGGAATGATGATTTTCTCACCCTTAAATAGAAGCCCTTCAATCTCTGAAATTTCATCTCTGTGATTCCAGTACTCAGCAATGCAGGAGGGGCATTTTTTTTTCACGTCAGGCCACCCAGCTTTTATGACACTTCTCAAGGAGGTAAGCTGTGGATCTTGCTCTGCTGCTTTTCGGATTTCTGTTAGCTTTCTGTCGCTTACAGGAAGGTTAGCTACGACTGTGTGAATTTGTGCATCCATATCTTCGTCCAGTGAGTCAAGTCTATAAGCAATGGACTTCCTGGAAAGTGTATCTGCTATTGGAATGTCTTTTCCTGGATCTGTACAATTTGGATATCATACCTCTGTAATTGCAAGATCATCCTCTGGAGGCGTGGAGGTGCGGCTGCAAGAGGTTTTCTCAGGATGGGTTCTAAAGGTTTGTGGTCTGACTCGACGATTACCTTTCTGCCATAAACATATGCGTGAAACGTTTGCATCCAAACACGACAGCATACAATTCCTTTTCAATCTACACATAGTTTTCTTCTGCTTGTGTGAGGGATTTCGAAGCATATGCGATGGGTTTGTGGTCCTGGAGCAGTACAGCGCCTAGGCCACTTTTTGACGCATCCACCTGCAGGGTCTTTTTACCAGGGTCGTAGTAAGACAGGACTGGGCCAGGCTCTCGTGTGATTAGCTCTTTCATCTTCTCAAATGCTTTCTTCTGAGCCTCGTCCCACACAAACTCATTATTTTGCTTCAAGAGCAGCCTCAGAGGTGTGTTTATTTCTGACAGATTAGGTGCAAATCTGGACAAGTAATTGACCATACCAAAGATGGTTTCTAGCTCCGACTTATTTTTTGGAGGGCTCATGTCTTTTATCGCGCTGATTTTTTCTGGATCAGGTTTGATGCCTTCACGTGTTAGCTTGTGACCGAAGTAACTGACCTAAGGGACACATAACACACATTTGTCTGGATTGAGTTGTACCCCTTTTTCACGGGTCCTCATTAGCACGGCGCGTAAGTTTGTATCATGCTCCTCTTTTGTTTTTCCAAAAACGAGTATGTCGTCTACAATGGCTGCAACGCCGTCAAGCCCTTAAGCCATAAGTCTCATCTATCTTTCTCTGAAACTCGTCTTGAGCAGAGATCAGCCCAAAAGGTAGACGTAGAAATCTGTACCTTCCCATTACAGTATTAAATGTGATTAGTTTTGACGACTCTTCTGACAGCTTGATAGCCCAGTAACCAGATTTTGCGTCAAGCACACTGAAGAATTGTGCGCCAGCGAGTTTTGGGGTGATGTCGTCCAGAGTCGGCAGGGGGTAATGGGGCCTTTTGATTGCTTTATTTAAGTCTCTGGGGTCTAGACATACCCTGAGCTTTCCGGTGCGAGGTTTTTCGACAACCACCAGGGCATTGACCCAGTCTGTGGGTTCCGTAACTTTAACAATAATACCTGCTTGCTCTATGCTGTCAAGCTCCTCTTTGAACCGACTGCGCAGCATAAACGGAATCCTCCTGGGCGGATACACGACAGGGACAGCTGTAGGATCCAGGTGTATAGTACATTCTCCTGGAAATTGACCAATCCCGTGAAAGACATCCTGGAACTCTTGTATGATACCACAAGTTTTGTCTTTGTCTGCATCGACTGAAAAGACAAGCTTTATGAGCCCCATGTCCAGGCATACTCTCAAACTAAGTATAGGAGGTGCATGTGTGCTTACTACATAAATTTCCAGCAAAGCTTCTGCGTCTTTGTATCTGCAGTTGAGCTGACATGTTCCTTTAACATCAAGTGGCTCTCCGCCATAGCCTGTAAGATGGCGTGTTGCGGGTTTCAGTTCAGTTGTGCTGAAAAGATTTTTAAATCTACTGGCTGGAATAATGTTCACCTGGGCCCCAGAATCCAACTTGAATCCATCTTTGTGAATTGCATCAATAAACAGCTCATCCGCCTCTAATATGCCTGTATTTTCCACTGTGTGAACAGTTCTACGTGTAACAGGTTGTTTTGATTTGCATACCTCTGCGTAGTGGTTGAGTTTATTGCATATTTTGCACCGACGGCCTTTTGCAGGGCACGCGTCCGTCTGGCTGTGCACATCGACCACATGACCTGTTTTTGTCGGCAGCTCTATCCGTTTCCTTCACGGGCGATTCATGTTTATGCCTTTACACTGTGGTATTTTTGCTTAACACCGCGTGTGCTGCACGGTTCTGTGCTGCCGTTGCACGCGAGTTTATCATCCTGAGCTGGTCTTGCGCTGCTTCGTGGGAACGCACAATGTCAATCGCTCTTTCAAGTGTGAGATCGGCGCCTTGACTTAACAGTTTCTCTCTGACTTTTGGGGAGTTCGTTGCAAAAACTATGCGGTCCCCCACCATTTCGTCACTATTTGTAAATCCACAGTCTTTCACAAGCAGTTTAAGCTCTGTGACGAAATGCTCAAACGATTCATGTTCCCTTTGTATTTTTTCATGAAACTTGTACCTCGCGAAGATCGGGTTGGCTTTTGGCATGACATACTCCTCAAACTTGTCATAATATGACTGCAGTTTTTTCGATTCATCTGCTGACAATGTCCATGTATTGTAAACATTGCGTCCCTTTTCGCCTACCCACAGGAGCAGATAGCTGCACATAGTCTCTTCGGCCTTGTCGTGCAGCGTTCCGGCGAACATGAGCTGCACGTGCTGACGAAATCTCCGCCATGCATCTGGCAAGTTTATAGAGTCCCAGTCCATCTTCGGCGTAGGAACCCCTGACGAATCCATCTTGCCACAATCAATAAAGTTCTGACACCATGTATTGTTCTCGTGTAGTCACTCAAATAGTGTCGTACCAAGAAATAACTCAGAGCTCACACATACATGTCTCACTTAGTTCTTTACTCGAACAACCACCAACATGTGACAGCTAACAACCAATCAACATTCAGAATACCAAACACCACACATATGGTCTGATAATATTACACTAGTTTGTCATTAAGATGCGCTTTTAAAACTTCTATCATTATATATATACATTTGTATTATTTTTTTATAAAGAATAGATTTGATCTATTTTGAGTTGCTTCGGATGAAAGCGTCCATCTGCCAAATGATTAAGTAAATATTAGGGGTGGAACAGTTCAACTTTTTCACGGTTCAGTTTTTTTTTTTTCATCGCTGTTGTTGTAATGTCTGGGAACCCAGAATGTTCATTCATCAACAGAAACATATATTAACTGAACCCTGATTGCTTTACGTGTTATTTATAGTAAACCATATTACAGATGCTTTGTCAGATTTAAGTTGAACAGCGGACCGTCCGAGCGCGTGGAGAACCGAGTGTGGAGAACCGAACGGATCGATTTTTTTTCCACCCCTAGTAAATATCATGTAAATGCAATTCTGACCGACCTGTTCCCTTACCGGCGAACATGGCTAGGAGTTTGCAGCAACTTGCTGCGTCTGTGGCCAAGGTTTTTCTCCTTTTTATGCATTCCCTCTCTGCTCCTCCTTTGCATTTATGCTCCATTTTGTGCACTATTTTCCAAGATAAAGCCTGCCTCTGGATATATAGCCAATTAGGCAGTGCTTCGCTGATGTTGTGTCAAGTGGTGGTGTCATTTTCACTCCGCGATCGCATGATTCGTAGATTCATAAGTGCGTCAATTAATTCGCAGTTGCATACCAGCCTATTGCACGTCAGTCTGATCGACAGCACAGCGGCATACCAGAATGACCATCAGGCCACCGGGAAATGTCCCGGTGCTCCCGATGGCCAGTTCGCCCTGGCCACCATCATGGTGGTCAGGGTTTGTTTTAGTTGGGATAGTTTCCCTTTTATGTTTACAAAACAATTTACGTATGACTGAATACAATAGTGTTTTACAGCAAACACTATTACATTGCTAAATCAAAATGATAAAAAGAATAGTATCTTAACTTTTCTGCTTGAAAGCCATTTCAAGTGAAGATCATAAAGAGAGCTCTTTCTCTTTTGATGTCTTGATCATCATTTATTAAATCTTAGACAGACGCCACCACAATGGTTCAATGCTGAAAAAGGATAACTATTAACTCTCAGGCTTATACATGAAAACATTGCATACAATCCTCAACAGTGATGACAATAATTGTTCATACTGCAGTGCATGATGGGAGTTTTGTCCTATGGTGATACCCAGCATGCATTGCAATGTGAAGCGATTTTTTTTTTCTTCACCATTGTTGAGATTCATATGCTGATTCTTGATGTCTGTGTGTGTCGAGGTGATGCAGTAGTTTCAATTTTTTTTTTATTATGAACTGTATCAATTTAAAATTAATTAATATAACAGTTTCTACACTTTCTACTCATGCTGTAGTTTCACATGGTTGGTATTGCAAAACCAGAATATATCAATAAACATCTTAAATAAATTCAGTATCGATTCATTCCGTTGTAAAAATCTATATTATTATTAATTTATTTAAATTCTATATATCAGCACTGTCAAAACAGTGATGTAGTCATCCAGCTCAGTTCTGTGTTCCTCCGTGCCTGCGTTTTTTAACACCTGGTGATGGTCATGAGCTGTGTGTTATTTGTCTGGAAGCGGAGCATGCACGATCAGCCTTCGGGTGAGGGGTGCTGGATGCATTCATTACGACGATTTCTCACTGAGAAACTCAGCTCCCGGCCGACTCTCTTTACGAGTGAGGAGAGTCAAGCCGCGGCTCTAGCCTGCATTGCCTGAGGCAGCACGCAGGCTACGATCGTGGGAATCTCAGATGAACTGTTTAAACTGATTCTGCTCATAAGATTCATTTAGATGAATGGTATCTAACACTGAGGTGTCAGGTGTGTGTAGATATCTATAATTAACCTGGACTTCACATGCCTCTACGACCATGTCCATCTGTACAAAACAGCTGTTCCAAGACTTCGCCAGGACCTTAAAAGATGTGGCCCTGAATCGGACCTGCAACAGCACCTCCAAGAGCAACAGAGTCCAGCAGTCTCCGGCGGGACAGAACTACCAACACACTCACTATATGCCTAGAGACACTTAATCAGTTTTATTGAACAATATATTTTATTGCTATTTTATTGGTAGATTTTATTTTTATTTATTTATTTATTTATTATTATGTTACTATTTTTACCATTATTAATGCTTTGGTTATGTAAAGATTTCTTTCACCATGCCAATAAAGCTATTTGAATCTTGAAAATTGAGAGAGAGAGAGCGAGAATTTGAATTTTAAACAAAACCACAATGAAAAAAAAATCACATAAAGACAAAAATAAATTGTATAAATGTTACCACGTCAGCTTCAAACAAACAACATAAACACTTCAAAACCTGTGAAAACATTTCTTAACAACAAAAACTCCTATTTAGCACAGTTTTTCAAAAGCATGAAAAATGGTTTCACTCTCATTGCAAAAAGGACATTCAGCACCAATCTCTAGGTTCAAGACTTGACTGCAACAGCACCAGGAAGGATCCTCCATGGCAAGTCAGCTGCTCTTTTAATCGATGGTTGTTTATAATACCCTCCATTCAGATTTTCTATCTACATCTATTTTGAAAAAAAAAAAACACACCATGGGGTATCAATCTTCCTATCTAGCCTTTTTTATTTTATTTTTATTTTTTGTGTTAACACTGATCACACAATACTTAGTCATCTTTATTTATATAGCGCTTTTTACAATGCAAATTGTGGCAAAGCAGCTTTACATTAATATGAAAATGGTGTCATTGTGCAGCTTATTCTATATATTATTGATTCATTCCGTTGCAAATATCAATAGTTATTAGTCTAGTTATTTTACTATTTTACTTTATTTTACTGCAGAAAACAGTGACGTAATCGTCCGGCTCAGCTCAGTTTGTATACAACGGCGCCAATGCAGGCATATCAAAAACACTGCTGAATATCAAGCAAGTGTCCCCAACTTAAGCAAGCCAAAGGCAACAGCGGCAAGGAACCAAAACTCCAACAAATGGAGGAAAATTCCTTGGGTCAAATTATTTTATCCAGTTCCATCTAGTTTAAGATCTTTTTGATCATGCTGGTATGGGACGGTTTGTTGGGGATATGTGCCACTGGCTGTAAGGTCTTCACAAAGGATGAGCTAGTTCACACAGTCTCCGCTGACACCCCAGGGCCACATCGCTGCCGCACACAGGCACAGGTTCCCCATCCGACCCGGACACGGCCATGAGTCCTGGTGTACTGCTTTTGAGACTCATTAAACTGCCTCCAAATGTTACATAACTCATGTGTTTTAACAAGTTGAATTAAATGATTACGAGAGGGCAAATTGGGCTCAATATGGTTTCTATCCCAATTTGACACTGTACAATTAAAATCACCACCCAGAAATGAAAGCTCTAGTGCAAGTTCTGCCATGAAGACTCAAATGTAACAGCACTATTAGTTTAGATCTAACCAATCATTATCCAACACTTGTAGTATATAAGATCGGTACTTACACGTCTGAGTTCACAGATGCTGACGTCAAACTGAATTGTTAAGCGCTCAGTTGCAAACCCAAATATGCCTCTGAATAATCTCGCTGTTTGCGATTATTCAGATTCCCACGAAGATTTCGTCCCGCCATCTCTTCTTCCAGTGCATCGCAGTATGTGCATTCAGTGCTGTGATTCCTTATGGACTCAGTGGTCTTCCGAAAAAATGACCAGCACTTTCGAGGCCGCTGGTATACCTATCAGTGAAGGACTGTCAAGAGAAGATCTTCTTCTCCTGGCCCAAAACACCCTGGGTAGTCCACCTTCCATTGCTGACATCACTCCAACCACTTTTGCATCATCAGGTCAGACCAAACTAGCCAACAGGAAGAGAACGGCCAAATTGGTTTCACCTCGTCCAGCCAAAAAACCCACGCTGCCTGCACGGATACCTGAACCTGAGGACGTAAATTCACAGTTCATCCAAGTAGTTCAAAGCCTTTCAGAGACTGTTAAAGGTTTAGAATCGAAGGTGACGAAATTCGAACATACCTTTGCCAATTCTAACCTCTCAACTACTCCTTTTACACACTTATCAGCATTTTCACCGATCTTCCCTACTCCTTACGGATTAAACGATCCCCAGTGCGTGGCTTCGACTTCATCTACTCTTCCAACGTCTCATCATATGATCCAGATGCCATTTTAAGACGTCTCTGCTCCAACTGAAACATCTAATTTTGTTAGATCTGTACCTATCTATGATGGCAGACTTTAACCAATGTTATGGGGGCACGTTATTTTATGAGTACCACAAGTCTTTTTCAGTAAAATCTGCCTCCTTCATTTCCCTTTTTAATTCGAGGATAGACTGGTCTGTTACTGACACCGAACTGCTTGTCCGTCATTTTGGTGGTCAAAAGATTTTGGCCTATGCCAATTTGTAGCTCTCGCAGACATTCGGCTTCATTCTGCCCTAAAGCCAAGTCCCGCCCGCTGTCCATGGTGCTGAAAATGTAAGGTCTAATCTTGAAGAGGAATTGTGTAATAATTTAAATGAATCTGTTTGTTCTTATTCTCAATGCAACTTTGCTCATGTTTGTAGTTTTTGCAAGGATCCGCACATGAAATCTGTCTGCCAATGCTGGTACAGGCCTGCAACCCATGGGAACGCCCCAATTCAGAAAAAATTCTGAAGAGACACCCATCAACTCCAAATAATTTTTCTGTACTCTCTCATTATCTCTCTTCTAACCCTGATCAGACTTTTGTCGATTACCTAATCACTGGTTTGTCTCGAGGGTTTCGGGTGGGCATCGTTTCCCATCTTACTACTTCCTACGTTGCTAAAAACTTGCAATCAGCCTTATCAGAGGCTGAAGTTGTTTCAGCTCTGCTGTAAAAAGAAGTAAATAAAGGTTATGTCATTGGCCCGTTTGCTTCTCCTCCTTTCTCTCCTTGTCAAATTAATTCCATCGGCGTTGCAACCCGTAAATATTCTGGTAAAAAATGTCTCATATTTGAGATGTCTTCTCCACATTCTAACCACACTGATAGTGTTAATGAATGTATTCCTTTGGCCCCCTTTTCTCTGCATTACGCTTCGGTCGATAACGCCATCCAGCTAATTGAGTTAGCTGGTCAAGGTGCTTTGCTGGCTAATGCTCACATTACTGATGCTTTCAAGACCTTGCAAAGACCCTTCCGATTGGCCTTATATCAGCATCGAATGGAACTCTAAATTCTATTTTGCAGTGAGGCTCACGTTTGGGTGTAGAAGCAGTCCCCATATTTTCAATTGCCTTTCAGAACCGTTGTGTTGGATACTGCTGAATGTCTGTAAGCTTCCTTTCATTTTACACGTGTTCAATGTTTTTTTGCTAATCGATTTTCCTACTTCCCAATCTTTCATTCTTGACACGCTTAGACAGATTTTTAGTGACGTCGGTGTTCCCCTCTCGGAAGAGAAAACCCTGGATCCCTCGACTTCACTAAAATTTTTTGGCATTTTACTCGATACTGTCCATATGCAAGCTTCACTCCCTAACGAAAAGTTTCTCAGGACCAGGGGTTTTATCGAATCCTTTTTCTTGCTACGCTCCATATCGAAGCACAATATGCTTTCTCTGCTCGGTCACCTTAATTTCACTATGAGTATTATTCCTCAAGGCAGGGCTTTTATTTCTCACTTGTTAATGCTGGCTCACTCCGTGGAAAAATTAAGTGACCCAGTTCAGCTAGATGAAGAGTGTCTGTCTGATCACAGATTTTGAACTTGGTTGTTAAATAATTGGAATGTTTCGTTTTTTTCTACAATGACGTTCTCGAATCGTCTGAGGAATTGCAATTATTCACTGATGCAGCTCCTTCAATTGGCTTCGGGGGATTCTTTCGAGGCGAATGATTTGCAGAGAAATGGCCAATCTATTTTCCAAAGCCAGTTTTAGGCTCCGTCTCGTCTGCTCTGCATACAATCTATCCTTTAGCGGTTGCTAGTGTTCTCTGGGGATTGGCATGGTCACGGAAACGCATCATGATGTTCTGTGATAACGAAGCCATGGTTGCTATTATCAACAAATGTAGATCTTCTTCCCCTTCCATTATGCCTTTTTTAAGACGTTTAGTTTGGCAATCTGTTGTTCATAATTTCATCATTAAGGCTGCTCATATTCTCGGCCACCGCAACGTCATAGCTGATGCGCTTTCTCGTTTTCGTTTTCAGACTCTCAGAAATCTTTGCCCCTCAGCCAATCCGGAATCAACTTCTTGCCCTTTCTCATTTTTAACTACGAAAAGCGTAATCTTAAAATTTCATCCATCTGCAGATTACTAGCAGGCATCCAATTTTATGCATCCAATTTAAGTTTTTCACCAAATTCTTTTACACTTGATCTTAAGCACTCCAAGAGTGACTCTAAAGGATCTGGTGTCACTTTAACTTTTTCTAAACTTAATAATAATTTCTGTCCCCTTTATTTCCATGATTAAATATCTGAAAGTTCGTCCTAGAGCTCCCAATTATTTCCCCCAATCAACACCCCTTACTAAAGTTTGGTTCAATTCTCAATTAGCAACTCTTTTAGAGAGCTGTGGCCTATCTCTCCTTCTATATACTGGCCATTCATTCAGAATTGCAGCTGAACGAGGAGTTTCAACATCACCCATCAAACTCCTGGTCAGATGGTCTTCCTCTGCATTCGAAACATACATAAGACCAGATTCCAAAACCATCCTTGAAGCTCAGCATGCTCTTTAAAGTTTCGACTAAGGTAATTTCATGCAAATACTGGTGGTGGTGTTACTATCTTACTCACTAATAATCAATTTGTTAGTTGTTCTATAGTTCCTGTTTCTGAGGCGTGGTTTTATGTGGCTTCATCACTTAAGCTTGTAGTCTCTGTCTATATGTGGTTTGTCAGCATGTCGCCATTCAAGGCTCTCGTGTCTATGTGGCCTATCATGGCCTTTGTCGCTGTTCAAGGCTCTTGTGTCTATGTGGCCTTTGTCGCCGTTCAAGGATTTCATGTCAATGTGGCCTATTGTGGCCTTTTTCGCCGTTCAAGGCTCTTGTGTCTATGTGGCCTTTGGTGCCGTTCAAGGCTCTTGAGTCTACGTGGCCTATGTGGTCTTTGACGCCATTCAAGGCTTTCGTGTCTATGTGACCTATCGAGGCATTTGTCACTGTTCAAGGCTTTCGCGTCTATGTGGCCTATGTGGCTTTTGACGCCATTCAAGGCTTTCGTGTCTATGTGTCCTAACGTGGCCTTTGTCGCCATTCAAGGCTTTCGAGTCTATGTGGCCTAACGTGACCTTTGTAGGCCACATACACAGGCTCTCGTGTTTAAGTGGCCTAACATGGCATTTGTCGCTGCTCAAGGCTCTTGTGTTTATGTGGCCTATTGTGGCTTTGTCATTCTTACTATCACTACCTTTTCTCTTTTTTCTTCTTTCTTTCCTTGCTTTTCTCTCATTACCACTCATGTGATATTCTTTCTATCTTGCCTTTTCCACTGATAAGCACAGTCTGTACAAGTGAATAATTTTTGTTTTTGTTTTCTGTTTCAGGAACCGCAAGATTCAATACCTGCATATTACCTTTCCTCTCACAAGTTCTTGGGGGTTGACTCCGTCATGGGTAAATCTCCTTCACCATTTCTGGGGGTTGGCTACGCCCCTGCCTTCATCTTTAGGCATAAAATGCTGAGTCCGCAACCCTCAGGATCTAAGCTACGAATGGGGCCTACCCCAAAGAAGTTTATCTTACCATATTTTGCTAGCTGATTGTTAAAAAATATCAATGTCTCGTTATCTTGCCTCCCAAGTCTTTCTGGTGGAAATGAAAGTTTAGATCTAACCAACCATTATCCAACACTTCTAGTATATAAGATCGGTACTTACACATGTCTGAGTTTGCAGATGCTGACGTCAAACTTAACCTCTATCCTCCCCACCACCACCAGGATGGTCCCTGTCCATACCTCCCGGGGTTCGGCTACGCCCCTGCCTTCATTTTTAGGTGGGAAATGCAGAGTCCGCAACCCTCAGGATCTAAGCTATGGATGGGGCCTACGCCAAAGAACTTTATTTTAACATATTTTGCTCGCTGATTGTAAATAAATATCAATGTCTCATTATTTTCCTCCCAAGTCTTTCTGGTAGGAATAAGTATTCTTCAGCACAACATTTTTTCATAGCAGAACAAAGTATTTTTAAAAACACCATTCTTTCTACAGCTGAAGTAGGGACGTACGCACAAATAAAAACAAAATTTGAAAATTTTTCAAAAGTGGCTCTTACTTTTAAAAGCCTACCCGTGACAACTTCTTCAACCTGATAAGTGTGAAGAATACAATTTTTAGCAAAAAGAATAGCAACCCCTCGACTAAGTGAGGTGTGACTCAAAACTGAAGCTCCATCTCACTCGTCTGGCCAGTCAGCAGCATTTCTTCAATAATTATACTCAAAGCAATATTCCGACAAATTTCAGCTATGAGATTGCTTGTTTTCACATCAAATCATCTATTACTGTTAAAAATTTAGGTGTAATCTTTGACTCCTCCCTCTCCTTCCAGGCTCATACTAACTATCACCAAATCAGCATTCTTTCATCTACATCAGATTGCCAAACTCTTTCTCTTCCTCAGTATCAAAGACACTGAAACTGTCATCCATGCATTTTTAATCACGCCTTGATTACTGTAATGCCCTTTTCATTGGTTTACCTGCCAGCTACATTTCCAGATTACAATACATTCAAAACTCTGCTGCTAGAATACTCACCCATACCAAGCGTTCTGCTCATATTACAGCTAAGGAAGAGCTGGAGCTCTTTGACTGTAGTTGGAGTAGGCCAGTTACGAATAGCTTCCAACTTCCCATCGTCCATTCCGACTAATGTTGTAGCCAATGAACTGTACAGAGGATTGGTGAAATGTGCATTCTTCGGCTTTGAGGTAGAGTGGGAACTCACTCAAGGGTCTTAAGACCTCCGCTACATGCTGGGATGTTCAGCCAAGCTCAAGGAGTAAATGAGAGTGTCATCCATGTAGACGAGGACAAAACGATGGAGAAACTCCCGCAGCACCTCATGCATAAAGTCTTGAAACATGGAGGTGGCACTGACCAGCCCATACGACGTTACCAGGTATTCATAGTGTCCTGTAGGGGTCACAAAAGCCATTTTACACTCATCCCCCTTACATATTCGGATGAGATTATAGGCACTGTGGAGGTTCAAGTTGGTGAAAACTGAAGCACCACAGAGCTCTTCCAATGCCGCCAGTACGAGGGGAAGTGGATAACGGAATTTGACTGTGATTTTGTTTAGAAGTCGGTAATCTATGCAAGGTCGTAAGTCTCTGTCTTTCTTGGCCACAAAGAAGAAGCTCGAAGCTGCAGGGGACGTGAAAGGGCAAGTATAGCCTTGTTGTAAAGCCTCCTCTATATACTCCTCGATGGCCTTCTGTTCGGGAAGAGATAGTGGGTAGATCTTCCCATGAGGCACTGGCTCCCCTGAAAGTAGTTCGATAGCACAGTCCCATGGCCGATGTGGAGACAGCTGAGCAGCTTTCTTTGGGCAGAAAATGTCACTAAAGTGGGAGTAACAGGAGGGGATCGTGACAAACTGTTTCTCAATAGGACTTTCAACGAAGGTAGAATTCACCGGAATAGATACAACTGAACGAGGAGCAGGACGAAGATTCTGAGTGAAACAATGAGGAAAACAGTTGTTGCCCCACTTTAGGACTTCTTCCGATCTCCAAGAGATGATAGGGTTATGCTGCACTCACCACGGTCTTCCTAAAATCACATCAGCGGTGGATTCCTCTAGAACCAGGAGATGATTCTTCATGCAGCTGACCAACACTAATCTGGAGGGGACTTGCGCTGCATTGAACTTGTCTTCGGCTTAAGGGTTTTCCCGTTATCGATTGAACTTGGTTGATGGTTTTGGTGGGCGTGGTCGAGAGATGGAGCTGGCGGCAGAGGGTCTCGGAGATTAAATTCCCACTTGACCCGGAATCCAAGAGGGTATAATCTGTAATTGAGACATTGGAAGCAGTAATCATAACAACAGTGGTGAGTGGTCACATATGGATAATAGAGGGTTCAATAACACTGACCATGCAACAAAGTGGTCGTATGGGGCAGTTATTTATGATGTCCTCCTTATCTCCACAGTATAAACACAAGCCCTGGGTAAATGTCAGCCTTTTATGTTCCACTTGTATGGGTTTATGACCTGGTTCTGGAGGACTCTGATGTTGGCGGAGGTAAGTAGAGAATGTTTGACCCTGGTGTTCTTCCAGACACAACTGCATACGACTATCCAGCCTGATGGAAAACTGGATAAAACATTCTAGTCTGATGGTGTTGTCGTATGTAGCGAGATGCAGCTGTACACGTGGATCCAATTCCTGCCAATAGGAGGTGAGGAGCGAGTGCTCATTCCAGCTACTAGCAGCAGCAAGAGTTCTGAACTTGAGAGCATAATCAGACACTGACATTTGACCTTGACGAAGATGATATAACTGTTTACCAATGGAAAAATCACCAGCAGGTTTACCAAAAACTTCACAAAAATGTTCTAGGAAATTTGAAAGAGATTGTGTGACAGTACCTTCAGGGTCCAGATAGTTTCAGCCCATTGGAGTGCTCGCCCCGACAGCAGGGATATGATGTATGCGATCTTAGTGTGTTGGTAAAAGGTGCGGCTGCATCTCCAGGGTCAACGAACACTGGAGTAGAAAACCATTGCAATCCTCCGCCGAGCATGGGTGCTGGTCGGGCCATGGGACTGATAACAACTGGTGGAGAAGAAGTACAAGCGGCGATGACGGAACTGCTGGGTGGAGAATTTGTTGTTGACGGAAGAAGATATTGTAGAGTTTCGATGATATCCTTTAGTTAGTGAGGTGCACTCATGCTGGAAACTGTACTGGTCCGGTCTTCTGTTACGGAACGACACTCAAGCAGAGGATATTAAATAACAAAGTTTGTTTATTCACAGCAATGAGGCAGAGTAAAGGGATATTGTATCGACAAGCATGATGGTATTAACAAAGTCTCTTGTCTTACAGATGCTGAAGTAATCCCGGGAGACCAGTTAATGGAATGCACACACCTCAGAAGACCAGATGAGTAGTTTCCACAGTAATGATTGTCCAATGAATAAACAGGAAGAATAAACTTGCGTGAGGAACAGATGACACCAGGAACCATCGGAACAGAAGAACAGGCAGGTAATCAACAGGAGCATAGAGCCTACGTCCTTCTTCGTATGAACGAGACCTGACAATGAGGTGAGGTGAGGTGTGTGCTTATAAAGCTGGTGAGTAATTGGTTGATGAGATGCGGGTGAGTACTCTGGTGATGGTATCCGTTGTGATTGGTTATTGAGTGAGCCTGTCAGATCTGTGACACTACTAGTGTTATTCCTTCCTTGTTAAATGTACATTGTAAAGCATCCTTGAGCACTGGAAAGGTGCTATATAAATAAAACTTATTATTTCCCTGAGAAAAAGTTTAATATTCTCAGTTTCATAAGTGCAGGTAGAAAAGTTGTTCTTAGACAAACTAATGCTAGAATCGGAGGACTCGCTACCGCTTTCCATTCCATCATCACATTAGACATCCTCCACATCTACTTTCTTTGCTTTCACAGCTTGAAATTCACCAGCTTTTTTCCTCTTTGCTGGAACTTAAAATTCACTTTGTTCTGCCTCCATTTCAATGCTATCCCAAAGCAAATCGTACTGCAAAACATTAACCGCACCATTGCCTCTTTGCATGTCTGTTTCTGTAACAGGTTTAAAAATCAGATAATCAGAATTTATTGAGCTGTTTTTTTCTACCACGATCTTGGAGTTAGTTACCTGAGTTGTTGGACTCTCACTCACGGGCAGACTAGCATCATCTCTACCTTTCTTTTTACCTGACTCTGCCTCAGACGGAGCATCGTTTGACGGTCCGGCCTCAGCCGACTCACCAACATTACCCACTCCATCGACAGCCACTGATCTATCTTCATTAACTTTACTAGGACATGTCCAAATTATATGGCCCACCTCTCCACAATTGAAACATTTCATTTTTTCTGTCGTAGCATAATGTGGAGCAAAAAAGTATTTAGTCAGCCACCAATTGTGCAAGTTCTCCCACATAAAAATATGTGAGAGACCTGTAACTTTCATCATAGGTACACTTTAACTATGAGATAAGTGTATTTTCTTTTAATGAGCAAAGAAAATCCAGAAAATCACATTGTCTGATTTTTAACCTGTTAGCTGTCATCCCGCTTTTGAAAAATCCCAAAAAATGACATACCCTAACTAAAACATATGCAGTTCATGAACCCTTTGCACTAAAAGCATAAGTATGGTCTCATTTCAAAGCAGACACTTTGCAGTTTATTATAAAGTCATAATTAATTATTGTCATAATGAAAAAAATTGTCATAAATAGCTTCAAAATTTTGTACAGTTATTAGAAATGTATTTTTTTGGAAAATCTTTATGAAAATAAAATTGATGTCAGCCCCTCTGCTATCTGGAAATGCACTCCAGCTAAAGCCACATGTCCGACCATGTTATATTTCAAATCTGAAGATGATGCGTTTAAAACTCTGAGTTTTATTTAATGTTTTATAAGATCATGTCATGTGATTTTATTTTGAGAAAACTCTAAAATGCTAACTAATGTTTATAGCCTTCTTCCAAGCACCCATTCAGTGTATTGTCTATTGTTTTGTGTTGCAAAACTATCCCAATCAATTTCAATGCACCATTTGCACAATTCAAACCTCTTTGGCCTGGTTATGGCTCTAATTATTCATTTCTTTTGTCTCTATTATAATTACTGACAATGTTCTATTCAAGCAGACTTAATGCCATCATTTCTTTCATCAAACTTCTCACTTCACCTTCTCTGAAACTGTATCAAATGCCCTTCATGGAAAAAAAGAATAATTTCAGTGAGTTTTACTTTTGAAAATTATTCATTATAACAGATAGGTGGCAGCATGACAGGTGCTTCTATTAGCATGTAGCTTAGCACACCATCAAAACATGACAATTTATGAGATTAAGATTTGCTCCAAATTTACTTTATATCACAAGTCGAGTTTTTTAAATAAACTTCTATGATGTGATGTCGTTTTGGATCTAAAAATCGGACCGAAAATACATTATCTTATGGTATTCAGCACAATGAGAAAAGCTATCGTGATTAGCATTGCATTATAAATATAAAGTATTTTGAAAATGGCATGAAGGACACGTAGACCATACATCGTCACAATCGTCTATTTATTGTCTTCAAAAGTGTCTATATTATACGTTATCTGTATGTTATAGCGATCTCTGGAAGACTGTGTTAGTTTCTGATCACATGTTATGCCTGTTACATTTACATTTTACATTTAGTCATTTAGCAGACGCTTTTATCCAAAGCGACTTACAAGTGAGGAAAACAAACAAGCGATTCATCATGAATTGGCAAATAACACAGGAAGTGCTCACAATACAAGTTTCATACATTTCTCAGTACCATAAGCAGAGTAGGAAGGGAAAAAAAGGGAAGGAAAGGTTTTTTTTTTTATTTTTATTATTTTTTTATGAGGGGATCAAGTGTTCACGGAGGGGAGCCTGTTTTTATGAGGGGAGCCTGTTCTTCACGTGTGCCATTTGTGGACTAAGTGTGCAACGCAGCGCCCTCCTGCTGCAAGTATGAATCAAAAACACTGTACATCAGAGTGTCCAACGCTCGTAATGATTACAACGGCGCTTTTGGGGTAAAAAATTAATAAATATTACTCCTCTGTATAAACATTTGACATAAACATATGAGAATCCATCAATATTTCTCCAAATGTGCATGCTTTTGAGCTAAAAGCCCAGCGGGATGTTGTTTTGTCAAGAGTTTTGATGACGATCTCACAGGAGGTTTTTTTCTCAATGGATGTGGCTGATGCTCATATTTCAAAGAAAAGGTATTGACTCCGTTTTTCACATTCATAACTCCTGATGCATATTAACAAATAATGTTCACTATACGATATTGAGAGTAAAGCAGTGATTAAAAATTGAAATGATAAAAAAACCTAAAACCTAAAAAAACGACCTATAATTTCTTCTTTAAGAGGCTCCTCTGTCCTCCACTTTTTTTACCTGTATTAATGACACCTGTTTGAACTCGTTATCAGTAAAAAAGACACCTGTCCACAACCTCAAACAGTCAGACTCCAAACTCCACTATGGCCAAGATCAAAGAGCTGTCAAAGGACACCAGAAACAAAATTGTAGACCTGCACCAGGCTGGGAAGACTGAATCTGCAATAGGTAAGCAGCTTGGTGTAAAAAAAAAAATCAACTCTGGCAGCAATTATTAGAAAATGGAAGACATAAAAGACCACTGATAATCTCCATCGATCTGGGGCTACACACAAGATCTCACCCCGTGGGGTCAAAATGATCACAAGAACACTGAGCAAAAATCCCAGAACCACACAGGGGACCTAGTGAATGACCTGTAGAGAGCTGGGACCAAAGTAACAAAGGCTACAATCAGTAACACACTACGCAGCCAGGGACTCAAATTCTGCAGTGCTAGACGTGTCCCCCTGCTTAAGCCAGTACATTTCCGGGCCCACCTGAAGTTTGCTAGAGAGCATTTGGAAGATCCACAAAAGGATTGGGAGAATGTCAAATGAGTCAGATGAAACCAAAATAGAACTTTTTGTTAAAAACTGAGTCGTTAAATGCTGAGTTGGATCCAAAGAACACCATACCTACTGTGAAGCATGGGGGAGGAAACATCATGCTTTGGGGCTGTTTTTCTGCAAAGGGACCAGGACAACTGATCCGTGTAAAGGAAAGAATGAATGGGGCCATGTATTGTGAGATTTTAAGTAAAAACCTACTTTCATCAGCAAGGGCATTGAAGATGAAACGTGGCTAGGTCTTTCAGCATGACAATGACCCAAAACACACCACCCAGGCAATGAAGGAGTGGCTTTGTAAAGTCCTGGAGTGGCCTAGCCAGTCTGCAGTTCTCAACCCCATAGAAAATCTTTGGAGGGAGTTGAAAATCTGTGTTGCCCAGCGACAGCCCCAAAACCTCACTGCTCTAGAGGAGATCTGCATGGAGGAATGGGCCAAACTATCAGCAACAGTGTGTAAAAACTTATGGAGACTTACAGAAAACGTTTGACCTCTGTCATTGCCAACAAAGAGTATATAATAAAGTATTGAGATGAACTTTTGTTATTGGCCAAATACTTATTTTGCACCATAATTTACAAATAAATTCTTTAAAAATCAGAAAATGTGATTTTCTGGATTTTTTTCTCATTCTGTCTCTCAAAGTTGAAGTGTACCTATGATGAAAATTGCAGGCCTCTTTCATCTTTTTAAGTGGGAGAACTTGCACAATTGGTGGCTGACTAAATGCTTTTTTGCCCCACTGTACACAACAATCACAATCATCGATTTTTAGATGCAATGACAAATCGAGTTCCCCATCTTCTTTTAATATCATGAAAATAAAGAGGGGACTTGCAGCCAATTGGTATCATCTTGATAGGTCACACCAGTTTACCATATCTGGACATAACTCTCACTAAGACGAAGTGTGACAAGAAAACAATACCCTTACACCACCACTACCAGCCTGCAAAGTGGTAACAAGGCATGATGGATCCATGTTCTCATTCTGTTTACGCCAAATTCTGACGCTACCATCTGAATGTCTCAAAAGAAATCGAGACTCATCAGACCAGGCAACATTTTTCCAGTCTTCGACTGTCCAATTTTGGTGAGCTCCTGCAAATTGTAGCCTCTTTTTCCTATTTGTAGTGGAGATGAGTGGTACCCGGTGGGGTCTTCTGCTGTTGTAGCCCATCCGCCTCAAGGTTGTGCGTGTTGTGGTTTCACAAATGCTTTGCTGCATACCTCGGTTGTAGCGAGTGGCTATTTAAGTCAAAGTTACTCTTCTATCAGCTTGAATCAGTCAGCCCATTCTCCTCTGACCTCTAGCATCAACAAGGCATTTTCGGCCACAGGACTGCCGAATACTGGATGTTTTTCCCTTTCCACACCATTCTTTGTTATTTTCACACTCATTCACATTATTCTTCAAACTGAGAAGATTGTGAAATACTCAGACCGGCCCGTCTGGCACCAACAACCATGCCATGATCAAAATGACTTAAATCACCTTTCTTTCCCATTCTGACATTCTGTTTGGAGTTCAGGAGATTGTCTTGACCAGGACCACACCTCTAAATGCATTGAAGCAACTGCCATGCAATTGGTTGATTAGATAATTGCATTAATGAGAAATTGAACAGGTGTTCCTAATAATCCTTTAGGTGAGTGTATATGATGTATCTTGTGAATATATTGTTTTTCCAATTTCATGTTTAGTATCATTTTAAATATCTCAAACAAAAACTACCACGCAGGTTTCACAAACCTATAATATACTGTTTCAATCAGCAGCAATTCAATCTCCAAGAAGGCTTTCTCGTTCGCAAGGATACACAGGTGTTAGTTATTAACACTTTGAGCCACTTACAAAGCGGTCCTCTCCCTTCTCTCTCTCCCGCTGCAGCTTTCGCTGAACCACGCCCCCCTCGCTACAGGCATTTTACACCATCTCATCTGCACCCATGGGGTCCAAAAAGTTGTCATTAGGCTACATTCATTGTCTATTTTGAAAGCATAAAAAATTTCCACCAGAGTGAACAGATATACTTTGGGTAGTTTATATTCCAGTGTCGGCATGTGGTAATGCAGCTATGACTACTATTTTGCTTATTCATGGTGTAGGTTCAGTGACATTTGTGATGTGTCCATCTGCCATGCACTTATCCAGCTGTTCTTTCACTCTAGCTTTCAAGGCCACTGGCACGTTCTGTGGCGCACATTGCACAGGCAACACGCTGCTGTCAAGCACAAACAGGACCTCTCCTGGAACTGACTTGACTGGGTAATTAAACTTGTCCATGAAGTTGTAAGTTAACTATTTCTTTGTGAGTGGCATGTCTGAGCATACAACCGGTCTGTGATGAAAGCATTGTGGCACCAGAATACAATTTCAGTCTTGTGCTCGGCTGCAGGGTTTGGGTTAGGGTCCAGTTTCTCTTTGATTGTATGGCTCATAACATTACAAGTTGCTCCCGTGTCTAGCTGACAGGCCTCGTGCTTGTGCAATATTTAAAGTGTCACTGAATGTGTTATCTACTGCTTTTACGTGTTCCGTCGCTTCTACCAGTCGGCATATTTCCACAGACTGTGACAAAGTTTACTTTCACGCAACAGGCGCCACCTGGTGTTCTCATTCACAAAGTATATCGAGAATCAATTAATCTTTGAGATCCCAGTATTTGCAACCTCATGAGAAAGCTGTCTATAGGCTTGTCCACTTCCTGCTTGCAACACCTGAACATTTACAGTTGTGTTCAAAATTATTCAACCCCCACTGAAATTGATTGTTTTGGCCGGTTTGACATTGATTTTGATCATTCAGTCATCCTGCTTACAATTAAATCAAAGAGGCACGTGTAGGTCAGACAAATATAACATAACATTTATAATGAAATAACCACAAATGTCTTTTCTCTGCTCACATCATTATCAGTTTTATTCAACCCCCAAGTGACATTCAATCTTAATACTTAGTACAACATCCTTTTACAGTTATAACAGCTTTTAAACGTGAAGCATAGCTTGACACAAGTGTCTTGCAGCGAGCTACGGGTATCTTCGCCCATTCATCATGGGCAAAAGCCTCCAGTTCAGTCACATTCTTAGGCTTGCGCACTGCAACTGCTTTCTTTAAGTCCCACCAGAGGTTCTCAATCGGATTTAAGTCTGGTGACTGCGATGGCCATTTCATAATGTTCCAGCCTTTAATCTGCAACCATGCTCTAGTGGACTTGGAGGTATGCTTGGGATCATTGTCCTGTTGAAAGGTCCAACGTCTCCCAAGCCTCAGGTTTGTGACGGACTGCATCACATTGTCCTCCAATATCTCCTGGTACTGAAGAGAATTCATGGTACCTTGCACACGCTGAAGCTTCCCAGTACCTGCAGAAGCAAAACAGCCCCAAAGCATGATTGACCCCCCGCCATGCTTCACAGTAGGCAAGGTGTTCTTTCTTCATAGGCCTTGTTCTTCCTCCTCCAAACATAGCGTTGATCCATGGGCCCAAACAGTTCTAATTTTGTTTCATCAGTCCACAGAACACTATCCCAAAACTTCTGTGGTTTGTCCACATGACTTTTGGCATACTGCAGTCGACTCTTCTTATTCTTTGGAGACAGCAAGGGGGTGCGCCTGGGAGTTCTGGCATGGAGGCCTTCATTACGCAGGGTGCGCCGTATTGTCTGAGCAGAAACTTCAGTACCTACATCTGACAAATCTTTTCTCAGTTCCTCAGCAGTCACACGGGGACTTTTCTCCACTCTACGCTTCAGGTAGCGCACAGCAGTCGAAGTCAGCATCTTCTTTCTGCCACGACCAGGTAGCGTTTCAACAGTGCCCTTTGCCTTGAATTTGCGAATGATGCTTCCTATGGTGTCTCTTGGTATGTTTAACATCTTTGCAATCTTCTTATAGCCATTGCCCTTCCTGTGAAGAGTAATCACCTCTTCTCTTGTCTTCCTGGACCATTCTCTTGACTTCACCATGTTTGTAACCACACCAGTAAATGTCTAGAAGGAGCTGAGTATCACAGTCATTTTAAAGCTGCCTAATTGGTGCTTATTAGGCTTTATTGCTGCTCCCTGACATCCACAGGTGCTTTCAATACCTGATTGAAAACACTTCAATGGACCTCTGTTCTTCAGAGTGGTAGTCTTTAAGGGGTTGAATAATTGTGTCAAGGAAGAATTCACAAAAGAAACATTTACTACTGTATTACAAAACCAATTGATGTCATTTTAGTTGCATATGCTTCTTTAAGAAGTCCTTGTAGGATTTCATTCTGAATTCAATTACAAATGTACTCTAAATTCTCTAAAACCATTTACAGCATTGGGGGGTTGAATAATTTTGAACACAACTGTAATTACATACAAATTTTCCATCCATTTGGATTACATATTTTTAAAATAAACAAACTAATAAACTTAATGTGATTCATATTTGTCAGTCATATGTAAATGAAATAGGTCAGATTTATGTAATAGTTCACAGAAAAATGCCCAGGTTAATGAACACTGTTTAGTGGTCATGTGTGTGCGCACTACTGAGTTAAAGTACCATTGAAGCAGTGTCAGAGTTAATGAGATCATTAAGTGATGATTAAACATTAATTATGAACACCTGCTGTTAACAAGCAGAATCACTGAAGGACAGAGAAACACAAGAACTACAACTGACTTGTCAAAGCCTTCGATGAAATCAACTGAAGATAAAAGACATTTAATCTCTCAAGATCTCATTGAACAACTCCAACAACTCTACAAAACTTTCCCAGCTTCACTCACTACTAACTACACTGACTTTATTTCTGTCATACGTCTACAGAAGTTCTCATGAGAACTAACAGGTTTAGATGTTAATGATTTATTGAGATTCATTTGAAGTTACCATCTTTGAGGTTAGTGTTGGCTTTATTTGGTTTCTTGACTGTAATATATTAGCCGTTCTCTGTCTGTTGTTTTTTATACTGGCACAATTGTTAAACAAATGTTTGATCATGTGCTGTTGTTTGAGTTGTGGTGAGGACAGTCAACATTTGATAGTCTGTTTTCATCCAGAGTTTTAACTCTGAAATGGCTGGTGCAATACAGTAAAACTGTGATTCTATGGTTTGAGAATCAGCAGTGTTGTAGCAATCAAATAATATATATATATATATATATATTTTAAATTTGTTTTTGCACAATACAATTTCAGGCTGCATGCATTGGAGTGAGAGGTTTTTTTTTTTTAACCTGCCACCATTGTTGTGAATCATACGTTGATTCTTGATGTCTGTACAACCTTTTTTATTGGCACAAACTGGTTTTACCTGTATGAGTCAGAATGATGGTGAACATTTCATAGCAGTTTATCACAACACTGCTTTACTATAATGTATAGCACAAAGCTAATAACGCATCATCCATTTCATCAGAGACCATCATCGCTTAACCATCAGCACCTGGTCATACATTCTCTTGTCAGACATTAAGAATCAACGTACAAATCACAACAATGGTGACAGTTTAAGAAAAAGGGGGTCTCTTGCTCCAATGCATGCAGACTGAAATTTTAATGTGCACAAACAAATTTTTAAGACTGACTTCAAAGACGGTAACTTCAAATGAATTCAATAAATCATTAACATCTAAACCTGTTAGTTCTCATGAGAACTTCTGTAGACGTATGACAGAAATAAAGTCAGTGTAGTTAGTAGTGAGTGAAGCTGGGAAAGTTTTGTAGAGTTGTTGGAGTTGTTCAATGAGATCTTGAGAGATTAAATGTCTTTTATCTTCAGTTGATTTCATCGAAGGCTTTGACTGAAGTCAGTTGTAGTTCTTTTGTTTCTCTGTCCTTCAGTGATTCTGCTTGTTAACAGCAGGTGTTCATAATTAATGTTTAATCATCACTTAATGATCTCATTAACTCTGACACTGCTTCAATGGTACTTTAACTCAGTAGTGCGCACACACATGACCACTAAACAGTGGTCTATTACATAAACTATTACATAAATCTGACCTATTTCATTTACATATGACTGACAAATATGAATCACATTAAGTTTATTAGTTTGTTTATTTTAAAACTATGTAATCCAAATGGATGGAAAATTTGTATGTAATTAAATTACATAAAACTTATGTTTAGACTGAAATATTTTTTTGAGTGTATCTAGTTCTGAGGAGCTGGAAATTGTAAGCATCGAGGCAGGAGAGTGTGAAGATTCGCCACTTCAATCTCCTGCATGTGAGGAGCTGGTGGAGGTTGTCACTCAAGCGGTTGCCAAATAAATATCAACTGACCCGCTGATAAGCAAGAAATGAGGCAGAAAAGCAAGCTGGACAAACGCTTTCTGCCCTCACTTGCACAACCTCCACACCCTTGCCTCCCATTTTTTCCCAATCTCCACAAAGAGTGGAGTCAGCCATCCCCTATGGCTGTATGAGCTCATTCAACGAGGAGTATAGCTGCTTCTAAAACTTTATAATCAGGAGTTTCTATTCAAGATGTGATGTGATGTGGCAGAATGGTCTTCACCGCACACCTTTGTCAGATTTTACGACCTGCTTCAGCCAATCAGAAGCTGACTGTGTTTGATCGCAGGGTGCTTTATGGTTCCCTGGTCAGTGACATCCCCGCCAATTTCATACTTGTTTCACAATGCAATTACGCGTTTCCACAGTATTCGCGTATTCAGGGAACTAAGGTTACATACGTAACCGAGACGTGCAAACTCAGTACGAGTGAAATATTGAAGGGGAACTGAAGAATTTGCAGGACCTGGAAGATTTTTTCAAAGAAAATTGAGCAGTTTAACTGTTCAGGACAAACGAGGGACTCAGGAACAACCATCACAAAACATAAAAACAGTCGTTGTTAATCCAGGTAACGACACACAGTATTAAGAATCAACGGAATGTAAACTTTCAAAGGGGTCATTTTTATAAATTCAGCTATTTTTTTGTCTTGTGCACTATATGTAAACATCTTTTTATGTAAAATATCTTATTTAGGATAATACTAAATAAAAAAATAAGATGCATTTTATATTATCCCTCTTATGTTAAAATAATTAACATTTTGCAGATTCTACGGTGTATGTAGGTGTAGGTGTTAGGTGTATGTAAACTTATGACTTCAACTATATGTTACTTAATAAATATGTGTACTTATTATGAAATATGTATTTTAAATAGATTTAATATTTTTTAGTTGTTTTAGACCGGTTACACTGTTTGAAAATGTTGATTTACAGTATCTGAATTTTTGTGTAGGCTAGTCCATTGGTAGTGAACATAAATTTACTTCAAATTTACTTTCTACTGACTGAAGTTTCTGGCTATCACTGTTTTCTCTTTTATACAGTACATAATCTTCAGATCAAAATATAGGAGAAGAAGCTGAAACAAGTGATATAATATTGCTCAAACAAATGTAAAATTACAGACCCCACACATGACATGTAAATCGTGCGCACAATTTAGTAAATCAAGGAAACAAATTAGTGAATCATGCGCACGATTTTCTGTATAAATTAATGCGATCATGAAACATTAAACAGCATGTAAATAAAAACTGCCTAGTGTTATTGAATGAAATGTCGACTCAGGACGAGATATAGGACTGTGAATCTTTGGGGGTTTTGAGGGATTCAATCTACTGCATCTGTGTTTTGATGATCATTCTGAAAACCCTGATTAAGCACTTGTGTTTGCATTTTTCCATCTACTTGCACATCAAATAAAAGAGTCTGCAAAATGCATAAACATTAATGTAAATGTATTACTTACAAAATGTAAAGGATGACTCCCACCGACCACATGTCAACCTCAGGACCATAAGCATTTCCTTTGAGGATCTCAGGAGCTGAGTGGATGGGAGAATAGAAGCAAATGAATTGGCTTATAAAAATGTATTAGTCTTTAGTGATTAGGTGCTTAAATCATAACACAAATGCTATCTTAAATTCTGACTCACCACAATAGCCGGGTGTCCCACATACTGTCTTCATCGGCACTTGCTCATCAATTATTTTAGAAAGGCCAAAGTCCGCTGTGGACATTACAGAAATCATTGAATCAATAAAAACCTGAAGAGCGAAGAGTTCACTGTTCAGCCTCATTTTTCCCACATCAAAGAAAAAACGGATTAAATGTATGAGAAGACAGTTTGTTACCAATCTTAAGAGGTGCATCTATTGACAAGTCAGCATAGAGGAGATTTTCTGGTTTGAGGTCTCTGTGAACAACTCCATTCTCATGTAAGTACTGCAACAGAAATAGAACAAAGGTAGCAGATCAATTTTGTGTACATATAACGATCATTTAAGTGATTAACTGCACTGTTTTTTGTACATAGATAGAATGAAACCCAACAGGGTCCAAAACAACATTTGACTCATTGACTTTTGTTGACAAAAACACAAAACATCTTTTATCAGGTCATGATCAAAACATCAGGTCTCTGTCATGTATACTGTAAAAAATTGTGCTGTAAAATAACAGTAATCTACTGGCAGCTGTGGTTGCCATTAATGTACTGTTAATTTACAGCCCTCTACCGTGAATTTACAGCTCTTTTATTTTACTGTATGTTACCGTAATGCTACCATGGAAATTAACTTATTTAATTTGGGAAGCCGTTTTGTTATAAACAGTTTGTGTTCACAGTTAAGAAACATTCCTTTTCAGTTGACTCAAATGAAACAAATTCACAGTACTAATGCTGTGTAAAAACAATTTTTTTTAAAACTCAATGCATAATACTGAAATAATTAAAAACAAGCCTTCAACTCAAACTTTTGCAGCATGTGTAAGCTAGCAATAGCACAAATATATGTGCTAAAGTACTTAGTAAACAGCTTACCACTGCATTAACAACTACAGTTACTGTCTTTAAATGAAGCAACATGCAACATAACATCAGTGTTTCTCAGCTCATTATTGACTGAAGCATAGGCTCTACTCTCCAGCACAATGGTGACCCACAAAACTAATTCATTAAACTAACAGATCTCTCCTGTATCATACTGTACAAAAACACAAAACTCTTCAGTTCAGTATTTACTCTCCTTATCTGTTATTGACTGATAAGTAACTTTTTTCTATTAACTTTCACCAATGTTTCAGTCAAATGAACTTGTTTTGTATAGTAAATCTGACTGTTATGTTCAACAGAATATTACTGTTTTTCTTCCTTCATTTTATGGTAATTTGCTGTAAGCAAAGTTGGCAGTAAATTGCTGTTTTTATACAGTTTGTTGCTATAAATTAATTTACAGTTGATTACTGTTAAATTACGTTTCACTCTGGGTTTTTTCCATCTCACACCTTTAACCCTTTAAACCCTACAGCAAAATCTTCAGTTTTAAATGATCACTTGATTGTGTCCACACTACAGAGTAACACTGAAGCAGTGCTGAAGTTAATGAGACAACAGTTAATGAGATAATTATGTGATAATTGAGCATTAGTGATGAACACCTGCTTTTAACAAGCAAAATCACTGAAGGAAAATTAACAACAAGAACAGAAAAAAAAGCGAGCAGAAACACAATAACTTCAACAGACTTCCAGCCACAGCCTTAGATGAAATCAGCTGAAGATAAAAGACATGAAATATCTCATGATCTCAGCAGAGGAGGATTAAACAATATAAACAGCATTACTAGCTTCACTTATTACTAAACAGGTTGATTTTATTTCTGTGAAATAACTACAGAAGTTCTTATTGAGAATTATCAGATGCTGTTTTGTTTCGTTTGACGTTACCATGATGTAGGTCAAAGTTTGCTTTAGTTGGGTTCTTGACCCTTGTCTTTTTATCATTAGAGTTTCTTTTCATGTTGAAACAGTATGTTTTAAACACTGTTGTTACAGTCACTAATCCTAAGGCCATTGTGCTTATGTGTTACTTATGTACTGATTTTTAAAAGTATCATGTTATATTCCTAGTTAACTAAGTTAGTCAATTATCATAATTGTGTTCTGATATTTTTTTTTTAAAATGAAATCCATTTTTATTGCCACCACTCTAGCATTACCACTTAAAATTATGCAGTTTAGTTTTGTAAGACTCATTTACAGATAAATGTGTGAACTGTGGCAATACTAACCTAAACAAAGAATTCAAGAATCAGCGTATGAATCTCAACAATGGTGACAATCAACAAACAAAATAAAAGATCAACTCTGAACATCATAAAACACATTACTAAAAGTCAGCACAAAAGCAACAGCAAAAATCAAGGCAGTTAGAATTATATAAAATAACCAGACAATTCAGCAACATAATTTACTCATGTCGCAATGCATGCTGGGAGTTTTTTTTACCCAGCATGCATTACAGCAAGAAGTTTTTGATTGTCACCATTGTTGAGATTCATATCCCAATTGTTGATGTGAAGTCAAGTCCAGTCAAGTCATCTTTAGTTATATAGTGCTTTTTAATAATGCAAATTGTGGCAAAGCAGCTTTACATTAATAAGAATATGGTGTCATTGCGCAGCTTATTCTATGTATTATTGATTCATTCCGTTGCAAATATCAGTAGTTATTAGTCTAGTGCATTTAAGTATAGCAGCACTGCAGAAAACAGTGACGTAATTGTCTGGCTCAGCTCAGTTCGCATACAACGACGCCAGTGCAGGCATATCAAGCAAGTGTCCCCAATTTAAGCAAGCCAAAGGCAACAGCGGCAAGGAACCAAAACTCCAACAAATGGAGAAAAAAACCTCGGGAGAAACCAGGCTTAGTCGGGGGGCCAGTTCTCCTCTGGCCAACAGTGAACACTTGTCCGATACTCAGGCAGAGTTACAGGTCATTAAACCGATTTGGAATCGCAACAGTCAAAATATTTAATCTAGTTCCATCTAGCTTAAGATCTGATGTACCAAGTACATCTGGTGTTATAGGAAGTGTTCCTGGTTCTGGCTGACCAGATCTATGCAGCCTAACAATCCTTTAACGGATATGAAGACAAAAGTTTAAAGTGCGTCATGTGTATGCCAGGTTAAATAGATGCATTTTTAGTCTAGATTTAAACTGAGAGATTGTGTCTGCTTCCCGAACAATGCTAGGAAGATTATTCCAGAGTTTAGGTGCCAAATAGGAAAAGGAAAAGGATCTACCGCCTGCGGTTGATTTTGATATTTTAGGTATTAACAACTGGCCAGAATTCTGAGATCGTAATAGACGCGAAGGACTATAATGCATTAAGAGCTCACTCAGGTACTGGGGAGCTAAGCCATTTAGTGCTTTGTAAGTAATTAGCAAGATTTTAAAATCTATACGATGTTTAATAGGGAGCCAGTGCAGTTTTAACAGAACCGGGCTAATATGTTCATACTTCCTGGTTCTAGTAAGGACTCTAGCAGCTGCGTTTTGGACCAGCTGTAATTTGTTTATCATGCGAGCAGGGCAACCACCCAGTAGAGCGTTACAGTAATCTAGTCTCGAGGTCATAAACGCATGAACTAGCTGTTCCGCATTTGTCATTGAGAGCATATGTCGCAATTTAGATATATTTTTAAGATGGAAGAATGCGGTTTTACATATGCTAGAAATGTGGCTTTCAAATGAAAGATTGGTATCAAAGAGCACACCCAGGTTCCTAACTGACGAAGACGACTTAGCAGAGCAGCCATCAAGTGTTAGACAGTATTCTAGGTTATTATGTGCTGAAGTTTTTGGTCCAATAATTAGAATCTCTGTTTTTTTCTGAATTTAGTAATAGGAAATTACTAGTCATCCATTTTTTATATCAGCTACGCATTCTTTTAATTTTGAGAATTGGAAGGTTTCGTCAGGGCGCGAGGAAATATAGAGCTGAGTATCATCAGCGTAACAGTGAAAGCTAATGCCATGCTTCCTAATGACATCTCCCAAGGGTAGCATGTACAGAGTGAAAAGCAACGGTCCTAGAACTGACCCTTGTGGTACTCCATATTTAACTTGTGATCGAAATTACGTCTCTTCATTTACTACTACAAACTGATAATGGTCAGATAAGTATGATTTGAACCATGCCAATGCAATTCCACTAATTCCAGCATAATTTTCTAGTCTATTCAAAAGAATATTGTGGTCGATAGTGTCAAAAGCAGCACTGAGGTCTAGTAACACTAATAGAGAGATACATCTACGATCTAATGATAAGAGCAAATCATTTGTAACTCTAATGAGAGCAGTCTCAGTACTATGGTACGGTCTAAATCCTGACTGGAAATCCTCACAGATACCATTTCTTTCCAAGTAGGAACTAAGTTGAGATGATACTGCCTTTTCTAGTATTTTTGACAGAAAAGGTAGATTGGAAATCAGTCTGTAATTGACTAATTCACCAGGATCAAGTTGTGATTTTTTAATTAGAGGTTTGATAATAGCCTGCTTAAAATTTTTCGATACGTAACCTGGTGATAAAGATGAATTAATGATCTTAAGAAGAGGATCTATGACCTCTGGAAGCATCTCTTTCAATAGCTTAGTCGGTATAGGCTCTAACATACATGTTGTTGATTTTGATGATTTAACAAGTTTAGACAATTCTTCCTTTCCTATAGCAGCGAATGAATGGAATTTTTCCTCAGGGATACTACAATCCACTGTCTGATGTGATACTGTAGTAGACAGTTGCATGGCTATAGTTTTCTCTCTAATGTTGTCAATCTTGCAAGTAAAGAAGTTCATAAAGTCACTACTGCTGTGCTGTTTGGAAACATCAGAAGTTGAGGCTGTATTTCTCGTTAATTTAGCCATTGTATTAAATAAATACTTAGCAGATCTAGCGGTTTTTACGGCCTTTCTGTACTCCATCATTTTCTCTCTCCATGAAATCCGAAAAACTTCTAGTTTTGAATTCTTCCAGCTGCGCTCCATTTTTCTTGCTGCTCTCTTAAGGGCCCGAGTGTGCTCGTTATACCATGGCGTTGGACTAATATCCTTAATCTTTTTTAAGCGCAAAGGAGCGACAGAGTCTAGAGTGTTCGAAAAGAGAGCGTCAATAGTTTCTGTTGCAACATCGAGCTCTTCTAAGCTGTCTGGTTTGCTAAGTTGATGAAACTGATCAGGAAGATTATTTATAAAGCAATTTTTAGTGGTAGAAGTGATGGTTCTAACATATTTATGGCTGACAGGCGGTTTTCCAGCCTTGGATAAATGTAGCACGCATGAGACTAGATAATGATCTGAGACGTCATCGCTCATGCTCAGAATTTCAACGGCATCAATATCGATTCCATGTGACAATATTAGATCTAGAGTATGATTACGACAATGAGTTGGTCCTGACACGTGTTGTCTAACTCCAATAGAGCTTAGAATATCTGTTAATGCCAATCCCAAAGCGTCTTTTCATTATCTACGTGTATATTAAAATCACCAACAATAAGGACTTTATCCACAGCCAGTACTAACTCCGATAGAAAATCAGCAAATTCTTTGATAAAATCTGTATGGTGCCCTGGTGGCCTGTATACAGTAGCCAACACAAATTTCAAATGAGATTTGTCACTTACATTATATAACGTTACATAGAGCACCATCACTTCAAAAGAGATATATTTGAAAGACTTTTGAGTAATACTGAAGATATTACTATAGATTACAGCAACACCTCCCCCTTTATCTTTCTGACGAGGTTTGTGTCGATAATAGTAACCTTGAGGGCTAGACTCATTTAAAGTAATGTAATCGTCTGGTTTTAGCCAGGTTTCTGTCAAACACAGCACATCTAGATTATTTTCTGTGATAATATCATTTACAATAAGTGCTTTTGAAGAAAGGGTTTGAATATTCAGCAACCCAAGCTTTATCATTTGTTTATCTTTATAATCTCTGTTTACTACTTGTTGAACATCAATTAAATTATCACCTGTAAATGGATTTGGAAGTTTTCTGTATTTATTAGTTTGGGGTACAGACACAGTCTCTATCTGATGATATCTAGGTGATGTCTGTGTGACTCTGAGTTAAACAGTAGTTGAAGATGTTATCCACACAAGCTGTTAACAAATTACTTCATATTATCTGTCTTGCATATTAGTGATGAGTTTCATGATCATGATACTACAATTAAGATTATAGAACCATCTAGACACCAACAATATTAACAAATTTGGCTTAGAGATACTAATTTTGACTATTAATAAACAGCTAATCTGGCTTGATCAAAACTCTATCTGGTTTCTCAACTATAACAAATGTTCATTTTTAATATTATTATAGTTGGAAAAGTAAACTTAATGTTAGCAAATCAAAGCTCAAGATCCCAACTAAACCAACACTGATCTCTATCATGGTAACGTCAAACGACAATAAAACAACATCTGAACCTCTGTTAGTTCGCAATATGAACTTCTGTACACATGACAGAAAAAAGTCAGTCTGTTTAGTAATAAGTGAATCAGGTAATGCTGTTTGTGGAGTTTATTAATTAGATCTTGAGTGATTTAATGGAATTTATCTTCAGTTGATTTAATATTTTTTCTGTTCTTGTTTCTCTTTCTATCAGTGATTCTGCTTGTAAACAGCAGGTGTTCATCAGTGTCTGAATTCACTCTTTTTTTTCATTAACTCTGTCAAGTGGACTATATTAGTGAACTAGTGTAGGGAATAGTGAATGAGGGTATAGCATGTAATTTGGAACACAGCCTCTGAGTGTCGACTTTGAGCGCTTTTAAATCACAGTGTGTTGCTGTAGGCTATTTTTTAGAAAACTTCAAATATTACCCAGAATGCGTTGTTTCTACGGCATATTACTGTTTTAATGGAAAACAGCATGTTATTGTTGAAATTTGGCTGTTTTTTTACAGCAATGTTTTACAATGAGTCACCGTTACCCTCTTGCTTTCTGTCTCTTGTAAGCTCTGTCACTATTACTTTACCATATACCCAATGGAACGGGATATCACCATTCACATAGGAAAGAGAAAGTTCATCAGAATGTAATATATACTGTACTTTATAGGAAGGACACAAGTTCAACGGAAAGATACAAAATGGAAACAGGACATCGTTAGTCTAGACCAGTTTTTACTTAAGTTTTTAATTGAAGGACTTCTTGTGTGTGGACGACAAATGTGTTGACTCGTATCACCTCATGCATGTGGAGCATCAGCGGAGGATTCTTAACAACATATGCCTGTACTGTGGGGGAAAGGGTCATATCAACACCGCTTGTCCCATCCCACCACCACTCCCAGAGGTGAGTACCATCCAACTTCCTCCTCATTGCACCTTTATCACGAACTACTGTACATATTTTAACTCCCCGTCTTTGTGTTTCAGCACAAGCTCTCGCTGTCCTACTTTCATACCTGCCTGTCATCTGTCTCAAGACGTACTTCCAAGCAGGATCACAGTTTAATACCTCTCCATTCAACCACCGTCGAGAGGTAAACAATGAGATTCCCTCTGAGTACCGGGGGTTCCAGGATGCCCTCAGCAAGAGACTGGCAACCCAACTTCCTCCACATCGACCATGGATTGTGCCATCGACCTGCTACCTAATCCTTAGGCAGGGTTTACCCACTGTCAATCCTGAACCAGAAGGCCATGGAGGATTACATCCAGGAGGCACTGCAACAAGGCTTCATCCGACCATCCACATCCCCTGCCGCTCCAGCTTCTTCTTTGTGGCAAAAAGAGCTGGGGTCTCTTACGTTCTTTACTAAACCTTACTAAAAGTGAACGACATAAATCTGAAAATGGTGTACGCAAAAAAAAAAGAAAAACAAAAGATTTATAATGCGTACACTAGAATCTGCGCAAAATACCTTTATAAATCCCAGTCGGCTGAAGATTGTCCACCCTGTCTCCACCTCGGAATCACCATATATGGAGCTTACAACACCTAGTTTTACGTTATTTTTGCATAACCTCATCTGCATATCATTTCCATGCATATTCCCATCCATGTGACACCATTATTAACACCGTCAAAAATACAAGACATTGGGAAAAATTACAAACTGCAAATAAATGCCATTTGTGCAATACATATTACTGAAAATCATCTAATATCCTTGTTGTTTTATAATAAATATATCAAAATATCCATAAAAACAAAATTGTTGCTATAAAATAGCTTACTTCTCAGATAAAGTTTTTATAATAGAGTTGATCCATTAATTTCCAAATAGTACTTTAATTGTTTGAAACAATTTGAATGTATGCAGTTTGTCATGAGTTCGGTTCATCCTTCCAACCTTTTACCACTAGAGGTCACCTGTTCGCACCATGCTTCCCCGTCACCACACTACACTTCCCAGAATCCCTCACACAGACACTGATCATCCGCCAGCTGTTCCTCATGATCGCCACTCATTAGTCTCATCACTCCACTATAAATAGATCACTCACCCCATTCCTCGTCGCAAAGTATTATTGATTCCTGTATCACAATCTCTGAGCATTATTTCTGTTTGATTGGCCGGTTTCTGATCCTGTCTCTTCCTTGTCTTGTTTGATGTTTTTCTGCCTGCCTCTGAACTCCCGCCTGGATATTACCACAAGTCTGTCTGCCCTTTGCTGTTGCTGTTTGCTGTTGTTGACCTGTGCCTGTCTGACCACGTTTACATATAAAAGCTGCATTTGGATCTCACTCACTGACTCCTCGTGACTCCTCCACAGTTTTTCTGGTGAACATATCTTTTAGGATGTTTAGGCTATTTTAGTGGAAACAGATATAGGCCTACTTATTTATTGCAGGGTAAATACAATTGTCTGATGCAGCACTTCACTAACAAAGTAATTTAAAAAAGAAACGTATAAATCTTACCTTTTTCTTCAAGTTGTATCCTTCAAATACATTGTTGGTGTTCATAATTGTTTGAAGACACCTGTACACGACATCAACGCCCTTGTGCAGCTGCGGTTTGTACAGTAAGCTATTATCATTGAACCTATTCAAACCGTTATAACCAATATACCAATATACAATAGACCATTCGACCATCGAATCCAGCAATGTCTTTCATAATATCAAAGTGTGTATCACTAATCATTGCTCTCACTAGTTTAAAGGGGAATTATTGTGCTCCTATCAATCCTCACTGTCACTATTTACTTTCATCAGAGAACATAACTTTGGACCACTCAGCAGCAGTCCAGTCCTTAGCCCAGGCGAGATGCTTCTGACACTGTCTATTGTTCAAGAGTGGCTTGACACAAGATATGCAACAGCTGAAACCCATGTCTTGCATACGTCTGTGCGTAGTGGTTCTTGAAGCACTGACTCTAGCCACTTCAATCCACTCTTTGTGAATTTCCTCGACATTTTTGAATGGGTTTTGTTTCACAATGCTCTCCAGGGTGTGGTTAACTCTATTGCTTGTACAATTTTTTCTATCACATCTTTTCCTTCCCTTCACGTCTCTATTAATGTGCTTGGACACAGAGCTCTGTGAACAGCCAGCCTCTTTTTCAATGACCTTTTGTTTCTTGCTCTCCTTGTGCCTTTTGGACAACTGTCAAGTCAGCAGTGCCCCATGATTGTTTAACCTACAGAAGTAGACTGAGAGACCATTTAAAGGGCTTTGCAGGTATTTTAGTTAATTAGCTGATAACAGTGTGGGACCAGATGTCTTCAATATTTAACCTTTTCTCAATATTCTAATTTTCTGAGATACTGAATTTGGGATTTTCCTTATTTGTCAGTTATAATCATAAAAATGAAAAGATATAAACATTTGAAATATATCAATCTGTGTGTAATGAATGAATATAGTATAGAAGTTCCACTTTTTGAATGGAATTAGTGAAATAAATCAACTTGATGATATTCTAATTATATGACCAGCACCTGAGTTTAAAATTCTTCTATTTACTTCATTACTTTTCTCACTCTAGTAAAAGTGTTCGTACACATGCGTCAAAGTTTGCGTGAAGTTGCGCAAATTTTCCCATCAACTTTTTTATGAATCCCAACGTTTGCGTAAGAAGTAGCATACGCCTCTTTCAGGGCATGTTTTGTGTGTACGCAACGGTTATAAATGAGGCCCTTGAACCTTGACTAACTGGGGCCCAGGTCAGGAAGCAGACAGACTGGCTAAACCAACTGTCTACTAGCTGTCTCATGTCACAGAAGTCAGATAAACCCCAACACATAGAGACTCTTTAAACCTAGAAATCATGCTATAGAGATTCAGCTTGGGTTGCTGAATATTAGATCCCTTTCTTCAAAAACACTTATTGTAAATGATATTATCAAACAAAATAATCTAGATGAATCTTAGCTAATACCAGTGTTGAGCTAAATCTCAGGAATGGGTTTTAAAAAAATATGTATTTCCCAGAGGGCACCAGCAGCAGCAAACTGGATGTTTATCACCAGATCAGTCATTGTCACAGATTGAGAGCACATGTATAAAAATGGAGGTTCTCATTCATTCAGACAAAGAAACTTCAGAGAGAGAAGACACACTAAATTAACTCGAGGGTTCAGTCCAAAGACTGTGTTCTGTGAATTAATTCTGTGTTCAAATGATGAACATTTGAAAATGTTTAGTTAAGTTGGTAACTTTTGATTTTCTGTCTTTAAAGGTTTACAACCTAATTTTGTGGATCAACTAACAAAACCAAAAAGAAAATTAAAAGTTATTTAGTCAACAATTTGAGTTGTCCTAGTGTCCTTTGGAACTTGAACAAGAGGAGAACTTGACAGTTGTAAACCAAGCGGAGCGGCCTGGCCCTGAGGATAAGAGATAAGGGACATTGTTCAAATAAACCTGTGGTCGAGGTATGGAAGAAGTGAACTTCTTGTGGTAATCCTAGAGGCATAAAAAGCCAATGATAGAGCGGCTGATGTACCTATGGAAAGTGCCAATTTGGAGGGCTATGAAGTGCACCTTGCTCTCTTGGAAAAGAGGATAAAAGAGGCCATCTCAGCAATGTCAACATTGTAGAGATGGATCCCTGTGGAATTGAAGGATGAATTAGATGGAAGAGTCAATGACTGTTACAGGCTGTAATTAAGGAGAGCTGAATTTGCCACTGCATGGACAATCAATGGGCAAGGCACAGGAGTGAAACCCCTACCCAAAGCGGCAGCATTCATACCAATAGATACCAAGAGAATCAAGCCAACCACTCTTCCTATCTTCATGGAAGCATGAGAGAATATCACAGATGGTGGGAAGACTGGGAAAGCCTGCAAAAGCAGGGAGAACCATCCGGATCAACTGAAGTTAAGAAAATTCAACTCTTGGAGAGTGTGGATGACAAAATTTCAAAAGACCTCAGACTTTCAACATACACCACTACCTTGCTTCAGACACAAACTACATTACCCATAAGGCTGCTGAAAGACTTTAGTTGTGCATGGGGTAGGTGGAATGACCATAAAGGTGAACACACAAAGGTATCTCCTCAAAGTCAGAGTCAAGAGTCCTAAAGGAACAGAGAGGGCTCATAAAATGGTCTGCTACGACTTGGATGAAATCGCCAGAGTGCATAGAGTAATTGAACCTGAGTAGTTGAGAAAATTCTTCCCAGAAGGCAAACTTAAAGAATTGGAAAGACCAGAAGAGGTTGAACTTCTCATTAGCCACAGAGAGGGAAGACTCGCTCCCCAGAGGGTAAAAATCATTGGAGACCTCGTCTTGTTGGAGGGTCCATTGGTTAAGACAGTGGGTGGAGCACATCCCGACTTGTTTGAAGAAGTGGAGGTTGCAGCATATAAGTCCAAAACACACTTTGCTCGCTCCACGAGGACAGCAGCTGTCAAACATCAAGAAATCACAAGTCCAACAATTGACACAGCCCAGCTACAGCAGGAGGATGTGGCTCAGGCCAAATTTACAGCTGCTAGTAACAGTGAGTTCCTTGAGTGGTGGCACTGGGACAGCATCGGAGCTGCATGTGAGCCAAGATGTGGAGGAAGCCGATGTGGAAACTGTCAACCAGGAGGAAAAGAAATGACCCTGGCAGAGGAGAGGGAGCTTGAGATCATTAAAGAAGGCCTCACCTACAAGAAGAGGGATGATCACACACCAGCTCCACATTGGGATGCAAGGTATCCTTGGACAGTAAATCCAGCCTCTCTCCCAAACAACAAAGGTGCAGTCCAGGATTTTTTCTTAAGGATGGAAAAGCAACTAAGCAGAGAGCCAGATTGGAGAGCCGCATATGCTACCCAGATCCATGAAATGGTCGAACGGGGCGCAGCCATAAAACAAAATCATTGACAAGTGGAACGGACCAGTGTGGTACGTAAGCCACCTGGTGGCGCCAAACCCTCATTCGGTGACAACACCAGTTCGTATTGTATGGAATAGTAGCCAGAGATACAAAGGCGTGAGCATGAATGATCTTCTTCTCAAGGGACCAGACGTTCCTAACCCTTTCAGAGCTGTCCTGCTGAGGTTTAGAGAAGGGATGCATCCCTCTCTAGGAGACATCAAAAAGATGTACAACTCTGTATGGCTGGAGGAGCGTGAGATGCATCTTCACAGGTTCCTCTGGAGGGACAGCCCAGATGAAGAGATAAGTGAATACAGTGGCGGACTGGGACAGTAAATCAGGCCGGGAATTTGACTCCACCGCAGGCCACCGCTGCTGCAGTCACCACCACCAAATTCATGTGTCCACCAGCCTGCTAAACTTATAGGGTAACCCTGTTAGTTGATGTAACAGGTAGACGACCATTCATAATATGAATGGATAAATAAATAAACCCTCAAAAACTCACAAGGAATAGACCATCTATACTACCACACCAAAGACAAATATAAAATTGGCTTACACATTTTAAGAAGGGATAATAAAAGATACATATTCACATGTTAAAATATTTATATTTTATATATTTCCAATGCTCTATGTATCCCCATACAGTATGTAAAACGATGTGCTAGTTTGTCATTAAGATGCACTTTTAAAACTTCTATCATTATATATATATACATTTTTTATTATTTTTTATAAAGAATAGATTTTATATATTGTAAGTTGCTTCGGATTGAAAGCGTCCATCTGCCAAATGTAAATATTAGGGGTGGAACAGTTAAACTTTTTCACAGTTCGTTTTTTTTTTTTTTCATCGCTGTTGTTGTAATGTCTGGGAACCCAGAATGTTCATCCATCAACAGAAACATATATTAACTGAACCCTGATTGTTTTACGTGTTATTTATAGAAAACCATATTACAGATGCTTTGTCAGATTTAAGGTGAACAGCGGACCATCCGAGCGCGTGGAGAACCGAGGGTGGAGAACTGAACGGATCTATTTTTTTTCCACCCCTAGTAAATATCATGTAAATGTAATTCTGACCGACCTGTTCCCTTACCGATGAACATGGCTGGGATTTTGCAGCAACTTGCTGCGTCTGTGGCCAGGGCTTTTCTCCTTTTTATGCGTTCCCTCTCTGCTCCTCCTTTGCGTTTACGCTCCATTTTTTGCACTATTTTCCAAGATAAAGCCTGCCTCTGGATATAGCCAATTAGGCAATGCTTCGCTGATGTTAGGTCATGTGGTGGTATCATTTTCACTCCACGATCGCCTGATTCGTAGATTCATAAGTGCGTCAATTAATTCGCAGTTGCATACCAGCCTATTGCACGTCAGTCTGATCGACAGCACAGCGGCAGGCCAGAATGACCATCAGGCCACCGGGAAATGTCCCGGCGCTCCCGATGGCCAGTCCGCCGCTGTGTGAATATGCAATTACCAGAGTCAACATTGGGGACAGACCTGCTGGTTGCATTGCTCAGTTGGCAATGAGGGAAACCGCACATCTGCCCAACTTTATTCACTTAGAGGATGAGCGCAGAATCATTGAAGAGGACAGTTATGTGGATGACCTCTTAACCTCCCAAAACGACCTAGATATACTGGAAAAAAATCACAGCAAATGTTGGAGAGATCTTGAAAGCTGGAGGTTTCTTTCTCAAGCCATGAGTCCGGTCGGGGCAAAGTGGGAGGCAAGAAATGGAGGAGAAGGTTCTAACAAAGAGACAAGACAAAACCACCTTAATTCTTCCAAATCAAATGAGGGACGAAGACAACAAAGCCTTGAGCATTGGCTACCAAGTGGATGAAGACAAGCTCTACATGTTAACCTCAATTAACTTTTCGAAAAGAAAGAAGAAGATGAGAGTTGGAAAAGATCTTCTCAAGGAGGAGGTGAGAACTGAGATAGCTAATCCACTGACTAGGAGAGCTCTCTTAAGCCAAGTAGCTGGACTGTACGACCCAATTGGTTTAGGTACACCTGCCAAACAAAAGGGAGCCATTCTTGTTAGAAAAGCATTCCAAGAGGGAGGTGGTGGAAAACTAACCCAATAAACTTTGGACAAACCTCTCTCAGAAAAGCTCAGAGAAGAAGCCATACAGCTTTTTGAAGAATATGTGCAGCTTGGACAGGTGCAATTCCACAGGAGTCTCACATCAGCTGGCTGGATAGGGAAACCTTGGGGCATCACATTCTCTGATGGAAGTGACTAAACCTTTGGAGCTGTGATGTACTTAAGATGGGAGACAAGTCAAGGCACTGAAGTTCGATTCATTGAATCAAAAGCCAAGCTGACACCCCTGGATCAGAAGGGAAAAGCTGTAAAAGCTGAGATCTGTGGTGCTGTCTTTGCAGCCAGGATCAGGAAGTATGTGGAAAAGCATGCTCGAATGAAGATCGAGAGATGGTACCATCTACTTGACAGTCAAAGAGTCTTGGGAGCCATTCAAAGAGTCAGTTATGGGTACAAAACCTTCTTTGCAAATACAGTAGATGAAATCCAGAAGGCTGGACCAGTCCAAGACTGGTGGTGGAGTAGAGGAGATCTAAATATAGCTGACATCATAACAAGAGGAGGCACTCCTGAAGATTTGAAGGAGAATTCCACATGGCAAAATGTACCAGAGTTCCTGAAGTTTGTGGAGGCAGAATTCAGATGTTCAGCAAAGATAAAACAGCAGTGCCAGTTTTACCATATGAAGCATGGGTGTCTACATTGCTGGCAGAAGAATCCCACAAAGTAAATCATGAGGGAGTGGCAGCAACTCTTCGCTGGATGAGGAAGAAAGCCTGGGTGGTAAAAGGCCGTAGACTTGCCAAGAAAATAGTTGATGGCTGTGTGATTTGCAGGAAAAACAGAGCAAAACAATGTCAACAAATCATGGCTGACCTGCCTCTAGAGCGAACAGCCCCAGCTGCACCTTTTGAATTCACCACCATGGACCTGTTTGGCCCTTATGAAATGAAGGATGAGGTCAAGAAGAGAACTAGATGCAAAGTATGGGGAATAGTCTTCTGCTGCATGGCTTCCCGAGCCATACACACTGAAGTGGTGAGTGACATGTCATCTGAAGGATTCCTGTTAGCCTACCAAAGGTTCACTTCTCTGAGAGGACACCCCAGGAAACTCTGGTCAGACCCTGCCACTAACTTTGTGGGAGCCAAGCCTGCTCTAGAGATGCTTCAAAAAATCCTTAATCGACTAAACATATCTGAACTTGAAGACACAGCTGCCAAGCATGGTACAGAATGATCGTGGAAGATCCACCCCGCAGACTTTCCCCATAGGAATGGAGCAGCAGAGGCAGCTGTCAAAGTAGTGAAGTGGGCATTAAGCAACCTTGGTGGAGATGGTGTTTTCACACGGGGAGAATTCCAAACTTTTCTCTTCATGGTAGCAAACCTTGCAAATGAGAGACCCATCGATGCAAGAACTCAAAGCAGAGAAGACTGTGTAGACTACATCACCCCGAATTCTCTGCTTTTAGGACGTGCCAATCCAAAGGGAGACCCTGGAGATTTCCAGTTCGATGGCTACCCTTACAAAAGACTTAAAGTTATTCAAGCAGAGGTAAGCAATTTCTGGAAGAAGTGGAGCCAATTGGCTGGACCTAATCTATTTATAAGAAACAAATGGCACACCAAAGAGCGAAATGGTGCAGTTGGAGATGTAGTCTGGGTGGTTGACCAAAATGCCCTGAGAGGACAGTACAAGCTGGCCAGAGTGATCGGTGTCAATTCTGACAGCAAAGGCATCGTGAGAGATGTGCTTGTGAAGATTTTTCACAGCTATCCTGTTCACATCACAAAGGCAAATGGCAAAGAAGGGCCCACAAGTATAAAAAATAGTGAAAGAACCAAGAGGCTTCAAACCAAGATCCCAGCCACAATTCTTCATAGAGATGTCAGACACCTTGTCATTCTACTTCCCACTGAAGAACAAGCAAAAGACCAAGGGCTTGTGTGACCTCTCTGGATTTGGAAAACCAGGAGCTCAAGTGGGAGGTGTTGAGCTAAATCTCAGGAATGGGTTTTAAAAAACTACATTTCCCAGAGTGCACCAGCAGCAGCAAACTGGCTGTTTATCACCAGATCAGTCATTGTCTCAGATTGAGAGCACCTGTATAAAAATGGAGGTTCTCATTCATTCAGACAAAGAAACTTCAGAGAGAGAAGACACACTAAGTTAACTCGAAGGTTCAGTCCCAAGACGCCAATGGTCGGTGAAATGTTTATTGAATTTCATAGTGTTTGAAATGCTGTTTAATATGTTCAGGTGTGTTTAGCTACTGTGTAGGAAAACATTGCAGCATTGATTTAATTCATTCTGTGTTCAAATGAGTTTGTTAAAAATTTCATTTTGAGTTTAAATGTATAAGATAGTACAAGTTAAAACTGTTAAAATTCTGTTAAATGTTAAAACTTTACTAAAACATTTGAAAATGTTTAGTTAAGTTGGTAACTTTAGTTTTTCTGTCTTTAAAGGTTTAAAACCTAATTTTGTGGATCAACTAACAAAACCAAAAAGAAAAGTAAGTGATTTAGTCAAAAATTTGAGTTGTCCTAGTGTCCTTTGGAACTTAAACAAGAGGAGAACTTGACAACCAGACAATTACTTTACTTCAAATGCGTCTACCCCTCAAGGTTACTATTATCGACACGAACCTCATCAAAAATGTAAAGGGGGGAGGTGTTGCTGTAATGTTTAGTAATATCTTCAGTATTACTCAAAAGTCTTTCAAATATATTTATTTCAAAGTGATGGTGCTTTATGTAACATTATATAATGTAAGTGACAAATCCCATTTGACATCTGTGCTTGCTACTGTATACAAGGCACCATACAGTCTTTATTAAAGAATGTGCTGATTTTCTATCGGAGTTAGTACTGCCTGTGGATAAAGTCCTTATTGTTGGTGATTTTAATATCTATGTAGATAATGAAAAAGACGCATTGGGATTGGCATTTATAGATATTCTAAACTCTATTGGAGTAAGACAACACATGTCAGGACCCACTCATTGTCGTAATACTTTAGATCTAATGTTGTCACATGGAATCGATATTTATGCCATTGAAATTCTGCAGCAGAGTGATGACGTCTAAGATCATTATCTAGTCTCATGCATGCTACATTTAACCAAGGCTGCAAATCCTCCTCTCTGCCACAAATATGGTAGAGCCACCACTTCTACTACTAAAGACTTGTCTTAGCAAACCAGACAGCTTCGAAGAACTTGCAAGAATGTTGCAACAGAAACTATTGACGCTGTCTTTTGCAACACTCTAGACTCTGTTGCTCCTTTGCACTTAAAATAGATTAAGGATATTAGTCCAACGCCATGGTATAACGATCACACTCGGGCCCTTAAGAAAGCAGCCAGAAAAATGAAAGAAGTTTTTCATATTTCATGGAGAGAGAGAATGATTGAGTACAGAAAGAACTTAAAAAATCAAATTTTTTAGAAGAAAATAAACTCAACCCTAAGTCTTTATTTGATACAGTAGCTAAATTGAGGAATACAGCTTCAACTTCTGATGTTTCCAAACAGCACAGCAGTAGTGACGTTATGAACTTCTTTACGTGCAAGATTTACCATATTAGAGAGAAAATTATAGCCATGCAACCGTCTACTACAGTAAAGCATCAAACAATGCACTGTAGTATCCCTGAGGAAAAATTCCATTCTTTCACTGCTATAGGGGAGGAAGAATTGTCTAAACTTGTTAAATCAACAACATGCATGTTAAACCCTGTACCGACTAAGCTATTGAAAGAGAAGCTTCCAGAGGTAATAGATCATCTTCTTAAGATCATTAATTAATCTTTATCACTAGGTTACATTATTTTCAGCTGGCTATTATCAAACTTCTTATTAAAAAAACACAACTTGATCCTAGAGAATTAGTAAATTACAGGCCGATCTCCAATCTACCTTTTCAAAAATGCTAGAAAAGCAACATCATCGCAACTTTGTTCCTACTTGGAAAGAAATGGTATCTGTGAAGATTTTCAGTCAGGTTTTGACCGAACCATAGTACTGAGACTGCTCTCATTAGTTACAAATGATTTGCTCTTATCATCAGATCATGGTTGTTTCTCTCTATTAGTGTTACTAGACCTCAGTGCTGCTTTTGACACTATCAAACACAATATTCTTTTGAATAGACTAGAAAATTATGTTGGCATTAGTGGACTAGTATTGGCATGGTTCAAACCATACTTATCTGACCGTTATCAGTTTGTAGTAGTAAACGAAGAGATATCATTTCGATCACAAGTTCAATATGGAGTACCGCAAGGCTCAGTAGTTACCGTTGCTTTTCACTCTGTACACACTACCCTTGGGAGATATCATTAGGATGCATGGCATTAGTTTTCACTGTTCCGCTGATGATACTGAAGATTAAAATTTCATTGTTTTAATATTATTTAAATATATAATCAAATGTATATTCTATTTGAAAGAGTGTAATGCATGAGAGTTGAGTTTGCATGTTATGTGCAGGAGGAGAAGGAGATATTTTGGTTTCACAGGAATGTGTGTGCGTGTATTGTGAAGGGGGTGCACACGTAACACATGTTTCTGCTGATGCAGGAGAGGGGGGTTCCATGATGAAAACAACTGATGTACAGTGTTCCCTATAAGGAAGTAGAATGTGCATGTATGAAGCATACGTGCTATTTTAAAGAAACCAACGTGTTTTTCTCAACCTTGTAAGGACTTGTATGATCTCTAGTCATGGTATATAAAGATCGATGTAACACACTACCCCTTAGAGAAGAACCTCTAGAGAAGAACCTCTAGAGAAGAACCGCTAGAGAAGTGATGCCCTAGAGAAGAGAAGCCCAGAGAAGAGGGGCACATGGAGACATAGAAGGAACTTCTCTCCTGACACACAATAAAAGTTTTCCTTGGCAAGCAACTTGGTATTCGGTCCTGTGATTCAACTATACGGGGACAAAAGCTGTAATTTCAGATCAACAATTGGCGTCACACGAACAGGATCTGCATTTCAGACATTTGTCTCAATCAATTAGTCAGGTAAGACATTTTCTTTCTCTTAAAAATTTTAAGTCTGCCTGAAGTATTCATGTATTGAGACAGTGCCTGAAACTGCTACAAAAAAGAACTGTGTTAATTTAAAACAAATACCAGTTGTGTTGCCAATGATTGTGTGTCAGATATAGTGTATTTTAATTAATTTAATTTGATGAAATTTATTGTTGTTCTGATCGGTGGACCTCAAAAATATTTGAATGAAGCTGGGGTAAAAGTGGATCTTTTTTAGAAGAAAGACCATTTAGTCAAATTTTCGGGAGAATAAGCCGTAAAGCGATTTAGCAATTAGCTCGTGTGGCCGTGAGGTGGTCGGAAATTTGGCGAGACTGCAAAAGGCAGAGTACACTCTAAAAAATTTTCCGTCACACCGAAGATCCATTGGTATGGTGAGGGCACGAGTGGTGAAATAAATTTTAAAGTATAAAGGCGCCATTTATACAAAAGGAGCTAGAATCGTGGGCATTCCGATATTGACATTAAGCTGTTCAATATTTGAGGAGGAGACTGATCTAAGTTCAACTAAAAAAATATAAAAAGAAACAGAAAAAGGAAACAAAAAGACGAAATTATGAGAGTATATAAGCGAATATAAGAGTATATAAGAGCTTACTTTGTTTTATTCTTTTTGTCTTCTGAGTTTTCAGACAGAGAGAGGGAGAAAGGGAGAGAGAGAGGGCCCCTCCCTTCAGCACACAGACACATACATGCGACACACACATATATTTACACACACACAGAGCTAAATATATCTCTTCTGCAATGTCAGACAACAGTTGGAATAGCAAAGATATTTCAATTTGGTACTTGGAAAAGAAGAATAAAAAGCAAGCTAAGTTTTTGAAGAATGGACTGGATGTTGATGCGTCTTTGGATGAACAGTTTAGATGGTTCATGATCCAAAAAGACTCTGTCAAGCTGAAAGCCTTTCCAATACTGGCTGCTCATTGGATTTTGAAGCAAGGTGGAATTTTTTGCAGCGCAGATGGAATTCCGGTTTCACTTGTTGAAGCAATGAAACCCCAAGTTGAAGCATATAACAAGTTAAATAAAATTATGTCTATTACATGTCCAGAAAAAGATAAAACAATTATTGATGATTCATTTGATCCAGATTGGACAAATATAATAGCAGAGGCTGAAAGAAAATATCTACAAGCACCAGTAGACTCAGCAAAAACTGTAATGCCTCCTCCATACAACCCAAAGTATCCAACTTTGCCTGAACAAAGTAAAGGTTCTGGCAAATCAAGTGGAGTGCCAGTTGACAAGATATATATTGCATCTGCACAGGCAGCTCCAGTAATAACAAGATCCAAATCCACCCAGCCAAACAGAGACATGCTGAGATGCACACCTGCTCATAATGGATCTGAATGGGGTGATGACACAAGAGATGACGACATGATCACAGTTGACAAGGTCGGTCCTGAATTCTCTTCACCTTTTGTTAAAAGAGAAGAATTACAATCTGAAATGATGACTGAAGAAAGACCATTCACACCAGGAGAACGTCAAGCCATCCTTACAGCTTTACCTCCTTTAAAGAGACAAGATCCAAACACAGAGTTTTGGCGAGAATTAGATTCCTTGGTTGAAGCACATCAAATGACATTAAAAGATATACACACCATTGTGAAAGCTAAAACCCCGAGAGATCGATGGGAACGCTTGCCAGCGTCAATCAGCCCAAAGGATAAACTTATGGGTAGATGGCCAAGGACGACCCCTGGGTCTTTGGCAAGCCTTAGATGTGTTCCGAAGAGAAATCCAAGATGTCCTGGGCAGTGGTAAGACCCCTTTCACTTCAGTTACATTGATTAAGCAAAAAGATGATGAATCTCCAGATGAATATGCCCTGCGTAAATGGAATGCTTATGAAAGATGGGCTTTATGTGCTAAGAAAGAGCCAGATAGAGATGATGTACAATTTATTGACACACTCGTGGACGGCTTTAGCTCAAAATACCAACAAGCCTTGTCACTTGGAGTCAATCCAGGAGAAACATTTGATCAAATTATGCAATGGGCTGGTTGTCTAGAGATGGCTATAAGATCAAACAAAGAAGAAGTAAACAAGCCACATCGAAAAGGAGTGGCATTCGTCCAATCCAACATTGATACAGACAGGATGGTGAAGCTATGCCGTAACTGTGGGAAAATTGGCCACATTAGGAGAGACTGTTGGGCTAAAGGAGGCGGAGCAGAGGGTAAAGGTCCATCATTTAAACAGGTCAATGCGAAAAGCAACGGTGAGACTCCTCAAGGGAAGAAATGGACTGAAGCACAAGTTCGTCAGCTCCTTGAGGGAATTATGCGTCCGCAATAGGAATCAGCGGCCCCCTGTATAAGTAAGAAAAAAGATAACCGCCTTTTTATCCCTGCTTTAATAGGGGGCCATCCATGTGACTGCCTTCTCGATACAGGGGCAGCTATCTCCATAACTGATTTGAACCTACCTACAACACATGAAACTATAGAAGTTGAAGGAGTTGGAGGAGGTATCACAAAATTTCACAAAAGTATACCGGTTCCTCTGCAGATACATGAAGATGAAGTCTTGTGGACACCTTTCTGGGTGGGACCAAATTCACAAGGAAGTCTCATAGGTATGGACATTTTACCAATGTTGAACATGATCATATTTACTGACAGTCGTCAAGTTGCTACAACAGCTGGAATAATACCACACGAAGACTGCACATGTAATATAAGTTCTATTGGTGTGGCAACACCCATCACCAGAGAATGGGAAAAAGAAGGTGTGTGGGGTCTTCTGTGCAGTTTATATCCAGACGTTTGGGCTAAACACAAATTAGACTGTGGAAAAGCTAATATTGACCCAGTTGTTATTGAGGGACCAACACACGCCCCTCATAAACAATATCCCATTCGACCAGAAGCAAGACAAGCAGTGGCAGAGATTGTGGCAGACTTGGAAGCTGAAGGAATTGTTCGACAAGCTTCTTCAACAACCAACAGCCCTGTCTGGCCAGTCAGGAAATCAGACAACTCGTGGAGATTAACCATCGACTACACAAGACTTAACAGTGTAACACCAAAACCACATCCTATAGTAGCTAACCCTGCAACCATTCTGAATGACATTCCAGGAGATGCAAAAATCTTCACGGTATTAGATGTGCTATCGGCTTTCTGGTCTATACCTATTGATGAAAAATCTCAAGAAAAATTGGCCTTTACAGTAGGCGCAACCCAGTATGTTTGGAACAGACTCCCACAAGGTCTTAATCTTTCCCCTGTTGTATTTCACAGAGCTCTTGACCAATTCTTAACAGAGCGGAAAGCAGAAATTGAGAGTTCGGGAAGTGTTTGCCTTCAATATGTTGATGACTTGTTGATTGCAAGCCCCGATGAAAACAGCCACATATCTGCAGTAAATATAACTCTGCAAGCTCTAAGGAAAGGTGGATTCAAGGTAAACCCTGACAAAGCTCAGCTGGCCAAAACTAGAGTTATCTATCTAGGCCAACAAAAATATCTGCTGAGGGAAGAAGAATGACAACAGAGCGTGTAGAGGCTCTACGACAACTTCCAAAACCTCTGACAGTTACAGGAATGCGAAAGGTAATGGGACTTTTCAATTACTGTCGTCAATATATACCTGATTTCGCCAGTATCACTAGTCCTCTCATCGACTTGTATAAAGGAGGAAAACCTGGAGTGGAAAAGATAGAGTGGACAACAGAAGCTGAGGAAGCGTTTACTTCTATGAAAGAGAAACTGATTTCAGCTCCAGCCTTGGGACTCCCTGATGGTCGTTTGCCCTTTCATCTGTGGACCAGGGTAGGAGATGAGACATACTCAGCAGTGTTGTGTCAAAAACCTGGTGATCGTTACAAACCAGTTGGGTACTTTTCCACAAAGATTCCTGTCACCATGATAGGTCAACCACGATGTATACAAGCTCTCGATGGTGCCACGTGGGCAGTGAATGCTGTGGAAAATTTGATAGGTGCACAAACTATCATATTGCACACTCCACACAGTATAGTGACACTGTTGAACAACACCAACATCAAAACAATCACTGATGCGAGGAGAGCAAAATGGGAAGTAGCTCTGCTCAACAAGGACTTGAGAGTGGATATCATCAGAGACACTTCTCTTAACCCCGCAACAATGATGTTGGAACCACATGAGGGAATACCACATGAGTGTGAAAAACAAGTAGAAGAGGAAAGCCTTGGCCCAGTTAATCCAATATCTCTTGAAAATCCAGATAAAGAGCTATGGGTTGATGGATCCAGTTACTACATCGATGGAAAACGACACACTGGATGGGCTGTAGTAAAGGCTGATGGAACCGTTGTGAAAAAAGGAGCTCTTCCAGGGCAATTTTCAGCACAAGTAGCTGAGCTCATAGCACTCACGGAAGCTCTTGAACTTTCAGAAGGAGATCGAGTCAACATCTACACAGATAGTCGTTATGCTTTCGGTGTGGTTCATGACTATCTTGCCCTCTGGAAAAGACGTGGACTCATCACTAGTAGTGGGGGCGAAATACAGCATGCTTCCATAATTCGTCGCTTGATTACAGCATGTCACTTACCAAGAGAAGCCACCGTAGTCAAGGTAAAATCACATCAATCTGACAAGTCCAAAGAAAGTCAAGGAAATGCGGCGGCAGATGCAGCAGCTAGAGAAGCAGCTTTACTTTCCCCTACTCCTATCACCTTGGTTCAGGAAAGAAGGAAGGACAGTCCTGAGCTCCAACTTCTGTCATATCTCACAGAAACGGATGAAGAAAAGGAACAGTGGATAAAAGTGGGAGCGAAGGAGGATGATCAAGGTATCTGGAGAATTCCAACAGGACAAGTGGTGATGCCTAGGAACAAGGAAAGAACTGATGCAGCTGTATCATGGTAAGGTGCATGCTGGAGCAAAAGCAATGAAAGCTCAAATCAGCGAGACTTGGTGGTGGCCACGAATGATGAGAGACATTGATGATTATTGTAGGAGATGTTTGATTTGCATGAAAGCAAATGTGGGAAAGTCTGTCAAGGTGCGAATGTCACATGCACCTAGACCAACAGGGCCATGGACACATCTCCAAATTGATTTCACAGGACCATTGTCACCCAGTGGAGGGTATCAGTACATTCTAGTAATCATAGATCGATTTACTAGATGGGTGGAAGCATTTCCAACAAAGACTTGCACAGCTGAAGCTGTAGCCCGAGTAATGGTGGAAGAAGTGTTTCCTCGCTGGGGCCTTCCATATGAGATTGATTCAGACAATGGAACCCACTTCACTGGAAAATTGATGAAAGAAGCAATGAAACTGATGGGGATTAAACAGAATTTCCACATTCCCTACAGGCCACAAAGTTCAGGCATGATTGAACGATCGAATAGGACTTTGAAGACATTCCTTACCAAAGCTATTCTGCAGACTGGTCAAGGTTGGCATAAATTGCTACCTGCTATATTGTGGAACTTAAGAGCAACTCCAAACAGAGTAACGGGACTAACCCCTTTTGAACTAATGACTGGAAGAGCAATGATCCTACCTCCTGATGCTCCACCGCCAGCGGGAACAGGAGGGGATTCTACGTTGTTCCAAGAAAAGTTAAGACGGTATCTCACAATGCTGGACAAAGCTACCAAAGAAAACAATCAGAAAGTGCGAGAAGCCCAGCAGCAGTGGGATGAAAAACACACCACTACTGATATTCCACACATTCCCGAGTTAGGCAGTTTTGTTATGGTCAAACGTATTCCTAGGAAAGGTTTAGAGCCTAGGTGTGAAGGACCGTATGAGATACTTCTAACAACAGACACAAGTGTGTGCCTTAAAGGGAAGGGGGTGGGAACAGATAGATGGTATCATTGGTCACAAGTCAAACCTTGTCTAGTGAATGAACAAAATGAGGACGATAGCTTATGGCCAGAAAATGAGCACTGTTCGTCCATTAGTTTTAAAACCTGGATAACAAAGGAATGATGTTTAATTATTTCTCTGCTTCCATTTCAGGAACCAATTCCTCGTGATCCATTTTGTGTTGAAGTTCTCTATCCTCTTTATTTGGGTGGAATTCATGTTCCACATGTGCAATTGCTGCAATTAGAACCACAGTGGTGGAGTAATGATTTAGTAGAGGAAAGAAATAATGAACTCTTTGAAATGGTTAAAAGAGTTAAAGAGAGTGTTAAAGCACCTCAAGAGGAGGGAATTCAAGCAATAGGTCATGTGGTAATAGCAAATGGAATAGCTCAATTGATATCTGAAAGGAAATTAACACAAATTCCAGGGAATTTATCGTGGTCAGACTGGATAGTTTTGACTATGGTAGGAGTCCTTGTGTTCATGTTTGTAATAAACATTATCATATGTGTTACTAGACGGAGAAGTATTAAACCTATTAAATTGGTTATTTCTAACCAAATGGATAAGGTCGAGAATGGAAAATATAGGGTGAAATAGGAGATTTCATACACTACATACAAAACACAACCCCACAAACAATTAACACCTGCTTACTGATTTACACCCCAAGGGATAGGATTCTTTAACATCAACGTTTATGTTAGTTTGTTATTTTGACCAGGAACTGGAGGAGTTCAGGTACCGGACGAGTCCAGGCACTGGTGAAGATTTATTAGTTTTTCCTTTCCTTTAGAAAGCTGGGGTTCATTTTAAATACATACACATAGGCGTAATTACACACATAGTATGCGGGAACATAACATGGGTTGGGGTCATTTTATTTTCTTTTGTTTGTTTATTCCCATTTCCTTATGTTTCTATTCTTTTGTCCTTTGTATGTCTTTTCTTGGTCTGCTATTTCTCTCCTCACTATCATTTCATTAGGTTGGCGATGGTGTGGACGGCCGTAGTTCCAGTGGAGGGAGATGAAGATTAAAATTTCATTGTTTTAATATTATTTAAATATATAATCAAATGTATATTCTATTTGAAAGAGTGTAATGCATGAGAGTTGAGTTTGCATGTTATGTGCAGGAGGAGAAGGAGATATTTTGGTTTCACAGGAATGTGTGTGCGTGTATTGTGAAGGGGGTGCACACGTAACACATGTTTCTGCTGATGCAGGAGAGGGGGGTTCCATGATGAAAACAACTGATGTACAGTGTTCCCTATAAGGAAGTAGAATGTGCATGTATGAAGCATACGTGCTATTTTAAAGAAACCAACTTGTTTTTCTCAACCTTGTAAGGACTTGTATGATCTCTAGTCATGGTATATAAAGATCGATGTAACACACTACCCCTTAGAGAAGAACCTCTAGAGAAGAACCTCTAGAGAAGAACCGCTAGAGAAGTGATGCCCTAGAGAAGAGAAGCCCAGAGACTCCAAGGGAGGGTCATCCCTTGTTTAGACCCCCTTACCGACTCATCAGCCAGTGCATATCCCAACAAACCGTCCCATACCGGCGTGATCAAAACAGATCTAAAAACTAGACTAGACTAGAATAAATTTTTTGATTGATTTTCCATTGCTTTTTAATGACCTTTAAATCTGCCTGTAACGAGGACAAGACAATTTGTTTGTTGTTGGGAGGAGAACCCCCCCCCCCCCTAAGCCGTTTTCTTTTTTTTTTTTTTTTTTTTTTTTTTTTTGTTTTTTGGTTCCTCCTTTTGCTTGCCTTTGGCTTGCTTTTGTTGTTGCTTGATATTCAGCAGTTGCTTTGTATTTTTTGCCTTGGGCGCCTGCATATTTTGCCGTTGAACTGAGCTGAGCCCGGCTCTGTTTTTTCTGCACTGTTTTATACCCTAATATAAATACTACTAAACTATACTAATAAACTATTGATATTGCAAATTGAATATCAATAATAATATTAATATAATAACACAAAAACACACCATTTTCTTATAATGTTGCACAATTTTGCCTGTATAAAATGCTAAAAAAAAAATATAAATAAAAAAGAAACTTGACTTGACTTAGAAGAGGGGCACATGGAGACATAGAAGGAACTTCTCTCCTGACACACAATAAAAGTTTTCCTTGGCAAAGCAACTTGGTATTCGGTCCTGTGATTCAACTATACGGGGACAAAAGCTGTAATTTCAGATCAACAATACTCAGCTCTATATTTCTTCGCGCCCCAACGAAATCTACCAATTCTCAAAATTAGCGGAATGCATAGCTGATATAAAAAATTGGTAGTAATTTCCTACTACTAAATTAAGAAAAAAACAGGGATTGTAATTATTGGACCAAAAACTTCTGCACATAATAACCTAGAATACTGTCTAACACATTTACATTGACATTAGATTTAGTAATTTAGCAGACCCTTTTATCCAAAGCGACTTACAAGTGAGGGAAACAAACAAGCGATTCTTCATGAATTGGCAAATAACACAGGAAGTGCTCACAATACAAGTTTCATACATTGCTCAGTACCATAAGCTAGAGTAGGAAGGGAAAAGGGAAGGAAAGGTTTTTTTTTCATGAGGGGATCAAGTGTTCACGGAAGAGATGAGTTTTCAGCTGTCTCTTGAATATTGCCAGGGATTCTGCGTTCCTGATGAAAGTAGGGAGATCATTCCACCAGCAGGGAGCAGTGAAGGAGAATGTTCTGGAGAGTGATTTTGTGCCTCTCTGTGACGGTACCACAAGCCTTCGTTCCTTTAGTCCTTTAGGAAGGTGCAGAGCCTGTGGTGGATCTGTAAGCAAGCATCAGGGCTTTGAACTTGATGCGAGCAGCAAGGGGTAGCCAGTGCAGAGAGATGAAGAGGGGAGTGACGTGGGCTCTCTTAGGCTCGTTGAAGACAAGACGTGCAGCAGGGTTCTGGATCATTTGAAGAGGACACTAACACTTGATGGCTGCTCTGTTAAGTCGTCTTCATCAGTTAGGAACCTGGGTGTGCTCTTTGATAACAATCTTTCATTTGAAAAGCACATGTATTACATATGTAAAATCGCATTCTTCCATCTTAAAAATATATCTAAACTACGACTGTGACGAGCAGGGCGGGCGAGAGCCGTGGGGGAACGGCGCGAGGCCGGTGATGCGAGTGTTAACGAGCTTCAGGTGCTCGGCGCACCGGTCTCGAGTCCTTCACGGAGGAGCTCCGGAAGCATAAAGGAGGAGCGACGACAGTGAAGGATGAGAGAGGACCAGGCCTGGATTTTATGTTGTGGTTTATTTTGTTTGTGTGGGCGGCAGTCGCCGTGAGGAACTGCCGCCCTTATACTTTTTGGTTTATTGTTGGTTTATTTATTTATTAAACTTGTTAAATGTTCGCCGGTTCCCGCCTCCTTCTTCCCATATTTCCGAACTTTGTTACAACGACATATGCTCTCAATTACACATGTGGAACAGTTAGTTCATGCGTTCATGACCTCAAGGCTAGATTACTGTAAACGCTCTACTGGGTGGTTGCCCAGCTCGCTTGATAAACAAACTACTGCTGGTCCAAAATGCAGCTGCTAGAGTCCTTACTAGAACCAGGAAGTAAGACCATATTAGCCCAGTTGTGTCAACACTGCACTGGCTCCCTATTAAACGTTGTAAGTAATTAGCAAGATTTTAAAATCTATACAAAGTACTAAATGGTTTAGCTCCCCAGTACCTGAGTGAGCTCTTAAATGCATTATAGTCCTTTGCGTCGGTTACGAATCTTTCGTATTCGTGGAAACGTATCTTTCAATTGTATATCAACTTATATCATCATATCCATTAAAGGATTGTTAGGCTGCATAGATCAGGTCAGTCGGAACACTTCCTATAATACCGGATTTACTCGTTACATCAGAAGAAGTATGGCACCTACGCTAATTTTAATCTCTTTGCTTATCCTGAGGTTTACCATTTACCGTAATTAGCTGGATCCGGGCCACATCCAGGTCAAATGGAGAACCTGCTCCTATGCACGACAGCAACGCAACCCTGAAGTGTCAACAGAGACTGTCAACTAGCTTATTCCTTGTGAAGGCCTTACCGACACGTCAGGCAGTGGCACAGATCCCCAACAAACCGTCCCATACCAGCGTGATGGAAAAGATCTTAAACTACATGGAACCGGATTAAATATTTTGACTGTTGTGATCCCAAATTGGACTTATGACCTGTAACTCTGCCTGAATATCAAGCAAGTGTGCACTGTGGGCCAGAGGAGCACTGCCCCCCAGACTAAGCCTGGTTTCTCCCAAAGTTTTTTTCTTCATTTTGTTAAGAGTTTTGGTTCCTTGACGCTGTTGCCTTTGGCTTGCTTAGTGGGGGACACTTGCTTGATATTCAACAGTGTTTTTGGTATGCCTGCATTGCCAAAGTTCTTTGTGAACTGAGCTGAGCTGGATGAGCTGTTTTCTCCAGCGCTGATATACATAAATTAACTAGGGTAATAACTATTGATCTTTGAATTATTGAATGAATCAATAAAAATTTGTAAAATAAGTTGGAAAATGACACCATTTTCTTTGGGAGCTGCTGTGCAGCCAAAAATTATTAGCTAATTATTACTATAAAGCTGCTTTGACACAATTTGCATTGTAAAAAGCGCTGTGTCAATCAAAGATTACTTGATTTGATAAAAAAAGATGGAGGCTTGAAGCAGTACATCGACTACCATCATCTCAACTCTCAAGTTCCTCTTCCTCGGATCCCGGCGGCTCTGGAACAGCTACAGGGAGCTTGTCTCTTCTCCAAGCTGGACCTGTGAAGCACATACAACCTCACTTGTAAACGCCAAGAATATGAATGGAAGCTCTGGTCACAATGAATATCAGGTTATGCCGTATGGCCTGTGTAATTCACCCGCAATCTTCCAGGGCTATATGAGCGAGGTGTTTCGGGAATTCCTCCAGAGATTCATCATCGTCAACATACATGACATCCTCATTTATTCCAGGAACCAGGTCAAACATCACCATAACGTGATGCAGATCCTTGAGAAGCTCCACCATCAATATCTATTTCTCAAGCTAGTGAAGTAGTAGGTAGTTCCATACCACCTCCGTATAGTTGCTTTGCTATGTCATCAATGAGCAGGGTATCTAGATGGACAAGAGGAATGTGGACACCATCCAGAACTGGCCAAAACCCGATAATGTCAAGGAACTCCAGTGCTTCCTTGGATTTGTGAACTTCTACCACAGATTGATCCATAATTACAGATTTCTCAGCTCACCTCTCACCTCACCCCTCAAATGCTGGCCCAAGTCTATCCTAGAACCCATCCGAAGCTTTCCGCCAACTCCAGGAGGCTTTCCAAACTACTCCAATCCTGGTCTATCCTGATCCAGATCTGCCTTTCATCGTCAAGGTTGAAGCCTCTTCCACTGGGGTCGGAGCAGTTCTGTCACAGTTGCAAAATGATCCTCCACGACTCCATCCAAGTGCCTTTATATATACGTGAAGCCAAGATACTGATTCCCTGTCAAGCCCGGTCGGCTTTATTCTTTACCAGATTTGACTTCAAGGTATCTTATCGACCTGGAGACAAGAACTGGACACCCTCTCACATCTTCACCAACCTGATCTCAAAAATCTTTCTCCCAAACCAGTCCTCCCTTCAGCCATGATCACCAGTCTATACAATGGTCCATCAATGAACAAATCCTCCAAGCTAATTGCTCCGAACTTGCTCCACCGGGACGTCCAGAGGGGCTCCTGTTTGTGCCACCAATCATTCGTCTGCCCCTCATGGATTCAGCTCACATATCTCCGAGCTCTGGGCAACCAGGTAGTCAATGTACCTTCTTGCTCTTACGTCACTGTTCTGCCGCTACAGCTTCCCGGAGAAAATCGTATCTGACAGGGGCCCTCAGTTCATTTCCAGAGTTTGGCAGGTATTCTTCAAGCTACTAGGAGTTTCAGTGAGCCTATCCTCGGGCTATCAATCTCAGACTAGCGGACAGACTGAGCAGAACATCCAGGAGATCGGGAGGTACCTGAGATCCTATTACCACCAGAACCAGGACAGCTGGAGCCCATTCCTCCTGTGGGCGGAGTATGCCCAGAACTCCATCCAAAGGTCCACTACAGGCCTCACCACATTCCAATGCATTCTTGGATAACAACCTCCACTATTCCCATGATCAGGTGAGCCCTCAAAGGTTCCAGCTGTCACCCACTGTTTCCAGCAGAGTGAGAGAGTGTGGGTTTCAGCTCATGTGCATCTCCAGCGGGCAGTATGGAGACAAAAGACAAAGTCAGACGCCCGGAGATCTTCTCGCTACCAGCCAGATCAGAAAGTGTGGCTCTCGACATGGGACATCTGTCTCCATCTGCCATGCAGTAAGCTGAGTCCCCAGTACATAGGTCCATTTACAGTGCAGAGACAGCTTAACAAAATTACATACAGGTTATACCTTCCACCACACTATCAAATGTCACCTTCCTTACATGTATCCCTCCTCAGACCTAACACTAGTTGTCTTCCCCTATTGTTTTCACCCACTAAGCCTGGTGGTGATGAGGTACCTCCTCCTTCCGAGATCGCCGAAGAGGAAACCATCTACCGGGTCCGGGCTATCCTCGTTTCACAGCAGCGGGGCTAGAGTAGTTCGTAGACTAGGAGGACTATGGCCCGAGGACCTCATTCAGGTCCACACAGACCATCCGGATCGTCCAGCTCCCAGAGCGTGAGGTAGATCGTCGTCGTCGTCCCATCTGGTCGTCAACAGCTGCCTGTGGAGGAGGGGGTACTGTCACGGAGTCACAGCCATCGCAAATCACACACACACCATCGTCACCAGATCAACACGCTCTTCTTTCACACATACTCTTTCACTCTCTACTGTATTCTAATTCACTGTACCTGCACCACATCAGCCACAGTCACAACATAACACCTCATTGCACCTCACTGTCTGTTATCGTCAACATGCACGTACAGACTCCTTATCTGCTACTTACCTGCCAGTGGTCTACTTACCTGCCTCCCATCTTCTGTCTGCCTTCATCCATCTGCCTTCCTCTCCTGATCCGTCCATCTGCAAATAGAGTATCAGTAATGCTCAGCTAAGTCAGGGCTCCAGACTAACTTTTCAACTGGTTGCACTGGTGCTACCAATTTTCTCAGTTGGTCGCACTTTTTTTTTTTTGCCACAACAATTTTAATCGGTGCATGCTTGATGAAAAGTCACCTTAATCTTAAATATATTAAATCACAGTGGCTGATGACCGATATAAATCTGGTATATACACTACCAGTCAAAAGTTTTAGAACACCCCAATTTTTCCAGTTTTTATTGAAATTTAAGCAGTTCAAGTCTAGTGAATAACCTGAAATGGTACAAAGGTAAGCGGTGAACTGCCAGAGGTTAAAAAAAAACATTTAGGTTACCAAAAACTGAAAAATAATGTACATTTCAGAGTTATACAAAAAGGCATTTTTCAGGGAACAAGTAATGGGTTAACAACTTACAGCTGTTCTGCAGCAATGGAAGTAAATTAAGCCTCGAAAGTTGATGCTAACAATTCCTACAGGTGTCCCAACTTTTGTTGATTACTTACAAACCCTCTGTCTGTATAAAAGCAGTGTTGGAACAGACTGTGTTACTACACCCTTTAGAGAAATTGCAAAGAAAGCCAGGGTGTCAGTGAGTACAGTTTCCTATACCATCAAAAGGCATTTGGAAACTGGAGGAAACTCTGAGAGGAAGAGGTCTAGCAGATCCAAAGCCACAACAGAATCAGAAGACAAGTTTCTGAGAGCTAACAGCTTGCGTGATAGGCGTCTCACAGGACAACAGCTTCAAGCACAGCTTAACACTGGTCAAAGTAAGCAAGTCTCAGTTTCAACCGTGAAGAGAAGACTTAGAGCGTTTAACTGGTGCGGAGCGCGAGCATTTTCAGCACACCAGTGGTTACACAACGTAAGCAATGATGCTGCATTTGAATTTTCACGACAGAGACGTGCTTACATACATTACCTTGACAACACTATTTGACATTACCGTGGGCAAAACATTCTCTCGCGGCCTATTGAGGAACCCTGGTCTAAGCCATTACTGTTGAAGTAACTTAATGCTTTTCTACTGTGCTCTCATCATCAGATGTGTCTGTATGCTGGCTCGTCCTTTCCACCAGCATCCTTGACCTCCAAACTTAGTTTTTTTTTATTATTATTATTCAGCTATTAACCTTTTCATTTTTATATGGCTTAATTCCTAAATTTCCTGAATTCCTAATTGGCGGATTTCATCATCATTGAGCGATGCGCGTGTACAGTTGTGTTCAAAATTATTCAACCCCCCAATGCTGTAAATGGTTTTAGAGAATTTAGAGTACATTTGTAATTGAATTCAGAATGAAATCCTACAAGGACTTCTTAAAGAAGCATATGCAACTAAAATGACATCAATTGGTTTTGTAATACAGTAGTAAATGTTTCTTTTGTGAATTCTTCATTGACACAATTATTCAACCCCTTAAAGACTACCACTCTGAAGAACAGAGGTCCATTGAAGTGTTTTCAATCCGGTATTGAAAGCACCTGTGGATGTCAGGGAGCAGCAATAAAGCCTAATAAGCACCAATTAGGCAGCTTTAAAATGACTGTGATACTCAGCTCCTTCTAGACATTTACTGGTGTGGTTACAAACATGGTGAAGTCAAGAGAATGGTCCAGGAAGACAAGAGAAGAGGTGATTACTCTTCACAGGAAGGGCAATGGCTATAAGAAGATTGCAAAGATGTTAAACATACCAAGAGACACCATAGGAAGCATCATTCGCAAATTCAAGGCAAAGGGCACTGTTGAAACGCTACCTGGTCGTGGCAGAAAGAAGATGCTGACTTCGACTGCTGTGCGCTACCTGAAGCGTAGAGTGGAGAAAAGTCCCCGTGTGACTGCTGAGGAACTGAGAAAAGATTTGTCAGATGTAGGTACTGAAGTTTCTGCTCAGACAATACGGCGCACCCTGCGTAATGAAGGCCTCCATGCCAGAACTCCCAGGCGCACCCCCTTGCTGTCTCCAAAGAATAAGAAGAGTCGACTGCAGTATGCCAAAAGTCATGTGGACAAACCACAGAAGTTTTGGGATAGTGTTCTGTGGACTGATGAAACAAAATTAGAACTGTTTGGGCCCATGGATCAACGCTATGTTTGGAGGAGGAAGAACAAGGCCTATGAAGAAAAGAACACCTTGCCTACTGTGAAGCATGGCGGGGGGTCAATCATGCTTTGGGGCTGTTTTGCTTCTGCAGGTACTGGGAAGCTTCAGCGTGTGCAAGGTACCATGAATTCTCTTCAGTACCAGGAGATATTGGAGGACAATGTGATGCAGTCTGTCACAAACCTGAGGCTTGGGAGACGTTGGACCTTTCAACAGGACAATGATCCCAAGCATACCTCCAAGTCCACTAGAGCATGGTTGCAGATTAAAGGCTGGAACATTTTGAAATGGCCATCGCAGTCACCAGACTTAAATCCGATTGAGAACCTCTGGTGGGACTTAAAGAAAGCAGTTGCAGTGCGCAAGCCTAAGAATGTGACTGAACTGGAGGCTTTTGCCCATGATGAATGGGCGAAGATACCCGTAGCTCGCTGCAAGACACTTGTGTCAAGCTATGCTTCACGTTTAAAAGCTGTTATAACTGTAAAAGGATGTTGTACTAAGTATTAAGATTGAATGTCACTTGGGGGTTGAATAAAACTGATAATGATGTGAGCAGAGAAAAGACATTTGTGGTTATTTCATTATAAATGTTATGTTATATTTGTCTGACCTACATGTGCCTCTTTGATTTAATTGTAAGCAGGATGACTGAATGATCAAAATCAATGTCAAACCGGCCAAAACAATCAATTTCAGTGGGGGTTGAATAATTTTGAACACAACTGTATGTTCGCTCTCTAGCTGTTAATAAATAGAACTGCATGTGTCTTGCGGAAGAACATTGTAGCCGGAGCTACTTCTCTCTGTTTGTCTATTACGAGTCACGCAGGTACTGTGATACTCCGCAGCCGAGCCGAGCCTGGTCTGAAATAGTCTGAATATAAACACTTATTATAATAGGCGCACCGTAGTGATTCAGGATAAGACAAAAACACGGTTTGGAAAATGGATTCATGATGTACTCGTTCATTATATAAATTTTGTTCATTTTGAAAACAAAACAGTTATGGACGGCAGCAGCTGCTGATTCCTCGCTGTGTTACACACGCACTAATAACATGATCATGCACTTGTACAAATGCGACCACATAAAATTTTAACTCGCACATCCTAAAAAAAGGTTGCATTTGCGACCATTTTGGTCGCAGTCTAGAACTCTGTAAGTCATCATCTCGTTCATCACACTTGTGTCTACTCACCAGTAAGTAATCCCTGTTCAGTTCTGTGACTCTGATCAATACACACTGTTATTTTATACACTCTCGTCTGTATCAGTTTGTTTCTGAGACAGATTGAGGCAACATGGAAAATTTCAGAGAGTACTCAGAATGTCTACAAAGCCCCCACCACTCCTCATTTAGCTACTCTAATAGGTGATTTGTTATAGTTATTGAATTCATTAGAACTTATTATGCAGCTCTGGGAGCATGTTTGTGTGTCTGATTGTCTGTGACTGTAGATGACATCCTCGGTTCTCTGAAGTCCTGATGGAGTGAAGGTGGGAAAGATGAGTTTATTGAGGCAGTCGGGTGCAGTTCTGTTAAAACAGCTGTCATGAGGGCAGAGACAGACTGTGTATTCAGCTTCACAGTGCTAGTTCACAGGAAAAAAAAAAAGAAAATTCTGTCATCATTTACTTGTCGTTCCAAACCTGTATGACTTTCTTTCATCTGAGTAATGTAAAATGATTATTTTTATTATTATTATTGTTATTTTATAGTATTTCCTGGTTGTTTTTCGTGCAGTCACAATAAATACTAACTGAGGCTTTCAAGCTTTAAAAAGGATAAAATAGCATGAGTCATATATTGGTCATGAGTAACCAGCCTGATCTCATTGTTAATACTGTACGTAGGTATAAATACGTAACTTTCAAAGACACAAAACATACATTTTCGTACGTTTACAAAGGTCCTGAAATGTACAATATTCACGTATTTACAGCACTAAAATGTAAAAATATTAATTTACAAATTTTTCATGTCATAAAGACATATGTATAATTTCTGTTTTATCATTTTGTATATAAATGTAAGATCTCTAAACCCCATCCTAAACCTAAACATACCCATTTTATACAGAATTTTAAAAGAATAAAACAATATGGACAGGAATGTGTAAGAAAAATGAAAATTTTAGTAAAAATATAACATTAAAACAATATTTTGAGCCACTACTCCTACACCTACCCCTAAACCTGCCCACAACCATTTCTTACAACTACATAACATTACTTTTTTTTTTTTAAAAAGAATATGAACGCAAACAAGTGCAATAATTTATTTATTTGTGAAAATGTCCAAAGTGGTAGCAAAAGTAGTTCAAGTGATAATGAGTTGCAGTCCTCTGTGGTGGTTATATATAAAATATTCTTTTTTTTAATGTGAAGGTGTGCACTCATTTCAAATGTCACTCCATTGAAACGTCACTCCACGTCGCAATCTGTGACGGAGCAGGTGAAGACCAATGAGTGTTCAGTGCCATAAACCATGTCGTAAAGGTTCTCTAGGGTGCAACTTTCTAATTTAAACCATTACAAGCATGGGCTTTGACGTGATGGTGCGCTGCTCAGAATGAAGATGAAATTTGGATCTGTTCCTTACAAACATATGGATTCTAAAGATTTGGAGTCCAGTGAACAAATAAAATGGACATGATTTGCGAATTTATGCTGTGCTTTGGTGTCTCTTATGGTTGTATTGTCAGTCGCTGCATAGGAGAAAACGTCTTTTGTGTCTCACAGCAAACAAACTAAATTTTACAAAATGGTTAAACTACAGAAATGTTATTCATTTTTAAGGTTTCAAAGTGTAATCCTGTTTAACATTATGTAATCCTCCGAAACCAGTTTGCAGCATGTCATGAACAGAAATGTTATTTGATATTAAGTAGTTGAGTAAACTGCATTCAATAAATTCGACTAAAAACATTATTTACGTTACGTTACGTAACGTTATTTATATCAGGGATGGGCAGTATTTATTATACATATATTTCAAATACGTATATCAAATATAAAAGAGTATTTTGTAATTGGTATTTTATAGGATTGATGAAAATGGCTTCATATTTTGTATCGAAATACTTTAGCATTTTGCATTTTTGTAATTTTAAAATACTGTAAAATACTTTGTAAGAAGTCTACATGATGACATCATAAAAAATGTGGCCTCTGATTGATGCCTACTAAGTAGTTTGCCCAGACTTGTTGAGATCAGAACCTAAAACTGATCCATATGGAAGAAGGTGATCAAGGTACAAAATTTATTTTTTGCATAAATTGCTATAATTTTTTAACATTTCAGTAGCCTTAGTAACCTAGGCTAAATAGTTAACCAATTTACATAAAGTTCTTGAAAACTATTATACCGAGCAGCAGCCCCCTATATTTATGATTAACAATCAAATGATTAATTAGTTTGAAACTAGTTGCAATGAATGCAGGTGCCATAAGTGGTCTTCTTATGAATAACTTGTTTGTCATAGAGTCAGTGCTGCTGATGACTGTTAACTGGTTGCACATGTCAGGTTATTGGATGACTCGGGCAGAGAAAAGATGGTGCTATCAAACATTATTTACTTAAAGAGATAGTTGAAAAATGAAAATTATCCCATGATTTACTCAGCCTCAAGCCATCCTAGATGTATATGGCTATCTTCTTTCAGACAAACACAATCGGAGATATATTTCAAAAAATCCTTAGTCCTCCAAGGTTTGTAATGGTTGTGAATGACTGCCCAAATTTTGTAGACAAAAGAATTTGGCATTATGTACTATGTCGTGGAAGTTAACGCTTTTTGGACATACATGTCAACCTATGCTTGTCATGCTGGAAGCTTGTCATTGTCACGTATAGTCCAAAGATGATGAAGAAGCGTGTTTTTTTTTTTTTTTTTTTTAGCATGTCACACACAAACAATACCGAACAATGACTGAAAGAAACAGGAACTAAATGCACAAGGTGACGAACTCAAATACAAACAGGTGGGCTCTAATCAGGAACATAATGAATCACCATGACAACTGATTAACAACATGCAAACAGGAACAAAGTTACATGGCAAGAAAGAGAAATCATAATAAAAGTCCATGATAATGAAACTAAAGCTAAACTGATATAATGGTGTTTAACTTTATAAAGTTTTAAATAAGGACACTTGTCTTACAGAAACGCATCAATTAACTTCAGATGACCTTTATTAACCCCCTGGAGCCAAATGGATTATTTTTTATTTTTTTTATGGATGGATGCATTTTCTTTTGTTTTTTTGTCTTAAAAATTTGGGCAGCAAGAGGACTAAGGATATTTTTAAATATATCTGAACTTGTGTTCATCTGAAAGAAGATAGTATTATACACCTAGGATGGCTTGAGGGTGATTAAATCATGGAACAAATTTCATTTTTGGGTGAACTATCCCTTTAATCAACTAAGTCAGTGTAATGGTGAAGGAATAGATCAAATAGGTCAATTGAAGGAAGGTTTGCAAAGAAATTTCATGCTCCCTTGAAAAAGTATGTTTTATTTTTTTACATACATTAGTTTATTTTGATACTCTTAAAATTAAGATATTTGGTATTTCATTTTAAAATACACTTTGATGTATCTTTCCCCAACCCTGATTGATCTGACAATTGAATACAACAGATTCAAACACTAATGCCTCGGTTTTAATATTAATACATGGAAATTCATCCACATTCACACTAGATTATGTTTTATTGCTGATAATATGTACATATTTTTATGTTTTAGTGCTATAAATACGTCAATATTGTATGTATTTGTGTGTATGAAAACGTAAGTAAACGTACATGTGGTAGAACCACACTTTGTGTAAAAATACAAAAAAATAAAAATAAATCTTTTCTTTTGTATTGTGACATACATCTGAGTGAAACAAATCATTGAACAAAAAATTTAATTGGTTCAATTAAGCCAATTGTTCATTGGTTGGAGGCAGATCTAAATGTGAGTTTGCAATCAACTTTAAGAAGAAAGGCATATAGAAAAGTCTGTTGTTTCACCGGAGGACAGAGATGGTATTTTTAATGAACATTTATGAGGTCAAAAAACATTTTTTAAATGGAAACATGCATGGATGAATTGTTCTGAATAAGTGTCATGTCATGAAGAAACATGACAAAATTTTGAAAGAATTTTCTTTTATGGACAAAATATTCCTTTAACAAATCATCTCTGGGCTCCAGTTTTCAGCACTGCAAATTGCAGACAGTCCCTTTCTGAACTTTCGAAACCTTCTCTGAAGAGGTTTTTCTAGCACTCTAATAAGATCATGGGGTCGTTCCCCATTATTGGTGCATGGGCATTTGTGATCTGGAGTCTGTTAAGTGCGAGGATGACTCATTTACGACATCACAACAAGTGGTTTCCTTTCAAATGTGAGCCCAGCAGAACCTGATGAAAGTGTTTGGAAGACGACAAAGTGTTAAATGAAGTCATTCTTATATACATATAGATTATATATATATATATATATATATATATATATATATATTTATATATATATATAAGAATGACTGTACTTCAAAAAACACAGTGTGTCTAGCTCTCTCTGGTTTACATACTAGTTATATATAAGAATATATATATATATATATATATATATATATGTATATATATATATATATGTTATATATATATATATATATATATATATATGTTATATATATATATATATATATATATATATATATATATATATATATATATATATATATAAGAATGACTTCATTTAACACTTTGTTGTCTTCCAAATACGACAAAGTGTTAAATGAAGTCATTCTTATATACATACATATATATATATATATTCTTATATATAACTAGTATGTAAACCAGAGAGAACTACACACACTGTGTTTTTTGAAGTACAGTTCTGGAGTTTTATTACATTGTTCAATACATCCTACAGAGTATTTATAATTAAATGTTTTCCAGAGTTAAGATGGTGCTGTTTTTATATGCTTTAAAGTCCTATCGATAAGCTAATGTGCTCCAAATCAAAAATAAAATTCACATTTAGAAGATATATGCATTCAAAATGTAATAGTCAATAATTTTGTTGACATCATTCTGCACTCCAGCTTCTCATCAGAAACAATTTAATTGTATTCTTTCCATTAAGATGAAAGTAGTCTGTTTTCACAGCACTGTCATGCAAACCTCCACAGCCTGTTGTGTTTCCATATTTTATGGGGTCTATCCATATACACAATTTTTTTTTTAATACTGTACAAACTGTATATTCTTTCTCCTTACCGTACTGCTAAACATAATCCTCATTGTCTGCATTTTTACATTTTCAAAAAACATCATATACAGGTGCTGGTCATATAATTAGAATATCATCAAAAAGTTGATTTATTTCACTAATTCCATTCAAAAAATGAATCTTGTATAATATATTCATTCATTACACACAGACTGATATATTTAAAATGTTTATTTCTTTTCATTTTGATGATTATAACTGACAACTAAGGAAAATCCCAAATTCAGTATCTCAGAAAATTAGAATATTACTTAAGACCAATACAGAGAAAGGATTTTTAGAAATCTTGGCCAACTGAAAAGTATGAACATGTACAGCACTCAATACTTAGTTGGGGCTCCTTTTGCCTGAATTACTGCAGCAATGCGGCGTGGCATGGAGTCGATCAGTCTGTATTGGCACTGCTCAGGTGTTATGAGACCCCAGGTTGCTCTGATAGTGGCCTTCAGTTCCTCCAGACTCTGGGACCCTGATTTCCAAAGGCAATGCAAAATTTACTTTCATCAGAGAACTTAACTTTGGACCCCCTCAGCAGCAGTCCAGTCCTTTTTGTCTTTAGCCCAGGCAAGACGCTTCTGACACTGTTTGTTGTTCAAGAGTGGCTTGATACAAGGAATGCAACAGGTGAAACCCATGTGTTTCATACGTCTGTGCGTAGTGGTTCTTGAAGAACTGACTCCAGCTGCAGTCCACTTGTGAATCTCCCTCACATTTTTGAATGGGTTTTGTTTCACAATCCTCTCCAGCGTGCGGTTATCCCTATTGCTTTTACACTTTTTTCTACCACATCTTTTCCTTCCCTCCACCTCTCTATTAATGTGCTTCGACACAGAGCTCTGTGAACAGCCAGCCTCTTTTGCAATGACCTTTTGTGTCTTGCCCTCCTTGCGCAAGGTGTCTATGGTCGTCTTTTGGACAACTGTCAAGTCAGCAGTCTTCCCCATGATTGTGTAGCCTACAGAACTAGACTGAGAGACCATTTAAAGGCCTTTGCAGATGTTTTGAGTAAATTGGCGTTAACTAATTGTGTGGCACCAGGTCTCTTCAATATTGAACCTTTTCACAATTTTCTGATTTTCTAAGATACTGAATTTGGGATTTTCCTTAGCTGTCAGTTATAATCATCAAAATGAAAAGAAATAAACATTTGAAATTAGTGCTGGGCAACGATTAAATATTTTAATCGCGATTAATCACATGATTTTATGTTATTCATCGCAATTAATCGCAGCATGCGCAAAATTCAATAATGAAATCAAAAGTAATTTTAGTCTTTCAAAATACTACTGTATGAACAAAAGTGCAATAACATTTGGTTTGTCAAAACTTTAAACAATACAGTGCTTTTTTAGAGCAGTTAAAAGTTAGTAGCAGTTAACATTTCTTGTAAATCTTAATTTAAACATTAATGTAATCAAATTAAATACAACTTTAACGTATAAATAAAACATTAATGTAACGCCGTCGCCTTTATAGTCCTCTCCTTTTCATACATTTCATGTATTTTTCTTGCGATGGTGCGTCTTGGCGGAGGCTCATACGTGCAGTCATTCGTTGCGATCCTAATAACCTTCTTCAGACCGACATCTTCCAAGCCTTCCTCCACTGTTTGTTTGGGTGGGTGATTTGCTGGCATCAACGGTGTGCATTGCATTTAAGTGATACTTCAGACTTCAGTGGTTACAAATAGCTTTAGTTCTATCAACTCCACCGTGTGGAAGAGGTTTAAAATAAAAATGTCCATTTAGGATTTCAGTACCTTTTTCCATTTTTCTGTCCGCACCAGATATTTTCTGTTTCGTGCTGTAGCTCTCCTAGGCACACAACAAATGCTTTCATTGGTTGAGACGCGTGATGACGCTCATCCCAAGCAGCCAGTAGCCTACTGATAAACGTCCCACCCCTCCTGTGACCCATGGTTTGTGTTGTATTCGGTTGTATTATTACAGTCTATCTATGTGTATTCAAACGTAGTGAGCAACGGACTTTCAAAATAAAAAGTACATTAACGCGCGATAAACTAATTCTCGGCGTTAATTAATTAATGCGTTAACGCGATAAAAACGCGTTAACTTGCCCAGCCCTATTTGAAATATATCAGTATGTGTGTAATGAATAAATATAATATTCTAGTTTCACTTTTTGAATGGAATTAGTGAAATAAATCAACTTTTTGATGATATTATAATTATATGACCAGCACCTGTAATATGATTTATAAGCTATTTTCCTCATGGGGACCAAAGAATGTTTTGAGCATTTTGTCCCTACAACATAGGATTTACCAGGCCACACACACACACACACACACACACCTATGTATCCTCAGCCTGATGACGATGATGATCACTGTTTTGTAGTAACAGGTTCATTTTAAATCTAAACAGTGAGTCTATTAGATTTAATTTTATATGCAATATGTGGTTATCATAAGCTGTCTAAATGCGGCTTTGCCAAGTTCAACATGATGAACTACTCAATATATTCCATCCCGTCTTCCTGTTTCAGTGGAATTACATAAACACATTGAATCACGCAACATGTTTCAAGGTACTTCAGTGGGAAATTTAAAAATTGTTAACAAAGTTAGATTTTCTAAAGAAAATGTGAGCAAAATCACCAATCTAATGTTAAGGTGTTTGCAAGGTTGCTGTTTTGAGAGATTGATATGCATTTTTTTTAGGGTTTTCTAAATCAAAATGGGATTTTCTGGGTTAGCTGAGCAACTGAAAAAAACAAAACGATCCTGGTCAACACGGGTCAGAGACAGATACAAAGTCTTCCTAAAACTGTCATATATGCACATACATGAAACTTAATGTCACAATCAAGCACTAGAGATTATGTCATAGACAACACATACAGATACAACCTGCACACACAAACATTCTACACATAAATCAGCACATGTGGCCTCCGCATTGTTGCTTCATTTGTCAGATTGCTGGCTGTTATGTAACACACCCCACATTCCTCTTATTCAAGGAGATTAAAAGCCAAGTGAAATATTCCAATGTATTTTTTTCTTTTTTTTTCTGAGAAGATTATTTTTCACTAGCAGCTCTGTGCACACATCTGCTTACTCTACCATCCGCTTTTGAGTGACGACAAGACTGACCCACATCTCTCCACTGTCAGCCCAACGGTGGAAATGTGTTCAGCCACACCAACACATTCACAATAATCTGAGATTGCATTAAAGCAAATGCTGTCCCCCATGACACATATCATTATATCATGCTATTTGGTCATATTAGTTGCCTCACATTAAAGGGGCATTAAATATTATACACCTTTTATTGAATTTCATTGTTTCTCTAAAGTCTTGTAATGTTGCTTTAACAAGTCATGATTACATTTTACATTACATTTTATAACTTCTCTCTGATCCCTAAAAATATATATTTTTTAAAATATATGCTGCAACTTTAAGGCTTCTACTGCATGTTTAAAGGAAAATTCTGGTTTAGTAAACTCAATCAACAACATATGTGGCATAATGTTGATTACCACAAAAGTTATTTTAATGCATCACTTGTTATCTTTAAAGAAAACCAAAAATCAAAGATATGATGACACACTTACAATGAGATGTAAAAGTAGAATGTAGAAACTTATAATTTAATAAAATCACTTACATTATCTTTTCTGTTAAAACAAGTATTATTTGAATATCATTTTCTGGTCATTCTGAGGTTTATGGCTTTCTGTTGTAATGGAAATGCAATTGTAAAACTGCATATAATTCGCACACTAAAATCATGTTAACATGCTTATACGTTTAATATTCCTTTAAGGCTTCTGTATGTAAATTATCCATGTTAACTTCTGTCTTTCTGTGTAAATCACATTATTCTTACACGTTTTTTTTTTGATGCAGGCTAAGTAGATGAACGTTAAGCAGGCATTAACCTGTAAGTATGGGAATAAGTATGTTATAACATTAAAACCATGGAGATTTCTGAATGCAGTTTTTTTTACAGTTTTGTATTGTGAACATTAGAGTACAGGTATTTCTACCCAGTACCCAGGAAAATTTAAATGATAAACATCCACATTACCATTGTCGCCATTCACACATGGATAGAAAATATGCAGGTGCAGGGCACATTTTTAAATCCCATGACTCATATGGTCTTACCGCCACAGCCTCCAGAATCTGTTTGATAACGTGAGCTGCATCTCGCTCGCTGTAGTAGCCCCTCTCCACAATCCTGAAACAACACACAGGTCATGTAGGACCATGTTAGAGACAAATTCAGCAAAAACATCAAATAAAATTATATATATATATATATATATATATATATAATTTTATTTGATGTTTTTTGCTGAATTTGTTGCTGAATCTTGCAGCATTTACTGCTCTGTTTAGCAGTGTGTAGATGTGTGCTTCATCCTTTTCCTGCTCTGCACCAAACTCACTTAAACCAATCGTGAACTTGTTTTATTCAATTACGTCTCACTGTTTGGTAGAAGAGCAAATAGAAAGCCCACTGAGCTGTAAAAACTTGAGCCAGAAGGTGTTGATGATAAGGAAAGAATCTGTGAAAGAATTTGTGTGCTGGATACAACCATAAGATCTAAGGTGAGAAACTTGGTCCTCATATCATCATATCACATTAGATGATGTGATCTCTTAATGCACTTTTAACAATAAACTGCATTAAGACAGTTATTAAAGGGATAGTTCTCCATATCATCAGTTACTGACCCACATGTTGTTCCAAACCAGTATGATTTTCTGTACAGTGTTGTTATTGTTAACTGACACTAAAACAATTGGACATTATTTTCAAAATTTGAAATAAAGCTGAAATAAAATAAATTATAAATATTAGATAGAAAACCTCAGTAATAAAAATTAATTAATTAATTAAACAAAAATACCTTAAATAAGTAAGTTGACGTACTAAATTACTGAAATTGAAAATAAATCAATGCTAAATAGAAAAAGTTGTAAAAATTGTATTTGCTAAATTGTAAAAATGTCAAAAATGACTAAAACTAAAATTACAATGAAAACTGAAAAATATAAAATTAAAAGCTAATTTAAAATATTAATAAATACTATAATAGTTTGTAATTTATAATGAAGTTTTCACTTTCATTGTCTTTCAATATGTGGGTAAAAACAGTTAACACCATTTTTCTAAATATCTTATATTGTGTTCCGCAAAAGAAAAAGATTTGGAATAACATGAGGGTGAATTAATGATGATTTTTTTTTTTTTTTGGGTAAACTAGCCCTTTAAGCTAACGATGAATGACATAAAGCCTTTTTTCACATTTGAATTGCCTCTAATTAATGGAGGACATAATACCTGTCAAAGAGCTCTCCACCAGTGACAAGCTCTAGGATGAGAAAGATCTCTGTCTCTGTCTCAAAAATTTCCTTTAAACGAATCTAAATGAAAACATAGTGAAAATAGTCACATCAGAACAAACCCATTCATATTCTCATGGAAAATAATGACCATTAAATATTTCATAACAATGTGAAGAGAATTTCACAATGTATTGAGGGGAACACAAATGTCTTACAATATTTGGATGAGACAGACGCAGCAGGACTCCAATCTCAGTCCTCACAATTTTCTTGTCAATCTGAGTTGATGACACAATGAAAATAACCTCAAACAGTCAATCTGGGATTTCTGAAAAAATGAAAATATGCTCTTATAAAATCACCAATCAACTTACAGTTTTCTTCAAGACCTTTACAGCATAAGGTTTCTCAGTCTGCTTCTCTTCACAGCGAAACACAACAGATGTGGCACCCCTGGTGGTTAACACAAAGCAATCATAATATACTTATATATACTTAAATAAGGATCTTAAATTTTATAAACATGCATCACAGACATTACCATTTAACAAATATCACAAAGTAACAGATAGGAAGATACTAATAAAACCAAAAAGTATGATGAAAGAAAAATGTTCGCATTTCACAACTGTGACCTCCAACCGCTCACCTGATCAGGGAGGTTCCAACCTAGTCTACCTCCCCCATGACCACTATTATGTACATGTATTTCCAAGACAACTGAGTCTAAACAATCAGTCTCCATGAGGACATGAAATCTTAAAGTAGGAAATACACATTTATTGACACAATACTAAATTAAACTGGACCAAAAATAAATGGCCTATACTTCAGACAAGGCTCTTAAAATGCTTGCATATACAAATACTCACCACATGGCATTCAGCCTGATGTACTAGCCTGAACATAATACGTATTGTAATGTATTACAAAATTACCTTCCTTCTCTAGAGCATAAGGCTTTTTTACATGACTGTGTTTTGTTATATACGTAATATACAATACTTGTGTGTTATATATGACCATATATGGTCCTCATTTTGTCTCTCAGATCTTGTCTTTGCTTTTCATGGTCATTGAATGATTCCATCAGACGAGCAGTTAAAGAGAAGGCCATCATTTCTCCATCTGATGCCTTGTTATCCAGCACTTCACATTATCAGTATTTGACAAAAAATCTTCAGCATAGAATCCAAACTACTGACGGTCAAACAATGTGCAGGAATTGAAATGTGCACTACATTAAAATTATTTCATTTTGTGAAAACGAGTCCTATAGAATTCATTCTCTGTGCTGAATTTCATGCCAGGCCACACAGCTATGACAGACTGAAATCAGGGGACCGCATCAACTGGTAAACATTTTGTACATCATATCTTATGCATGTATGAACAGAAAAGTGACTTTATTTAAAATCGTTGCTGTTAAATATTGTAGATATCGATCCGGTCAAAATTCGGTCTCTCTCTCATCATATTATCACATGGTGGTAGATTATCTCTGAATACACTTTGAACAATAAACCGCATTAAGACAGTTGCACATCCTGGGAGGTAATGATAACATTTTAAAATACTTGGTGACATTTGCAAAGATTTGGTGTTAGTTTACAGGGAGATAAAATTTTAGCTCACTTAGTTTAGAAACCACCTATCACACTCATTAGCAGTACAAAATAACCTTGATTACAACACAAAACCCCCTGCTCACATACGGACATGAGCACACTCAAAAAACTTTTTCAGTCTAAACATTAGTTTTGTGTAATTTAATTACATACCAACTTTCCATCCATTTGGATTACATATTTTTAACATTAACAAACTAATAAACTTAATGTGATTCATATTTGTCAGTCATATGTAAATGAAATAGGTCAGATTTATGTAATAGTTCACAGAAAAATGCCCAGGTTAATGAACACTGTTTAGTGGTCATGTGTGTGCGCACTACTGAGTTAAAGTACCATTGAAGCAGTGTCAGAGTTAATGAGATCATTAAGTGATGATTGAACATTAATGATGAACACCTGCTGTTAACAAGCAGAATCACTGAAGGACAGAGAAACACAAGAACTACAACTGACTTCAGTCAAAGCCTTCGATGAAATCAACTGAAGATAAAAGACATTTCATCTCTCAAAATCTCATTGAACAACTCCAACAACTCTACAAAACTTTCCCAGCTTCACTCACTACTAACTACACTGACTTTATTTCTGTCATACGTCTACAGAATTTCTTATGAGAACTAACAGGTTTAGATGTTAATGATTTATTGAGATTCATTTGAAGTTACCATCTTTGAGGTTAGTGTTGGCTTTATTTGGTGTCTTGACTTTAATATGTTAGTCGTTCTCTGTCTGTTGTCTTTTATACTGGCACAAATGTTTGATCATGTGCTGTTGTTTGAGTTGTGGTGAGGAGAGTCAACATTTGATAGTCTGAACTCATCCAGAGTTTTAATTCTGAAATGGCTGGTGCATTACAGTAAAACTGTGATTCTATGGTTTGAGAATCAGCAGTGTTGTAGCAATCAAATAATAATATATACATATATTTTAAATCTGTTTTTGCACAATAAAATTTCAGGCTGCATGCATTGGAGTGAGAGGTTTTTTTTAACCTGTCACCATTGTTGTGATTCATACGTTGATTCTTGATGTCTGTACAACCTTTTTTATTGGCACAAACTGGTTTTACCTGTATGAGTCAGAATGATGGTGAACATTTAGCAGTTTATCACAACACTGCTTTACTATAACGTACAGCACAAAGCTAATAATGCATCATCCATTTCATCAGAGACTAAATAATGACTCATAATCATTGCTTAACCATCAGCACCTGGTCATACATTCTCTTGTCAGACATCAAGAATCAAAGTACAAATCACAACAATGGTGACAGTTTTTTTAAAAAAGGGTCTCTTGCTCCAATGCATGCAGACTGAAATTTTATTGTGCACTAACAAATTTTTAAGAAATGTATATTATTTGATTGTTACAACATTGTTGAGTCTCACACCATAGAATCACACTTTTACTGTGATGCACCACCCATTCCGGAGTTTAAACTCCAAATGAGATCAGATTACCAAATGTTGACTCTCTTCACCACTACTCAACAATCATCACATGATCAAACTTTTGTTAGACATATGTGCCATAACAAAAGTGTTTCAACAACACTCAGTTTTTTAGAAGATCTAATACAATAAAGTCAAGACCCCATTTAAAGCCAACACTGACTTCAAAGACAGTAACTTCAAATGAATTCAATAAATTATTAACATCTAAACCTGTTAGTTCTCATAAGAACTTCTGTAGACGTATGAAAGAAATAAAGTTAGTGCAGTTAGTAGTGAGTGAAGCTGGGAAAATTTTGTAGAGTTTGTGGAGTTGTTCAATCAGATCTTGGGAGATTAAATGTCTTTTATCTTCAGTTGATTTCATCGAAGGCTGTGGCTGAAGTCAGTTGTAGTTCTTGTGTTTCTCTGTCCTTCAGTGATTCTGCTTGTTAACAGCAGATGTTCATCATTAATGTTCAGTCATCACTTAATGATCTAATTAACTCTGACACTGCTTCAATGGTACTTTAACTCAGTAGTGCACACACACATGACCACTAAACAGTGTTCATTAACCTGGGCATTTTTCTGTGAACTATTACATAAATCTGACCTATTTCATTTACATATGACTGACAAATATGAATCACATTAAGTTTATTAGTTTTTTTATTTTAAAACTATGTAATCCAAATGGATGGAAAATTGGTATGTAATTAAATTACATAAAACTTATGTTTAGACTGAAATATTTTTTTGAGTGCAATACAAATATTAACACATATCACATATAAATATAACCAGCTGCAGTAATAACACTATAACAGCTCCACATAGTAAATACATATTGAGCATAACGAAAGACCAATAATTGGTTCATTTTACCTATATTTACCAATTTTAAATCAGTTATCTTTGTTTAAATTACTAACATTTATTCTAATTTATTCTTTATTTAAATTTGTATGTTACAATTTCATTTTTGACACAATGATAACTAATTCTAACAATGATACTTATAAAATATGTTAGGTTTTTTACTGTTGCAGTCTGGTGATTACTTATTGTGTTAAAAAGCAGAAATAAAATAAAATAATTAAATATTCATTCTGCATGTCATTAATTGCTATCATTGTCATAAAAACAATATAGGTCGACAAGTAATGAAGTATAAAATCATATGTACATAGTGTGAATCTATAAGCCTGTGAATTTACAATATAATATCAAAACAAATGTAAATTGGATGCAGAAATGTACTTACCTGCCTAATTCTGGGCCCATGTTATAGAAATCCTCCACTGTCGCATCTCGGCGCGATCCATCGACCCAGTATTCCACCGTGCACGCGCCGGACCGAGAGGTGGGCATGATGGACTCTCCGAGGACTGTTCTTCTTTTATAATGAATACAACTAATCCCTTAGATCAGGGAAGCCCAGGAAACCTTGATCACTTTTACATCTGGATGTCAGCCTAAGCTATGATATGGTTGCTAGTCTATGTTTATGAATTTGCTGTTCCAAGTGGTCAATGATTTAAAATGTCCAGGATTCCATTTCCGTCTAAGTGCGCGTATTAAAAGTCACCATCACTAAAGCATCACTGCGGGCTGGAGTTGATCTCCAAATCCAGTCTATTTTTAAATTGATATATATCCTACGTTAACAAGAAGATATATCTCATATATTATAATTATTTTACTCGTTTACTCAAAACAATACAAAGGCTGTTTTCAAAGTGGGTCTTCAGCTTCCAAAGGGCCTCATAGATCCCTACCCCTAAATCTCCCACGACACACAACATTCAAGAATAATCCTGCGATTCTCGATGTCACAAGCGACAGGATGATGAAAGATTCCTTGCTTTGGTCCTCGCCAGAATTAAAAAACAACAGATCCGCGTCTTATTTCTCAGATGCTTCCCAAAAAGCTGATGAATATCGTGAATTAGCAGGGTGAAGATGAAATAAATGTCGTTTCTAATGTAAATATCACACAGCTGTTTGTGCTGGTAAGGGGTGGAGAAACAGAGGGGTTCTGTCACACACACACAGGCGCGCGCGCGCGCGCACACACACACATAGGCACATACACACGCCCTCTCAGACTCTCTCCCAATCCCTGGCTTTCACTGGGGGCTGGAAATGGGAAGCGGAATATTCAATAAAAATAACGGATATGCATTCTTACGGAATCGTTAAGAAGAGTCAAATACAAATTTCTCACGGATCCTATCGCTATATCACGTTTAAGTCATCTTACATATCACAGTTAAAACTGTTTCCCGTAATCAAATACGCGCGTTATTGCTCACAGTCACTTGTGCGTCGCTCATTTCAGAACCTCAGACAGCTCCACTTGTTTCAGACTGTCCCGTCTTAGAAAAATTACAGCTTGGTGGTGCTCTTAATGTATCTGATGTGAACGTAAAGGCACCAGTATCCAGCTGCAGAACCCTGCAGCGCCAGTAGTTTCAGACTAGCCGCCACAGGACGGAAGTTAGGGGCGGAGCTCAAACAGTTAAGAGTTTCACCCCTACATGTAACGTTCTTTCATCAAACAGGAGCTGTTTTCACGTGAGTTTTGATCGGATCGATATCTACAATATTTAACAACGATTTTAAATAAAGTCGCTTTTCTGTTCATACGTGCATTAGATATGATGTACAATGAGAAATATATTTTTAATTATGTTAATGAATAATACAAACAATATGTGGTGTTATTTACTGCATGAACTAATTAAACTAAGGAGAACGATTTTTTTCACATTTTACTTTTTTTTAAATTTGCTTTGGCACTATTTTCTCAAGTAAGGTGTATATTTTCAAAACTCTTGGTACACAATTCAAAACTTCTAACACTTCTAACACAGCTAGTCATTCTTTCAAAACTTGATCTCATGCTTTTGTACACATTTTCATTCTACATAATCACTGTTTCAAAACACAAGATCATTGTGATATTTAATGAGAACATTTGGTTTAATCACTGAAACAATAGTATCTTCTTCTTTCAGATTAGTATTTAACAATCAGTTAATTCAACAGCAAAATTTCAAGATACTTATTTCAAATCACACTTGCACCTAAAATAATTACACAGGCTACAGATGACAGTTAGAAAATTCCCTTACTTTACTTAAAATACATAATTGACATAAAATTCATAAGGTTTGTAATATTTATTCAGTGTGTTAGCAAAAGGTGTAAAGTATGACAAAGTTATGAGGTTTGTGTAGAACAGAGTTTGCTGCCAATACAGTAAATGTTTTACCTGTACCATGACTGCATCAGTACTGTAGTTTACCTTTATAAGGATGAGTTACAGCAATGTGGCAATCTCTACAATGGTAATACCTCTGCACTCAAAAAATATTTCAGTCTAAACATAAGTTTTATGTAATTTAATTACATACCAATTTTCCATCCATTTGGATTACATAGTTTTAAAATAAACAAACTAATAAACTTAATGTGATTCATATTTGTCAGTCATATGTAAATGAAATAGGTCAGATTTATGTAATAGTTCACAGAAAAATGCCCAGATTAATGAATACTGTTTAGTGGTCATGTGTGTGCGCACTACTGAGTTAAAGTACCATTGAAGCAGTGTCAGAGTTAATTAGATCATTAAGTGATGATTGAACATTAATGATGAACACCTGCTGTTAACAAGCATAATCACTGAAGGACAAAGAAACACAAGAACTACAACTGACTTCAGCCACAGCCTTCGATGAAATCAACTGAAGATAAAAGACATTTAATCTCCCAAGATCTGATGAAACAACTCCACAAACTCTACAAAATTTTCCCAGCTTCACTCACTATTAACTGCACTAACTTTATTTCTTTCATACGTCTACAGAAGTTCTTATGAGAACTAACAGGTTTAGATGTAAATGATTTATTGAATTCATTTGAAGTTACCGTCTTTGAAGTCAGTGTTGGCTTTAAATGGGGTCTTGACTTTATTGTATCAAATCTTCTAATGACTGAGTGTTGTTGAAACACTTTTGTTATGGCACATATGTCAAACAAATGTTTGATCATGTGATGATTGTTGAGTAATGGTGAAGAGAGTCAACATATGATAATCTGATCTCATTTAGAGTTTAAACTCCTAAATGGGTGGTGCATTACAGTAAAAGTGTGATTCTATGGTGTGAGACTCAACAATATTGTAACAATCAAATAATTTGCATTTCTTAAAAATTTGTTTGTGCACAATAATATTTCAGTCTGCATGCATTGGAGCAAAAGACCCTTTTTAAAAAAAAAAAAAAAAAAAAAAACTGTCACCATTGTTGTGATTTTTACGTTGATTCTTGATGTCTGGGCGGTATTCCAGAAAGGAAGGTTAACTTACCGTCACATATACCTTGAACTCTCGATTGATTAACCCAGAACTTGTTTACTCTGGGTATGTTGGTTCCAAAATACCTGTGTGGAGTTAGTTCAATCAACCTCCTGTTGGTAACCGAGAGTTAATGCGCGCGAACGGCGAGCACTTGAAGGCATTTTCAATAGATCGCAGATTTCAGGAGTCACCATGGAAACGCGTGGAGAAAAAAGGCGTGCGACATATTTCAGCGAGAGGTAGTTGGAGGTTTTAATGCTTGCTTATGAAGAATATAAGCACATTTTAACTAAAAAAGCAATACTGCAGCATCAGCAAAAGAGAGAGAGAGAGCTTGGCATAGCAAAAAAAATAAATAAATAACAGTAAATGCATGAGTTTATATTATTATAGGTACGTGGTTATTTGTCCCATTTCATTGTAATGCAAAATTCTTTTGGGCATGTTGTAAAAATAGACAAGCATTTACTTTTTGGCCTTCATAAATTTCTTAATATCACTGTAGTGATGTACATAATTGGCTGGTAATATGTTGACAAAAAAAAGTGTAATTTATTGGCTTGTTTTATCAGGTGTAATCCTTCTGGAGCCAGAAGAACTCTGAGCCAAGTTAAAATGAAACATAAAAACGTTCTCACTCCAATGCATGCAGCCTGAAATTTTATTGTGCAAAAACAGATTTAAAATATATGTATATATTATTTGATTGCTACAACACTGCTGATTCTCAAACCATAGAATCACAGTTTTACTATAATGCACCAGCCATTTCAGAAATAAAACTCTGGATGAGATCAGACTATCAAATGTTGACTCTCCTCACCACAAATCAAACAACAGCACATGATGAAACATTTGTTTAACATTTGTGCCAGTATAAAAGACAACAGACAGAGAACGACTAACATATTAAAGTCAAGACACCAAATAAAGCCAACACTAACCTCAAAGATGGTAACTTCAAATGAATCTCAATAAATCATTAACATCTAAACCTGTTAGTTCTCATAAGAAATTCTGTAGACGTATGACAGAAATAAAGTCAGTGTAGTTAGTAGTGAGTGAAGCTGGGAAAGTTTTGTAGAGTTGTTGGAGTTGTTCAATGAGATCTTGAGAGATGAAATGTCTTTTATCTTCAGTTGATTTCATCGAAGGCTTTGACTGAAGTCAGTTGTAGTTCTTGTGTTTCTCTGTCCTTCAGTGATTCTGCTTGTTAACAGCAGGTGTTCATCATTAATGTTCAATCATCACTTAATGATCTCATTAACTCTGACACTGCTTCAATGGTACTTTAACTCAGTAGTGCGCACACACGACCACTAAACAGTGTTCATTAACCTGGGCATTTTTCTGTGAACTATTACATAAATCTGACCTATTTCATTTACATATGACTGACAAATATGAATCACATTAAGTTTATTAGTTTGTTTATGTTAAAAATATGTAATCCAAATGGATGGAAAATTGGTATGTAATTAAATTACATAAAACTTATGTTTACACTGAAATATTTTTTTGAGTGTGTTTACATTATCACATGGCTACATGGCTTAAATTCAGGCCATCGGTCTCCCTTCTTCTGATACATCTTTGATCACTCTGATGCTATACTGTACATTAATTTAAACAACAGTCATTACAGTAATTTCTTTTCCCTTGACTTCTGTCCTGCTCTTTGTTCACAAATCTCTCTCTCTTCCCTACCCCTTAACCTACCCATCACAGAAAATGCTCTGCTATTTTAGATTTTCAAAAAAAAAAAGATAATTCTGTATGATTTATAAGCTTGTTTCCTCATGGGGACCAAAAAAATGTCCCCGCAAGATCAAATATTTACTAGTATTACTATGCCTGTGGGGACATTTGGTCCCCATAACGTAGGGAATACCCACCCACACACACACACACACACAGGTTTGTTTCGCTATCTTAGTAAGGACATTCCATAGGCATAATGGTTTTTATACTGTTGTTACGTCCTCCCATTTTTGTCCCGGGTAAATATGGATCGAACGAACAAAAATAAAATGGAGAGACTTAATATCCTTAGCTCTCCATTCCCAGAGTCACCAAAAAAAACCCACAAAAGTTTAAGAAATCAATTTAAATGGCATGTCTGCCTTTTATTCGTTGAACAGAAGTATAAAGAGGAAAATAACTAAAGGATAACAAATAATTCAAAAACAGGATAATTACCTCAAGTGGAGGACCCATATAAAAGAAAAAGAAAAAAAAAAGAACTACCTAAAACAATTACTACTAACTTACCTATATATAACCAAAAGAATATAACAAAACAACATTTAACTTCCCTCCCTCCTTAACTAAACAATAACCAGGAGAAAAGATATGGGAATCCTCCACCCTACATTACACACAAATATATAACAAAGTTTCCACTCAAAACAACATAACTAATATAATCAAATATAACGACCAAATAAGCGCGACACGCGCTACACCCTGGGTCTGGAGAGCGAAAGATCACATGGCGCGTTGTCTCTCTCCTCGTCAATGCCGTCTCTGCAGTTTTATGCCAGTGTAATTAGGAAGTGCACCAATCAGTACGCAGGTAGCACCCACATGACCGCTGAAGCACAGGTAACCCTTAACCTATCAGGAAGGCATACACATACAAAAAAGAAAACAAGAGAAAGAACACCACAACTACAAACGTCCTTTTATATAAACAATAATAATAATAATAAACAATAATAATAATAATAAAATAAAAACACATACGTCCTTGGATGTAACACTGCAAAATCTGTACATTCTATCTCCCTACACTAACCCTACTCCTTATTCAAATTTTTGTCCTCATACACACACACACACACACATACACACACAGGTGGTTTATAAGGACTTTTCCCCGTATCAAATTCCATGATGATTTATGGGGACTCACCTTTACCTTTGTCATAGAGATCAATAAGAAATATTAAACTGCTCCTCATGGCATGGGCTAAAAATCTTGACTGCTCAGAATTCAATTCTAGTAATGCAGTCTAGAAATCTTAAGACCTGACATCCTAAAGCACTGTAAGAACAGGGTAGGGGTGGGTGTTTCCTGATTTAATTATGACTTATGAGAACTACACTGCTTTATCAGGACAATCACCTACAGTACTAGCAAACACATCATTAAACATTAGTATCATAGTTGTTTAACTTTAGAGTACTGTAAGATTCAGAACATCTTGTGCTCTGTCTCCCTATGATCATGTGTTTCTGTTTTTGCTGACTTGAGACTTTTTCTTGTGTCCCATTGGACAAATATCTAGACATTGTGCAATCTTGTTTGCCCCTCAGACTAACCCAGAAATCATGTGATTATTAACGCATAGTCCTTATTTGTATTTCCAGTTGCTGAATGGATGGTTTCACTTCTTGTTTTCTACCTATAACTATGCACCCCTTTGGACAATAAATTTTGTGTCAATGATTGAACTGTACTCTGTGTTGGTCTCATTTTTTGGCACCCGGGTACCCGCTCTTCTGTGCTACACTGCTCAACATCAAAGATCTTCTTGAAATATCTAATATCCAAATTATTTTTATCCAACAGTTTGAGGGTTCGTCCACGAACAGGGGGGATTCTCCCTGAGAAATGGGAAAAGAGAAAAAGCGCGCTGGGGATCGGAGGACCTACAAGGAAAGGGGTAAGTATTTTCTTTTGATAAAACTTACCCCTGTAGGATCCTATTAGAAAAAATCCCATGGATGCATGAGAAGTTATTGCATATCACTGGTAGCTAGTGGAATTCATTTTCCATTGTTGTTTCACTACGGCTGGCAACAATAGTTTTAATTAACTGTTAGCGCAGGAATGATTGGGAATCACCAATTGTTAGTGGAATTCATTTTCCATTGTTATTTTTACTATGGCTGGCTGGCAACGATAGCTCTTAGTAGCTATTAACTCGGATGGTGGTTGGGGGTACGGTACTGATCACACTGTACTTCGGATCACGGCAGCGTATATCAGTGTACGGAAAAACAAATTTGTAATTTTTCGATATTGATAAAACATAATTTCAATTGTCATTGCATGTCGATATATTGTGACATAAAAGAAAGTGTTTTAAGGGCGATCTTCACTATATATCTGATATTGTCTTATATTGCCTATCACATTAATCTGACATCGCTAGTTTTTAATCTTTTAATCTAAATCACAATCACAACGTGTTAGCATTACGCTAGTTTGTGTTATCCGTGCCCACCGTCATTTCTGTTGCGCTCTCCTTTTTCTACAAGTTCATCAAACAACTGGTAAGTCGGGTCGGTCTACAAACCACGGTAAGCTATGTCATCTCCTTTCATTGTTACTTGCACTGCCTGTCACATGCATAGTATAACTTTCTCTGTCAGCGATGAGGGATTCACATGTCATAAATGTAGGGAAATAGTCAGGCTGACAGAGAAAATCATAGAATTAGAGACACGCATCCAAACTTTAATTGAGGATAGTAAGAATGCAAGGGCTTCAGATACTGTTTTGGATGCGACTAGCTTAGCGAACTCCGTACATTGTTTGGTTGCGGCTGTAGAGCCCGTGCAGCAGGGCAACTTTGTGACCGTGAGGCGGCCTAGTCGTGGGAAAAAACACCACTGTTCCATTCCGATTAGAACATCAAACAGGTTCTCCCCACTTAGTGATGCACCCACTGAGAATCCTGTTGAAAGTGCCCTAGTTTTTGGCAATTCTATTACACAGAACGTGAAAATAGAGACACCAGCCACCATAGACACATGTTTGCCGGGAGCCAGAGCGCCTGACATCAAAGCAAATTTAAAAATGCTGGCTAATGCTAATCGTAAATACTCTAAGATTGTTATTCACGTCGGCGCTAATGATGTTTGACTTCGCCAGTCGGAGATCACCAAAATTAACATTAAAGAGGTCTGTGAACTCGTACGTACAATGTCAGACACTGTAATTTTTTCTGGACCCCTTCCTGCTCGTAGAAGTGATGAGATAATTAGCAGTCTAAGTGGTGTCCACAGAATAATATAGGTTCATAGACAATTGGAAAAGTTTTTGGGGCAGACCTGACCTGTAGAAAAGAGATGGTATTCATCCCTCCTGGGGAGTGCCACTCTTCTCTCTTGTAATATGTCACATAGTCTTAAAGCTCAACCTTTACTAACTGGGGCCCAGGTCAGGAAGCAGAAAGACTGGCTAAACCGACTGTCTGCTAGCTGTCTCACATCACAGAAGTAAGATAAATCCCAACACACAGAGACTCTTTCACCTAGATATCATCACATAGAGACTGTGTCTGTACCCCGAACTAATAAATACAGAAAACTTCCAAACCCATTTACGGGTGATAATTTAATTGATGTTCCAACAAGTAGTAAACAGAGATTATAAAGATAAACAAATGATAAAGCTTGGGTTGCTGAATATTCGATCCCTTTCATCAAAAGCACTTATTGTAAATTATATTATCACAGAAAATAATCTAGATGTGCTGTGTTTGACAGAAACCTGGCTAAAACCAGACGTTTACATTACTTTAAATGAGTCTAGCCCTCAAGGTTACTATTATCGACACGAACCTCGTCAGAAAGGTAAAGGAGGAGGTGTTGCTGTAATCTATAGTAATATCTTCAGTATTACTCAAAAGTCTTTCAATTATATCTCTTTTGAAGTGATGGTGCTCTATGTAACGTTATATAATGTAAGTGACAAATTTCATTTCAAATTTGTGTTGCCTACTGTATACAGGCCACAAGGGCACCATACAGATTTTATCAAAGAATTTGCTGATTTTCTATCGGAGTTAGAACTGGCTGTGGATAAAGTCCTTATTGTTGGTGATTTTAATATACATGTAGATAAAGAAAAAGACGCATTGGGATTGGCATTAACAGATATTCTAAGCTCAATTGGAGTTAGACAACACGTGTCATTGTCGTAATCATACTCTAGATCTATTATTGTCACATGGAATCGATATTGATGCCGTTGAAATTCTGCAGCAGAGTGATGACGTCTCAGATCATTATCAAGTCTCATGCGTGCTACATTTAACCAAGGACGCAAAACGGTCTCTCTGCCACAAATATGTTAGAAACATCACTTCTACCACTAAAAATTGCTTTATAAATAGCAGCTTAGAACTCGATGTTGCAACAGAAACTATTGACTCTCTTTTCCAACACTCGAGACTCTGTCGCTCCTTTGCGCTTAAAAAAAATTAAGGAAATTAGTCCAACGCCATGGTATAACGAGCACACTCGGGCCCTTAAGAGAGCAGCCAGAAAAATGGAGCGCAGCTGGAAGAATTCAAAACTAGAAGTTTTTCGGATTTCATGGAGAGAGAAAATGATGGAGTACAGAAAGGCCGTAAAAACTGCTAGATCTGCTTTTTTTTCAAATCTTTTAGAAGAAAATAAACGCAACCCTAAGTACTTATTTAAAACAGTGGCTAAATTAACAAGAAATACAGCCTCAACTTCTGGTTTTTCCAAACAGCAGTAATGACTTTATGAACTTCTTTACTTGCAAGATTTACAACATTAAAGAGAAAATTATAGCCATGCAACTGTCTACTACAGTATCACATCAGACAGTGGATTGTAGTATGCCTGAGGAAAAATTCCATTCATTTGCTGCTATAGGAAAGAAAGAATTATCTAAACTTGTTAAATCATCGAAATCAACAACATGTATGTAAGACCCTATATTGACAAAGCTATTGAAAGAGATGCTTCCAGAGGTCATAGACCCCTGCCTGGAATTTCCTGATAAAGATTGGACTTTATTTTACACCCATGTGTGGAAATATCTGGATGACTGTGGTGAAGAACCATTGTACATTGCAGAGTGGGACGGGGTGACTCCGAATGTTCGCTACTGTGTGGTCGGTGATCACTCTAAAAAGAAGGAAAATGAGTGTGTTTACATTTTCAGCTGTAAAGACAAGACAAAGCTCACCGATCGCTAGGGCCCCATCTTACAAAATGAACATCACGATATGTACGAGATGCAATTTTTGTTCAAGTGGCGCGATCGGGTTCTGCTGAGTTGGCTTTTCTCAATCATAAACAATATGTTCAAGTGGTGTGACATGCACGATGGATACCCCACCCCGAGAGATGCGCACGCAGTGGAACATACTCTGTACCGTCCCCTCCCATTCACTACTGCCATTATAAGGCGTAGTAAGTCAGACCACCCGCACAAAACGTCTTTTATAAGCCATGTCTCAAGACGACGGATCAGAGCAGGCTCACGTCCGTGGCTACGGTATCTCTTTCGACAACGGTATTAACCCTCCTGATGACAATGCTACTGATAATATTCTGACAGACGAACCCGGGATATCTGATACCAATAAAAAATGGATAGATAAATTCTGCACAGAGCTTGGATATTGCAACCTGAGTTTCCTAACTGGTCTGTGTGACCCTCCCTCTACTTCAACCGATAAAGGTTTTGATGTCACAGACGGATGCTTCACCGATGTCGGATTCAAAATTGTAAAAGCTCTGATTACAGTGCTTCTACAACACCTCATCAATAATAAGCTAAAGGAGGACTGTGAAGGCTGTTCAATCAATCATCCAAGCCAGCTACAACATTCATGCCTGTTTGAACCCCCCACATACTACTTCGACACCCACTTTGACGAGCTGACCCGCAAACTGCTTAAACCCGATCTTCGAACCATCATAGCATATGCCCTACACCAGTCGGGCTTAAAGTCTCATCCTCAGCGAATTCAAGGAACAGCCGGAGCTATTTTGCATGAATTAAAAGACGAACCATTCATCGGTGCAAAGCTTCAAGAAATCCGGGAAAAGCTTCTGGACATATCCTGTAAGAAAGTTGTTCACGACGCCGTCGATCTCTGGCAAGGTTCATCTATTCTGAATGAGAAAGACCCTGCCATCATGGGTGGTGCATGTAGCCGAAAGAGCATCACAAATTTTCTGTTTAAAAACCATTACAAAAGGCAAATGATTGCATTGATGGAAAAGATTGTCGAAGATGCATGCGATTCAGATGATGATGATGATGATGATGATGATTGTACGGAGGTTACCATCCGTGAATCGAATCTCAAGAAATACATGCGTCACATAAGAGGACTGACAGATTCATGGGATGATTTGACAAACATATGTGTTAAAGGAAGCGAACCATATTGCATAATGATAAGAAATATTCTGGATGTGATGTGTGAATCTAGTGGAGAGTTTCGTCCCGCTGACATTCTCTGTATCTACACATATGTATCAGATGTTTGTGCTGCATTGACTACAAAAGTCACCTTGTTAGTGGTTTTACCATCAGTGATATTATTGAGTCAACGGTTAACTATATCCTAGACTGTGATTTTAAGGCATGCCGAAATTTTCTTTTCTGGCTAAACTACCACTAATATCATGATCACATTTTACTTAGTATGTGATATCATTTAAATGTATTTTTTTTATTACTCCTTACTTAGAGCATGTACTCATTATGTATCTTTCAGACTAGTCTACATCTAATGTCATTATATCATTTTATTCTTTTATTACTTTTTTTACTTGGATCATTTGGTTAATATGTATCCTGTTTTAAAAAAAATATATTTTTCTTGTACCATCTGTGACATCATTGTATTGAATTTCAATAAAAAGAATGATTTACTCCACTTGTATGTCTTATTCTTTTGCATAGATTGAAACGACAACATGTCTGAGCTAATGAAAAAAGTTTATTACACACCGTCCAACCCCAGTTCTTTAGGTGGTAAAAAACGCTTAAAAGATGCGGTCTTTAAGGATAGCGGAGTGCGACTTAGCGATAAACAGGTTTCAGATTGGTTGGCCGGGTAGGATGCTTACACACTACACAGAACCGCTCCTATAAAATACAAACGCAATAGGGTTGTAGTGTACGGTGTGGATACCCAAATTCCAAGCGGATCTCGTTGACATGTCGGCATATTTCAAAGAAAATGATGATAATAATATATGCTAACATGTATCGATGTTTTTAGCAAGTACGCCTGGGCTCGTGTGCTAAAGAATAAGAGTGGGGTCGAGGTTACTAAAGCGTTTAACTCTATACTCGAAGAGGGACGCGTACCCCAGAAATTGCAGACGGACCAGGGAAAGAAATTTTTCAATAAACATTTTCAAGATGTAATGAAAAAGCATGACATTAATCATTTCGCAACCGCTAGTGATTTGAAAGCCAGCGTTGTGGAACGTTTTAAAAGAACGCTTAAGTGTCGAATGTGGAGATTTTTAACAGCTACAAATTCACGACGTTACATGGATGTCTTACAAGATATTATGCAGGGGTACAACACCAGTTATCATCGAAGTATTAGGATGAGACCGGTGGATGTCAACAAAGAAAATGAGGCTCTGGTGTTTCAAAATCTGTACGGTGATATAAAGAAGAACGAGAAACACAAATTTAAATATAAAATCGGAGACGTCGTTCGAATTTCTAAAGTGAGAGGTCCGTTCACGAAAGGATATGAACAGAACTACACAGAGGAATTTTTCACTATATCCTCATGTATTCCGCGCCAGCCACCCGTCTACAGACTGTCTGATTATGACGGAGAAATCATCGACGGAGTTTTTTATGAAAAAGAGTTACAAAAAATAATCATGAGAGAAAACAAGGCATTTAAGGTGGAAAAGATTTTAGGAGAGAAAAAACAGGGGAGATCTACGCTTCTTTTAGTGAAATGGTTTAGGATGGCCTTCAAAATTTAATAGTTTTGTAGACAAAAAAACTATAGTGGACTTACAAAGACCTTAAATTCCATCACATACTCATTGACGATGTCATTAGTGTAAAAGGGTTACCATGGACGACACCGGTTTCTACGTCACCCTACCGTGCAACGCATCTCTGGCAGTTTATCCTGAAAACCGCATATCTAGTTATAGAACAGTTATAGAATATCCTAGAAGCTGGTACTCCTTTAATGATGATGATGGATTTTTCGATATACACATTGCCTCTGCACCACCCCCGGACCATGCAAATAAACCCGGTGAAAAAGTGTTTAAAGCGTTATCAGGCTTTTTTGTATCGAGAAAGTTAGAAATAAAGGGGGGCTACTACAAGAACATTCGTGAGATAATTTGTGTAATAAATATAGCTCTTGCACCTTCTGCAGTATTGAATCATGACCCATTAAAAAATAAAATCTTTCTGGTTGCAAAACCTAATATCACGGTAACCTTCCATGGGAAACTCGCCACCATTTTAGGTATGAAACCAGGTGAACCTTTAGGACGTTCGGCCTATCATCAAGAAGCCGATTTTTCAACATCTCATTATACGTATGCCCCTTATCAATCCGATATCAATGGGGGTTTCTATACGATGTACGTTTACACCGACATTATCCATTATCAATCGGTGGGTGATTCGTATGCACCCCTTTTGAGATGCGTACATATAATTGGTGAAAACAATGACACCATCAGTGTTAGATACGACAAACCCCATTACGCATCGATCAACAAGGAGCTCATTACCGACATTACCATAGAACTGAAGGATGACCAAAACAAAGAAATACCATTTTCTTATGGGAAAGTCATTGTAAAACTACACTTTAAACAATCTATTTTTAAAAAAAAGATTTAAAAAAAAAATGACATATTATAACCCACGTGAGATAAATGGAGCGGAATATGTTAACTATTACCAAAATCGCTTTGCGATTGAATGCGTTGGAATCGCTTTTTTCCGCCGGACTGTTTTACAAAGACACAGCCGGTCACATGGATGTGAATGACCCCGCCGGTCGTAATAGTGGATTGACAAAGAGATAACGCTTCACATCCAGTAGTAAGGTGGTGGAGCTGCTGGCACCTATTCACAGTGATATTTTCTTTCAAGAAAAATTAATGCTGAATGGTGTTGACATTAAATTACAAATGATCAGAGCCAAAGACGAATTCTGTCTGATGAGGACCGATGATGTGGCTTACAAATTAAATATTCTTTCAGCATCGCTATTTGTCAAGAAAGTGAGCATATCACCAACAGTGAGACTGGGACATGCCCAGGCGCTGCTCTCGACTACAGCCAAGTATCCCATAGATAGGGTTTGTCTAAAAATGCATTCACAGGTGCCTACAATAAAAGTCCATTTGCATTCAAACATTACGATTTGGAGTTGCTTGCCGTCTACGTCGACGGTCAACAATTCCCCGTCAAACCGTTACAACCGGATGTTGAGTCAGGGTTGGCAGTACGGGAATTTTACCAGCTGGCAATGCCATCTGGAAGACATCTTAAAAACCAGGCGCTCTATTTCGACAGGAATGATTTTCTGAACGGATACACCCTTTACGCTTTTAACCTCACACCTGATGAAGACTGTGGTCAGCACATATCCCTTGTCAAGTCCGGTAACATCAGACTTGAAGCTCGATTCAGACAACCGTTACCACAAACTATTACGCTGATCATTTGACAGTATTGTCGAGGTGTCTAACCATAGACAGGTCCTGGTTGATTACTATTGAGATGAATACTATACAACTCACGGCTATCATGGACAAAATTTCCTGCAACGTTCATTTTCTCGGGGTTCTCCCGAGCAATCAATTACCTGAAAGACGATTAAGGAACTTTCCGACCATGGTGATAATTAACACACATCCTGCCCATCTGCCGGGGGAACATTGGTTGGCTGTTTATTTAACACGTGATGCAGTTGGTTGGTTTTTCGACAGTTTTGGAAATCCCCCGAAAGCGTTTCCAACCACCATCAAAAACTTTCTAGTAACCAATGCAGTTGATAGTATATATTCAGGCAGACGCGTTCAGGATTTTGCATCCGACACTTGTGGACAGCACTGTGTGTTTTTTCTGTTTCATTTAAGCAGGGGTCATGAATATAACGATGTGATGAAACTGTACAGTGATGATTATATTAAAAATGATAAAATGGTATCACTCTTTGTGAAAAGATTAAAAACTAATGTTTGTATTGAAAAATTTTCATGTATTCAGTGTGTGCAAACATGTAATACTTATATGAAACATGATTGAGTATTCAATTCACATTGTATTTGATTGTAAATAAAAGCTCTTTAAAAACAAAAGTTATTTTTCCAGTTCTTTTATTTCAATTTTAATCACACAGCACACATACACTTCATTTCATGAAGACAAATATTAACAGATAAAGCATGTTAAAATTCTAACCATTGCTTTCGATAGTCTGTGATTTAAACAGTGGATCTTCTGAAGCAGTCGACCGACATACTTTTCTTCTTTTTGTTTTTTTAGAAGACAATTCACGTTCTGCTGCATCAGTATCAATAGTTTTTACTTTTTTAGAGGATGAATCATCTTCAGCTGTAGCGCTACCAGGTCTTTTTAAAGAATTTATCATACGTCTAATTTGATGATTCGGTACTGAAGAAAACGATATGTTTAACTCGGCAAATGCATGTAGAAACTCCGACCATCCTAGAGGTTCTTCTGTCCACGCACTGACTCCTTTAGCTTTAGACATTTTGTCTAATATGTAGGTGCTGTTTTTCACACTTCTCAAAGGTACATTCTTCAGAACTTCACGTACAACGTCATCCGAACCCCAGTTGTCTTCAACAATACTGGGGGGAAGTTCAGGGGGGGTTCAGACAATACTGGGGGTTCAGAATATGGTAGCGATAACGTTAAAACATTACTCTCCCGATCACCTTGTTTAACGATTGTCAAAAACCTGCTCAGGATATTTGTGTAAAGTTTGGCTTTTTCATATTGATTCAAATCACCCCTGAGTAAAACATTTCTAATGGATGTATCCAGATCATGCTCTACGACCTGTTGAATATTCTCGCAAACATTTTCATTTCTCAGTTTTTCCAGTTGGTAGTGTGGTACTAAATACATTTTCTCTGCATACTCCATCATCAACCCCGACTAGAAGATATTAAGCTGGAAATAAAGGGTACGGCGATGGTTAGGAGTGGTAAAAGAAATCCACCCGTCTGATTGAAGACACGTTTCTTGGCCGATATACCAATTTTTTTATTGGTGATCAATTGAATTTCAGTTTTTCTTCTTTTCAGTTTTTGGTACTGCTGACGATTGATAGGAATCGTACCATAGAGAATGTTAAAGGCCACTTCACACAATGTTAAAATGAGTTAATCTGATGCTGAATGTAAAATAAGTCGTCGTTGTTTAGGCATAGCTTTATGTAACAGTTTTAACACAGGTAGATGTTTACAAAGTCTGGCGGACATGACGACTGATTATGTTCTTCTTTTTTTTCCTGAAGATAAACCACTTGGCGGTCAGAAAGCAAACCCGTTCTGAGATGGTATTGTTCAGGAGTTTTTGCTTTATAGTCTATCATTAAATATCCATAAGGCTGGCTGGTCGCATCTTGATAACACTCCATAAAGTATTTTACATTTCCAGGATACATTTGACGACCTAGCACACCAACTTGATTGACATCCCTGGGGTTTTTAAACAGAATCAAGTAATTGGTGTTTAAGCTGATGGTTCTGCTGGATCTGCCTTGAACAAACAAATTTTGTACGATGTAAATAGCACTGAGATTATGGTGGTGTGCATACTGCGTGAAGACCCTTTCAATTTCTTTGTTCCCGCTCGCTTCTTGCATCATATCATCGACGATAAGAAGATTATTTTTGTTCATAGGTAGTAAATCATCATCATTCAGACTCTGTGGTATTCCTTGTACAAATTTAATGTCATACAATTTAAGTAATTCATCATACAGAGGTTGCCATACATCATATAAAAAACTATTTTCTCAATTTTTTTAGAAATCAAATCCAAACCATTTTCCAACAGTTTTTTTTTTTTTTTACAAAATAACTCTTTCCCAAATTTTACGGTCCACTTATTACAGCTGTAAATGGATGTTGAAGTCTGAAATCAAAATCAGAAGCATCCCACATCCCTCTCTGCATCATTGGTTCAGTAGCCATATGGGAGTGTGGTGAAATCGGACAAAAGTCTGCGTTTATTATATACCACCTTGAACCTTTTAACCACTGATTTATTGTGTAATGTGAGAGTCCTTTTATTCCTCACAATGTTTTCAGTTTGGGCCTGGATGTATTGTGTGGTGTCACGCGATATCAAATAGCTGTCAACCAATCCAATAAGACTGTCCAAACATATAGCTTGGGAATTTTTTGCATTGAGCGTTATACCCTTAGCTTTCATGCACACTTTACCTCTGGCTGTGCGATATCCGTAAGATTTTGGACCACTAGAGCAAAACTCTGTGATATATACATCGTCACCTATTTCATTAGTTAGCTCCCCCAAATGATCTCCCAGAGGCGGTACCCAGTCCCCCTGCCTTGATACAAAAATAACGCTGTCTGTGTCGGAGTATAACAAGCGATCGCCGAGTTTGTCCATGAGTTTGTACAACTCCAGGCAGGCGTGCACTGTTGTAAATGCACCAACAAACACATTAATGTCACGAGTCTCACGAACATAACCTTCGGGTGTGTTATACTGAACAAGTGCGACGTCCTCTGAGACGAATGTGAAAAATTTCAGAGAGTTGGTTTTACCAAAAACAACTCCGGTAAATTCTTCAGGCTCTCTGACGAGATAAGAGCCCCATAGAGAGTTTAAGATTAACTTGTTGATTGACCTCTGTGCCGGGTTGTGGGTAATCTTTTCAGGGTCGAGGTGAAAACCCTCTTTTTCAAAATATTCCTGAATGTAAACGGCTTTGTCACCATCCGTGACAACATTCGAGGGGTAACCGGAGGCCTGCTGTTTCAAACGTAAAAACGTCTTCACATAATCACAGAACAATGTATCCGATTGTTGTGGAAAATGCCAAACTTCATAGATCGTACCTACCACGTACCCCTTTTCAATGGCTTTTAAAAGCTCAATACTGACCCAACAACCTGTGAGCGACCTCTCTTCATCAGTGTGGTTACTGTTTGTTGTTTGATTTTCAGACTGAGCGCATGTCCTGCATAACGGAAACATAAGTTTCTGAGAACATCTGAATGGGAGAACCGGGTGTAGTAATTTGCGAGGTGGATACACGGTAGCCTTGATAAGACCGTAATAATTTTCTAGCGGACCAAAGTCATGGAAAATTATTTCGGGGTGACTGATCGGATAGCTCTTCCTAGCCTGACAAAAAGGATATAAGCTTGTAAAATCTCATTCAATCTCTCTGGCACCGAATAAGTACTCATAATTTCTATCACAGACGGATCGGTTCGTTTCATTTTTTCCCATTCGCATTCCCAAACAACCACCATTTTCAATCCGTACGCATTCTGCAGGATTTCAATTTTGTCATCGAATTGAATCCTGAGATCGCCGTAAGGGATGTGTGACAAGGGATGGGTATCATGGGGTTCGAAGCGACATTCGTGACCATGATGTTCACATCCGCTAAACTCTCGAGCTATGCAGTCGGGACCTTCTGCCACAAATTGTGACCCATTAAAAGTGATCGCACAAACTAAATTAGCGACGTGCCTTCCATTTTCGTAACGAGTTTCAAAATCGTAGAAAATATATTTTTGACTCGGCTCCCTGTGCGATATTGGTTGTATGAAACACCGATGTTCACCATGACCCGACAGATCTTCTCTACAATGAGCACATCGAATGTCAGGACATTTGTGCTGTGTGGTGGTGCCTGTAACCTCATATCGCCTATTGCATAAGTTACAATATTTTATCATGTTGCAGGGTGCGATTTCTTTACCGGGGGGTGGTTTCTTATGCATGTCATAGCAGTAGGTTGAATTACAATACCGCAGACACGCGGTACAGTGTACGGTTCTTTTAGGGTATTTGTAACAATCCGCATTGAAGCACACATTGCAGACACACTTACAATGGGGATTTCTGGGTGTTTGTACCCTTTATACCAAAATTCACATACATTGTCAGTACCGATGAATGCAGTCAGATTGAGAATCATGTAAACATGTAAAAGTGTTCGTCGTGTAAATAGAGGAACACTGTTCTGGGGTGAGATTCGTTGTGGTTTTTGAACGTTTCTAACCCGCCACTACTTGTCCTGTAAAAAAACAACAATTTTGATGTCTAATTGGTTCTCAAAGACAGCTATTTGATGAAGACCAATTCACTCATCGATTGAGAACCCCGCATTGTTGTGGATCTCGAGCGCCGTGTTTCCAATTCGCTCTCCGGTGACTGAGGATTGAGAAAACGGGCAAGACAGATAGAAAAGCATAATTTATTGGAAACATTCATCGGACAAAATAAACTCATCTTTTTTCTTTTAACCACCTGGTTGAGAGTTACATCTCCAAGTTTACGACGATTACCACCTCCTTGTCTGTTCATGGCTACGTTAGCTTCAATTTCAATCTGGTCGTCGGACAATAGTTGATCATCGCTTTGTAAAATTCGACCTATTTGATCGATGAAAATGTTAACGTCATAATTATTACTGGGTGTTAAAACAGCTGTGACGTCAGCTTTTAAATTTGGTCCTTTCAAGGTTAAATTGATAACACTTCCATCACCACCGATGTGTCGAGAAAAGGATACTACTTCACCCATGACGTCGTGGAAGAAAACGTGATATGCGGCCAAATCAGAATTCCACACTATTGAATCGGGGTCTTGGTAAAACACGATATCCATTTACAATTCCTCCCTGATGTAACAAATCTGCGATATCGGCACGACTCGGAAGTAATGTACGAGAAGATCGATCTGCATTACCCGTATGTGGCGTTGCGTGACTAGTCGACGGTTGTACAGAATCAACATTTCCTGAAGGGATAGTTGAATCGGTAGGGGTCTGATCAGATGTGTTACTTAAACCACTTCCATATTGTATTATCTCGGTGTTGTGAGTGTTTAATATTTCTTGTAATCGATTGCACAAATTAGAATTTAGGTTTTGATCTACGATTATTTCTAACTCATCCAAATTGAAAATTTGATGTGACGATGAAATATTAGTCAAATCTGTAGAATTTGGACACATATTTATTAGATCTTGTAATCTATTGGAAAGATAAATATTATGCGTGCCCTCACCATTATTTTCATTTGTGCTCAGTAACAGATATGTGAGAGTATGACAGCCATGCCCATCGTCTGAACATTTTTCACCCTCCATTTTTTTAACCCTTTTTACAGAGGTAATAAATACAGATTAATATATCACAATGTAAAACCAATCAGACGATGTGATCATAATAACATAGTTCAAAAACATACAGAAGGTATAAAATGATAATACAATGATAAAACTATTCAGACAGTCAGTGTAGAACAGAGACTATAACAATGTGAAACAATGAGTTAAAACATTCAAACAGTCAGTGTAAAACAGAGATTATCACATAATAACATCGTTCAAAAACATATAGAAGGTATAAAATGATAATACAATGATAAAAACAGAGTGTGAGGTACAAGTGTGTATGAAATCACACATACAATTGTAAAAAATATTGATAAAACATGATGAAAAGATACAGGGTTACAGATTCAAATCATGCATACAATGTAAAATATTTTGATAGAACATGATGAAAAGATACAGGGTTACAGATTCAAATCATGCATACATTGTAAAAAAGATAGAGCTGATGATAAACAGGGGAATCATCTATCTATTATATATTTGATGGTGCATAGCACTGAGGACATTCGCAATCAAACGTCGTTCACGCAACTGTTCACGTGATGCATCGTGAAGGATTCTAAAATTATCAAACACCACACGGAAAGAGTCCTCGATCATTTCTTGAATTTGGTCATCTTGTCTGCTCAGACGGAAGCGAATCTCATCGAAGTAAGTGTCGTAAACGGACAGTCTGTTACAAATTTCAGAATGATGTTGCACTAATTTGGCGAGAATTTCTTCATCTTGATTACTAAGTCGATTTATCATGTCCATAAATAAACTTACATTTTCAGTTTGTTGATTCACAGATTGTGCTGTTGCTTCGTCAAATGCAAACAGTGTCTGTCGACCTCTCGATAGCACTTCATAATCTCTCTCACTGGTCCAAGACGAACGTTCCCAGGCGTTCATCTGTGTAGTTTTCCAACTACTCACATCATCCAAACTCGTGTCTGTATTTAAAAAAAAAAAATAGTCATAGTTAGTGAGATATACAAATAAAAATTAAATAATTTTAAATCATTACATCAAATTCTGAATTAAAATAAAAATTAAATAATTTTAAATCATTACATAAAATAATGAATTAAAATAATCATAATTATATTAGGATATGATATTGTAAGAAAATATTTAACTATAAAATTTAATTTTAAAATAGAACGATAAGCATGCTGAATTAATAAAATCAAATTTAATTGTAATATTTTAAATGAACAATACCTTGGCTTGGGTGCCTGTGACCAGCACGACCTCTGCTGGTCGGAATCACACGTTGACCTGACTGGACTTGAGAACTATCGCAACACCCCTCGGTGGAAGAGCCTGGTGTTGCAACTTCTTCAATAGACCCGTCTTCTCCGCTCAATTCGTTAATTTGGATGTCTGAAAATGATTGTGTTAAATCAACCACAAACCCTGGCTGTGTGATGAAAGGTTGAATTTCTAAAAGAAAAGAAACCAAGTTATCGTTTTTTCTATCACACAAAACATTACTTCTGTGTAAGCATGATAGACATATGCAGACAGTGATTTTTTTTCTACCTTCACCAGCCTCAGCGGCCTGGATTCTCAGCTGGTCCGCAGCTATTAAAATGAAAACACAGTTATAAAAATGATCCGTAAAATATTTAATTGAATAAAAATTAGACAAAAAAATATCTTATAGAGTGAAAATATCTTACCTATCCTATTTAGCTCCTCGAAAGCAATCAATTCCAAAGCATTTGTTACTAGAAACGGATAGCTTGTTGGATGAAAAGCATAATGAAAAAAACAATTAGTAAAAATCAGCACAAATTTTTCTAAAAATATGTTCAGTCACCCAGTGTAATAACAGCGAATCACATAATAACTTTGTTCAAACCATACAATATAAAAAGATACGACCTTTTAAAAAACATTTAAAGTCTCTTCAAATATCTTCAAATTGCTTCAAATAGCTCAGCGTATAATGGTATTACAGCAGAAATTCAAAAATAGAACGTAAAAACACATTGAAAGCAATCAATTCCAAAGCATTTGTGACAAGAAACGAATAGCCTCTTAGATGAAAAGCATGATAGATAAAAACAATTTGTACAAATCAGCACACATTTTCTAAAAATATGTTCAATCACCCCATGTAAAAACGACGAATCACATAATAACTTTATTCAAACCATACAATATAAAAAGATACGACCTTTTAAAAAACATTTAAAGTCTCTTCAAATATCTTCAAATTGCTTCAAATAGCTCAGCGTATAATGGTATTACAGCAGAAATTCAAAAATAGAACGTAAAAACACATCGAAAGCAATCAATTCCAAAGCATTTGTGACAAGAAACGAATAGCCTCTTAGATGAAAAGCATGATAGATAAAAACAATTTGTACAAATCAGCACACATTTTCTAAAAATATGTTCAATCACCCCATGTAAAAACGACGAATCACATAATAACTTTATTCAAATCATACAATATAAAAAGATACGACCTTTTAAAAAAAAACATTTAAAGTCTCTTCAAATAGCTTCAAATAACTTCAAATAGCTTAGCGTATAGGTATTACAGCAGAAATTAAAAAATAGAACGTAAAATGCTTATCTATACAAATATTTTTTAAAAGATAGTGTATAATTTGAACTTACTTTGTCTCTGAGCGATGGTCAAAAATGTCAGGAAAATCAGCCGAAGATGTGATGATGATGTTGAGAAGTGAAAAAAAAAGGTTGTGAACATGCGGTCCGATTTTCTCACCTTTTAACTGCTTTTTTTTTTTTTAAACACCACACCCCCTCTGATACCATCATCGATTATTAGGAATATCGTTGAAATCATTTATTTGTATAACTTTTCATTGCAATACCGTTTAACAGAATTTTTAAACTAGAATATAAATCACTTTTTTCCCCTTTTTTCTTATACATATATTATTTTAAATTTCAACCATTTAAAGAGATCAGAGTATAGACATTACATCATATGAATCTAATCTATCTTTGTGACATCATTTTATTTGTATAACTTTCAATGTAATACCATTCTACTAGAATATATCCACTTTTCTATTTTAAATATTTTAGTTTCTTATACAGATATTATTTTTAAAATTTCGCTCTTTAAAGAGATCACAGTATATCACATTATATGAAACAGTTATCTTGTTTATATGTAAAAAAATGTTTAAAAGGTTTTTATTGACGAAGTTTAACTTAAATTACGATTTTTTATTAATATCGCTAACCGTTTTTTATCTTTTTCTCATGAGATGTGATTTTAACACTATCCACTAGATGTCATCCGAGATCCATGCATGTATCAAAGAGAACAACAGATGGACGACGCATTAACCTCACCATACCTTGTATGTAAACATCAGAATACTTAAATCACTCGTAAGAAACATTAATTTTCCCCAGGGATAAATTATAGTCAACGTATGTGTGAAATACATGTGTTTTTTAACCCAAATAGAACCATGTGTGAACAACCATGGTGTTTTATGTTTCGTTGTACAAACAATTATTCTCTGAAAATCATTCGTTGGATTAGTTTTTCTTTACACAGACCAAAGGTTAATACTCATTTTATTTTATCGATTATATTACTTTTTAATCACAATCGTTTAAAGAAAAAATAGTATAGGAAAAAAGACTATACTATATGACACATTATATGTAAGCCTTCCAGTTATCTTTCTTAATTGTTAAAAACTTTTCACTCGCGTTGTTTAACTTAAATTATGTTTTTATTGCTTTTATTATATTGTGTTTAGTCATTTTTCACCGTTTTAAACTTTTTATTTTTCATTTCATTTTCTCATGAGTATTCATTATTTTATTGTTTATATTACTTTTAAAGAGAAAATACTATAGACTTCGTATTATATATGAAACAGTTATCTTGTTTATATGTAAAAAATGTTTAAAAGGTTTTTAGCGACGTCGCTAACCGTTTTTATCTTTTTCATTTCATTTTTCTCATGAGATGTGATTTTTATCACTATCCACTAGATGTCATCCGAGATCCATGCATGTATCAAAGAGAACAACAGATGTGCATCGAGTTTTCCGTGTATGTAAACATCAGAATACTTAAATCACTCTTAAGAAACATTAATGTTTGTGAGAGTTTTCTCCAGGGATAAATTATAGTCAACGTATGTGTGAAATACATGTGTTTTTACCCAAATAGAACCATGTGTGAACAACCATGATGTTTTCTTTTTTTGTTTTACGTCAACACAACACTGACATGACTTCACTTCCAGGTCGCGGAAGCTGCCAATCAGAAACCCAGTAGCCAATAAGAACACACCACTGCTAGCCCCGCCCCCGTGAGATAATTGTGCCAGAATTTCGAACGCAAACTCTGGGATCATAAACGAAAACTTCAGAAGCATAAATGAAAACTCTGGAAACGCATCTGTAAGTACAAATCATCGAACGAAAATGGAGAAAACAATTAGCAAAAAATGTTAAAAATTCATTTTTTCGTTAGTTTCTTAAAAAGTTACGTTCATTTTATTGGCACAAAACTAATCCCATATTCTTTCACCTTGAGGTGTGAAATCTGAGACTGTTTGTGAATGGGGTAGTATGTGTGTGCGTATGTGTGTGTGTGGATGAAGTGGGTGGGCCCGGTTGTGTGTGAGAGTGGCTGTCAAACTCACCACTGATAAAGATGTTTACTTCTTTATCATATTATGATCTTCCTGAATATAAATTATATTTTTTTTCTCACACATGTGCTTATTCATTAATGATGAACACCTGCTGTTAACAAGCCGAATCAATGAAGAAAAGATGAACAACAAGAACAGAAACTACAGCTTCAGCCACAGTCTTAGATGAAATCAACTGAAGATAAATGACATTCAATCTCTGAAGATCTGATTAATCAACTCCACAAACAGCATTAACAGCTTCACTTATTACTGACTTTATTTTCACATGTCTACAGAAGCTCTTATTGAGAATTAACAAAGGTTTAGACGTTGTTTTATTGGTCAGAAATTATGCCACCATCATGGTGGTCAGGGTTTGTTTTAGTTGGGATAGTTACCCTTTTATGACTTACGTATGACTGATTACAATAGTGTTTTACAACAAACACTAATACATTGCTGAATTAAAATTATAACAAAGAAGATTAGCTTGACTTTTCTGCTTGAGAGCTGTGTCAAGTGAAGATCATAAAGAGAGCTCTTACTCTCTGATGTCTTGATAATCATTTACTTAAAAAAAAAAAAAAATGTAAGACAGATGCTACCATCGCGGTTCAGTGCTAAAAAAAAAAAAAAGGGCAACTATTACCTCTCAGGCTTATACATGAAAACATTGCATACAATCTTCAACAGTGGTGACAATAATTATTCATACTGCAGTGCATGATGGGATTTTTGTCCTATGTTTTTACCCAGCATGCATTGCAGTGTGAAAGGGTTATTTTTTCTTCACCATTGTTGAGATTTATATGCTGGTTCTTGATGTCTGTGTGTGTCAAAGTCAAGTCATCTTTATTTATATAGAGCTTTTTACAATGCAAATTGTGGCAAAGCAGCTTTACATTAATAAGAAAATGGTGTCATTGTGCAGCTTATTCTATATATTATTGATTCATTCCGTTGCAAATATCAGTAGTTATTAGTCAACTTAATTTAGGTATATCAGCACTGCAGAAAACAGTGACGTAATCGTCCGGCTCAGCTCAGTTTGTATACAACGGCGCCAATGCAGGCATATCAAAAACACTGCTGAATATCAAGCAAGTGTCCCCAACTTAAGCAAGCCAAAGGCAACAGCGGCAAGGAACCAAAACTCCAACAAATGGAGAAAAAAACCTCGGGAGAAATCAGGCTTAGTCGGGGGGCCAGTTCTCCTCTGGCCAACAGTGAACACTTGTCCGATACTCAGGCAGAGTTACAGGTCATTAAACCGATTTGGAATCGCAACAGTCAAAATATTTAATCTAGTTTAAGATCTTTTTGATCGCGCCGGTATGGGACGGTTTGTTGGGATATGTGCCACTGGCTGATGAGTCGGTAAGGTCTTAACAAAGGATGAGCTAGTTAACACAGTCTCCGCCGACACCACAGGGCCACATTGCTGCCGCACACAGGCACAGGTTCCCCGTCCGACCCGGACACGGCCCAGATCCAGCCAATCACGTTAATTGGTAAACCTCGGGATAAGCAGAGAGACAAAAAATTAGCGTAGACGCCATTCTTCTTCTGACGTACCGAGTACATCTGGTGTTATAAGAAGTGTTCCCGGTTCCGACTGACCTGATCTATGCAGCCTAACAATCCTTTAACGGATATGAAGACAAAAGTTTATAGTGCGTCATGTGTATGCCAGGTTAAATAGATGCGTTTTTAGTCTAGATTTAAACTGACAGAGTGTGTCTGCTTCCCGAACAATGCTAGGAAGATTGTTCCAGAGTTTAGGTGCCAAATAGGAAAAGGATCTACCGCCTGCGGTTGATTTTGATATTCTAGGTATTAACAACTGGCCAGAATTCTGAGATCATAATAGACGCGAAGGACTATAATGCATTAAGAGCTCACTCAGGTACTGGGGAGCTAAGCCATTTAGTGCTTTGTAAGTAATTAGCAAGATTTAAAAATCTATACGATGTTTAATAGGGAGCCAGTGCAGTTTTGACAGAACAGGGCTAATATGTTCATATAGATATATGTTCTCTTATAGAGTCAGAAGCATCTGAGGTCACCTTGTGCCATCCACATCCCAGGTGTGCTTTACCTGTGCAGATGACAAGCTGTCATGGCAGCTTCCGAGAGAATGGAGACTCCATCCCCAGGTGGTCCAGCTGATATGGCAGTATTTCAGGCCATACAGGTAGATCTGTTTGCCACCCCGGACACAGGCCATTGCCAGTTGTTCTACACCGATCTCAGCACCGATGCACTGGCACACAACTGGCCCCTGGGACCTTAACAAGTATGCGTTTCCCCCAGTGAGCCTTCTTGCACAACTGTTGTGCAAAGTCAGGGAGGACGAGGAGCAGGTCTTGCTAGTGGAACTCTATTGGACCACCCGAACCTGGTTTTCAGAACTCATGCTCCTTGCAACAGCACCTCCTTGGCCCATTCCTCTGAGGAAGGACCGTCTGACCTTCTGACAGGCACACTAAGGCTCCTGTGTCCAGACCTCTGGAAACTCAATGTCTGGTCCGTGGACGGGATGCCAAGGTTCTAGGTGCTCTACCCCAGTCGGTTGTAGACACCCTCATTTTTGCGAGAGCTCCTTCAACTAAGAACCTCCATGCTCTGAAGTGGAAAAGATTCATGTGGTTTTCTTCTCACAGAGAGCACCCCCAAACTTGCTCAGTCAAGTTAGTGCTTTCCTTCTTGCAAGAGGGGCTGGAGTGAAAGCTGTCTTCCTCCACCCTCAAGGTGTATGTTGCCACTATTGCTGCACATCACAACATAGTCGATGATAAGTCTTTTATGACAACATGACCTGGTAATCAGGTTCTTGAGGGGGGTGAGGAGACTGAATCCACCTCACCCACTCTCTATACCCTCTTGGGAATTGTCCCTGGTGCTCACAGTGCTACAGGGACCACCCTTTGAGCCTTTGCAGTCAGCTGAGTTAAAAAAGTGGACCTCTTTGCCTTCTAACAGAGGGGACAGCGCAATGTCCCCTCTACTTCTCTCTGAGTCACCCTGCCCCCCTGAGGCCTGGACTCAATGGCTCATACATGCACCTATATGTTTTTACTCCGGTTTCTCTACTCCCAGGAGTTCTAGCCAGAGTTCGCCAACAAGGGTCTTACCTCTTACTGTTGACCGAACAGAGTTTGGTTCTTAGACGGCTCGCCCTGGGCGATACCGGACAGAAGGGAGCTTCTGTTTCAAGCACAGGGGACAATATTTCATCCACAGGCCGAGTTGTGGAACCTTCATGTTTGGCCACTGAAGGGTACCAACTGAGGGACACTGGGCTTTCAGCTCACGTTATACTGTCTATTCTCCATAAAAATAATTTTGAAAAATGGGGATGCCATTGCTCTTGCCTTTGAGGCACTAACTTTCAGCAAGTATCCACACTGAGGAGGTCCGAGGACCTTTCTTCAGACAAAGTGATACCTGAAGATGCACCTGTGTGCATTCTAATGACATCTGAGGCTTTCAAGTTCAATATAAATTTCATTGACGTGTTATACACAGTATTCACAGTTGGTCATACAAATAAGTATTACCACAGCACAGCATCTCAATGCCGCTTAATCAAGGAACAGGGTTACAGTCAAGTAACCCGTGATGATCCCCTTTGACCTAACATTTTTACTTGAAGTACCCTCTGGGATTTTAAGTGGTTTGAAGCAATAGCGTAACTTAACAATACATTCGCATATTTACGGTTCTCTGATGTTGGCCTTATGACATGCAGGTAATGGTCAAATGACGTGCAGAAAAACAAATAAAATATTCTTTTTTTAGTTTATTTATTTATTTATTTGTGTACAGGCTATATAGATTATCCATAACATTAAAACTGTCTGTGTAATAGTATCATGCACCATTGTGTTGCCAAAACAAATTTGATGTGTTGGACTCCACAAGACCTCTGAACGATCTTAGCAGCAGATGCTTTAAGCCCTGCAAGTTGGTCCAGCACATCCCTATAGGAGCTGAATCGGATTGTGAGATCTGTAGAATTTGGAGGCCAAGGCAACATCTTAAACACTCTGTCATGTTCCTCAAACCTTTCCTGAACCATTATTCCACTGTTTAGTGTGCACTATCCTGCTGAAAGAGACCACTGCCATCAGTGAACTCCATTGCCATGAAGGGGTGCATGTGCAATTTGATCTGCAACAATCTTTAGGTAGGTGGTACGTGTCAGAGTAACATCCACATAAATGCTAGGACACAAGGTTTCCCAGCAGAACATTGCCCAAGTCTGCTTTAGCCGGCCTGCTTTTCTTCTTTCCATAGTGCGTCCTGCTGCAGTTTCTAAACCAGGTAAACAGCACCTGCTATCCACCGATCCAAGAGAATTTGTGTTTTATCAGACCAGGCGACCTTTTTCTTTTGCTTCATTGTCAAGGTTACTCAGATCTTTATGCTTGTCCATTTTTCCTGCTTCCAACACATGAACTGTTCACTTGCTGCCTAATATATCCCAGCCTTTAACAGGTGCTGTTATAACAATACAATCAATGTTACAATGTTATAGTTGGATAAAACTATAAACTATTGCATATATATATACAATATTTTAAAGATAATTATGTAAGTTATGTAAAATCTAAAAAAGCTTTACATTTCTTCATTGGATATAGAGTTTAAACAATGTATTTCATGCTTGTTCAGTGAATCATTAACAATTATTGCATGTGAACAGTTTACAGGCAGTAGACAAATGAAGTCAGAGTTGCAATAACTTATGACTCCTGTAGGGAGGGACTGTAGGTGTGAACAGAGCAATAAACTGCAATGTCCGTAATATGAGGATACAGACACTGAGGTACATTAAAAATTCTTGATTTTTTTTAAACCTGTTAATAAGGAATAATTATTTTCAAGACAGGCATGACATGTCGTGAAAAATGAAGTGAGATCAGTTATTTACAGTCCATATAAATATCTAGATTCAACAATACAGTCTTTTAAGTCAATTAAAATCTATCTAAAATTTTTATGCAATATTAACTGAATAGACATATTCATACTTAGTCTTCTTGTTAATCATATAACATCACAAAATGCACAGACTAGAAAGAAAGTTTTCAATGATTATTGCATTAATGGATCTTTAACCTCATGTGCAATATATACTTTAACCACTAGATGGAAGCAAATACTAAGACACGGATAATCCTTTTAACTACCCTCCAGCTTCAGATTCTGGAGTGAGGTGTGAAATACTCATGTGTGCTTAAACCCACATGCAAGGGTTTTTATGTGTCTGAAGCACCATAAATCATAAGCAAAGCCAAAAAGGCACAAGTTACATCATCTATTGAACTCACCAAACCAGTTGAAAATTAAAATGCAGTAATTATTTGGTATAGACAGAAGCCTATAAAATCTTCCTGAAGAGCAAGATATGAACTTATGACAATATAATGGCACAGACTCCTCCTGTACTTCCAAATATGCTTTACTTAAGATTTTTGTTTTATATTCATTATATCCACTGTAAGTTCACTGCCTCTAAAAGCCTATCACCCTTAGTGATTCATCTGTTTGGGATTCAAGTAAATTACCACATTTTCAGACCACTGTAAGTGCCTCAAATTGTGCAGGCTAATTTGATGCAGAAAATCCCCCCAGAGGTTTTACAAGCTTTGTAAATGAGTGTGAGGTCTGTTAGAGGCAATTTATTTGTTCTTTGAGCACAGCCTTGGCTGAGCTTTTAAATTGGGACTGTTGATGCCAGCCTGTTTGCCACGATGGGGCTGGAATGGCAGAATAATATATGATGTCACTTTTTGGGGTCCCCCTTGAAACATTTCCGTTGTGGTTTGTGCTCTTTGCAGCGCTTTTTGTAAATGTAGCACATTTTTGAGTTTGTATGTGTTGTGAGGATTTGCAGCACGTGTTGTCAAACTGATGAGTTTTTTTTTTATTTGCATGTGTTTTTTTTAATTTGCATGTGTTTTATTATTTGCAGTGCTTTGATCTCTCTCGGCCACCGTACATTTAGGCTCATTGGCAGGTGAATAATGAACAGTACAAAGCAAGGAAATCAATTTTCCAGCTATGGGATCAGAATAAATAGATACAGAGTGGTAAACTAAATTAAACACTGACACCTGAGGCTGACTGAAAACAGATGCTTGGGCTGTAATAGAAATGCATTGCTATTTTCCACCACCAAAAGAGATGCATATGAGGGGATGTACTTCACTGTCAAGTTATTGAAAAACATTTATCAACAGATACATAAAACACTGGTTGAAATATTTAGCGACATTGTATTTATTTTTAAAGCAGCATTTAAATTATGTGTGTATTCCTCTGTTTTTATACTTAATGGCAGTAGGCTTTTCTAACTAATAGTCAAGTAACCCCCTACCCCCGCCCGCCCTCACTCCACTACCCGAAGACAGACGTGTATAATGTCTAGTAGCATTACACCAGTAACTGACTCTTTGCAGCTCTTGAAATTCATGAATTAATTAATACATAAAGGGCTTGCTGCTTGGACTAATTCTTCAAGGATTATTATAATACCAAAAATTCTATTTCTTAGAACTAATCTATCAAACTTTTCTTGCTCTAGAAAAGTAGTTCACTGCCATTTAAAAGGAGCATAATATTTAATAATAAAAAAAAACAATTTGGTTGTGCAAATTGTATATGAATCTGTGCAACAGTCATGCAGACTGAAAGGTGCTGTTCAGAGACAGGAAACACCCATCAGGCCGATGCCCATTTGCATTTATATAGTTTCACCAACAATATCACAAACATTTTTATTTTCATTTGGACACTAATATGGATGTGCCATCAGTGCATATCTTGAATATGAAAACACTTACACTCAAATGGCTCCATGGATCGTGTGTTCAGAGATGCTCTTGTAGATTTAATGAAGGAAAATGGGTTTGGGAAACCTTTCAGGACATCTAAAAACAATACATTACAGTTTGAGATTATTTTATTTATGCATTAATTTATTTAAACTATTCTTCATCTGCAACAATTAGTATTAATCATGCTGGTCTTGCAACATCTGTTTGCCAATGACCCACAAACCTTAAACAAATAGACTATGTTTCAAATAGCCAGGGTGCTTGGCAGCTCTTAAAAGGGTTTCTTAATTAATGTATCCTACAATCAGTAACAGCGAGAAACTCCCTGGGAACTGTTTCAATAAATTGCTCCGCTGTCGCACTTGTGTGGATATCATATAGGTCTGTCATACAGCCAGCTGCTATACAGGTGCTAGACACATTTCCCTATATTTGAATAACATTGTAACAGGTTTTATTTGCGTGATGTGTCACTTTGGATAAAAGTGTCTGCTAAATGACTGATGAAAAATTACATATGTTGAAACTGTTTGACTTAAAAACAGTTATTTTCACTGAGAAATATTCAGATGTGTATATAAAAAAAAAAAGTTTATCCTGAGGGGAAAAAGTCAAGTCACCTATATTTAGACAGGTGCTGGTCATATAATTAGAATATCATCAGAAAGTTTTATTTTACTAATTCCATTCAAAAAGTGAAACTTCATTATTCATTATTCTGTGTAATATTCATTCATCAATTACATACATCAATGAATATCAATCATTACACAGAGACTAATATATTTCAAATGTTAATTTCTTTAAATTTTATGATTATAACTGACAACTAAGGAAAATCTGTGGACAAGACACAAAAGGTCATTGCAAAAGAGGCTGGCTTTTCACAGAGCTCTGTGTCCAAGCACATTAATAGAGAGGCGTAGGGAAGGAAAAGATGTAGTAGAAAAAAAAGTGTACAAGCAAGAGGTATAACCGCACCCTGGAGAGGACTGTGAAACAAAACCCATTCAAAAATGAGATTCACAAAGAGTGGACTGCAGCTGGAGTTAGTGCTTCAAGAACCACTACGCACAGAAGTATGCAAGACATTCAGCTGTCGCATTCCTTGTGTCAAGCCACTCTTGAACAACAGACAGCGTCAGAAGCGTCTCGCTTGGCCTAAAGACAAAAAGGACTGGACTGCTGCTGAGTGGTGCAAAGTTATGTTCTCTGATGAAAGTAAATGTTGCATTTCCTTTGGAAATCAGAGTTCCAGAGTCTGGAGGAAGGGAGGAGAGGCACACAATCCACGTTACTTGAGGTCCAGTGTAAGGTTTCCACAGTCAGTGATATTTTAGGGTGCCATGTCATCTGCTGGTGTTGGTCCACTGTGTTTTCTGAGGTCCAAGGTCGATACAGCCATATACCAGGAAGTTTTAGTGCACTTCATGCTTCATGCTGCTGCTTTATGGAGATGCAGATTTCATTTTCCAACAGCACTAATGGTACTAACAGCATAGTCAGAAAAAAAACAAAAAAGCCACAGTTTTGATCCAACACTTCTCCGACCCCAAACATAAATAATATGAAGTTGCTAAGTTTTGTTTGAAAGAAATAATGGTTCCCTCCTTGTTACAATGAAAGTCAACTGTATAGGCCCACTTCACAGCTATGATGTGAAACGTCTCGGTTACATGGGTAACCCTCGTTCCATGAAGGAGGGAACGGAGACGTACAGCGGATGACCGACGAATAGAAATCTCGCTAGAGAGGCCAATCTACTTCGAGTGTAACTAAAACAAGCCAATGCAATCATATGCAACAGCTGCTCACCTCGCAGCGCAGGTATATAATGAGCAGCAGGTGCGTTGCATCTTTAGGTTTTCGCCGAGGAGATGAACCAGACAGTCGGCAGCATCAGCGGGGTACAGCAACTGTGGCGACGGGACGTACGTCTCTGTTCCCTCCTTCAGGGAACGAGGGTTACCCATGTAACCGAGACGTTCCCATTCAGTCGGTCACTTCGACGTACATCGGATGACCAATGAATTGGAATCCCTACCATAGCGCCACAGGAGCTGCCCTCCTCCAGCGCTTTGTTGTAAGCCAACTGAACCCCTTGCCTGAGGACGGTGGGACAGGGCTAATGTAGTGCCTCCTTCAGGCCACCGGGGTACTGCGATTTAAATACGCCCAGGCGAGTCACACAAAAGGAAAACGTAGGCCAGTATTCTAGGTGCTTGGGGAGCAGTAGTGAGAGATTGAATAAACAGACAGATAACAATGTTAAGGTTAAATTATATAGGAAAATTTGTATTGAAAAATGAATGAAAGAAATGCATTAAATGATTTCTCTTTCAGAAAAAACAATCAAGGAACACATGGAGTATTGATAAATGCAAGAAAAATAAATAAATGGTCAAACCAGCTTGTGTCAGGATCTCTATTCTTCACACTGTTTAGTGCTCTTAAATTTTTTTCCCAAAACAGAAAAAATGTAAATAACTTTTTTTTCTATTGATCTTTCAATACTCGTATTACTGATTTACCCAGATTTTACCACCGTTTAAATGAACTAATAATCACAACGGCAGGGTTTCCAAAACAGAAAAAACACACTTCACATCACTGAAAATACCTCAAATATCAATTTTCCCAAGCAATAGAACCTTTTAACCTTTCAAAAAAAAAAAACAATTCAAATAAACAATAGAACACAAATTAGTTGTCAAATAAAATCAGTTCAATTTTCAATGAACTAACGTTAAATGGTACTTCAGTCTCTGAATTCAAATTTGACCCAATCAATACCTCACTGCGATTTGCGAACAGTTCAGTCTCGCATCAAGTTGAATTGAAAATAAAAAAAAAATACTGATGTAGAAGAGAGTTCGTCACCCGTTCAACTGTCCTTCTTCCATCCGAGAAAAACAAGCACCATATCCAATGAAATGATCGATGTCGTCATTCCAGATTATGATTCGTGTGGGAGGCTCGCCATCATGCTCCACGCGGTTATGACTTTAGTTCTTGTCATCGCCGTTTCTTTGTGGAAAACGTGAAAAGTCACTTCTCAATTCAAAGTAAATCAATGTCTAAACTACGGTTTGTCTAGTTTTAAGCCAAAATCTCTGGTTAGAGGGTCTTTATTAACCCTAAATCAGTTCCCTTTGCCGAACATTCCGTGCTTGCATCTCCTTTCTCTTCTCCTCGCGCGCTGATCACGTCACTCTGTTGCTTCCCGCTCCCTGTCATCTGATTGGTCGGTAGCGAACCACAACCCACACTCTCTTAAAGGTGACATGACATTCAACAACATAATATACATTTCTTAACAATAAGATTAAAAAAAATACAAAAGTGAAACACTTTTAAATCCTATGAAAAAAAAGTTTGTTTTTCCAAACTTCTAAACTCAACCGTTTAAGGTCTTTTAATAACTCCTATTGACATTATTATTTTTTCTTCCTTATTAGTAATCACTCTGGGTTACACTAACACAGAGAGTGTCGAGCACTGCTGTTCCCAAAAACCCATTTAGTGAGACTATTGGATAACACTGGGAAGCTTACCCTTTGTGTAAAAGTGACACTGCGGAAGCCACATCCTTCCCCGAAGGGAGTTACGTGGATGAAAAATGGACTAACTGTGGGGTTGTCATATGGAAGAACTGGGGTGACTCCACTCGATGAGAGGTGGGTTCTCCCAGAGGGAAAGTCACGGGCTTCGATTAGGAGCAACTGTGGAAACAGACATATGCGATCCCCATAGGGCAGTGTTTCTCAAACTTTTTCAGTCCAAGGACCACTTTATCTTCCAATTTTTTTCTGAGGACCACCTAACAGAATCCCACTCTAACACGCCCCCCAAAAACAACAAAATAGGAAGGATAAACTAAATTTAAGTTTAATATGCAACTGTTTCAAGTGAAAAACTAATTATTCAAATACAAATGCAATGATATGATCCATTTTTTCGTTATTAAAACACACTGATCGGGGCTCCAGACTAACTTTTCCACTGGTTGCACTGGTGCTACCAATTTTCACAGTTGGTCGCACCAGCACAAGATTTGGTCGCACCTTTTTTGCTACAACAATTTTAATCGATGCATGCTTAATGAATAATCGTCTTAATCTTAAATATATTAAATCACAGTGGCTGATGGCCGATATAAATCTGGTGTATTATTTAATTCATATTTAATAAATTAGAAATATGAAAAGTATGAATTATATATATATATATATATATATATATATATATATATATATATATAATATCTAATTTTGATCGCGTTTCCAGTGAAGCTGAACTGAAGTCTGAATTCATTTCACATGGATCGACTGTCACGCATTCATGTGGGTTACAAACACTTCAGAAAATCTCACTTTTGTATTTGAATAAATCTGCAAGGTCTGTAAAATTAAATATTAATTAGATATTCAGAGATTTGTTTTAATGTTATAGATGTGTATTTGCTGAATGCTAAAATATTAGCTTTTAGTTTGCCTTTCTTTAACTAAAAATATAAAAGCAAACGCTGTACTTTCTCCCATTCAGTTTGCTTGCTTTCTTTGTTGTGGTTGGTCAGACAAAATAAACCAAAAATTTTCAGTCCATTCACATTTTAGTCTATTTTCCCTAGTCAGTTTTTGAGTCACTGACAGACTAACTGCGTGTGAACACCGGCGCGGAGCGCGAGCATTTTCAACACACCAGCGGTTACGCAACGTGAGCAATGATGCTGCGTTTGAATTTTCGAGACAGAGACCTGCTTATATACATTTACATTTACATTTTACATTTAGTCATTTAGCAGACGCTTTTATCCAAAGCGACTTACAAGTGAGGAAAACAAACATGCGATTCTTCGTGAATTGACAAATAACACAGGAAGTGCTCACAATACAAGTTTCATACATTGCTCAGTACCATAAGCTAGAGTAGGAAGGGAAAAGGGAAGGAAAGTTTTTTTTACTATAGAACCTAGCAAACGTGTTAGGTGTCGCCCAGCCCACAGCTCTACAGATGTCTGTCAGCGAGGCACCACGAGCCAGCGCCCAGGAGGATGCAAGACCTCTCGTGGAGTGTGCATGCAACCTGAGTGGGCAGGGCACGTCCTGAGCTTGGTAAGCCAGGGCGATGGCATCCACTATCCAGTGGGCCATCTTCTGCTTGGAGCCTTTCCCTTCTGCTGGACTCAAGAGCCAAGTCCCAAGAGGGTATGGAGGGGCGGTGAGGAGGGTTTAACCATCTCGCCCCCCTAAGGAACCTGACGACCAGGTCGTGCTTACCAACGGATTTGCCATCTATGTGGTCGTGGTATGCAGATATAGAAGCAGCATGGACTTTGAGGGTGGAGGGGGACAGCCTACACTCCAACCATTGCTGCAAAGTGCTCGGGGGGTAAGTCACCTAGAACCTCCGCGTCCCGTCCAGGGGCCAGACATTGAGCTTCCAGATGTCTGGACGCAGATGCCAGAGGCTGCCCCATCTCTGAGAAAGAAGGTCCTTCCTCCGAGGAATGGGCCAGGGAGGGGCTGTCACGAGGAGTGAGAGTTCTGGGAACCAGGTCTGGTTGGGCCAGTAGGGCGCAACTAACATGACCTGTTCCTCATCCTCCCTGACTTTGCACAGCGTCTGTGCAAGTAGGCTCACTGGGGGAAACGCATATTTGCGGAGGCCAGCTGTGTGCCAGTGCGTCTGTCCCGAGTGTTCCCTCGAACAGGGAGTAAAACAACCGGCAGTGGGAGGTTTCTGGAGAGGCAAACAGGTCTACCTGAGTCTCTCCGAACTCTCTCCAGATCAGCAGGCACCTGGGGGTGGATTCGCCACTCTCCCGGCAGTGCAGCTCATGAGAGCTCGTTGGCTGCACGGTTGAGCACACCGGGGATGTGAATGGCAGGATGCGACCTCGGCTTCTGACTTCAGAGGAGGAGATGGCATGTTGTGACATGTGACGGGAGTGTAGATCACCTTGACGGTTGATGTACGCAACGGTCGCTGTGTTGTCGAGGCAATTGATGTGCCACTGCAGTTGGGGGCCCGTCCACACCCCTGACACTGCATGCCCGTTGCAGCCGGTGGCCGAGTCATCCGTGAAAACCACAGCATGCCGGGACACCTGTAGGGGCTGTAGAACCCTGACCTCATATCGGCTGGAGGGACCGGCTCTATCACGTCCTTCGCCAGTAGGACCGCGATCTCCGCAAGCAAGACAGGAGCATCGGCAGCTTTCACTGAAGTGAAGTGGATGCCCCTGAACCTCGGGGGACGCCAGGCAAACTAAATCGCATAGCTGAGCCTGATGGTTCGAATGAGCCAGTGAGACAGACTGGGGAGCGCTGACCAGGCTTGCAGAGACCGTACAAGCAGGACCAAAGGGACCACAGGTGTACCCACCGTGGGGCAGTGAGGTGGAACGCAGGGACAAGGCCTGGGAGGCTCTCTTTGTGAGGCGGCCCGAGGCGGGGTCAGAGTGTGCTGTGCAACACTTACCTGGTTCCACTGATGGACAGTGGGAGCAGGCGAAGCCTTGGCTGCCTGCTGCGCGCTGCTGTCCACTAGTGACAGAAGACGAGGATGAGAGTGGTGAGGTTCCTCTTCAGACCCAGAGATGAAGGAAACCGCTCGCTGTTGAGCCAGTGGCGGAACATAAAACAGACACAACAGAGAATTCTCCACCCGGCCCTCCTCCGGGAGAAAGAGTGGTGTGGTCACCATCTCCTGCAGAGCAGTTCCATCCATCTCCAGGTCGTCCGTCCTTGGGGCTCCACACAAGCCCGACCCTGCTGGCGGCCCGGGAAAGAATAGCCATCATTTCTGGGTCTGACTCAGGCACAGCTACCATTCCCGAAGGAGGCAGCTGTGCCGAATTATCATCCTCAAAAGTATCAGGCTCACCCTCCGATGCAGCGATCGACATCTAGTCGTCTTGGGGAGCCCCGATGGATACGAATGGTACACACCTCTGGGGCGGTCCACCGCATTCCCCCAGCAGCTCTACTGGCTACAGAGTGTGGGAGGAGTGAGGGTTCCCAGGGGGTTGGTTCCCCAAATCACCAGTGTCACTACCTGAAGCAACCCTCTGAGGAGGATTAGTCCGAGGCAGCGGCACTGGGACTCCGCCCCCTTGCAGGAGGCGGAGTCTAGACCGCAACTCTGCGATGGTCATCTTCCCGCAGTGTGTGCATGACTCATCCACAAACGCTGCATCCGCGTGCTTTAAAACCAAACACGCGATGAAGCGCTGGTGACCATCCTGAGGCGCCAGGTAATGACCGCATCCAGAAACACACAAGTAGTACGACATCTTTAAAAAGACACAAACTACTCGTGCAAGCTCTTTAAAGTGCCGAAGCACGCAGGGGAAGACCGCGGCACACAGACAGGGGAAAGTGTAGCCTGTCGTGTGCGCTCACTCTTTGAAGCTGCTCTTACCAGCTGTGATAACAGTCTTTGCGCGCTCTCTCACAGCGCACCGTTACCAGCCGTAACAACAGCTTTTACAGCTGAGAACAGCTTGCTCTTTGACACAAAGACAAACAAAGACACACAAGAGAACGGCCCCGCTGATGCGCTGTCTGCCTGCACTCTCAGGAAGAGCAGACCACAAAAAGAATCTTTTTCTTTTCTTCCATCACACTCCGTAGACACCATAAACAGGTTCGGCTCCAAAGCGAAAAGCTAAAGATGCAACGCACATGCTGCTCATTATATACTCACGCTGCGAGGTGAGCAGCTGTTGCATATGATCGCATGCCAATATGCATTGTCTTGTTTTAGTTATACTCGAAGTAGATTGGCCTCTCTAGTGAGATTCCTATTCGTTGGTCATCCGACGAATGTCGAAGTGACCGACTGAATGGGAACATCTGTTTACTTCATTGCTGTGCAGGGCTCCTGAAGGCCGAATGCTCACTTTGCACAAGATGTTGGAGATTATATCTTTCAGTGGAATAATTAAATTATAATTTTAAAATATAATTTTAAATTTTCAGAAATAAATGCCAAAACATCAGGTGGTACAAAGTGTTCTGACAGAGAGAGAGAAAAAAGCCATTAAGAAAAAAAAAAAAGTTGGTGGATCAATTAGTATCATTATCTCAAAACTCCTTGTGGTACAACCATTCAAATTTATGTAATTAAAATGAGTTAACGGAGTATAAAAAAAAAAGAAAAGTGACACGTGAAGGCCAAGTGTAGTAACCCATACTCAGAATTTGTCCTCTGCATTTAATCCATCCAAGTTGCACACATTAGGAGTAACGAGTACTGAACACATTAGGAGTAACGAGTACTGAACACAAGCACCCCCCCCCCCCAAAAAAAAACAACAACAAGAGGAAGTAATTGAATTAAATTACATAAATATGCAAAAAAATTATAAATTGTATTGCCATCACATCATCTTTCGGTGCAGTCACAATAGATACAGCCTTTTGAAGCTTCTTTTTTGTTCAGAAAGAGAAGAGTAAATTAATAGTTATTTAATGATTATATAAATTATATAAACTAAGGTTGGTGGAGAGCTCCTGTCTCAAGTGGAGGAGTTCAAGTATCTTGGGGTTTTGTTCACGAGTGAGGGAAGGAAGGAGCGTGAGGTTGACAGACGGATCGGTGCAGCTTCTGCAGTAATGCGGTCGATGTACCGGTCTGTCGTGGTGAAGAAGGAGCTGAGCTGCAAGGCGAAGCTCTCGATTTACCGGTCAATCTACGTTCCTACTCTCACCTATGGTCATGAGCTTTGGGTCATGACCGAAAGAATGAGATCCCGGATACAGGCGGCCAAAATGAGCTTTCTCCGCAGGGTGGCAGGGCGCTCCCTTAGAGATAGGGTGAGGAGCTCGGTCACTCGGGAGGAGCTCAAAGTAGATCCGTTGCTCCTTCACATCGAGAGGAGTTAGCTGAGGTGGCTCGGGCATCTGTTTCGGATGCCTCCTGGACGCCTCCCTAGGGAGGTGTTCCGGGCATGTCCCACCGGGAGAAGGCCCCGGGGAAGACCTAGGACACGCTGGAAAGACTATGTCTCTCGGCTGGCCTGGGAACGCCTCGGTGTCCCCCCGGAAGAGCTGGAGGAAGTGTCTGGGGAGAGGGAAGTCTGGGAGTCTCTGCTCAGACTGCTGTCCCCGCGACCCGGCCCCGGATAAGCGGTGGAAGATGAGATGAGATGAGATATAAACTACACTAAAATACATTTTGCCATCTCTATCTGCTTTTCACCTGTATAGTCTTAGGACATTTGGTGAAGTTGTATATTGACTGTCTCTCTGGCCACCACAGAGATCTGACACTGCCAATTGCACATCAAGATCCATTGCAGTTTAGCCAATTGATTTGAACCCTTTGCCCTGTGACAGCAGACACTTTTTAAGAGACCAGGATATCTAGCAGGATCATGGATGGTTATGACATTGTGTTTCTGTCTGTCACTGATCAGGTGATATTAACCGGATGTGGCATGTAACATAAGTAGAATAGCCACCATTTTTTTTCTCCCTGCAGACCAAATCATGTGCTATGGCTTCTACGGTCATGTATAGCTCAAGCGACAGTGAATATTCTGCACAGGACCAAAGGCATGGGTTCGATTCACTGGCAATGTAAATTGCTTTGGATTAAAGTGTCTGCCAAACTTAGATGACACTCAGTTAATGCTTTCTTTTTCACCCATGAAAATCAGTTGTCTTCATGAATAACAGCAGTTTGGCAAGAACCTCTGCCTGGATGAGCACCCATCATCTGAAGTCATCGAAAACCAAGTCATTATTCATCCCTGCCAAGAAGCACCGTCTCATTTCAATAAGTAACACAAATATCCAACCCACACAGAAAGAACCACAAAAACTTTATGCATTAGTGCTGACGCTAGTTTGTGTTATCCGTGCCCACCGTCATTTCTGTCGCGCTCTCCTTTTTCTACAAGTTCATCAAACAACTGGTAAGTCGGATCGGTCTACAAACACGGTAAGCTATGCCATCTTCTCATTACATTGTTACTTGCACTGCCTGTCACATGCATAGTTTAGCTTTCTCTGTCAGCGTTGAGGGATTCACATGTCATAAATGTAGGGAAATAGTCAGGCTGACAGAGAAAATCTTAGAATTAGAGACACGCATCCAAACTTTAATTGAGGATAGTAAGAATGCAAGGGCTTCAGATACTGTTTTGGATGCGACTAGCTTAGTGAACTCCGTACATTGTTCGGTTCTGGCTGTAGAGCCCGTGCAGCAGGGCAACTTTTTGACCGTGAGGCGGCCTAGTCGTGGGAAAAAACACCACTCTTCCGTTCCGATTAGAACATCAAACAGGTTCTCCCCACTCAGTGACGCACCCACTGAGAATCCTGTTGAAAGTGCCCTAGTTATTGGCGATTCTATTACACGGAACGTGAAAATAGAGACACCAGCCATCATAGTCACATGTTTGCCGGGAGCCAGAGCGCTTGTCATCAAAGCAAATTTAAAAGTGCTGGCTAATGCTAATCGTAAATACTTTGCGATAAGATTGTTATTCACGTCGGCGCTAATGATGTCCGACTTCGCCAGTCGGAGATCACCAAAATTAACATTAAAGAGGTGTGTGAAATCGCACGTATGATGTCAGACACTGTAATTTTTTCTGGACCCCTTCCTTCTCGTAGGAGTGATGAGATAATTAGCAGACTATCATCACTCAATGGCTGGCTGTCTAAGTGGTGTCCACAGAATAATATAGGTTTCATAGACAATTGGAAAAGTTTTTGGGGCAGACCTGACCTGTTGAAAAGAGATGGTATTCATCCCTCCTGGGGTGGTGCTGCTCTTCTCTCTAGTAATATGGCACATAGTCTTAGAGCTCAACCTTGACTAACTGGAACCCAGGTCAGGAAGCAGACAGACTGGCTAAACCGGCCGTCTGCTAGCTGTCTCACGTCACAGAATTCAGATAAATCCCAACACATAGAAACTCTTTCACCTAGATATCATCAGATAGAGACTGTGTCTGTACCCCGAACTAATAAATACAGAAAACTTCCAAACCCATTTACGGGTGATAGCTTAATTGATGTTCAACAAGTAGTAAACAGAGATTATAAAGATAAACAAATGATAAAGCTTGGGTTGCTGAATATTCGATCCCTTTCTTCAAAAGCACTTATTGTAAATGATATTATCACAGAAAATAATCTAGATGTGCTGTGTTTGACAGAAACCTGGCTAAAACTAGACGATTACATTACTTTAAATGAGTCTAGCCCTCAAGGTTACTATTATCGACACGAACCTCATCAGAAAGGTAAAGGGGGAGGTGTTGCTGTAATCTATAGTAATATCTTCAGTATTACTCAAAAGTCTTTCAAATATATCTCTTTTGAAGTGATAGTGCTCTATGTAACGTTATATAATTAGTAGTGACAAATAGTGATTGTAAGTGACAAATCTCATTTGAAATTTGTGTTGGCTACTGTATACAGGCCACCAGGGCACCATACAGATTTTATCAAAGAGTTTGCTGATTTTCTATCGGAGTTAGTACTGGCTGTGGATAAAGTCCTTATTGTTGGTGATTTTAATATACATGTAGATAATGAAAAAGACTCTTTGGGATTGGCATTAACAGATATTCTAAGCTCTATTGGAGTTAGACAACATGTGTCAGGACCAACTCATTGTTGTAATCATACTCTAGATCTAATATTGTCACATGGAATAGATATTGATGCCGTTGAAATTCTGCAGCAGAGCGATGACGTCTCAGATCATTATCTAGTCTCATGCGTGCTACATTTAACCAAGGCTGGAAAACCGCCTGTCTGCCATAAATATGTTAGAACCATCACTTCTACCACTAAAAATTGCTTTATAAATAATCTTCCTGATCAGTTTCATCAACTTAGCAAACCAGACATCCCTGGTAGTATCCCTGAGGAAAAATTCCATTCATTCACTGCTGTAGGAAAGGAAGAATTGTCCCTATATAGACCCTATACCGACTAAGCTATTGAAAGAGATGCTTCCAGAGGTCATAGATCCTCTTCTTAAGATCATTAATTCATCTTTATCACTAGGTTACGTACCGAAAAATTTTAAGCAGGCTATTATCAAACCTCTTATTAAAAAACCACAACTTGATCCTGGTGAATTAGTCAATTACAGACCAATTTCCAATCTACCTTTTCTGTCAAAAATACTAGAAAAGGCAGTAATCTCAACTTAGTTCCTACTTGGAAAGAAATGGTATCTGTGAAGATTTCCAGTCAGGATTTAGACCGTACCATAGTACTGAGACTGCTCTCATTAGAGTTACAAATGATTTGCTCTTATCATTAGTCAAGCCAAGTCAAGTCATCTTTATTTATATAGCGCTTTTTACAATGCAAATTGTGGCAAAGCAGCTTTACATTAATAAGAAAATGGGGTCATTGTGCAGCTTATTCTATATATTATTGATTCTTTCCGTTGCAAATATCAATAGTTATTAGTCTAGTTAATTTAGGTATATCAGCACTGCGGCTCGGCTCAGTTCACATACAACGGCGCCAATGCAGGCATATCAAAAACACTGCTGATTATCAAGCAAGTGTCCCCAACTTAAGCAAGCCAAAGGCAACAGCGGCAAGGAACCAAAACTCCAACAAATGGAAAAAAAAAAAAAAAAAGCGCTGCTTTTGACACTATCGACCACAATATTCTTTTGAATAGACTAGAAACTTATGCTGGAATTAGTGGAATTGCATTGGCATGGTTCAAATCATACTTATCTGACCGTTATCACTTTGTAGTAGTAAATGAAGAGACGTCATTTCGATCACAAGTTAAATATGGAGTACCACAAGGCTCAGTTCTAGGACCGTTGCTTTTCACTCTGTACATGCTACCCTTGGGAGATGTGTAACCCAGGCTCAAAAACCTTTGTAGCCTAAGTTAGGTTAAACACAGTCAAGCTAAATAGCTAAATTATGCTAGAAGAACAATAAAGAAATATTAAATATAATATTAATATGAGATGAGTGAATAATTGAAATAAGAGCTCTGATTAGTTCTTAGATTCCGCATTGCGCATGCGAATAGCCAATCAAGTCTAAGTGGGTCAAGCTGACTCCGCTCTGATATATACTGCAATGAGACGAAAGTGTGCAGAACAGAACAGAGCAGAATGTGAAAAGGAAATCCACGAACTAAAAGTTACTAGAAGTTGTCGGATTTAGTTTCATTTTGAGAAATAGCGAAATTAAGAGAGAACAAGCTTTGTAAACCTCTACTGATATCGCATTGAGAAATCACTCACTTACATTGCATTGATTTTGTAATCCGTTGTTCGCGTTGAGAATTCCCGTGGAGTAGGCCGTACTGCGTCATCCACGAGGAAACTGGAAAAGAACAAAGAAATTGCCATTTATACACAAGGGAATCGGTGAGTTAGTGAAGAATTATATGTTTGTTCATCATATATGTGAAATGTAACGATTCAATGGTGTATTGATGTAGTTGAAGGGAGAAATGTTCCGTAAATATATACGTTGTTATAGGAAATGATGTATAGAGTGTTAAAAGATGTGTAAGTTATCGACATGTATGTGAATGCTGATTTATTAAGAGCCTTGTTCTGTGTGTGTGTATGCACAGGCCAGTTTTTTTTGGATATTTAGAGTCTAGAGTTTGGATCTCTTCACTTCGTGAAGATGGCGAGCCAACCATAAATGGAAACATCTACCCGTCATCTTTGCTAACGTCGGTGTCTTTCCGCTTTCTACAAAGCAATTTCGTCAGCTTTTGAGGTTTGAAACACCTGACACTTTTCTTTTGAACACTGGACTACTGAACACTAAGGATTTGAAACTGAGGAATCACAATTTGTCAATGTTCGAATTTGCAATTTGCTGAACTGTGAATACGAGAGTCGATTATACTGAACCGATGCACATTTATACAAATCCTGTTTTGTAAAAGGAGAAAGAAGTGTTACAGTGGGTTTTGTAATTGTGCAACTGACACGGGAACTGCATTTGAGTTGTTTTATTTTTCTTGTTGTTATTGTTGTTTATTTTGTTTTGTACAATGATGTAAACAATTTCCAATTAGTGAATTTCCTTTTTTCTAATTTTCACTTCTCTATATAAAGATTTGCATTTATATTTCATGTGTGTGCATGCCTGCCTCTCGCGAGTTTTAGTTTTCTTCTGATTGGCCTAAATCGAATTACAATACAATCCACAATAATCACAAAGCTAGAGTGAATTGTTGTTTTCCTTTATTCATGTATTAACCCCTCTGCTTAAATCCCATAACGGGGGTTACATACAAAAGTGGCGAGCCAGCCAGGACAGGCAAAAGAGGGTCACACACATTTACTATAATTTATTTATAGTTCTTTTTTTTTGGAAAAGAAATAATCGATTTAGCGATTGAGAACATAGTGAATTGAACAAAAGAGCAAATAGAACAAGTTGGAAGTCATAGAGAAAGAATGCGTAAAGGTCCCAAATGCTATTTTAATTAATGGCGTAACTGGAACCGAAACAGATGAAGAAATATTGGATTATGTGAAGCGGTATGGGTCGATAAATCGAACAATCCTAGTCACTGATCCTAGCTCAGAGACAGACAAGTCTTTAATAATCGAATTTAACTCGGGACTAGCAGTGAAAACCCTACGGGCAGAGCTTCCCTATGTCCAGCGAGCACAACATGATCCTGATGTATCCTTCTGTGTGACAGCCCTGTCAGATACTTATATTCAGAGGCTAGGAAAGACCACAACTCAAACTTACCTCAGCGAGTTGGAAACACTAGCGAACCGCAGTGGAGAAAGTTTTGAATATGTTCTGAAGGGCATGTTAGCTCATATTCAAGAGAAAGTGACGTTAAAACCTTGTGCTGAACCCACCTCTGATGTAGTGGATGACACTTTACTTCCCCACTCAGCAGATCCACCTCAAATTGATTCCACTCTTAGACAGTCTCGAGTGCTAACAGGTACTGCACAATTCCACACAGTTCCAGCAGTAGCTGCAGCACCATGCCCAGACCATGCCCGTCACTCACTGTTACTGATTTAAGCCCTCCTGCAATACAAAAAGTTGTAGTGGAGCACCTAGTACGCACTAATGACCTTGCAATGTCCGGAAACTCGCCATTGTGACTCCGTGTGTTCTCGGGGCGAATTCCCCATCCACCGAATGAGATCAATTATGAAACTTGGCGCACTAGTGTTGAACTTCTCCTTCAAGACCTAACGGTTTCAGATAAAGCCACAGACAAATCACAGCCAGCCAGACCCAAACCGGGTTACTGTTTTAGGTGTGGAGAGGAAGGGCATATAGCCAACTCCTGTTCAAACGATCCAAATCCCATAGTAGTGACAGAAAAGAGAAACCAACTCAAGAAGCGGCAGAATGAGTGGGACTTGCAGCGTGGCAGCCCTAAGCCGCAGTTAAACTAACTGCAGTTCCTGCTGCGGGACAAGCGGGAACTGGGATCAATTCGGAATGTCCCAACCCACGTAAAGCGTTGATGTCACAAGCGCAGGTGAACTTACGACGCTCAGTTATTCCCAAAGGATTGATTGGAACTAGATGCACCGCCCAAGTTGATATAGGAGGAGTGACGTGTGACTGTCTGCTCGACACAGGTTCACAAGTCAGCACTATCGCACAGTCCTTCTACAGCAGGAATCTTAGTGACCAACAAATTTACCCCTTAGACAACTTGCTTGAAGTCGAGAGTGCAAATGGTCAAACCGTTCCTTACCTTGGATACGTTGAAATTACTATCACTTTTCCCAGAGATTTTGTTGGGGTTAGCATGGAGGTGCCTACCTTAGCCCTCGTTGTCCCCGACCTTCCTTCCGCTTTTCAGCCATCTGTATTGATTGGAACGAATACTTTGGATGAGTTGTATAAGGACTTTTTGCAACAAAAACCCCGTTACTTTTCACCCTCATACAGGTATAAGCAAATCCTTAAGACCTTGGAGTTGCGTCAGAAACAAGGTATGGAAGGAAATGTTGGATTTGTACGTTTACCTGAGAAGTAACCGCAGACGATTCCAGCTGGTCAGGGCACAGTTCTCTGTGGCACAGCTAGCGTACATGGAGTGTATCCTGACAATGGGTGGTAGTTGGACATCCCTCCTTCTCTTCCCTACCTGGTGGGTTGATTGTCAAAACCTCTGTAGTTACCCTTGAGGATTTCAAGCCCTGTTGCTTACCTGTAGTGAACTCCAATCCCACTGCTCACGACATTACAATTCCTCCCAGATGTGTTGTGGCCGAGTTAAAAGTTCTTCAGTCTGTAATCTCAAATAGACAGTCCAGCAAAGAGAATGAGGCGGGGCACGCTCCAAAGCCCTCCCTTGAGTTCAACTTCGGAAATTCGCCCATCCCACCTGAATGGAAGGATAGGCTTATCGGGCAGTTAAGGGAGATGCCCGAAGTCTTTTCCTTGCACCCTCAAGATTTCGGGCGTACTGATAAGGTTAAGCACAAAATCAACCTTGTGGACGAGACACCTTTCAAACATCGGCCAAGACCTATACACCCGGAAGACATGGAGGCTGTAAGGAAACATCTGCAGGAATTGCTTGATGTCGGGGTCATACGAGAATCAATGTCTCCTTATTCCTCGCCGATTGTTGTCGTCAAGAAGAAGAGTGGCGACATTAGATTATGCATAGATTACCGGAAATTGAACCAACGAACCATAAAAGACGCTTATGCACTCCCAAAATTGGAAGACACTTTCACGGCTTTAGTAGGATCCAAATGGTTCTCAGTACTTGACTTGAAGTCGGGTTTCTACCAAATCGAAGTCGAGGAGCAGGACAAAGCGAAAACTGCGTTTGTATGTCCTGTGGGGTTCTATGAGTTTAATACCAAATCGAAGTCGAGGAGCAGGACAAAGCGAAAACTGCGTTTGTATGTCCTGTGGGGTTCTATGAGTTTAACCGTATGCCCCAAGGTGTTACTAATGCACCCAGCACCTTTCAGAGGATCATGGAGAAATGCATGGCAGATATCAATCTCCGTGAAGTTCTTGTCTTTATAGACAATATAATTGTCTTCTCTAAGGATTTGAAACTTGCCCCAGAGAAGTGCGTCTTTGCACAAACATCGGTTAAGTATCTTGGACATGTAGTGTCAGATAAAGGAGTGCAGACAGATCCTGACAAAGTGGCGGCGGTCAAAACCTGGCCGGTTCCCAGGAACTTAAAAGAGCTTCGGTCCTTCCTTGGATTCGTCGGTTATTACTGTCGTTTCGTTAAGGATTTTTCCAAGAAAGTCAAGCCCTTGAATGACTTAACTTCGGGGTATCCACCTTTCCGTCAGAACACCAAGTCGAGAAACGATGAGCAGTATCGAAACCCAAAGGATTCTTTCGGCGCTAGGTGGACAACAGCCTGCCAAAGAGCATTCGATCAAATCATCGAGGAACTTACCACAGCCCCCATATTGGCTTTTGCCGACCCCAAACTGCCATATATCCTGCACACAGATGCAAGCACCTTAGGATTAGGTGCCGCCCTATATCAAGAGCGCGATGGGCAAGCAAGAGTCATTGCTTATGCGAGTCGAGGACTTTCGTCCAGTGAATCCAAGTACCCTGCCCATAAACTAGAATTCTTGGCGTTAAAGTGGGCAGTCACGGAAAAGTTTCACGACTTCCTTTATGGCAGTACTTTCACAGTAGTAACTGATAGCAATCCTTTGACCTATGTTCTTTCCACTGCTAAGCTTGACGCCGTGGGATACAGATGGTTAGCAGCGCTTTCCACTTATAATTTCAAGCTTCAGTACAGATGTGGGAAACAGAACATTGACGCCGACGGGTTGTCTCGACGACCCTATTCAGAAGCTCCTGAAGATAACACCTCTTGCATTGAAGAAAATCGAATACTTGATTTCGTTGAACGGCTAAGAGCCATTTGTGACAGTCGTCTCACTCAATGGTCTGAGTTTTCACGTGATTTGACTTCAGCTTTCATCAGTTCCCTAACAATGCAGACAGCTGCAGTGCCTGATGTTTATTCGCAGGAGGATCAATGTGGAGGATTACCAACCATTCCCCACCTATCTCCTTCAGAAATCCAAAGAGCACAACTGGCCGATCCTTGTATTAGAGAAGTCATTACTCAAATCCAGACTGGGGAGACCCCATCACGAACTGTCCGTGACGCTCTTCCTAGATTACCTTACCTTCTTAGGGAACGAGAACGATTGGAGTTCCAAGATGGAATCCTTTACCGAAAGAGAAATGTGGCTGATAAGGGTACGTATCAGTTGGTCTTGCCTGAAGAATACCGTTGTGATGTGCTGAAGCATCTGCATGATGACCTTGGTCACATGGGCATAGATCGCACTTTGGACTTAGTGCGTAAAAGATTCTATTGGCCCAAAATGGCTTCAGACATAGAGTACAAGAAACGAACTTGTGGTCGATGTATATGGAGAAAGGTCCTACCCGAAAAAGCAGCACCACTCGTGAACATTGCAACCAACCACCCTTTACAATTGGTGTGCATGGATTTTCTCACCCTTGAACCAGATTGTAGCAATATGAAAGATGTGTTAGTAATAACAGATCAATTCACCAAATACGCCCTCGCAATCCCAACCCCAAATCAGAAAGCCGAGACAGTTGCAAAGTGTCTGTGGGAGCAGTTCATATGTCATTATGGCTATCCCGAACGCCTTCACAGCGACCAAGGGCCCGATTTCGAATCGCGCTTGATCAAAGAATTGTGTGATATCGCCGGAGTGTCGCGAAAAGTGAGAACAACCACTTACCATCCAAGAGGGAATCCCATTGAAAGGTTTAACAGAACCCTGTTGAACATGCTTGGAACTCTGGAAACTAAGAAGAAAAGCTGCTGGAAGAATTTCGTAAAGCCTCTTGTACATGCGTACAACTGCACTAGGAACGAAACTACCAGGTTTAGTCCCTACGAGTTGATGTTTGGCCGACAACCCAGGCTTCCGGTAGACTTAGCGTTTGGATTACCTCTCAGAGATAAGGCAGAAGTGACACACTCCCAGTATGTAAGGAACTTAAAGTCAAGTCTTGAGGAAAGCTTCCGAATTGCAGCGGAAAATTCCAAAAGGATGGCTGAGAAAAATAAGACTCGTTTCGATAAACGCGTGACAGCATCTGAACTGGACGAAGGCGACAGAGTTCTTGTGAGGATTGTTAGACTGAGAGGGAAGAATAAACTCGCTGATAAATGGGAGGAAACTATCTATGTAGTGGTGGACCGTTACGGTGATCTACCTGTTTACAGAGTGCGCCCTGAGTTTCAAACCGGGCCAACTCGAACACTACATCGTGACTTGTTGCTTCCCTGTGGAACACTTTCCTCTGACATGAGTGAACTTGAAACACAAAGTCCAATTCCCAGGCGCAAATTGCGTAAGAAACCGGTTTGTGAAAGTCCTGAAGAGGATAGTCCTGATTCAGAAGAGGAAGAGGAAGGTTATTATTCAGTCCCTCGTTTAGAGTTTGTGAGCGAGTCTCTCAAAGTCCATACTTCCGAAGTGGCACAACCTAGGAAGGAGGATGTTGCCCAATCTTTGAGAGCAGACTTACCAATTGAAATGCCGGAGTCACCAGAGGAAGACTTACCTGTAAGTTCTGAAGTCCAACCTGAGGGAGAAGAAGTTGCTGACTTAACCCAAGCAACTGCCTTGGAGGAGCAAAACCCAAGTGTTAATGGGGAATCTTCCATTCCAAGGCCCAGTTCAGTTGGAAATGAACCAAATGATGCTGAAATTGTGGAAACCGACACCGAACCCATTGAGTTAGTGGGTTCAGGAAATGAGTTGAGGAGGTCTGTTTGAGCAAGAGAGAAGCCCAAAATCTTGACTTACCCTAAATTGGGAAACCCTTTGATAACTATAGTGCAGTCCCTCCTTCAAGGCCTGAATGAAGCCTTTTCAGAGTCCCTGCAAGATTGTTCCCCTACGAATCTATTCGCAGCACAGGATTGTGCAGCTGCTGGTGACCTGCAAAGGGACTTGCATGGTTTTAGGAGGGGAGGGTGTAACCCAGGCTCAAAAACCTTTGTAGCCTAAGTTAGGTTAAACACAGTCAAGCTAAATAGCTAAATTATGCTAGAAGAACAATAAAGAAATATTAAATATAATATTAATATGAGATGAGTGAATAATTGAAATAAGAGCTCTGATTAGTTCTTAGATTCCGCATTGCGCATGCGAATAGCCAATCAAGTCTAAGTGGGTCAAGCTGACTCCGCCCTGATATATACTGCAATGAGACGAAAGTGCGCAGAACAGAGCAGAGCAGAATGTGAAAAGGAAATCCGCGAACTAAAAGTTACTAGAAGTTGTCGGAAACCTCGATTTAGTTTCATTTTGAGAAATAGCGAAATTAAGAGAGAACAAGCTTTGTAAACCTCTACAGATATCTCATTGAGAAATCGCTCACTTACATTGCATTGATTTTGTAATCCGTTGTTCGCGTTGAGAATTCGGTGGAGTAGGCCGTACTGCGTCATCCATGAGGAAACTGGAAAAGAACAAAGAAATTGCCATTTATACACAAGGGAATCGGTGAGTTAGTGAAGAATTATATGTTTGTTCATCATATATGTGAAATGTAACGATTCAATGGTGTATTGATGTAGTTAAAGGGAGAAATGTTCCGTAAATGTATACGTTGTTATAGGAAATGATGTATAGAGTGTTAAAAGATGTGTAAGTTATCGACATGTATGTGAATGCTGATTTATTAAGAGCCTTGTTCTGTGTGTATGCACAGGCCAGTTTTTTTTTGGATATTTAGAGTCTAGAGTTTGGATCTCTTCACTTCGTTAAGATGGCGAGCCAACCATAAATGGAAACATCTACCCGTCGTCTTTGCTAACGTCGGTGTCTTTTTCCGCTTTCTACAAAGCAATTTCGTCAGCTTTTGAGGTTTGAAACACCTGACACTTTTCTTTTGAACACTGGACTACTGAACACTAAGGATTTGAAACTGAGGAATCACAATTTGTCAATGTTCGAATTTGCAATTTGCTGAACTGTGAATACGAGAGTCGATTATACTGAACCGATGCACATTTATACAAATCCTGTTTTGTAAAAGGAGAAAGAAGTGTTACAGTGGGTTTTGTAATTGTGCAACTGACACGAGAACTGCATTTGAGTTGTTTTATTTTTCTTGTTGTTATTGTTGTTTATTTTGTTTTGTACAATGATGTAAACAATTTCCAATTAGTGAATTTCCTTTTTTCTAATTTTCACTTCTCTATATAAAGATTTGCATTTATATTTCATGTGTATGCATGCCTGCCTCTCACGAGTTTTAGTTTTCTTCTGATTGGCCTAAATCGAATTACAATACAATCCACAATAATCACAAAGCTAGAGTGAATTGTTGTTTTCCTTTATTCATGTATTAACCCCTCTGCTTAAATCCCATAATGGGGGTTACAGATGTCATTAGGAAGCATGGCATTACCTTTCACTGTTACGCTGATGATACTCAGCTCTATATTTCCTTGCGCCCTGACGAAACCTACCAATTCTCAAAATTAACAGAATGCGTAGCTGATATAAAAAATTGGATGACTAGTAATTGCCTACAACTAAATTCAGAAAAAACAGAGATTCTAATTATTGGACCAAAAACTTCAGCACATAATAACCTAGAATACTGTCTAACACTTGATGGCTGCTCTGTTAAGTCGTCTTTGTCAGTTAGGAACCTCGGTGTGCTCTTTTATACCAATCTTTTATTTGAAAGCCACATTTCTAGCATATGTAAAACCGCATTCTTCCATCTTAAAAATATATCTATATTGCAACATATGCTCTCAATGACAAATGCGGAACAGCTAGTTCATGCGTTTATGACCTCAAGACTAGATTACTTTAAGGCACTACTGGGTGGTTGCCCGGCTCGCGTGATAAACAAATTACAGCTGGTCCAAAACGCAGCTGCTAGAGTCCTTACTAGAACCAGGAAGTATGAACATATTAGCCCGGTTCTGTCAAAACTACACTGGCTCCCTATTAAACATCGTATAGATTTTAAAATCTTGCTAATTACTTACAAAGCATTAAATGGCTTAGCTCCCCAGTACCTGAGTGAGCTCTTAATGCATTATAGTCCTTCGCATCTATTACGATCTCAGAATTCTGGCCAGTTGTTAATACCTAGAATATCAAAATCAACCGCAGGCGGTAGATCCTTTTCCTATTTGGCACCTAAACTCTGGAACAATCTTCCTAGCATTGTTCGGGAAGCAGACACACTCTGTCAGTTTAAATCTAGACTTAATCTATTTAACCTGGCATACACATGACGCACTATAAACTTTTGTCTTCATATCCGTTAAAGGATTGTTAGGCTGCATAGATCAGGTCAGCCGGAACCGGGAACACTTCCTATAACACCAGATGTACTCGGTATATCAGAAGAAGAATAGCGTCTACGCTAATTTTTTTGTCTCTCTGCTTATCCCGAGTTAAATTGGTAATATGATTAGTAGTGTGATTACAAATCGGTTTAATGACCTGTAACTCTGCCTGGGTATCGGACAAGTATTCAATGTTGGCCAGAGGAGAACTGGCCCCCCGACTAAGCCTGGTTTCTCCCAAGGTTTTTTTCTCCATTTGTTGGAGTTTTGGTTCCTTGCTGCTGTTGCCTTTGGCTTGCTTAAGTTGGGGACACTTGCTTGATATTCAGCAGTGTTTTTGATATGCCTGCATTGGCGCCGTTATATGCAAACTGACCTAAGCCGGACGATTACGTCACTGTTTTCTGCAGTGCTGCTATACCTAAATTAACTAGACTAATAACTACTGATATTTGCAACGGAATGAATCAATAATATATAGAATAAGCTGCACAATGACACCATTTTCTTATTAATGTAAAGCTGCTTTGCCACAATTTGTATTGAAAAAAGCGCTATATAAATAAAGATGACTTGACTTGACTTGACTGTATCTGTACCTTGACAAAGGTTGAACAACTGGTCGTGGATGGATAGAGCAGAATCCATCTGACCGAATACCTCCTTGAAGGGAGTAGTGATCTGCTGGATGATCTCCGCTTGGGCCTACAGTACTTTGCATCGTTAGTTTGGTCTGGTCTTCTGTCATGAAGAAAAGGCAGCCAAGAGGCGTAAAAATTAAACTCTTTATTTCATTTAAGTCTTCATTTCAGGAAAGCAGGCAAAGCAGAGCAGAAATGCAAATTTATGTAAAAGCCGGGAACACACCAAGCCGTTACCAACGAACTAGTGGCGATGAAAACAGTGCGCGATGTTGGCTCACATTGGCAACATCTAGTTCCAAAGTTGCCCTGACACACCAAACCAAGGCTCGAAACCCAACTGTCATCTGGCATATGCGTGCTATGCCTGCATATAAAGGCATGTATACAAACCATAAACAAAGGAGCACTTTGAAATATTTTAAAATATTCATGCATTCGAGGGCTCAGGTAAGATGATGTAAAATTAGAACAACCTTCTGTCTGTGTCGTCATAAATTATTTGCTTACTTTCATAACTTTTGCTCATATTCTCGTGAACTGATTCGTTTGTTATACTGAACAGCCAATCAGGGTTCTCTACCTTAATGTCGAACCGGCCAAAAAAAAAAAATCTTCAGGCAGAAGATAGGATCAGGATCTGAAGGTAGGTAACAGGTAAGCAGCTAGGTGAGTTTGTGTAGTTATGCAAAGAGACAAAGTGGTGGAGCGTACACAGGGTTCCAAACTAATTTTTCCACTGTTTGCACTGGTGTTACCAACTTTCTCAGTTGGTCGCACCAGCACATGATTTGGTCGCACTTTTTTTTTTTTACATTTTTTGCTACAACATCGAATTAATCACTGCATGCGTGATGAATAGTCCTCTTTGTCTTAAACATATTAAATCACAGTGGCTGATGACTGATATAAATCTGATATTTTTATTTATTTAAATCTGATATTTAATAAATTAGAAATATTAAAAGTATGATAATTAAATTAATTAATATACATAAAGCCTTAATAATTAAATATAAAACCTAATATACACTCACCTAAAGGATTATTAGGAATACCATACTAATACTGTGTTTGACCCCCTTTTGCCTTCAGAACCGCCTTAATTCTACGTGGCATTGAGTCAACAAGGTGCTGAAAGCATTCTTTAGAAATGTTGGCCCATATTGATAGGATAGCATCTTGCAGTTGATGAAGATTTGTGGGATGCACATCCAGGGCACGAAGCTCCCGTTCCACCACAACCCAAAGATGCTCGATTGGGTTGAGATCTAGTGACTGTGGGGGCCATTTTAGTACAGTGAACTAATTTTCATGTTCAAGAAACCAATTTGAAATGATTTGAGCTTTGTGACATGGTGCATTATCCTGCTGGAAGTAGCCATCAGAGGACGGGTACATGGTGGTCATAAAGGGATGGACATGGTCAGAAACAATGCTCAGGCAGGCCGTGGCATTTAAAGCATTTGTATTTAGATGCCCAAAGTGTGTCAAGAAAACACCTCCCACACCATTACACCACCACCAGCAGCCTGCACAGTGGTAACAAGGCATGATGGATCCATGTTCTCATTCTGTTTACACCAAATTCTGACACTACCATCTGAATGTCTCAACAGAAATCGAGACTCATCAGACCAGGCAACATTTTTCCAGTCTTCAACTGTCCAATTTTGGTGAGCTCGTGCAAATTGTAGCCTGTTTTTCCAATTTGTAGTGGAGATGAGTGGTACCCGGTGGGGTCTTTAGCTGTTGTAGCCCATCCGCCTCAAGGTTGTGCATGTTGTGGCTTCACAAATGCTTTGCTGCATACCTCGGTTATAACGAGTGATAATTTCAGTCAAAGTTGCTCTTCTATCAGCTTGAATCAGTCGGCCCATTCTCCACTGACCTCTAGCATCAACAAGGGATTTTCGCCCACAGGACTGCCGCATTCTGGATGTTTTTTCCCTTTTCACACCATTCTTTGTAAATCCTAGAAATGGTTGTGCATGAAAATCCCAGTAACTGAGCAGATTGTGAAATACTCAGACCGGCCCGTCTGGCACCAACAACCATGCCACGCTCACCTAAATGCATTGAAGCAACTGCCATGTGATTGATTGATTAGATAATTGAATTAATTAGAAATTGAACAGGTGTTCCTAATTATCCTTTAGGTGAGTATATGTATATACTAGACACTAGAGGGCACTTCACCTCGGACTCTCACTCACTTTCCACAATGCACTACACACCCATTCACTCACACAAGTGCAATACATTTCCCAGAAGCCTTGTTCCCTGTCACTAATCACTCCAGTCAGCTGCAGCACATTAACACACACACACACACCACAAAGTTTTTGTTATGTTTTACTGCTCAAAGGAACGACACAGACGACCATTTCACTGCAGAGTCTTTACTGCTGCATGCTTAGAATTCGCTCTCGCGTTTACACTGCCTTGTTGCTCCAACCAGCACTCAACATACGGAGAAACTACCGTAATGCATGGTATAGATCGGCATGAACAATATATTACATATCCTCCCCCGTAGATTTTAACTTCATAACAATGCAAACAATTTGCAACAATGTGACTACAGTTTATGTCCCACATAACAAACTTTGAATACACATGGTTAGAACTTCTTAGGATAAAGAACCAACAATCAGTCAATACTACAGATCTAATCTGTTAGGTGCTTTTCTCTGTCGAAGTGGATATCTTCTTTCAGAACTGGGGACTGTCCCTGTTTCCACTGGAACAGATGACTGGCTAACACTGGAACTGCCCTTAACACTCACATCAGGAGCAAAATCATTTGCCATGGTACTTTCCATAGCATCGGTTCTGTCCTGCACATTAGATGACAGCAGATGATCCACATGTACCTTCACACTACGATCTCTGACTTGCACTTGATATGTGAGAGGTCCATGCTTGAACAAGACTACTCCTGGAAACCAACTTTGGTCTGAGTGTCGACAGTTCCGCACAAGGACCCTCTGGCCAACCTCAAAAGATCTGAGCTTCCTGGAAGGTGTGTCGTGAGCACTTTTTTGCTGTGCTTGGTGTTTGAGAACAACAGCAGATGTATCTGGCTTTAGCAGTGTGAGACGGATACGAGGCTGTCTTTTCAGAAACAGTTCAGCAGGTGTTCGTTCTGTTACTGTATGGGGAGTGTTTCGGTAGGTTAACAGGAAACGAGCCAGGCGTAGATGAGGTGCCACAGATTGTGCTCGTAACCTTTCCCATGCCTTTTTGAAGGTTTGCACCACCCGCTCGGCTTGACCATTTGTGGCTGGATGATATGGAGGAGACAGAACATGACGCACACCATTATTCCTTAGGAACTCCTCAAACTCCCTGGAGGTGAATGGTGGGCCATTGTCCGATACCAGCTCTTTTGGGAATCCGTAGGAAGCCCAGAGATGACGCAAGAGGTTTTTAGTCTTTTCTGCATTGGTCAGCTGAGTAGGAAAGATTTCCACCCATTTCGAATGAACATCCACAATCACCAAAAAGTGTTGCTTGTCTATTTCCGCATAGTCTATGTGAATGCGCTCCCAGGGTGTTGTTGCCCAGGACCATGGGTGAAGAGGGGCACAGGGTGGTTGGTTTCGCCCCAACTCACATGGAGCACATTTACTTACAAAGTTCTGGATGTCTTGGTCGAGACCCGGCCACCATAGGTATCCTCTTGCCAATGCTTTCATTCTTATTATGCCTGGATGTCCCTCATGCAGCTCAGACAACAGTCTTACCCTATACTTTGGAGGAATGATCACTCTTGAGCCCCACAGAATACAGCCCTGGTCTGTTGAGAGCTGGTCTTTCCTTACAAGGAATGGTTTCAAGTGCTCATCTGTGACATGATTTGGCCATCCTGACAGAGTTAGGTCCAACACTTTTGATAGCAAAGGATTCCTCCTTGTTTCCGTGGCAATGTCCCTTGCACAGATGGGCAGTTCATCTAGGTGTGAGACTTGAAACACAGTCTCTTCTTCCCCCCTGTAGAGGTTGTTTCGCACGGCAATCTGGACAATGCATCCGCGTTTGCGTGATCAGAAGAGCATCTATACTCTATGACATAATCATAGGCCAGCAAGGTCAAAGCCCACCGTTGCATACGGAGAGCAGCAAGTGTTGGAATGGCAGACTTCGGACCTAGGATCGCAAGAAGAGGTTTATGATCAGTTAGCAGATGGAACTTGCGGCCATACAGATACTTGTGAAACTTTTTCACTCCAAAGACTATGCTCAGGGCCTCTTTCTCAATCTGCGCATAGTTTTTTTCACTTGCTGTCAGAGTCCTTGATGCAAAAGCAATGGGGTGTTCTTCCCCTGAAGGTAGTACATGAGAGATAACCGCACCGACGCCATAGGGTGAGGCATCACAGGCGAGTCTCAGCGGCTTCTTGGGATCATAGTGAGCTAACCACTTACTTGACAACAGGTGTTGTTTACAGGCGTTGAAAGCTTGAGCACATTGTGAAGACCATTGCCAATTCACATTAGCCTGTAACAATCGGTGGAGTGGGTGTAACAATGTGGAAAGATTTGCCACAAACTTTCCATAGTAGTTCAGAAGCCCCAGGAAGGATCTTAATTCTGAGATATTTGTCGGAGCCGGGGCCTTCACAATTGCTTCCACCTTACTCTCCGTTGGATGCACTCCTTTTTCATCAATCTTGAATCCCAAGTACTCCACAGAGTTACAGAAGAATTCACATTTTGATTTCTTCACTCTTACTCCATGTTGTTGTAGACGTGACAACACTTTGTCCAGTACTACCAAATGTTTCTCAGAAGATGGCGCAGAGACCAAAATATCATCCATAAAACACACTACATGTTGAAGTCCCTGTAGGATTTGATCCATTGTGTGTTGAAAAATTGCAATAGCTTGAAATAGCTCTTTGTGTTTCTCCAGTACATTCGAGAGAGAAGGAACACTCACTGGTGTCATATGTCTCAAGCTGAAGATCTCCTTCCAGTTTAGGGATATTTTCTGGAGCCAGTTACGTCCCAGCAATGGTGGTTTGTCTCCTTTGACCACAATCAATGGAAGTGAACACTGTTGTCCCCCATATGTGACTGGAACCTTTATCACACCCAACACAGGGATTTTGTCTCCAGTGTACGAGGCCAAATGATGGAGGTCGGGTGCAACATACAGTCCTTTAATTTGTCTCTATAGATATGCTCTGGGATCAAAGACAAAGAGGCTCCTGTGTCAAGTTGCATGCTAACTGTTGTGCCATTTAGTTGAAGATCAATATAGATGCCATCTGCCTTGTCTTGTGCAGTGTAGACAGTGAAAAGCTCAAACATATCATCATCATCCACTGCACACTGATTCTCAGATATGTCTGCTGCCACATATTGAGCTTTGTCTAGCCGCTGTGATTTGTGATTCTTGCATACTCGCTGCAAGTGGCCAATTTTTTCACAGTTGTGGCATTTCTCATTACGATAACGACATTTTGTGGGATGATGGTTGCCTCCCCCACAGCGGTAACAATTGCTTCTATGCTTGGAAAAAGGTTGCTGCTGGACCCCTTTTTTAGTAAAGTATTGAGAGTTTCCCCGTCCTCTGTATTTTTCTCTGCCTCCACCAAAATTTTGCACCTTATGCACACTTGAGTCCTTTATGGTTACCTGAGCACTCAGCTGCTTGGTGTCCTTTGTCGCTAATTCTAATGCAAGAGCAACATCGCAAGCTTTCTTGAAAGTAAGGTCCTTTTCTGACAGTAACCTTCTGTGATAAACTTCACCTGCAAGTCCACAGACAAATTTGTCTCGGAGAGCATCATCCAGAAATGTTCCAAACTCACATGAACTTGCCAGACGTTTTAATGCCAGAATGTAATCAGATATTGTTTCGTCAGGACTTTGGTTTCGTTGATAAAATCTGAAGCGTTCTGCAATCAAAATTGGCTTGGGCTTGAAATGATCAGAAAGGGTCTGAGTAATTTCCTGGTATGAAAAATCAATCACTTTTGCTGGCTCAAGTAGACTTTTCAAGAGGGCATATTCGACTGGTCCCAAAACACTCAGGAAAACATCTGCTTTTTTTCCACTGTCAATTTCATTTGCTGCAATCCATCGTTCAAATCTCTCCAAATAGGTTTCAAATTCCTCTTTTGTACTGTCAAACTCAGGCACTCGTCCTATTGTGGCCATTTTTCTTTCTTTTTTTTTTTTATCTGCAAATTATTCAAATTAGTCTTTCTATTTTTCTCTCTTATTGATTAATTTTTTTTTTTTTTCCAATACATAGTTAATTCCGTGCAGTAAACGTCAACAGACCGACTGTTACCGTTGTGGCTGTTGTAATCATTTCATCCTCTAGATGTCACCCTACTCCCACAAGCTCCGCATGTGACTGTCGCCGTCTCTGTGCACTTTTGTTTGACTCACGAACAGTTTTCTTTCCTCTTCTACACCGCTGTTTTCTTCGGATTTTTCCTTGCTCATTCTATGCACTGGGTCTTCCGAAACCACCTCGTCGCCACTGTTATGTTTTACTGCTCAAAGGAACGACACAGACGACCATTTCACTGCAGAGTCTTTACTGCTGCATGCTTAGAATTCGCTCTCGCGTTTACACTGCCTTGTTGCTCCAACCAGCACTCAACATACGGAGAAACTACCGTAATGCATGGTATAGATCGGCATGAACAATATATTACAGTTTTGAGCTAGATTCCATGGCAATTCCGAGCGTTTATTCCTGTGCTTGTTTTCCCGGTTCTGTTTTTGCCTGTTCCCTGTTTCCCGATCATACTCTGCCTGTCCTTGGATTTACTGCCGGTTTCCTCGATTCTGATTATCCCCATATACCTGTTTGCCCCTGTATTGACCACTGCCTGTTTGTCTATGTTGTTAATAAAGCTGCGCTTGAATTTCAACCCACGGTCTCCTCGCTACAGAAAACTTCGGCAAACAAGATCCAGCGGCTTTCATCAACGTTCCAGTCAGTATGGATTACTTCGAACAGTTCTTGTGGCTTTAACAAGGAGATTCATCAATTGAGGATTATGTTTCCAAATTCTGTGAGTTATTGGATCATGTCCCTTACGATGAATCCCTGTTAAAACATTTGTTTCATCGGGGATTGAACGAGTCTTTGAAGATCTGCCTCCCCGATGCTGACTTTAATTGCTCTCTTAAGGACTTTATAGACTATGCACTGCTTTTGTCTGTGTCACCATTCACTGTGGGAGAAGCTGAGCCTGAACGTGCACAAAAACCAGTTCAGTCAGCCTCGAATCCGCCTCATTCAGTGTGTAATGAACAATTCTGCCCTGTGATTCCCACACCTGAGTTCATTCACAATATGGCGGTCACCACTAAACCTGTGCACAAAATAGCAGATGGTCCAGAGTGACAACACACCGCCGCTGTTCGTCCAGAGTCACAGCACGCCGCAGGTGTTCATCCAGAGGCAAGTCAAGTTGACTTGTGTGACTTGACTTAGTTCACATTGATTTAGGGTGACTTGACTTTGTTCACATTGATTTAAGGTGACTTGACTTAGTTCACATTGATTTAGGGTGACTTGACTTAGTTCACATTGGAACTAAGTCACCCTACATCAACATGAGTCAACTCAAATCATCGTAAATCACTGTGAATCAAGCCAAGTCATTGCAGATCACTGTGAACCAAGTCAAGTCACCACCGAACATCTCCAACCCCGACGTAAGCGCAAGCTGTGCCATAAAAAGGCCGCTTCAACGCTCCACGAACCTGCTCCAATGCCTCACAAACCCACTCCAGTGCCCCATGAGCCTGCTCCAGCTCTCCACGAGCCAGCTCCAACTCTCCACGAACCCACTCCATCGATCCGTGAGCACATTCCCTACCCGGGCACCACCGCAGCTCCAGGTCCTCACTCACCTAAGCGAATGGTTCAAGCCACGCCTACCCAGCAGCCAAAGGTTCAAGCCACGTCTGCCCAGCAGCCAAAGGGTCAAGCCACACATGCCCAGCAGCCAAAGGGTCAAGCCACGCCTGCCCAGCAGCCAAAGGTTCAAGCCACGCCTGTCCAGCCTCAGACGGCTAATGTCACACCTGTTCAGCCTCAGACGACTAATGTCATGTCTGTCCAGCCTCAGACAGCTAACTTCACGCCTGTTCAGCCTCAGACTGCTCATGTCACGCCTGTCCAGCCACCAGCGACAACTCATGTCACACCTGTCCAGCCGCCAGCAAATGCTCACATCACACCTGAGCTGCTAGAAGATGCAGCTTTGCCCATGATAGCGATGGCTATTTTGTGTGTGTGAGCTGCACACACAGCAGTTCCAGCCCCTGAGCCTCCAGAAGAGACCAGTCTGAAACAGTCCGAATATAAACACTTATTATAGGCGTACCGCAGTGATTCAGGATAAAACAAAAACACGGTTTGGAAAATGGATTCATGATGTACTCGTTCATTATATACATTTTGTTCATTTTGAAAACAAAACAGTTACGGACGGCAGTAACTGCTGATTCCTCGTTCTGTTACACACGCGCAAATAACATGATTGTGCACTCGCACAAATGTGACCACATACAATTTTAACTCGCACACCCTCAAAAAATGGTCGCAGTCTGGAACCCTGGTACAGGGTAGGCTACTTTTGAAGGGTGTCTTGATGAGGGCGTGCAGGTGCAGGTGATTAGTATTCCGGTGATTGTGAACGAGTGGGCGGATGTGGTGTTGATGGCTGGATTGTTGGTGTAACTGAGTTTGTGACAAGTGGTCTTTTTAACCATTTTAATAACAATAGTTGAAAAATGTCTCCCAGCTCATTTGAGTTTAATATGCGACAAAATCACTATAGGATTCACTGTAGGGTTCAAATTTGGATTCTGACCATTCTGACCTTTGGGCAGGAGCATCGGCTTGTTTTTATGAAGGTAAATCAGTAGCAAAACTCCAGAGCTTGAAGATATGAATTTGAGAACTTGTACTATAAATATTTGTACTTGTACTTTAAAATTTACACTCACGGCTCTAATGTGAAAACCTGTAAAATAAAAATCTGCACTCGCAGACAATAGTCACAACTGTATTCTGAATTTGAAGTTGCAGAAAAGTAGTCACAAATGTGTAAAATGCCAGAAATACAATGACAGACACAAACTTGTAGAACATATTTGTTCTTATTCTTACATTCAAATTCGCAGTACAACCTCAAATAGGCTCTTGCAACTATTTTCGCGATATGTCTGATGCGTAACTAACTTGTGCACTTGCAGCAAGAGAAAGGGGGAGTCATTTTATTGGTTGGCGCCTAGCCAATGAAATTGGACTTCTTTTCTACACGATGACGTCATGACACCCTCAGCCCCACGTTCACGGCATCTAATGATCAGACGGTAAGGGTTTTATAATTAGAAATTAATTTAGCAGACATTAAATGAATAAATGTTTATTTAATCTATTTATTTACCTTATTTGTTGAAAATGGTAAAACATTTACTTTTCACCATCTTGCACATCTTTCATTGACTCAAATAAAAATGTTCTCTGCCTCTGTCTATACTGATTCTCTCTAACTGATGAGCAAAAAGAAAATAAAAATAAAAGTGATTTTTTTCAACAGAAAATGTTGGAGGTTGTTTACCTATCCAGCTGAAGAATTAACAAGGAGCAGTGAGGAGATTGTTTTCATACACATTTAGTCAGATGTGCCTTTGTAATGCAATCAGTAGACATATAATCATTCCTGCTCCACTTGAGCACTTTTGGGATAACAGTGAATCAAAGGAAGAGCGCTGGACTCTTTTCCATCCCTCTTATCCACACACTCCCTCTTTCTCCATGTATAGTGTTGTATTGATTGCTGCATTTAGCTGAGTTTTAGCATGTTTTTAAACTCACTCCAACCGTCAGGCCCAGGAGATGCTTTACTCTTCGAACATGTCACACATATTCCTACCACATACATCTGTATTTACAGGAGCATTTTGACCAGAAGAATCTGTTTCCTACTGAATCGATTAACTGGAAATGCTGCTGTGCGTACTCAATGTGAGTGATCTAAATTGTTTCTTTTTGTTTAAAGGAATAGCCTATTTGATCAAATGGCAGCAAAATGAATCTAACCCAAAATGTGGTCTTCTTTGTTGTCTGTCTTTGTCACCATGAGCCACTTATTTATACAGAAAAAAAAACAACTATCTGGCTGACATTAACCAACCATAGTTTGTTTTGTTACTTTGTGTCATTTAGATATCTGAAGTAGACTTCATTTCCATTTATACTGAGGCATTTACCAGACTCTTTTATTTCAAGTGGCTAACATTGCATTCAGCATACACAGCAAATTATTTTTTTAATATTTACAGAAAAAAATTTACAAATGCTACAAAACTTTGTTACCTTATACTTGAAAAACTGTAAATGGTTTAACATCACATTATTCTGTATGCAATTTTACTGTAAAATATTGTCAAATGTATGGTCTAAAAAACAACAACTATGAATTACTGAGAGGAATTTTCTTAAAAGAACGGCAATTTGACATTTCCAGAAGTCCCTGCATGCATGAAACATTGCATTTGATTTTATTTTATATGAATAATTTTGTTTCTTCTCATTTTTGATGTCATACTTTACAGCTGTGGCAAAAAGTATAGGCAGTAACGTAAACTGAGCTGGAGACCTGGAAGCCCAAGGTGGATCCAAGCTACTGAACTAATGAGAACTCAGAAAAAATGTGAAACAGGGAAAACTTAAAACTTAATCATGATCGTTACACCAATATGTTATTGTCACAATTACATTAGGTTTGGTTTAGTTTTCTGTTTTTGTGTTCATTTAATGTCTGCATGTCTATGTGTTGCCATGGTTTCTGATTTGATTGTATTATCCTGTTCACCTCATTAGCCTATGTATTTAAGTTCCTGTGTTTGTATCCTCATGTGTCAAGCATTGTCAGTATTATGTGGTTATTCTACTTTTATCTGTGTTTGTTATGTGAATATTTACTATTAAAGATTATTTAGTATCTTAATTCTTATCGTTGTGTTTTGGACTTGTTGTGACAGCAATACACTCTATTTATTTACATTAAATTTTTGACAACCACTGCTGTAACCTTACATTTAAGAGGAAATTTAGCAGGAATTGAACCCATAACATTAGTGTTAATACTAGCAAAGTATTTAAGCTACAGAAACAACTTAAATCAAATAATAGCTTGGCATAAACTTAAGAAAATGATCCTAAAAAAGTATAATAAATGAAAAGGACCACAAGGACTTAAGTTCAATCCAGTTACATTCCAATTTTGTGGAAATACATGTGGGCCTGGCACAGATGTTAAATATCTAATAAAGAAATGTTCTCTTCACCAGTCAGGACGGACATTCACTTTTGCTCTGTTGTTCCTTTTTCTTCCCCAAAATTTATTTACAACTTCTGTTGTAAAAGTGTTTTCTTGGAAAAATCTCTGCATTATTGCTGGGCAGCGTCTCAGCTAAATTACCACTAATTACCTGAGCTGTAGCCAGCACATTATCATCACCTTAACAATCAGGACAAATGGTGCTAAAAGAGGAGGAAAAAAACTATCTGGCTGTGACTTTAGCTATTGTGGGAAAACAGCCTCTGGAAAATCTCCAAATAGGCTTGTCAGTAAAATTTATTTTAAAGGCACAGCTAACTCTTAATGTTTTTGAAGGGGGTCTTATGCATTCATTAAACAGTCTGCCATCCCAGGATGATCTAAGCCAAGTGAATAAGGGAAAGTGTAATGTGGAATTTATTATGATGAGGGTAAGGTGACATAGAAGAGCAGAGAGATGTTACAGCATCTGCTTTCAGTCGTCTGCTGTCACTTACGCACAGAGGGAATCTGCTCTCAGACTGAAAGCGCAGCAGGTCACTAGGACACATACTTTGAGGATAAATGAAAGGACGACATGGTGACAATGGATTCTCTGTTTTTTGAAAGCATTCTGAAATGTCAACCGAGTTCCTTTGTCTTACAACAATATCAGTGTAAATCATTACTCACAGCTAAATGCATTTACTGATCCAGAGGAGGATTTTTTTTGCTCAGTAGATGTTTAATTAGTATCAACTTTGTCTAACATTGTTCCCCTTATATTGCTTTGGAGAAACTGAAATAAATTAGAAATTTCAATATACATAATTTACACAGAGGCTCTGTGTAAGGCCACTTATGTCCTGATTTCTTCAAGGAGAACGGTGTCTGGGTAGGTAAGCTTGGAAATAAGCTTGCACAATTAACATATGAATATAATAGGTGATGACAGAAAATCATATGGAGAGCTGCAGCTTTTATTTCTGCTGCAAGACCACACCGAATGCAATGAGTGAAATCAGGAATGGTGAGAGAACATTGTGCTCAGTACGATTTTCATCTTCAAACCAAACTTAGAACTTCAGTCGATAAAGTTTAAATCCTGTCTGGAGTGCTTCCCATAATGTTCACGCATTAAGTCAGTAGGCAGAGAGTAGATGGTCTTTTGTGGTTGTTCGAACACATTTGATCACATGAGTGTCTACACTACGAATCTGGTCGAATTTGTTTTTGACAACCCCTGAAGTGGTCGGAAGTGGACAAGCTCAAAACTTTTTAGATCCAGTTTACATCTGTATTTAACATCGTTCACTTGTGATGGGATTGACAAAAATGCTTCTTAATAACAGGTGAAAACAGCTTCAGAGTAATCACCCCTTTTTTCTCCCTCATTCTTCATCTGCAAGTGTGAATTCACAAACAATTTTACAACAAAAAACTGGACACAAAGCAGCAGATCCTCTTCATATTTTTGTTTGTGACATAACAATGTGCACAAACTACCTATTAAGGTACACATGAATGCATGGGTGAAAATTCAACATTGCACAGCCATTACCACAATGCCTATTGGTTAATCTGGAATTTGTTTGAAAAGTGAATTATGCATAGAAACAACCATAAAGAAACTGTTAAACTATGCAAATTACCTGTCACCAGAGCTGTGACCACCTCTGACAACACCATTCAAAAAAGGTTAAAAAGGTTCTCTTTGAGAGTAAGACGTTAGTTGTAAATTGTCATTGTAAAATTTGTTGAATAAAATTGGTTGTTGTAAATCATTGTAAAAATTCTATCATGAAACTAAGCTGTTGAAGCACTAAAAAGTGAAACAAGGAAATTCTGCTAGAAGGGAATTTTTTGGAGCTTGGAAACAGCAACAATGAACAATGAACTAAGCCATTAAGATCATCTTCCGCATCTTACACAAGTTTCTCACTCACCATTGTCAGGTTGCTGGGTGGGAGCAGCTCCAGCGAAGTATGAGCTGCTCACACAGAGCGGAGCAGAAAGTGAGTGTAGCACCCCGAGCTCCGCCACAATAAGACTGGGAGTTGGGGCAGCGCTCATAACTGAAGCCTTACAAGGGTAAGACGGATCTAAGGATGTCATTATCACAAGGAAGGCTTTGGGATAGATCCTTCACTGGCCGGGGGCCGATCATGAGTGGTCAAACATCTCAGGGTCTGTGGTGGGGCCATCATCTTTCCTGGCACATAATCCAGTTGGAGACCTGAGAGGCCACCATGTGTTGGCCCATACAGACAATACAGTGGTGGTCTCATATATAAATCATCAAGGGGTCTGTGCTCGTGCCCAATGTGCAAGTTGGCACACCAGATCCTCTTGTGGGCCCGAGGGAAACTGTTATCACTCAGAGCTGTTTATATCCCAGGGCATCTGAACCAGGAGCAGACATCCTGTCAAGGCAGGGGCTGAGGCCCGGGGAGTGTAGACTTCACCCTGAGGTGGTGGACCTGGTGGTGGTCCTGTGGGAGCACTTTGAGAAAGCAGAAGCGGATCTGTTAGCGTCTCGAGACACGATTCACTGTCCAATGTTTTACTCCCTCATGTATCTAGCCCATCTCTGCAGGGCACTCTGCTTTTCGCTGAGAAGACGAGCAGTGGCCTGCGCTCAAGGGGGTACAGGAACTGTGGCGACGGGACGTACGTCTCCCTTCCCTCCCTTCTGGGAACGAGAGTTACATACGTAACTGAGATGTTCCCTTTAAGTCGGTCACGTTCGATGTACGTCAGAACTGAACTCATGAATTGGTATCCCTAATAAAACACCACAGTTACTGACCCCCTCCAGCACCCAGCGTAAACCATAGCATCCCGGCGCGCACTTGGGATGGAGAAGGACCTGAACTTACACTAGGGAAGTCTACTGCTGTTCAGCATGACCCATACAGTAAGACTTGGATAACACTGGGAAACCGTGCCCACCGGGGACGCTGCGAAGACTACAACCTACCTGTAGGAAGGGGTTATATGGGAAGCACATATGGACTGGTCGAGTGCAGTGCACATATGAAGTCCCTGGGATGGCTCCAGCCTAAGTTTGGAGGAGACACATCTGGCAGGGACAGCAAAGCAGACTCTGGTGCGGTAAAGTCAAGTCAAGTCAAGTCATCTTTATTTATATAGCGCTTTTTACAATGCAAATTGTGGCAAAGCAGCTTTACATTAATAAGAAAATGGGGTCATTGTGCAGCTTATTCTATATATTATTGATTCTTTCCGTTGCAAATATCAATAGTTATTAGTCTAGTTAATTTAGGTATATCAGCACTGCAGAAAACAGTGACGTAATCGTCCGGCTCGGCTCAGTTCACATACAACGGCGCCAATGCAGGCATATCAAAAACACTGCTGATTATCAAGCAAGTGTCCCCAACTTAAGCAAGCCAAAGGCAACAGCGGCAAGGAACCAAAACTCCAACAAATGGAGAAAAAAACCTTGGGAGAAACCAGGCTTAGTCGGGGGGCCAGTTCTCCTCTGGCCAACAGTGAACACTTGTCTGATACTCAGGCAGAGTTACGGGTCATTAAACCGATTTGGAATCGCAACAGTCAAAATATTTAATCTAGTTCTAGTTTAAGATCTTTTTGATCACGCCGGTATGGGACGGTTTGTTGGGATATGTGCCACTGGCTGATGAGTCGGTAAGGTCTTAACAAAGGATGGGCTAGTTAACACAGTCTCCGCCGACACCACAGGCCACATTGCTGCCGCACACAGGCACAGGTTCCCCGTCCGACCCGGACACGGCCCAGATCCAGCCAATCACGTTAATTGGTAAACCTCGGGATAAGCAGAGAGACAAAAAGTTAGCGTAGACGCCATTCTTCTTCTGATGTACCGAGTACATCTGGTGTTATAGGAAGTGTTCCCGGTTCCAGCTGACCTGATCTATGCAGCCTAACAATCCTTTAACGGATATGAAGACAAAAGTTTATACTGCGTCATGTGTATGCCAGGTTAAATAGATGCGTTTTTAGTCTAGATTTAAACTGACAGAGTGTGTCTGCTTCCCGAACAATGCTAGGAAGATCGTTCCAGAGTTTAGGTGCCAAATAGGAAAAGGATCTACCGCCTGCGGTTGATTTTGATATTCTAGGTATTAACAACTGGCCAGAATTCTGAGATCGTAATAGACGCGGAGGACTATAATGCATTAAGAGCTCACTCAGGTACTGGGGAGCTAAGCCATTTAGTGCTTTGTAAGTAATTAGCAAGATTTTAAAATCTATACGATGTTTAATAGGGAGCCAGTGCAGTTTTGACAGAACCGGGCTAATATGTTCATATTTCCTGGTTCTAGTAAGGACTCTAGCTGCTGCGTTTTGGACCAGCTGCAATTTGTTTATCACGCGAGCAGGGCAACCACCCAATAGAGTGTTACAGTAATCTAGTCTCGAGGTCATAAACGCATGAACTAGCTGTTCCGCATTTGTCATTGAGAGCATATGTCGCAATTTAGATATATTTTTAAGATAGAAGAATGCGGTTTTACATATGCTAGAAATGTGGCTTTCAAATGAAAGATTGGTATCAAAGAGCACACCCAGGTTCCTAACTGACGAAGATGACTTAACAGAGCAGCCATCAAGTGTTAGACAGTATTCTAGGTTTTTATGTGCTGAAGTTTTTGGTCCAATAATTAGAATCTCTGTTTTTTCTGAATTTAGTAGTAGGAAATTACTAGTCATCCAATTTTTTATATCAGCTACGCATTCTGTTAATTTTGAGAATTGGTAGGTTTCGTCAGGGCGTGAGGAAATATAGAGCTGAGTATCATCAGCGTAACAGTGAAAGCTAATGCCATGCTTCCTAATGACATCTCCCAAGGGTAACATGTACAGAGTGAAAAGCAACGGTCCTAGAACTGAGCCTTGTGGTATTCCATATTTAACTTGTGATTGAAATGACATCTCTTCGTTTACTACTACAAACTGATAACGGTCAGATAAGTATGATTTGAACCATGCCAATGCAATTCCACTAATTCCAACATAATTTTCTAGTCTATTCAAAAGAATATTGTGGTCGATAGTGTCAAAAGCAGCTGAGGTCTAGTAACACTAATAGAGAGATACAACCATGATCTAATGATAAGAGCAAATCATTTGTAACTCTAATGAGAGCAGTCTCAGTACTATGGTACGGTCTAAATCCTGACTGGAAATCCTCACAGATACCATTTCTTTCTAAGTAGGAACTAAGCTGAGATGATACTGCCTTTTCTAGTATTTTTGACAGAAAAGGTAGATTGGAAATCGGTCTGTAATTGACTAATTCACCAGGATCAAGTTGTGGTTTTTTAATAAGAGGTTTGATAATAGCCTGCTTAAAATTTTTCGGTACGTAACCTAGTGATAAAGATGAATTAATGATCTTAAGAAGAGGATCTATGACCTCTGGAAGCATCTCTTTCAATAGCTTAGTCGGTATAGGGTCTAACATACATGTTGTAGATTTTGATGATTTAACAAGTTTAGACAATTCTTCCTTTCCTATGGCAGCGAATGAATGGAATTTTTCCTCAGGGATACAACAACCCACTGTCTGATGTGATACTGTAGTAGACAGTTGCATGGCTATAATTTTCTCTCTAATGTTGTCAATCTTGCAAGTAAAGAAGTTCATAAAGTCATTACTGCTGTGCTGTTTGGAAACATCAGAAGTTGAGGCTGTATTTCTTGTTAATTTAGCCACTGTATTAAATAAATACTTAGGGTTGTGTTTATTTTCTTCTAAAAGATTTGAAAAATAAGCAGATCTAGCGGTTTTTACGGCCTTTCTGTACTCCATCATTTTCTCTCTCCATGAAATCCGAAAAACTTCTAGTTTTGAATTCTTCCAGCTGCGCTCCAGTTTTCTGGCTGCTCTCTTAAGGGCCCGAGTGTGCTCGTTATACCATGGCGTTGGACTAATATCCTTAATCTTTTTTAAGCGCAAAGGAGCGACAGAGTCTAGAGTGTTCGAAAAGAGAGCATCAATAGTTTCTGTTGCAACATCGAGTTCTTCTAAGCTGTCTGGTTTGCTAAGTTGATGAAACTGATCAGGAAGATTATTTATAAAGCAATTTTTAGTGGTAGAACTGATGGTTCTAACATATTTATGGCAGACAGGCGGTTTTCTTGCCTTGGATAAATGTAGCACGCATGAGACTAGATAATGATCTGAGACGTCATCGCTCTGCTGCAGAATTTCAACGGCATCAATATCGATTCCATGTGACAATATTAGATCTAGAGTATGATTACGACAATGAGTTGGTCCTGATACGTGTTGTCTAACTCCAATAGAGCTTAGAATATCTGTTAATGCCAATCCCAAAGCGTCTTTTTCATTATCTACATGTATATTAAAATCACCAACAATAAGGACTTTATCCACAGCCAGTACTAACTCCGATAGAAAATCAGCAAATTCTTTGATAAAATCTGTATGGTGCCCTGGTGGCCTGTATACAGTAGCCAACACAAATTTCAAATGAGAGTTGTCACTATCATTATATAAACTTACATAGAGCACCATCACTTCAAAAGAGATATATTTGAAAGACTTTTGAGTAATACTGAAGATATTACTATAGATTACAGCAACACCTCCCCCTTTACCTTTCTGACGAAGTTCGTGTCGATAATAGTAACCTTGAGGGCTAGACTCATTTAAAGTAATGTAATCGTCTGGTTTTAGCCAGGTTTCTGTCAAAAACAGCACATCTAGGTAATTTTCTGTGATAATATCATTTACAATAAGTGCTTTTGAAGAAAGGGTTTGAATATTCAGCAACCCAAGCTTTATCATTTGTTTATCTTTATAATCTCTGTTTACTACTTGTTGAACATCAATTAAATTATCACCCGTAAATGGGTTTGGAAGTTTTCTGTATTTATTAGTTCGGGGTACAGACACAGTCTCTATCTGATGATATCTAGGTGAAAGAGTCTCTATGTGTTGGGATTTATCTGAATTCTGTGACGTGAGACAGCTAGCAGACGGTCGGTTTAGCCAGTCTGTCTGCTTCCTGACCTGGGCCCCAGTTAGTCAAGGTTGAGCTCTAAGACTATGTGCCATATTACTAGAGAGAAGAGCGGCACCACCCCAGGAGGGATGAATACCATCTCTTTTCAACAGGTCAGGTCTGCCCCAAAAACTTTTCCAATTGTCTATGAAACCTATATTATTCTGTGAACACCACTTAGACAGCCAGCCATTGAGTGATGATAATCTGCTAATTATCTCATCACTCCTACGAGCAGGAAGGGGTCCAGAAAAAATTACAGTGTCTGACATCATACGTGCGATTTCACACACCTCTTTAATGTTAATTTTGGTGATCTCCGACTGACGAAGTCGGACATCATTAGCGCCGACGTGAATAACAATCTTAGAGTATTTATGATTAGCATTAGCCAGCACTTTTAAATTTGCTTTGATGTCAGGCGCTCTGGCTCCCGGCAAACATGTGACTATGGTGGCTGGTGTCTCTATTTTCACGTTCCGTGTAATAGAATCGCCAATAACTAGGGCACTTTCAACAGGATTCTCAGTGGGTGCGTCACTGAGTGGGGAGAACCTGTTTGATGTTCTAATCGGAACGGAAGAGTGGTGTTTTTTAACACGACTAGGACCCTAGTCTATTCATATGATGTGAAAAATGGTGAGGTGATGTTCACTACGAATACTTCAAGGCATGTTATGAACTGTTGGCTGTAATTTTGTTTTATATTGTAGCTTTAGTGAAATACTTGTTACTACATCAAATGTGTCAAAAACTGCGAATAAGTTGCATTCTGTACGAGTAATGTTTATTAAGGACAGCGTTATTGCATTTGGTTTGTGATTAGTTTGTTGACATTGCCATACATTTCACCCGACGTGATAATGGAAATTATTAGTGTTATACATAAATATTAATCAGCCTTTTTGCAAATGATGTGGGTATGTTCAACTGTACTTTAACTATGATTGTTTTGAACACAAAAAACTGTGCAACGTATTAAACCAATGAATTGGACAAATGCAGTAACATCTATGAAAACCAATTTAGTGTTAAACTTTGCTTTACTTGTGGCTAATTCATTATAATGAAATAAAATCATGTCATCAAGCGTAACATTTATAAAACTACTACTGTACCTCATCCATGAACATGATATTCGATTCCCATCTGACTGATTTAAATCAGCGTTGACAGGTCACCAGTCAGGTTGAAGACGACAGTTCCCATAATTCAAGCTACGCCATTGTTGTTGTTGTTTTGATTGTATGCCCTCTAGTGGCCAAAATCTTTACATATTGCACCTTTAATTGTGAAAGTATTTCACAATATAAGTGAAGACATTTGGTCCTCACAAATATAGTCAAAACAAGTACACACACACGCACACACACACAGACAAATGGTTCTTACTGTTCACTGAAAGGTTCTTTGTGGAACCAAAAATGGTTCTTCTGTGGAATTGCCATGAAACTCTCTTTTTGGACCCTATATTTTGTGTAATAATCAGTAACCTTATTCGGAAATGAACATATCAGTAAACACATTATAGTGTTTATACTTGAAAAGAATGAAATTGAACAAAAATGTAATAATTTTAACTTTAACACAAACAAGAAATAATTTATCACATTTGAAAATAAAAGTAGCTGCATTGGAAGGACTTTTTAATGAGAACGTATTAATCAATATATTCATATAGATTTTTTTTATGTATGATTGTGGGACATTTCCTACTTTTAACACATCTCACATATGTGCATCTTAGACAACTGTCTTTAGGAGAAAAAAAATATCAATACATAACCTAATATATCCCTGTAGACATCTTCAATATTTGTATATCTTAAGTTTAAAGTGGAAATGCCTCCATTGTAAAATAATCTATAGGATATATGGAAATCAGACCCTTATGCACTGTTATTCTGACCTTGGGCATGTCTTTATAAGGTATACATATTTGCTTTCATGCTACATAATCAAAGATCTGGCTTCTGGTGGATGGGAGGGGAAATATGATCTCGTTGTCTGTCTGGGTTTGTGTGCATTTAAATGAAGAGGGTCAAAAAGAGTTCACAGGCAGTTCTGAGTTTGAATTAACACCGTCTGCTTGTTTGTCTGCTCCTTGTGCATTTGACATGAATGAGTTTTTGTATATCATCAGCCCTTTTGCTCTCCGATATTTCCTTGCACAATCATAATCAAAATCCATATTGTTTCTGTTTCTTACCATTGCAAATGATGGATGAATTAATATTTTAATAGAAGCATGAACGGCGTCAGAAAACAATGGTACAAAAGCTGTCACTGGGATAGTACCCATTAAAAAGGTCTTACATGTACTGTACCATTTAGGTTCTGATATGTACACTTTTGGTACCAATGTGCAAGTACTATTATGCACTCCTTAATTACAAAGGTGCACCTTTTGAAAGTGTACCTATGGAGCAAGCATAAAACAATACACATATGCATAGCCAATTTCACACGCATGCACAAAAAAACAATTCACGTGTGAAAAAAACTTTACATTCTTAAAAAGCAATTCATGTGCGCAAAATAAAATTATATATTCATACAAATACAAAACACAATTCATTGATATACAAATGTGCACAAAAAGTTTTGAATGTTTGAAATTTACAAGTTTATCCTCACATTCGTGTGTGAATAACCTTGGATTTGTGTGTGTGTATTTTAAGACTTCCCTGGCAGCTCACACCTTCCACCCGGATCATTCGTACTCTTTAGCTAATAAGATTGAATCTTATCAGTCGACCAATCATTATCACCTGAGGGCATGCCTACCTGGGTGTTAGATCATCAGCTGTCAACCAGTTCAAGTCATGCAGAGAAGTATGTGCAGTGTGAAATATGTATTGCATTTATCAGAATCAGAATCAGAAAGAGCTTTATTGCCAGGTATGTTTACACATACTAGGAATTTTTTTTAGTGTCAGAAGCTCCACAGTGCAACGAAGTGACAGCGACAAGACAAGACACAGATAATAAAAAGAATAAAAGAATAAAAATACAAATATACAATATAGACAATTTTATGTACAGTTGTGATGAGTGCAAATTTGAAATGTAAATAAGTGTTTTAAGTAAATGGTGTGTAATAGTTTTGTGTGTCCCGTGTTTATCAACTGTTCATGAGATGAATTGCTTGGGGGAAGAAACTGTTCTTGTGTCTGGTCGTTTTGGTGCTCAGGGCTCTGTAGCGTCGACCAGATGGCAACAGTTCAAAGATGGAGTGTGCTGGGTGTGAGGGGTCCAGAGTGATCTTCATTGCCCTTTTTCTCCCTCTGGATAAGTACAGTTCTTGGAGAGTGGGGAGGGTTGTACCAATGATTCGCTCAGCAGACCGGACTACCCTCTGTAGTCTTCTGAGGTCACATTTGGTAGCTGAGCTAAACCAGACGGTAATGGAAGTGCAGAGGATGGATTCAATGATTGCGGAGTAAAACTGTTTCAACAGCTCCTGTGGTAGGTTGAACTTCCTCAGCTGGCGAAGGAAGTACAACCTCTGCTGGGACTTTTTCACAATGGACTCAATGTGGTTGTCCCACTTCAGGTCCTGGGAGATTGTGGTGCCCAGGAACCTGAATGACTCCACTGCAGTCACAGTGCTGTTCATGATGGTGAGTGGGAGGAGAGCAGGGGGGTTTCTCCTGAAGTCCATGATCATCTCTACTGTCTTGAGCGTGTTGAGCTCCAGGTCTGAGCTCCAAGACTGCACCAGACAGTCAGCTGTTCAACCTCCAGTCTGTAAGCAGACTCGTCACCATCCTGGATGAGTCCGATCAGTGTGGTGTCGTCTGCAAACTTAAGGAGCTTGACCGAGGGGTCTTTAGAGGTGCAGTCGTTGGTGTAGAGAGAGAAGAGCAGTGGGGAGAGAACACAGCCCTGAGGGGCGCCGGTGCTGATGGAGCGGGTGCTGGATGAGAATTTTCCCAGTCTCACTAGCTGCTGTCTGTCTGTCAGGAAGCTGGTGATCCACTGACAGACAGAGGTGGGCACGGAGAGCTGAGTTAATTTGGGCTGGAGAAGTGATGGGATGATGGTGTTAAAAGCAGAGCTGAAGTCCACAAACAGGATCCTCACATAGGTCCCTGGTCTGTCCAGATGCTGGAGAACATAATGCAGTCCCATGTTGACTGCATCATCTACAGACCTGTTTGCTCGGTAAGCAAACTGCAGGGGGTCCAGTAAGGGTCCAGTGATGTCCTTCAGATAAGCCAGAAACAGTCTTTCAAATGACTTCATGGCCACAGACGTTAGAGCCACAGGTCTGTAGTCATTGAGTCCAGTGATTTTGGATTTCTTTGGGACGGGGATGATGGTGGAGCATTTGAAGCATGAGGGGACTCATGCTTCAAACAGCTCCAGTGATCTGTTGAAGATCTGTGTGAAGATGGGGGCCAGCTGGTCAGCGCAGGTTTTCAAACAGGCTGGTGAGACGCTGTCTGGGCCTGGTGCCTTTCTCCTTTTGTTCTTCCTGAACACCTGGTGCACGTCATCTTCACTGAACTGAAGTGGAGGGGTGGGGGAGAGGGGGGTTGTTGGAGGTGTTAATGGTGGTCTTTCAAACCTGCAGTAGAACTCGTTCAGATGGTCTGCCAGATGTTGATTCACCGCAGAGCTGGGGGATGGTGTCCTGTAGTTGGTGATAACTTTCAGACCTTTCCACACTGAAGCTGAGTCATTAGAAGAGAATTGAATCCGAAGCTTTTCGGAATAATTCCTCTTAGCCACTCTGATCTCCTTTTCCAGTGTGTTTTTGGCCTGTTTGTACAAGACTCTGTCCCCATTTCTGCGAGCATCTTCTTTGGCCTGACGGAGCTGGCTGAGTTTTGCAGTGAACCAGGGTTTGTCGTTATTGAATGTTAAATGAGTCCTAGTAGGAATGCACAAATCCTCACAGAAACTGATATATGATGTAACCGTCTCTGTGAGCTCGTCCAGATCGGTGGCAGCAGCTTCAAAAACAATCCAATCGGTCCATTCGAAACAGGCTTGTAAGGCCCGCTCTGTTTCGGTGGTCCATCTCTTTCCAGTCTTTGCTACAGGTTTAGCTGATTTCAGTTTGTGCCTGTAAGTCGGTATGAGATGAACTAAACAGTGATCAGAGAGCCCCAAAGCTGCCCGTGGGACAGAGTGATATGCATCCTTTATTAACAGTGATCCAGTGTATTACTGTCCCTGGTGGGACAAGTAACATGCTGTCTGTATTTTGGAAGTTCACGTGAGAGAATCGCTTTATTAGATTAGAACAGAGTCCGGGTGTTGTTGCTCGTTCTCTGTGATCATATCAGCGAGTAACTGTAAAGCTGAACTCGCATGCGCTTGCGGTGGAACGTAGACGCTCGCCAGAATGAACGAGCTAAACTTATGAAGAAAAGAATGAAGAAATTTATGAAGAAAAGGTTTCAGCACCCAAGGCTCTATCGCTATTACCTCAATAAGCCATGTCACCCTGTAGCCCAAGACTGGTTGCCCACTGAAGCTAAGCAGGGCTGAGCCTGGTTAGTACCTGGATGGGAGACCTCCTGGGAAAACTAAGTTGCTGCTGGAAAAGGTGTTGGTGAGGCCAGCAGGGGGTGCTCACCCTGTGGTCTGTGTGGGTCCTAACACCCCAGTATAGTGATGGGGACACTATGCTGTCAAAAAGCACCGTCCTTCGGATGAGACGTTAAACCAAGGTCCTGACTCTCTGTGGTCATTAAAAATCCCAATATGTCCTTTGAAAAGAGTAGGGGTATAACCCCGACATCCTGGCCAAATTTGCCCACTGGCCTCTGATCATCAGGGCCTCCTAATCATCCCCATACACTGATTGGCTTCATCACTCTGTCTCCTCTCCACCAATCAGCTGGTGTGTGGTGGGCGTTCTGGCGCAATAAGGCTGCCGTCGCATCATCCAGGTGGATGAGGAGATTCCCCCTTCCATATGTAAAGCGCTTTGAGTACCCAGAAAAGCGCTATATAAATGAAACGAATTTTTATTAATTATTATTGTTATTATCAATAGTATACAGTTTTCTCTGGTGGATTGCTGAGGCTGATTGGCAGCAATAGCCATTAGGATTGTTTGTGATTTGGTCTTAGTTACTCAGGAGTCCTCTTGACTACTCCTAACATTTCAGATTTAGGAGCTAGTTTTAGCACTAAAATTCTTTGTGAAATAATCTTAAAAGCAAATTTAGGAGTCCATCAGGACTGACACACGGATTATTCTTAAGAGTTTCTCCTAAATCAGCAAGTTAGGAGCTACTTTTTGTCACGCAGAGGAGTATACTGATGCGAAGACGAGGACGAAGAAGATATAAATATAACAAGTAGTTTAATCCAAAGGGCAAAGTCCAATCCGGTAGGCAAAGTTACACCACAGCAACATAAAGACGAGAATTCACAAACACTGAACATAACCGGGAGAATATATAGGGGAGATTAACTGAACAGGCTACACACAATAAGGGCAGATGAACAGAGAATGACCAGACATGACAGAAAGTAAACATAACAGTCCATGGGTGTGTGACACTTTTAGCCTTAAGATGTTTTGTGAATACGGCCCCAGGTTTCTAAAAATGGTTTAGATCCCCTTCCTTCAATAAGTTTCCTTATCATCTGCCAGGCCAACAGATTAACGGAAGTCTTACAGGTTTGGAATGATATGAGGGTGAGTAATTAATGAGAGAATTTTCATTTTTGGGTGAACTCTTTAAGATTAGGTTTTTAAGATTAAGATTCTTTAAGATTTAAGACTTAATAAGATTCCACTTTTTAACATTAGTAACTACATTAGTTAACATGACCTAATAATGAAAAATACTTTAAGCATTTACAGTTTTTCTTGATTGTTTACACACATTTTCTGAAAGCATGCCTCATACTCTCAGAACTCTACACACAAATCAAAAAACACACACACTCAATGGGCAAAACCCTCAATTCTCCTCCAAAATGAAACTTTACATTCAAAACAATGTTCTTTCTTCTCAAAATGGTATTTTGTTTTCAAATGACACACACAAACCATCATATGAATAGACATTTATAAGAACCAGTTGAACTCTGATGTGCTCTATGTAAAATACTATGATGAATGGAAAACACTTCTCCATTCATCATAATGACTTTGGTCTTTATTTGGTTCAGTGTTACATAAGTGTGTTGTAAAATATTTGTAGAGTGTGTGTGTATATATATATATATATATATATATATATATATATATATATATATATATATATATATATATATATATATATATATGCATATAAAATAGTTTTTATGGTCAGAACGCACAAATACACGGTAACAAATATATTTTATTTTTCCAACAATAACATCCCAACCAACGCAAAGTTGCACATACAGTGATGTACATACAAAACAACAAAAGAATTACTAAAAAAAGAAGTAAAAAAAAAAAACTATGCTGCATCCTCTCTTCGGTTTCGGTCTGGCCACAGCACCTCATCTACATCATTCCTCGTCCTCGTCCTCCCCGTCCTCCTCCTCTTACTCTCACTCCTCTGGCTCTGCCTCTGTTTCCATCATTGGCATCCATTGCTCCAAAACAGAAGAGCTCACCTGTTGCCCTTTTATGCTAAAGCTCTGTTTGCTAATTGTAAAAATGTGTGACAGGTGTTTGCCCATGTGAGGAGTGTAGTGTATTGAGTTAAATACATAAACTCAGGAATAAGCACTGTTGGCCACTCTAGGTTAGATATTGGTTGGCCAGTGAATTGTTCAAGCAGACACCTGTGTAAATGAAGTTCTTGATTCAGTGATTTGCACAGTAAAAACTAAAAGAAGAACTGCCTATCGTAGTCCTGACTTTTATTTGTGTTATTCGAACAAACACAACAAAGAGTCAGTGTGCATATTTGAATGGCAGTGTGTTCCTTGTGAAAACAAGAGATTTTCTGCCTGAAAATTGTGCCAAATGCAGAGAATTGTGTGTAGTGTTTTGAAAAAAGTGTGTTTTAGAACTGCAATGTGAGTGTAAAGCAGGAATTGTGCTTGTAGTTTAGCAGAATTGGTTCAGGGGGTTGGTGCATGAGTTACACGTTGTGGTCATTGTGTTTCAAGTACCAATATTTGTGTGTAAACAATCGAGAAGAACTGTAATACTCTCAGTTAATGTTAATTTCAACATTTACTAATACACTTTTTAAAAATCAACTATGAGCAACATCATGCAAAAGCGTGATTGATTCAGTCTTTGGATACATTTTAGTTGAGATTTACCCAACAGACTCTATGATAATAAAACTGCCAAGCACAACAAACAAAATTATTTGAATGGAACAAATGGAATATAATTGCCTGGTACATTATTGCTGTCTAGAGAAGCACTAAGTCATTTGTTGAAATATTCATTTGTTCAAATTTAGTTCACAAAACCTAAGCTCTTACAGAAACAAAAAAGGCAGCAATAGAAATGACCCGATGACCAGAATATTTCTAAATGTATGTGTGTACTATATCTAATTGCTGGATTGTAAAGCTATATAGTGGGCATAAAACCTTTCTACACCACAATGAGCTGTACTCACTTTAGGGCTGCGGGTCTTGTCAGGTGAGACTTCTAAACTTGGATCTAGTGCCCATTTTGGCTGCGCTGAAAACAGCCTGCCTGACTGCCTGCCTCAAAAGCATTGCCCCAGGTCTCCCCAGGACATGTATTTTGCATTATGCATAGTCTACATTGCATCAATAATTCAAAAAGTACATCCAGATTTCCTCAAACCTTGGGGACCAGAGCTCCTGCTTCCATACCTGTCTGAACATCCAAGAGAGAGAGAGAGAGAGAGAGAGAGAGAGAGTGTGTGTGTGTGTTTGTGTGTAGGTGTGTGTGTGTGTGTTAAGAGTTGTCTGTCAACATGTATGTGTCAGTGTGCCATTGTCTATGCAGGTTTGGCTCAAAACACATCGACAAGGTTCTTTTACAATCCTTGTGACCAAATATGTACACAGTCAACAACGTTGACGTCAAACGAAGAGGATGTCTGAAATCTCAGTATCAATGATGATCAATATAGGATGACCTACTGGGTTTGATGAGATTCTGAGGTGTGCCACCAGTGGACTTTTTATGCCATAAAGCTGTGATGCTTTATTAACTTTTAATTTATTGAATGCATTCATTTAATCAAAAGCATTAAAATGCAGTTCATACAAATTACTTTAATACATATCGTATCTTTGATGAGCATGTTTTTGACTTCTGAATTGCAATTTATTAAAGGGCTTAAAATACAAAATCTGGGACAGCTGGCTTGATATAATAATGAACAAAATTGGCTCATGAAAAAATGCAATTCTTGAAAATAAAAACTGTAAGTTAGTAGTTTCCTGTTATCATTATTAATTCTGTCAGGACCACTGTCGTCAAATATGATTGATAATTGCATAGAGTTTGTATTGCTGGTATGGTTCTGTTCTGGGCAAGAACTCCCTGCGCATCCATGCAGCCTACAACAGAACGGAACCAACATAAATGTGCAGATATAATTAATGTCAATAATTTAACATGTAAACATTTTTCAAAAATTTGTTTCATTGAGGAGAATCAGAAGGTCAAATCCTGACTGACGAGAAAAGGAGTTGGGGATGGAGAAGGATAATTAGCTCCTGAGAAATGCGATAGCTGCAGATAATACTGAAGACCTTAGATACTGGTGCTGTGATAGGCGTCATATTCCTATAGGTAGACATAAGTCGTCTGGAAGTCAGCTGATGCAAGCTTGACTGAACTGACCTGCCAGAACTGACACATCATTTGATTTCTGTCAGGACCACTATCGTCAAATATGATTGATAATTCAATAGAGTTTGTATTGATGGCATGGTTCTGTTCTGGGCAAGAACTTCTTGCAGCCTAGCATGGATAAAAGCAGAGAGAGCAGCAATAACCCCCCAAAACAAAACCATATGCTGATCTCCCCCAACACAAACTGACTGCAGAAATCTTATGCTATTTTTCCTTAAAATGCAGTTACCTGAAGGAGCCCAGGCCACAAGTGATACGTTTCAAGTGGGTAAACAGAGGAGTGCAAAGACGGAGCATCATATGAACAAACGTTTAATCACAATCCACAGGGGAAACAATCCAAGGAAATACACGTAACATTTCCGCCCCTACCCGGAAGGCGCGACCTAGCACCTAAGAGAGTACTGACAGGGAGTCGGATCTCCACCCTGCAGGTCACTTGACCCGCCTACATCCGTCCACAACCTCCAGGGTTGACCTGGGAGCTTTGACAATCAGGGCGGAGTCAGAGGCGGAGCCGTGAGCTCCGATGGCCAGGGGGGAGTCCAGAGCAGAGTAGGGAGCTCTGGCAGCCAGGGAGGAGTCCAGGGCAGAGTCAGGGGCAGAGCTGGGAGCTCAGGTGGCCAGGGCAGAGTCTTGGACGGAGTCCAGGGAGATGTGGCCTCCTTGGCCTTTCCCCCTTTAGCCACGGACCTCCTTGGCCGTTGCACCAATATACACAAGGAGATAAAGTGCTTGTATTGCTCCCAACTTATAGTTCTAAATTACTCGCAAAGTGGCAAGAACCTTTTGAAGTCACACGTCGAGTTGGAGATCTCAAGTATGAGATAGTGCGAACAGACAGGTGTAGAACACATCAGATTTACCATCTCAGTCTCCTTAAAAAATGGAGCGAAGTAAGCACAACAAGTCAATCTCTTGCCCTGGCCCCCGGGAGGAGATCACCTCTAGTTGCAAGCAGAATTTGCAGATTTGTTCTCGCCCCTGCCAGGTCGCACAAACCTCATTCAGCACCACATCGAGACCGAACCGGGCGTGGCGGTGCGCAGTCGGCTGTATCGTTTGCCTGAACACAAAAAAAGGTAGTTCAGACCGAATTAGAGGCGATGCTAGAAAAATGAGTAACAGAGGAGTCCAACAGTGATTGGGCGAGCCCGATAGTTTTAGTGCCTAAAACGGACAGCTCTGTTCGATTTTGTGTGGATTATCGCAAGGTGAATGCTGTGTCGAAATTTGACGCATTATTCAGACCTCACCAGCCCGCTGCCTGACCTCACTAAAAAGGAAGCACCAGATCCGGTCCAGTGGATGGGGTGGGGGGGTTGGCGAGGGGGGCGTGGTTCAGCAGAGGCTGCAGCAGGAGAGAGAGGCAGGAGAGGAGCGGTGTGTAAGTGAGTCAAATGCTAATGACAAACACCTGTATAACGTTTCAGTAATTGGCATGGAAAGACCGGATAAAAAAACATTTGAGAGAGGGAACTGGCGGAGAGAGAAAGACTGGGAGCTCGGACCTGGAAAGTGTGAGCAGGATCGATTGCTAAATCTGGAGTTTTGCTGATTATAGACTGAGTTATTTTGAAGTGCAGAGGGCACTGTCTTTTGTGTTGTTCTTACATTTGTGACAAGTGTGAATAAAGTTCCCGTCACGCTGACCCTGTCTTCTTCCTTCCAAGCCTTGAACCCCATTACAGTCTGGTTTTAGCCAGCTTTAATCAAACACAGCAAATCTAGATTATTGTCTGTGATAATATCATTTACAATAAGTGCTTTTGAAGAATGGGATCTAATATTCAGCCTACCAAGCTTTATCATTTGTTTATCAGTTCTATCTCTGTTTTTTATTTGTTGAACATCAATTAAACTTTTACCCTTACATGGGTTTGAGAGTTCTCTGTATTTACTAATTCAGGGTACAGGCACAGTCTCTATGTGTTGGGATTTATCTGACTTCTGTGATGTCAGACAGCTATCAGATGGACGGTTTAACCAGTCTGTCTGCTTCCTGACCTGGGCCCCAGTTAGTCAAGGTTCAGCTCTAAGACTATGTGCCATATTACTAGAAGAAGAGAAGAGCGGCACCATCCCAGGAGGGATGAATACCATCTCTTTTCAACAGGTCAGGTCTGCCACAAAAAAAATTCCTATTGTCTGTGAACCCTATATTATTCTGTGGACACCACTTAGAAAGCCAGCCACTGAGTGATGATAGTCTGCTAAGTATCTCATCACTCAGACGAACAGAAATTGTGTATGGAAACGGCTCATGAGCAGATTTTTTTAGCGATATAGGAAAACTTTTGTGACAATGCTTTTTTTTTTAGTAATAACGTCATCACGCACAACCTTTTATCGGTAAAAGGCCAACTGGATGGAAACAGCCTTGAGAAAAAAAATTTTTTAGCGCATATTTGCTTTATTGATAACAAAACATTGCAAACACTGGAAACTTGACTAATGAACATTAAAAGGAACTTAGCTTAGCTTTGTGAAAACATTCAGAGATGAAGGAACATCTGAAATAGCCTGCTGTGACTTGATCTTCTCTTGATATTCTTCATGCAGTGCAGAATGCAGATCCATCTGAAATTGTTCTTGAGTCAGTCATATTAGCATAACTTCAGCGAGTCCATGTCAAATTGCAGCGATGTGCGAAGCAATGCTAACTTAGTCCCTTTCAAATCAGGCGGCTTATGATCAATGCAGCAAATTTGCATGTTCAAAAAGTGTTCCAAGTAAGATGATGTGGTTTTACCTGTCGAATTCGCCATACAATTAGCTCCTGTGATAGCTACTGATAATACTGAAGAGCTTACATATTGATGCTGTGATAGGCGTTATTTTAGGTAGACCTGAGTCACCTGAAAGTCAACTGACTTATTATTACAAAAATAAGCCAGAATAAGCAGAGAAGTAGTTATTATAAATATTAGAAGAAATATGTCTGCCAAATTGAAATCATTTGGTGTGACCAATATGCAGAAGCATGCCAGAAAAAGGAAATTACTTGAAATTACATCAAGGTCAATGTCAAGGTCAATAAGTCTCATCAAATATCAGGTCATTTGACTTTTTTGTGGAAAGGCAAAGTTAGTTAAGGATGTAAAATGTCACATGGTGCATATTTGACCTATGTGAACTGCTAATTCATAAAATAAAAATCAGCTGAAATAAAATCTAAACATACAATAAACTTAAAGCTAAACAGAATGTATTCTAAAAAAAAAGACAAAAGAGCACGTAACAAAATTATTAAAACTTAAAGCTAAAATTAAAATAGGAAATATAAAAATAAAATCTACGTTTGATTAGAGGGTTGTTTTAGCAAGCCCTTGAGATGGAAGAGGAATCAAGTGGGGTGAATTTTGTGAGTGTAGCCTTGGGTTTTATTATTCTAGAAGGTGGCATGCTCAGTTTGCCTTCTTTGAGTCATGCATTTTAATAATAAGCAATGCCATAATAAAACTTCTTATCTGGAAGTAGGCCTACATAAATCAGATCTTTTGCCAATTAGCAGAACAAAGAAAACAGAACAAAAAGGCTTGGTGCGATGAGATCAAATGTGAGTCCATTATAATGGTGAAGACAAACAAAAACCTTGCCATTCGTAAGACTGCACATAGCCTATACTCCAAAACACTAATGCACTTCTGCAAACATATAAACCAATTAAACAGAGCAGAAGACATAACGGGATACAAAACAGACACGTTTGTGAGCACATGCGCTTCACTCTGTTTCTGACATGCATAATGGAGGCAGGTATATCGGCAACTTGACACCTATGCGGAGCCATGCGGGTGGGATTAGAGATGCAGGCTGTTCTGTTTGACCGCTGCTCAGGGGACAAGACCTGATTATCAATGAGCATAGTGCTACTCCTCCCCTGCCCTGCAGGCCTGCTCCTGTGCTCAGTGCTGCGTGTCAGAGCTTGTTAGGGCAGCCAGAGCCTAGAGAGCAGAGAGGGACGGGCCCAAAGAGCAAGGGGGATGAGTGGGTTTCAATCACAGTCAGTCACCCCCCCCCCCCCCCCCCCCCACCTCTCCCACGTGTGCGTTTACTACCACTGATATTTGGGCTGCCTTGTCGCTGAGCTCTAATTGACAGGTTAACGGAGGGATGAAACGCTCTGGCAGAAAAGGAATCATTAGTAGGTTTGTGCTGTAACTGTGCATTGTGGCAGGCCTTGACAGTTGGCACCTGGGTTAGTGCAGAGTTGGTCTTAAAAAATACCATATTGCAAGGGACTCGGGGGTTGCTGCCTATGCTGACAGGGTTTATGGAGTATCAGACAGCAGCACCGGCAGAAAAATACAGGTAGGTTTGGAACATGAGCACACATATACACTTAGAGATACACCCAGAAGCACAAACACACTTGCTTTAAAACTTTTTTTTTTAAACACTAATGAAAATAGTCTTAAAATACTACAATATGTACTACAATAATTCCATAGGGCTCTTTGAGTGACTTTGGAATTCTATATAAATATTAGTGTATTTAATATAGTTTATAGTAATCATTCAGAACCATAGTATTACTATGTAATACTGTCATAGTACTTTTTTTTTCTAATGAAAGAATCCCTCAATATGATACAGTAAGTATGATATAGTGGGATTCCTTCATTAGAATTGTATTTATGTAAACAGTATATATGTCACAGATCTGCCAGGCTTGCTCACCAGCCAATCCCAGCACACACCATCATCAGAGTACTAATCACGCACATCTCCTCATCTGCACCATCACACTGGCTTCAAAAGCACACACCTCACCTCACTCCAGTGTCCGGTTGCATTTATACAAAGCAGACTCTCTCCATGTTACTCCAGATTATTCCCTGCTTCTACTCTCCAGTGTCCTCCGTGTTCTTACCTCCTGTGTCTTCTCCAGTTCTCCCCTCCAGTGAGTGTCTGTCCTCTCCCGAGTCTCCATGTTCTTACCTGCAATACTGAGGTGTGTGCTGTAATCTGTCCTCCATCCGTCACATCCACGATCTCTTGTAAGAGATATATATTACATTATATTACATTCCTCATCAGTACCTTTGAGACTTCACAATTTCAAAAATACAAGCTCTAGCACTTTTTATAAATTAACAGCAGGCAGAAAATGAATGAGAAAAACACAAAATATGTCTACCCTGTGATGGGCAAAATCAAAGAAGTTTAAATACATTTTCATTGCATAGTGATTATAAAATGTAGATTTTCAGAAAGTCTCTTTCTTAAGAATACGTTTTAATTAACCGGAAAAGTCTTTTGATAATTAAATTACTGCAAAATATTTGTTTCCCTATAAAATATGCAATAGTTGCAGTTTTCTCAATAACATCTAATAAACAAAGATATCTGGTCAAACTTTCAAACAATAATAACTTGCCCTTTTATAAAGAAATCACACAAAAGGTTTTGCTAACTAGTTAAAATAATTTGTTTATTTTCATAACAGATGAAGATGTCAGAGTGGACCTTAGTGTGACATAATAGGTAGGTTAGGCATGATTTCCTGAGTAGGGATTGTTAGGGCAGGTATTTTTGCGTCATTGATTAGTACCTTTCATGGGGCCGTTCACATATCGCGCCTAAAAAAAGCGGCCGCGTCGCTCCCTCCTTCTTTTGCAAGCGTTCGGGAGCTTGCGCTTCTGTGGCATCTGTCGTTGCTATGCAACCATGAATAGCTTTCTCCACGACTACACGGTAATTTACATCACCGAAAAGCCCTTGCAGAAGCTCTATTACAAGATTTATTTATGGAGAAGAAAAAAACAAACTCCCGCAGTGTTTGGGTGCATCACGGAGAATTTCACAAACCTATCCAACAGCTCGATCTGGACGATGAGAGACTCAAAGCCTATTTCAGAGTTGACAAGGACCAGTTTGATAATCTTTTAAGAAAAATTGGCCCAAGCATCACCAAACAAAGCTTCTGCCGAGAAACCATCTCTCCTGCACAATGACTCTGCGTTCATGAGGTAATTAGCATAGACATAATAAAATACATAGACGCCCCATTGGCCGCTTTGGAATGTTGCTGCGATACGTCAACGCGTCCGCCATATTGCTGAGGGCAAGACAGGTTTTTCTGGATAAAAACGAAAATAACGTTTATATTTATCAACCGATTTCAGTGGTTTATGACGTACGTGGTGTACAAAAAGTTCCATGTCTAGTTAATTTTAAAAAATATTACATTTATTAGTCAAAGCTCAAACGTATCCTGTATTTGGCTGCTTTATCCTTGGATAAGAATTGTGAAGACGCTCATAATGAGACAATTTAAATTTTCACATTAAATGAAAAAAAGATTTATTTTTGTGGAAAAGGCATTTTCGGTCTTTTATCCCATTTTAGCTTTTCTTGTGTTTAGAATTGACCACCATTGTGAAAATGAAGCAAATCGTCAAATACAAATCACACACGCTGGAAAAACCTTCCCTTCTTATAGCTACTTCCCACTGTCTCCTCAACTCTTTGTCTCTGAGAAACCTTCAATGTGTGAGAAAAGTAAGCTAGCCAACTAACTAATGTTACAGTAATTCACAAAATGTCACCTAATCGAAACGAGTGCTTGTCTTAAAAGTCGATTTTAAGAAAGTAAAGATGCATTTTTATTTTAGTTTATAAAATAAGGTAATATACGCTAAAAACTATCAAGTCAAGTCATCTTTATTTATATAGCGCTTTTTACAATGCAAATTGTGGCAAAGCAGCTTTACATTAATAAGAAAATGGTGTCATTGTGCAGCTTATTCTATATATTATTGATTCATTAAGTTGCAAATATCAATAGTTATTAGTCTAGTTAATTTAGGTATAGCAGCACTGCAGAAAACAGTGACGTAATCGTCCGACTCAGCTCAGTTCGCATACAACGGCGCCAATGCAGGCATATCAAAAACACTGCTGAATATCAAGCAAGTGTCCCCAACTTAAGCAAGCCAAAGGCAACAGCGGCAAGGAACCAAAACTCCAACAAATGGAGAAAAAAACCTAGGGAGAAACCAGGCTTAGTCGGGGAGTTACAGGTCATTAAACCGATTTGGAATCGCAACAGTCAAAATATTTAATCTAGTTCCATCTAGTTTAAGATCTTTTTGATCACGCCGGTATGGGACGGTTTGTTGGGATATGTGCCACTGGCTGATGAGTCGGTAAGGTCTTCACAAAGGATGAGCTAGTTAACACAGTCTCCGCTGACACCACAGGGCCACATTGCTGCCGCACACAGGCACAGGTTCCCAGTCCAACCCGGACACGGCCCGGATCCAGCCAATCACGTTAATTGGTAAACCTCGGGATAAGCAGAGACACAAAAAATTAGCGTAGACACCATTCTTCTTCTGATGTACCGAGTACATCTGGTGTTATAGGAAGTGTTCCCGTTTCCGGCTGACCTGATCTATGCAGCCTAACAATCCTTTAATGGATATGAAGACAAAAGTTTGTAGTCCGTCAAGTGTATGCCAGGTTAAATAGATGCGTTTTTAGTCTAGATTTAAACTGACATAGTGTGTCTGCTTCCCGAACAATGCTAGAAAGATTGTTCCTGACACGTGTTGTCTAACTCCAATAGAGCTTAGAATATCTGTTAATGCCAATCCCAAAGCGTCTTTTTCATTATCTACATGTATATTAAAATCACCAACAATAAGGACTTTATCCACAGCCAGTACTAACTCCGATAGAAAATCAGCAAATTCTTTGATAAAATCTGTATGGTGCCCTGGTGGCCTGTATGCAGTAGCCAACACAAATTTCAAATGAGATTTGTCACTTACATTATATAATGTTACATAGAGCACCATCACTTCAAAAGAGATATATTTGAAAGATTTTTGAGTAATACTGAAGATATTACTATAGATTACAGCAACACCTCCCCCTTTACCTTTCTGATGAGGTTCGTGTCGATAATAGTAACCTTGAGGGCTAGACTCATTCAAAGTAATGCAATTGTCTGGTTTTAGCCAGGTTTCTGTCAAACACAGCACATCTAGGTTATTTTCTGTGATAATATCATTTACAATAAGTGCTTTTGAAGAAAGGGATCGAATATTCAGCAACCCAAGCTTTATCATTTGTTTATCTTTATAATCTCTGTTTACTACTTGTTGAACATCAATTAAGCTATCACCCGTAAATGGGTTTGGAAGTTTTCTGTATTTATTAGTTCGGGGTACAGACACAGTCTCTATCTGATAATATCTAGGTGAAAGAGTCTCTATGTGTTGGGATTTATCTGAATTCTGTGACGTGAGACAGCTAGCAGACGGTCGGTTTAGCCAGTCTGTCTGCTTCCTGACCTGGGCCCCAGTTAGTCAAGGTTGAGCTCTAAGACTGTGCCATATTACTAGAGAGAAGAGCAGCAGCACCCCAGGAGGGATGAATACCATCTCTTTTCAACAGGTCAGGTCTGCCTCAAAAACTTTTCCAATTGTCTATGAAACCTATATTATTCTGTGGACACCACTTAAGACAGCCAGCCATTGAGTGATGATAGTCTGCTAATTATCTCATCACTCCTACGAGCTGGAAGGGGTCCAGAAAAAATTACAGTGTCTGACATCATACGTGTGATTTCACACACCTCTTTAATATTAATTTTGGTGATCTCCGACTGGCGAAGTCAGACATCATTAGCGCCGACATGAATAACAATCTTAGAGTATTTACGATTAGCATTAGCCAGCACTTTTAAATTTGCTTTGATGTCAGGCGCTCTGGCTCCCTGCAAACATGTGATTATGGTGGCTGGTGTCTCTATTTTCACATTCCGTGTAATAGAATCGCCAATAACTAGGGCACTTTCAACAGGATTCTCAGTGGGCGCATCACTGAGTGGGGAGAACATGTTTGATGTTCTAATCGGAACGGAAGAGTGGTGTTTTTTCCCACGACTAGGCCGCCTCATGGTCACAAAGTTGCCCTGCTGCACGGGCTCTACAGCCGGATATAATGTATCTATAATGTAAATCATTTAAACTCATGTCTCGACTTTCACAGCTAACTAGCGACATCGCATTTTCTGACTGATTCCATTGCCCAACTACTATCAACATAATTATATAATGACCAAATACAACCAGAAATAAATGTTTAGCTTTAGCTGTGAAAGGTTTTTCCCTGAGACCTGTATTCAATTGTGAGGCTATTTGTACAGCCCCAATCAACACACGAAACAGGCATTTTTCTCAATTCCAGTTATGAGCGTTTTGGGAATATTGCCAAAATATGGCGGCGCTGTTGATGTATGATCCAGAGGACAATGGGGCGTCTATGTATTTTTTTATGTCTATGGTAGTTAGCATAGATACAGTTTTGTTCAAAATTATTCAACCCCCCAATGCTGTAAATGGTTTTAGATTAGAGAAATTTATTTGTATTTGTATTCAGAAATCATGATGAAATCCTACAAGGACTTTCTTAAAGCATATGCAACTAAAATGACATCAATTGGTTTTTTTTGTAATACAGTAGTTTGTTTTTTTTTTGTGAATTCTTTCTTGACACATTCAACCCCTTAAAACCTACTCTACTGAAGACAGAGGGTCAGAGAGGTTGTTTTGAAAGTGTTTTTCAAAGCACCTGTGGATGCAGGGAGCAGCAATAAAGCCTAATAAATAAAATTAGGCAAGCTTTAAAATGACTGTGAATGACTGATGCTCTCTCTAGACTCTTACTGTGTGGTGGTGTGGTGGTGAAGTCAAGTGAATGGTGAGAATGAGAAGAGAGAAGAGGTGAAGAGGTGATTACTCAAGGGCAGATGGCTGCAATGATTGCAAGAGCTCAAACATACCAAGATAAAACCCATAGGAAGCACATTTTCGCAAAAACAAAAGGAAGGGCACATTCGGCAAACCAAGGAGGAGGGGGCACTGTTGAATGCTGACCTGGTCGGCTCTGTGAAAGCCTGAAGCGTAGAGTGGAGAAAAGTCCCTATGTGACCCGTGAGGTGGAGAAAAAGAAACTGAGAAATTGAGGAACTGGAAAAAGATTACAGTAGATTGTAGACTGCAGAGTTCTGCTCAGACAATACGGGCCTCCTCAGCGTAAATGAAGGCCTCCATGCCAGAACTCAAAGAGAAGCCCCCTTGCTGTCTCCAAAAGAATAAGAAGAAGACAAACCACAGAGTGTTTTGATAGTGTTCTGTGGGATTGGGACTGATGAAACAAAATTAGAAAGCCATGGGGCCAAAACACAAACTTTTGGAGGAGAAAAAAGAACAAGGCCTATGAAGAAGAGAGAACAAGAAGAAGAAAAAAGCATGGCGGGGGGGCAACTTCATGCTTTGGCTGGGCTTTGCAGCTTGGCAAGCTTTTTTGCTTCTGCAGCTGTGCAAGGTAGCATGAATTTCTTTCAGCTTCTAGGAGAGTACATGGGAATGGAGACAATGGAGGTCACACAACAATGCTTGGGACACAATGACAGGAGTCCACAGAAACAGGGACAAACAAACACATAACCTCCAAAAGTCAATGATCCCAAGGCATAATTAAAAGCATACCTTGAGATGAATGGTTGCAGACCTCAGGCTAAAACATTTTGAACACCTCACCCGAAGTCTTAAGAAAAGAAGAAACAGAAGAAAAGGACTCAGTGTGAGAATAACTGGAGAAGGCCGAACTCTAATGATGTCCTAAGAAACTGGAAGCTCTGGCTTTAGCCCTAAGACATGTGGTGCTATTTAGTGCAAGCGCTAACTCTGTTGATAAAGCTGTTGTAAGCTATATTAAGAGTATAAATGTAAAATGTCAATAACTGTAAATTGATTAAGGATAAGTAAAAAGATTGAATGAAAGAATTGGGTTAAAAATGTTATGTGATATTGTGTGTTATAATTTATCTGACCTTTGTTTAATTTTTGTTTATCTGATTTGATTTAATGATGCGTGATTGATTGGCAAAACAAAAAAATTAATGAATGATCAAATTCAAAATCAAGGTTGCATAAAAAATTTGAATCAAATTTATGGCACATAAGTATATACACTAGACGTCGCCTGGCTACGGCACTTCATTGGAACGAATGCATCAATAGCGCCACCATCTTGGAACAAGGGATTCCTCCTCTTTAATGCATCAGCGTCAATGTAGGCAAAGGTCTTACTGAAATAAGATCACCATAAATCATCATGAATGCGATTTTCTCGGGTTTTTTTTTTGGTTCGTTCCAACGGTCAGACATGTATTTATCTTTGTGTCCAGAGAAAATTTACGTTTTTGATATTAAGATATTCTACTTTTTAAAAATATAATGCATAGTGCTAGTAGGCCTAAGTTTATTAGTCACATTCTTCCACTTGAGTAAACTTCGAATGAACTATCGCTATTTACCTTAGCCTACTGCATGCAAAATTGCTACAATGGTGTGACTATACATGTTAATTTAAACATTTAAATTGTATTGGTTTATATGATACACAAAGCAATTTGCAGACAAATTTGAGAGGAACGTTTATCATTGACGTCTCTGTTTATCACGTCTGTCTACAAACAGATTCAGATTATTTTATTTAATGTCATGTCAGCAATCAAAGCTATTTTCATGGCAAAAATTCAATTACAAAAACACAAATATCATTGTATTTTGTTGTTGTAAACAGTTTCTGTTTTTCCTGTCACGTCGCAGCTCATCAGGTACAATCGGGGTAAACAGCCAGAACTAGTATGTTTGGATAAACTTGTTACTTTGTTTTAACTTAAGATTTCAATCTTTTAAATCTTCAACATTTTTAAAGGGCAAGTTAGCAGATTTTCAACTCACTTTGTTTTGTTACAATGTTGGTAATAAATGTAAATGAAGAATGTTTGCTCTTTCTTTGATTTACATGTACTGGGATATATGGAAGCTTATTTCTGACATGAATAAAAAAGGTAATTCTGACTTTTTCTCAGAATTGCGAGACATAAATATCATAATTGCGAGTTTACATTTACATTTAGTCATTTAGCAGACGCTTTTATCCAAAGCGACTTACAAGTGAGGAAAACAAACAAGCGATTCTTCATGAATTGGCAAAGAACACAGGAAGTGCTCACAATACAAGTTTCATACATTGCTCAGTACCATAAGCTAGAGTAGGAAGGGAAAAGGGAAGGAAAGGGTTTTTTTTTTTTTTTTTTTTTTTTTTTTTATGAGGGGATCAAGTGTTCACGGAAGAGATGAGTTTTCAGCCGTCTCTTGAATATTGCCAGGGATTCTGCGTTCCTGATGAAAGTAGGGAGATCATTCCACCAGCAGGGAGAGTTATAAAGTCAGAATTTCTTGAAAGTCCGAATTGTGAGGTAAAAAGTTGCAATTATCTTTTTTATTTTTTATTCAGTGGCGGACACAAGCTTCCATAGAGAGATCCCTGTTTATTTCTCAGCAAAACGATCATACAAACCTTCCCTTTAAGACACTTGCCCAGTTTCACAGATAAGGCTTAAGGGGTTAGTTCACCCAAAAATTCAAATTCTGTGACTAAAGGGTTTATTCTGTCATCAATTCCTTATCCTCATGTCGTTCTACACCCGTAACACATTCGTTCATCTTCAAAACACAAATTAAAATATTTTTGATGAAATCTGATGGTTAAGTGAGTCACTTTTGACAGCAAGATAATTTACACTTTCAGATGCCCTGAAAGATACTAAAACATATTTAAAACAGGTCATGTGAGTACAGTGGTTCAACCTTAATATTAAAAAGCAATGAGAATACTTCTTGTGTGGCAAAAAAACAAAATAATGCCTTTTCAACAATATCTAGAGATAATTTCAAAACACTGCTTCATGAAGCTTTACGAATCTTTTGAATCTTTCGAATCAGCGTTTAAAAAAAGCTACTTAAATGTCCTAATTTAACTAAAACCTAATCCTGACTTAATCTAAGCCCTGTCTGTGAAACCGGACTAATGATTACAATATAAGGATACACTGTTAACAATTTTCCTGTATTTTTACAGTACAGTACTGGCAGCACGGTTGCCAGCAAGTTACTGTATTTTTCATATACAGTAATCGTACAGTAATTTAATTTACAGTACACAAGAGTGCTGTAATTCTACAAAACAGTATTTTCCTGTATGTTTACAGCATTTTCTAATTTTAGTCTACTTCTGCTGTAATTAATACAGTATTGTACTGTAACATATATTGATCCATTACTGCAAAATATTACTATAATTTTCAAAATAATTACTAATAATGTTAATATTATATGTAGTTATTACAATATATACATTTACAAGAACTAATTTTATAATGCTATGTCAGAATACCTGCAAATCAACAGACAATACAATCAATGTTCTTGTCAAAATATGTTTTATTCGGTCAATTAAACTATTAAAACCATTTTATTTACATGTTCAGTGAATCAGCAATTTACAGGTATTAACGACTGTTAAAGGGATGGTTGACCCAAAAATTTAAATTCTGTCATCATTTACTCACCGTCAAACAGTCCATACCTGTATGAATTTCTTCCTTCTGCTGAACACAAGATATTTTAAAGAATGCTGGTAACCAGACGACAGTTGACTGTAGCCATTGACTTACATAGTAGGGAAAAAAAACATCAACTGTCTGGTTACAAACATTCTTTAAAATGTCTTATTTTGTGTTCAGCATAAGAAAGAAACTTGTACAGGTTTGGAATAGCTTGAATGTGAGTAGATGACAGAATTTGTATTTTTGAGTCAACTATCCCTTTAAGTGTGCACAAATCTGTAAATAAAACAAAAAAACATATATAAGAAATGAGAACTTGAGGATTGGGTTGGGTAAAAGAATAACAAGTGAGCAACAACAACTAAAAAAACAACAAGTGTCTCACTAACGGTGGGTGCAGGCTTCAGTTTGAAGTTTTCCATTCAATCTTCATCAAGGACCAACTAAAACTATTGGCATGTGGGTTGATGGCCGTCACCTTCCTCTGCACTACCCTCTTGGTACTCTTTCTGACTCCCTGTCTAGCAGTACACTTCTTCTGTCTGGCATTTCCATCGTCAGGGTTGACCAGGAACCTGTTAGCAATATCATACCAGTCAATTAATATACTTTTCATTTTTGGGCGAACTAACTTTTTAAAACATTGCATTAAAATGGCTAATACTTACATAAAACTCATTCCCAGGCTGCAAAGATAACGGTCTCACACTGTAGAGCTGTAAGAAATCAAAATACATTTTATTCAGTTATGTGTTGCTTGTTGAGGATGTACAAACTAACACATCACTGTATTTCATGCACTCCAACGACACATCTATAGTAAAAAATGATAAGCTTCTGCTTCTAAAAATTCTAACTTACTTTTTCGGCATGCATGGGTCTTTGTTGACTAATAGATCATTATTAACTATGATAAAAGGTAATTTATATCTTTATTCATATTTTTAATCAATCAATATTTGTCATTACAATCACAATGCAAAACTGGGTCTTCCATCAAAGTTAACTCAAACGAAGTAAAATACAAAACTGGTACCAATAGCCAATCTCTCTGAGCACAAATCACCCATTTACGTTGCAAAGAAAAGTATATTAGCCTTGTTTTTACGTATTTTTGTGTCTAAACGACTTGTTCAAACAGGTCCAGTTTTGAACGCGACCGCCGCAGCCGTCATCCGGGAAACTCACTGCAAATCTTTTTAGGTGTTTGAGCACAGTCAATGTTCGTCTATTATAATCAGTTTATATCAGCTTTTGCTGACAGAGTCGGATCGAACATTATGGAAAGGATCCCCACAGAGATAGACATTTTTGACTCCAGACTCCATTACCAAACGCAGTAAATTTACTTCGCAGACCATCATAAAACATATATTCAAACTCAACAGAAATAAAATAAAACACACAAACCATCTTGAATTAATCTTTTCATCGTTTTAACAATCACCAGATCAAGTTTGGTCGAAATAAACAAGTAATTCACCAAGTTTTGATTGAGATTTGAAAATGTCAGGACAAGCGGGAAACCGTGAGTAACTGTCTTACTGTGTAACTAAGTTAACTTCCACTGTCATTTCATGTAGCATGAAAGCTACATACACTATAGTGTAAAATAATAAAACCTAATTATAAAAATTAAAATGAACTTACCAAACTTCCAGATATCCACCGAGTGAAACGTCCAGATATCCGTGAATGAGCTGCAGCAGTTATGCGCTGACGTCAGTGAGGGGGCGCTGTTTACAGCAATGCTGTATTATTGCCTGGCATATTACAGCCAAGTTACAGATAGGATACAGCAACACTAAAATGTACTGTAAAATGTTGCCGCTCAAACAATATTACCCAGAATGCAATGCAAATTACAGTATTGTACTGTATTATAAAATGCAGTATTGTACAGCAACATTTAACAGTGTAATATCTGTCAGTTTTGTATGTCCATCTACAGTTTCTATCATCTGAAGTCTTCACAGGTGAGGTTGGATACAAACTAGAGCTGTTGTGATCTCTAGAAACCTTGCTGAGCATTCTGAGAAACAGCAACAGGAGAAAGATTAGCTAACTTGCTCCTGTAATGGACTTTGATTTGATGCTTTGCTATTTATGAAACATTTCTGATTATTAACGTTGAAAACAGTTGTGCTGATTAATATTTTTGTGGAAACCGTTTTAACAGTTAAACCAATTGTAGGGAAATGGGTGCAATGGGTGAAACAAAGAGAGATCAAAGACTCATCCCAATCCATTCATAACTATGTTTGGAACCCTTGAAACTGATGTATTCTACACACATTCATTTCTCACTTATTCACAGAAATAAGTATTCTCGGTTACAGCTATTTGTAGTGCAACACTAATTTAGCTGTTTATGTACAAATGAATGAATGATGACAGTTCAGTCTTTTTCCCATCATGTTTGGTCTCTATTAGTTTAGAATATATCCAAAGGTATTTTGGTGGTGGTTTGGTAAGTGAGAAATGCATTGGTAAACCTTAAAGACACTTTAAAGACTTCCATCTTTGTGCTTTATGCAAATGAGTTCCACAGGGGAAAGAAGGGTGGTCCACACTGTGTGTCCCCTCTGATGCCAGTAACCAATCACAGCACTAGAATGGAGAAGCGCCAAATTGTAATCTCCTCCTCATTGAAAAGGGATAAAAGTACCCTTTCAACAGACACACTCGTTCTGAGTCTCTGGTTCGTCCAGTGAGACATAACAGATGCACCCGTTCTGAGTCTACCGTCCAGCGAGTCATACAACACCGTTCTGGGTTTCAACTTTGCAAGGAGTGAGACAACAGATATAGAAGTTCTGGATTTCAACTCTGCAAGGAGTGAGACAATAACAGATACACTCGTTCTGAGTCTCCGGTTCATCCAGTGAGACAACAACAGATTCCATGATCTGAATCTAGAGCTTGTGAGGCAGCAACAGAGACGACCATGTTCTGAGCCTCCAGCCTATGAGGAAAGAGACATTAACAAACACTACGTTCAGAGTTTTCATCCAGCGAGACCATAATGACTCCAGAGAGACAAAAGTGGATTGATCAAGTTCTGAGTGTCTGGCCCAGAGGCAGAAGACACACAGAGACACATGCAACAAGGTTAAGCTCAGGAGAGCAAACCTTTACTCCAAGGTACCTTCGTCTGCGTGTTCCAGATTGTTTAAGGACCTTCTGCACCTACACCAGGGCCTCATCTGCGTGTTCCAGATTTTAGGACGCTTCGGTGATCCAGGAGATCAGCATCCCACAGAGCTTCGTGTTCAAGGCTGTTGAAACAGATTCCGGCTCTTCTCCCCACTGCATTGTCACCCAGCGCAACCAGTGGAACATGTCATCGTCATCAGACCCAACTGTAATGCGCACAGTGCGAGTGCAAAAGGGATACACTGCTATGAATTAGGACCAACGACCAGAAGATCAGATTCGCTCAAGAGACCTTGTTAGCAACGAGAGAGAAGGAAATGACAACAAACTGGCTGATTTGGAAATGGGTAAGATATAATAAAAGAATGTAACAACTCAATAAAACAGAACGAAATCAAGTTAAAGTTTCAATACATCTTCATAACACAAGGAAAAGGCAAAAGAATGATGAAGAATAAAATAAAATAAAGAAAAAAAAATAATATATATATATATATATATGTGTGTACTCTCTCTCTTATAACCCTAATACGTTTTAATTTCCTATTTTATTTTAGAACTTTGTTTCTTAATTGTTTGACTTATTTAGTTTCAGCTAATTTTTATAGAATTTAGTTTCATCTAATTACTAATTTTATTTCTAATTGACTTAATGTAGAAATAAAATCTTGAATTCTTCTTTGAAATCTTGAATACAAATTCTTCCAATTAACACTTTGAAAGTATTCTTTCACTTTTGTTCCTTCAGAAAACACAGAAATAAAATAATAAACCTAAATAGTCAAGGAAACAAAATATTAATGAAATATGACAATAGGAAGTGACAGTAGGGGGAAAAAAAAAGAAAAAAAAAAGAAAATCACAATAGTTCAAACTTGATGCTCGCAATGGCAGTTTCAATGCAGATTAGAAATTAAAACCAAATCTCAGTTCCAAGTAGATGCTGGCCACGCGAGATCCTTCTTCCGCAATTAACTTCGGGCAACAAGTTCACTAATCGTTGCTAATCGTTCACTCGTCTAATTGGACCAATCTTCAACTTGTTTGATTTTAAAACTATTTTAAACAAATTGTCTTTTCTATTTATTTTCACATTTTCCTATTTTCTATCTAAAACGTTATCCAAATAAAGTTCTGATTCACATATTTATGTGTATTGCAATTATTAATTTTACATCCACTGGATTTTTAGTAACCTGGGTTACACAACCATGTGGAAAGTAAATATCACTTAACCAAACCTCTTTCCAGAGACCTTGGCATTGTTGTATATTATCAGTGTATGATTTTCTAATTCACATTAGATGTAATATAGCTGATGTTAGTTAATCACAAATAATCTTTCGTTTATTTGTGTGGTGCATAGTAAGGTTCTCCACCTTATTATTCACAGAGTAACAGTTTATCTTTCCGTAAGGTAATGTAATTTTTCCATAGCCACATCCAATGTAATCACTTGTATTTTATGTATCCTATGCACCTTATTCCTTTATCATTCATGGTATTCATTTAGTAGCTGTGTTAGTTATTCTTGTCTATCTTTTGTTAATAAAATTTATTTTATTACACATGTGTGTCTTCCTTGTGCTGATAATACAGAAAAGGCTCTACAAGTTAGGAATCTCACCAATCTTTCAAATAAATCAGCTGACCACTTTACATTAATTCCAAATTACTGAACAGCCTCCGGTTGGGAGTGTTATCATATTGCCAAGGTAACAGACCTTGACAGGTGCCCTGAACTAGAGTAGGGGGAAGTGGTCACCTGATGTACTCATAACCGCACCTTAAGTGACGTGTGATTCAAAAATCACAACATCAGCAGTGACGTGAGTACCAGCCTCTATTTTACTTAGCGTCCTTGCATGGGCGAAGGTAAAATCACTACACAATTTATTTTTATAGAGTGTAATTACTGGGGTCAATAAGATTTTTTTTTTTAAGAAATTCATATTTTTTATTCAGCAAGCATGCATTAAATTGACCAAATGTGAGATTAAAGATTTCTGCTTCAAATAAAATGTTTTTTTTTTTTTTTTTTTTAACTTTCCAGTCATCAAAGAATTAAGTAGAGAAGCTACTGTTTTCAACATTGATAATAATCATAAATTTTTCTTGATCATCAAATCATCATATCAGAATGATTTCTGAAGGATCATGTGACTCTGAAGAGTGGAGTAATGATGCTGAAATTCAGCTTTGATCACAGGAATAAATTACAGTTTACAATATTCACATAATAAAAAAAGCATTTTAAATTGTAAATATTTTCATTTTGTTGGATATAGGTAACAACCAAGGAAAATCCCAAATTCAGTATCTCAGAAAATTAGAATATTGTGAAAAGGTTCAATATTGAAGACACCTGGTGCCACACTCTAATCAGCTAATTAACTCAAAACACCTGCAAAGGCCTTTAAATGGTCTCTCAGTCTAGTTCTGCAGGCTACACAATCATGGGGTAGACTGTCGGCTTGACAGTTGTCCAAAAGACGACCATTGACACTGATATTAGTGAGCAGAGCGAGGCTTCATGAAACACTGAAACAGTTGAAGCAAATGTGCCGTATTGTGTCGAGGCTTCGAAACTATACCGACACCTGTCTCCATGGTGACACGTAGTGGTCAATTGCACGTTATCTGAAACAACTTTGACAACAAGCCCTTTAAAAAAATAAAAATGTTTTTTTGTTAATGTGGTGAGTTTTTAACATCCTCTCTATATAACTATAATACATAATAATAATAATAACTAGATTATTTTGGCCATGAAAAATGAAAATTAAACGAATCAATCCACAATGGTCTCATTTTTATTTTGTTTTTTACAGATTTTTATTCAAAAATATTAATTGCTTTCTCCTCTCACAAAAACCCACGAGGTGAAGGTGCATTAACTTATCTTTTAAACTTTGTGGAAGTTGAGACAGATGTGCGATTGTGTGGCTTGTTCCCGCCCCTGTCAATCAAATGCAGACTCGGCAAGCATGCCACCTGTCGAAACGCACAGAAGCTTCGTTTAGCCATAGTCACGTGACATAGGTGTTTTGAATCACAGTTCGGAGCAGTGTTTCGAAACATCTACGCTTCGGGATCTCGACACTGTGTCGAAACGTTAGTTTCACGTCAACCATACCTAGACACTGACCACAGACACAAAAGGTCATTGCAAAAGAGGCTGGCTGTTCACAGAGCTCTGTGTCCAAGCACATTAATATAGAGACGAAGGGACGGAAAAGATGTGGTAGAAAAAAAGTGTACAAGTAATAGGGATAACCGCACCCTGGAGTGGATTGTGAAACAAAACCCATTCAAAAATGTGGGGGAGATTCACAAAAAGTGGACTGCAGCTGGAGTCAGTGCTTCAAGAAGCACTACACACAGATGTATGCAAGACATGGGTTTCAGCTGTCGCATTCCTTGTGTCAAGCCACTCTTGAACAACAGACAGTGTCAGAAGAGTCTCGCCTGGGCTAAAGACAAAAAGGACTGGACTGCTGCTGAGTGGTCCAAAGTTATGTTCTCTGATGAAAGTAAATTTTGCATTTCATTTGGAAATCAGGGTCCAAGAGTCTGGTGGAAGAGAGGAGAGGCACACAATCCACGTTGCTTGAGGTCCAGTGTAAAGTTGCCACAGTCAGTGATGGTTTGGGGTGCTATGTCATCTGCTGGTGTTGGTCCACTGTGTTTTCTGAGGTCCAAGGTCAACGCAGCCGTATACCAGGAAGTTTTAGAGCACTTCATGCTTCCTGCTGCTGACCAACTTTATGGAGATGCAGATTTCATTTTCCAACAGGAGTTGGCACCTGCACACAGTGCCAAAGCAACCAGTACCTGGTTTAAGGACCATGGTATCCCTGTTCTTAATTGGCCAGCAAACTCGCCTGACCTTAACCCCATATAAAATCTATGGGGTATTGTGAAGAGGAAGATGCGATATGCCAGATCCAACAATGCAGAAGAGCTGAAGGCCACTATCAGAGCAACCTGGGCTCTCATATCACCTGAGTGCCACAGACTGATCGACTCCATGCCACGCTGCATTGCTGCAGTAATTCAGGCAAAAGGAACCCCAACTAAGTATTGAGTGCTGTACATGATCATACTTTTCATGTTCATACTTTTCAGTTGGCCAAGATTTCTAAAAATTCTTTCTTTGTATTAAGTAATATTCAAATTTTCTGAGATGCTGAATTTGGGATTTTCCTTAGTTGTCAGTTATAATCATCAAAATGAAAAAAAATAAACATTTGAAATATATCAGTTTGTGTGTAATGAATGAATATAATATACAAGTTTCAATTTTTGAATGTAATTTGTGAAATAAATCAAAATTTTGATGATATTCTAATTATATGACCAGCACCTGTAGGTGGAAAATATTGTGGAAAAAATGGACACAAAGTTATTTGGTGAGTTTCCTCAGCTCACCTGTTTCCTTCTTTGTCAGCAGCTTCCATCAGAAATGATGAAATCTCAGGAGTTTCCCCTCTGTTGTAGAGGAGATCTTATTTCATTGCCGAAAGCACTGAACAGTTTTCATCACCAGTGCACCTGTTGCATTGCGATAATATAAATCTGAGTAAAGTAATCAACAGGCTATCTGCCCGTGTTAAGTAGGGAGGGATGCTTAGGCAACGAAATGTAATGCACGTTTTTTTTCTTCTGATAGTTATCATGAAACGAGGAAGGGACATAGCGTCGTTTTTTGCCCCAGTAAATAAAAAAGTGAGAGAAACAAATCAAGGTATTGAGAGAGTTCCAACAGGAGTGCCAACTTGAAGTCTCTTGGGACTTCCGGTTGAGTGAACGCTGTGCGTGCTGTCTGCCGCTGCTCGCCGATCCTGTTTTATCAGTTTTTTATTTTATGGGGGGGATTTTTGAGCTATGGGAACCGACATTTCGTATTAAACGAGTTATCTCCACCTCGATCTGAGCTGGTGCTAAAGCTGACCAGGAAGATTTGTTCCACTACTACTGTCGCGCTGTTTGGAGCTTGTATACCTTGGTGAATCCTTGCTGCTGTTTACCTTGTCAGCGGTTTGGCATCCTGTCGGCCTCGTCGACTCTCTGACGGAGTCTGGACGTGTTGTGGTTTCGGCACGACTATATCAGCTCGTCATCTGGGTGTCAGCGATCTGGTGCCGTATTGGTGTCTTCGGACTTATCGACGCTGAATCTCCATTGGATCCTGGCCTGTATGTTTCTGGATTATTGTCTCCTGACTTTCACCTGGACTCCTCATCGTTACTTTCGACTAAATTTCGCCCAGACCCGTTTCATCGGTGAGTGACGATCCCTATGGGACTTCAAAATGAATTTGCTCTCAGTCTGCTGGCTTCTTCTGTCTGCTAGAAATATCATCTCCTGGAATAGTGAACAACACTCTTCTTATGTTTCTTCATCTCTACCGAGTATGGCAATTACTTTTACATCTTCTGAACTTATGCGACTGAACAATCGGTCAGTAACACGCTTGTCATCAGACATTTATCTATGGTGTGCTGATCTAGGGATTCTTCGTCGCTCGTGTTATGTGCACCGTGGCGCTCGCCTTGCGCGGCTTACGCGATCAACTCTGACTGCATTACCAGGCAATATTCCTGTAATCTTGTCCAATGAGCGACTGTTGCGGCGTCGTCTCTTGTCTCAGTGCGGGGTGAACTTCAACTTACTTCGCTCGTTGCCAGAGATGCCTCGTCCCGATTTCGCTCCGCAAGAATCTAATCAGCCGGAGGTTAAAATAGCCTTGCTAAACGCAAGATCAGTATCAAACAAGACATTTCTATTAAATGACTTCTTTCTAACAAACACTCTGGACTTCCTGTTCATTACTGAAACCTGGCTTACAGAAAATGACTTAAGCCCTTTATCTGAACTTTCCCCTGTACACTGTAACTATTATAGTTGCCCTAGAACTTCCAGTCGGGGCGGAGGTGTTGCTGTCATTTTTAAGGACTGTTTCAAATGTAAGATTTTACCAGTTGATGCCTACACTAGTTTTGAGGTCTTAATGTGTAAAGTCGAGCTTACTAGCCCATTGCTTTGCGTTTTGATTTATAGACCACCTAAAGTTGACAGCAACTTTTTAAGGGAGTTTTCGGATTTTTTATCTAATGTGGTTTCGAGTACCGACAAGTTGTTGATTCTTGGTGATTTTAATATACATCTTTGTTGTCCCTCGAAACCTCTTGTAAAAGATTTCGTCCATCTTTTAGACTCTTTTAACCTCACACACCACATATCAGGACCAACACACAAACTGGGTCACATGCTTGACCTAGTTTTATCATTAGACCTTGATATCAGTAATATATCTGTAAGTGATGCTGGGTTGTCTGATCACTGGCCAATCTTGTTTGACAGTGTGATTTCCTGTCCTAGTCCTGTAAACCAGCCTAATACTTACCGCTCAAGATCTATTAACCCCTCCACTGCGTTGCAATTTATGGATGCTTTTTTGGCCCTTCCAGTACATAGTGATGTGATATCATCGCAGGATCAGAATGTTGAAGAGCTGGTAAATTGTCTCAATTCTTCATGTTCAGAAATTTTAAACATAATTGCCCCTTATAAAACTAAAGTACGGAAATCAAATAATCAACCATGGTTTAATAGCGACATAAAAATATTAAGGAAAAAATGTAGAAGAGCAGAAAGACAATGGAAGAAGGACAAATTACAAGTCTCATATCAAATCCTGCAGAGTAATTTGTCCAACCTCCAAGAAGCAGTTTCTTTGGAAAGGGCAAAATACTTCTCGAACATAATTTCAAAATACTCCCATTGTCCAAAGATACTGTTTTCTACACTAAATTCAGTATTAAACCCCTCTAGACCGGCTGGTCCAGAACCTAGTTTAGACTTATGTGAGAGGTTCTGCAATTTCTTTATAAACAAAGTCACTGAAATTAGGGCACAGATCTCTAGTACTTCAACACAGAATTATAAATTTGCAAATGCTTGCCCCTCTGCCTTTTCTAATTTTCAGACTATTTCAAACTCTGAGCTGCTGAGTATTATCTCTAAATTGAATCCAACTACCTGCTCTTTTGATGCCATTCCAACAAAGTTACTAAAGGATGTTTTGCCCTCTGTGTTGCCTAGTCTTCTTTCTATTGTAAATAGCTCTTTACAAACGGGTACTGTACCATTTTGCCTCAAACAGGCTGTGGTCCATCCCTTACTCAAAAAAGCTAATCTTGATCCTTCTGATTTAAATAACTATAGGCCCATTTCGAAACTTCCATTTTTGCACAAAGTTCTGGAAAAGTGTGTACTAAATCAAATTTCCCCCTACTTAATCGCTAACAACATTCTAGATCCTTTTCAGTCTGGCTTCAGAGCTTAACACAGTACTGAATCTGCACTTTTGAGGGTAGTAAATGACCTCTTACTATCTGCAGATTCTGGCAACTGTACTATTCTTCTATTACTGGACTTAAGTGCAGCTTTTGATACTGTGGATCATCATATCATGTTAAAGAGACTGGACCTTGATGTTGGCATTCGTGATGGTGCACTAGATTGGTTTGCATCTTACCTCGCAAACAGAAACTTTTTGGTGGAGATTGGAGAATTTTCATCAAGCTCAGTTCCCGTCACCTGTGGGGTGCCTCAGGGCTCAATTCTAGGTCCAATCTTATTTTCCTTATACTTACTCCCTCTTCGTTCCATCTTTGAGTACCATAAAGTCTCATATCACATTTATGCCGATGACACTCAGCTTTATTTTCCGTTAAAATCAGGTACTGACTCAGTCTCCTCTCTGCTAGCTTGTTTACAGGACATTAAGGCTTGGATGGACAAAAATTTCCTCCAATTAAACCAGAAGAAGACTGATGTTATGTTGTTTGGCCCCTCTCATCTCTTAAATAATATAAGTTTTACTCTAGGCCCCCTTCAAGATAACATTCGTGATAAAGTTAAAAATCTGGGAGTTACCTTTGACCCTGAGTTAAAATTTGATAAACAAATCAACTCTGTAGTTAGAGCCAGTTTTCTGCAGCTTAGGGGACTTCGCAAGCTGAAAAATATTCTGAGCTTTAGTGATTTGGAGACCGTTATTCATGCGTTTATTTCCACTAGGTTGGACTATTGCAACGCTTTATATGCTGGAATAAACCAGTCCTCGCTCTCGCGATTACAACTAGTACAGAATGCTGCGGCTCGCTTTTTAACAGGGACAAAAAAGAGAGAACATATTACACCCGTGTTGTCATCACTTCATTGGCTACCTGTTCGATTCAGAGTCGATTTTAAGGTTTTAGTATTTGTTTTTAAATCGCTTCATGGTCTTGCCCCTTCATATATTTCAGACCTTCTTCATACGTATTCTCCAGTAAGAATGCTCAGATCATCCACCCAGATGACATTATTTGTTCCAAGATCTCGACTCAAATCCAAAGGTGACAGAGCTTTCTCAGTTCTTGGTCCTAAGCTCTGGAATTCCCTACCCTTGTCTATTAGACTTTGCCCAACTCTCTCTACATTTAAATCTTCCCTCAAAACATACTTTTTTTCTCAGGCATATGTGTAACTTGATATTATTATTGTTATTATTATTTTTTTTTACTTCCTTTTTTAATGTTCCTGTCTTAATTTTATCACTTTTGTTTTAATTTCCTTTCATATTTTATTATTAGTATTGAAATTCTATTGTGCAAGGATACCTGTTTGATATGTTGTGCAGCACTTTGGTCAGCATGCTGTTTTAAAGGGCTATATAAATAAAATTGACCTTGACCTTCAGTTGAAGAGCAGAAAGAGGGAGAGCCAGAGGAGTCAGTATAAAGCAGTGTTGGAACAGACTGTGTTACTACACCCTCTTAAGCATTATTTGGACAGTATTGTACTGCAGGAAGTAGTATATTGCTCTCATAATGGCGAGAAAAAGGCAATTAACAAAGGAAGACAGACAGACCATTATAACCCTTAAAAATGTAGGTCTTTCCTTTAGAGAAATTGCAAAAAGGTGTCAGTGAGTACAGTTTCGTATACCATCAAAAGGCATTTGGAAACTGGAGGAAACTCTGACAGGAAGAGGTCTGGCACACCCAAAGCCACAACAGAATCAGAAGACAAGTTTCTGAGAGTCAACAGCTTGTGTGATAGGCAGCTCACAGGACAACAGCTCCAAGCACAGCTTAACACTGGTCGAAGTAAGCAAGTCTCAGTTTCAAGACTTAGAGCTGCAGGTTTGACAGGTCGAGTGGCAGTAAGAAAGCCATTGCTAAGATGGCAAAATAAGAAAAAGAGGCTTGCCTGAGCCATGAAGCACCGCCAGTGGACTACTGAAGACTGGAAGAAGGTGTTATGGACTGATGAATCGAAATTTGAAATCTTTGGTTCATCAAGCAGGGTTTTTGTACGCCGTCGAGTAGGCGAAAGGATGGTTCCTCGGTGTGTGACACCAACTGTCAAACATGGAGGAGGAAGCGTGATGGTCTGGGGCTCTTTTGCTGGATCCAGAGTCGGCGACTTGCACAGAGTGAGTGGCACCCTGAACCAAAAATTCTACCACAGCATTTTGCAGCACCATGCAATACCCTCTGGTATACACCTAGTTGGTCAGGGGTTCATCCTACAGCAAGATAATGACCCAAAACATACCTCCAGGTTATGTCAGAACTACCTTAGAAGAAAAGAACAAGACGGTAGGCTTCAAAGCATGGAATGGCCAGCACAGTCTCCAGACTTAAACCCCATCGAGCTGGTTTGGGATGAACTGGACAGAAGGGTGAAAGCAAAGCAACCTACAAGTGCAACACATTTGTGGGAACTTCTGCAGCAGTGTTGGGAAGAACTTTCCGATCAATATTTGATTTCCATTGTAGAAAGAATGCCACGAGAGTGTTTGGCTGTTATATCTGCAAAAGGTGGCTACTTTGATGAGTCAAAAATTTAAATTAAATTTTGTTAAACAAAACGATTCCATGATTTCTTTTTTATCTCCAATTGTTCATTTGTTCTATGCTTTAATTTCAGAGTACACTGAGACATTAAACTGCATAAATTTCAATAAAAAACGGAGAAATGGAGGCGTTCTAAAACTTTTGACCGGTAGTGTATAGTAAAGTGTAATTTATATCCAGTGATCAAACCTGAATTTATCATCATTACTCCAGTTTTAAGTGTCACATGATCCTTCACAAATCCTTCACAAATCATTGATAATAATCATCAAAATTAATGAACCTACTTTTTTTGCACCTGCACTCACTCTTGTACAAATGTTGTAATAAATGTTTATATGAATGTAAATTATAAAATAAAGTTTATAATCTTTAAATATAATTTGTTACCATTTTTAATGTGCCCCTCTGGCCCCTCCTTGGCCCCCCTAATAGAATTTCTCTAGAACCGCCACTGTTCATCACAGTATTTGTTTACCAAGAGAGATTAAAACGCTTTTGTAAACATGTGCTCCATGCAAGTTCCTTCACAGTACAGCTAGCAAAAAAATACATTTATGTTAAATTAGCAAACTTCTAATCACCCTGTAACGCTTTGTACAGAGAGTCCGGATAGCTGGACCAAATGGTTGTAGTTAAGTGCAAGAAAAACTCACGTCACTGACAACTGCGATACTGAATAAAACAAAAGAAATAAACGGCAAGAGCATCAGAGATAAATGATGCACACATGCAATGCTCGCAGTTCGCGCTCTGTGTCTGTATACTGCCCGCTCTTCAGCGAGTGAGAGAGAGTGCGTTCCGCCTTAAAGGAGCAGTGCCTAATTCCACTTGTTACAACCCATTGACAAATTGACAGCAAAACCTCCAAAACCTACAAAAATATCAAAACTTCTCATCTACACATAAAGATGTGATTAAAAGCCTAAACGATCATAGGCTAAACATGAGGTCAATCGACAGAGTTAGACTAATTACCTTCTGAAAACGGCTGAAGTGCTAATGGGCTTTTTTCATAATTTCTCTGAAGTAAATATTCAACAAGAGTGTCAATTACAAGTAAGAGGAGTGTCAAGAACAGTTCTGTGTATTATTCGTGTGGTTTTAGCGACTAAACTCGCCTGAAAGAAGAGAAAACAATGGACTAGTTGCACGGGATGACGTTTTTCTATTTCCGCTTTCTTGAGTGTATGCTTGTACGCTTCCGGTTCCGAGATATGAAGAGATGGAAGATATGAAAGATGGAGCTATTTTACACACGATGTCTCCAAGACCTTCCGAAAGTTACTATCAGCGATGTACACCGTCTAGTACAAGCGGCAAGCTCAGCCCCGAGGAGCAAAAGGGAAAAGGGGTTCAAGATGTACATATCTAGTTATATCGACAACTATGAAGGTAAGTTATACAACATTAGCTAACTGACTGGCAAGCTAGCTTGCTCTAGTTAACGTTACTGGCTAACTTTGACAACTTGACAGGCTATTTGATGCAGTGTAAAGTGTTTTGATGATGTACGATTAAGTGTAAGCATAACGTGAATGATGTCTAATCCACCACAGTTTCAAACAAAGATTCATCAGGGAGAGTGAGCGTCAGGGCGACCTGTTACAGGTCCATGAGAAAGAGTGAGAAGCCTCACGACCTCAGAGTAGGGAGTAGAAATAAGAAGTGTTCAAAGCCTCAATCAAGTTCATTTTCTGTGGTTTTGATGTAGCTAGGAGATGTAACGTTAACCTGTAATTTAGGATTCAAATAAGCCTAGCTAGCTGACGTTTTGCAACAGGTTGCAGAGTAACAGTTGCTAACTTCAACTGGTAACGTAAGCTAGATATGTGTGTAGCATGAAAAGCCTAATTTATATCTTAATTTTAGTTTTGAATCCTTTGTTTTAAAATAATTAAATGACCTAAACATATACTTAGCTTTCATGGAAACCACAGAAACTGGTTGTGATGGCTGCTGTTCTTTACTGTATGTTTATTATAAACCATGTCCAGTCATCTTTATGGTTCTTTGGCCAGTGGTAAGTGCTGATTTTGTACCCTGTACCTATGTTATGCATTCAACGTTCACTTGTTCAACGATCACTGTTTTACTTTATGAAAGTGAGTAAACTGAGACAGGTTGATCTATTTGGATATCCTAAGATTACAGCATTGAGTATGATGCCATTGATAACCTGCTCTCAGCTTTCTCATTTTCTGTTTTGTATTGAAGTTGTGCCCTAAATGTGAATTTACAGACAGTTTGTTTTAATGTGTAGATTGTTTTTGAGGACTGCTCACCAGTTGACATATCAGTGGCAGAGTGTTCCTGTGTGGCTGGAAGAGCGCTCTGCAACCACAATGTTGCATTGCTGTTTCAGACTGCGCACTATTCCACTCTGAACCTGGCTGCTGTACCCCCTGTCCTGAGCTGCACTGATACAGAGCAGCTCTGGCACAAGCCAAGAACCATGGTAAGTATGTATTCACATCCAAACCATGGTTTAGTGAGAAAAAATACTATAGTAAACTAAAGTAAATTGTATTATACTGTATTCTAGTATTTACAACACTTTGTTAATGAATGCAACAGCATACTGTAGTATTAACTACAGTGAACTGATAAACCGTAATAAATAATAAATAATAAATACTGTAGTATACTTTAGTTTTTTACTATAGTATGGTTCAAAAACACTAGTATTTACTATAAATTAGTATAGTATTTTTCTTTCATTTGTGAAGAGCTGATCTAGTATGTTGCATCAACAAATTAATTTGATAATTCTTTTGTGTAATCAACAGGGTGTGAAACCAGGCAGAGTGAGTGACATGGTGTGCGATTTTGTTGTTTTAGCTGAGGAGGATATTCTCATACAACGCATCTACAGAGACTGCGAGGTGGCTAAAACCATAAGGGAGAAGGGAGATTATTTTTATAACTTTTTGGCATTTAGAGTTCCCTTCGATTAAAGAACAAAAATGTATTGCATGTTAAATTCCATAATACTGATAGCATTGATTCTTTAATGCATCATTCATAATAAATAAGTATTATAATAAATATATTACTGTCATAACCGTGCCTGTTTGCCTGTTTATCTGTTTATCTGTTTATCCTGTTCCCCTGTCCTTTGTCACATGTTCCTTGTCTTCATTTAGTTCTGTGAGCTGTCACATGTTCTGTTGTTATTGTCCTGTCAGTTCGACCATGTGCTCTTTGTTTTCTTCTGTCATCATTAGTTCATCCTCACCACCTGTGTCTCGTCATTCAGTCTTGTCATCACCTGTTCCCCATCAATTATCCTCTTGTTCTCTCTGTATAAATTCCCTCTGTGTCAGTCCAGTCCTTGTTCGTCATTATTGTGTTAAAGTTACGTTCCCCGCTATCCTGTGCTGTATTCGTGCCTGTCTTCGTGTTGCATTAAACTTTGGAAAACCTGATCCTGCCTTCGAGTCCTATTCCTGAGCCGGGGCGTTACAGAATGACGAACCCCCACAACAAAACATCTCTTTCTGCGATGTGGGCAAACAAGGCAGAAAACGATCTGTGGAGCATCCGGCAGCGGGGACGCCCGCTGGAGAGGTATGTGGGGGAGTTCGTTGAGCTTTCCCATCCGGTGGGCTGGTCGGACGCTTCACTCAACACCGTGTTTTGGTTGGGACTGGACGAGGACATGATTCGCCCGAACGAGCCGATGTGCTGTTACACACTGGCTGAATTGATTAATTCGGTACTAGAGCTAAATGGTTCAGCGTTCGAGGTTGAAGAATGTGATACCCGTCCGGTTTCGATCAAAACACCCGCTCCGCCAGCCCAGCCTTCTCCGAGTCCCCCCGCATACCTCTGCAGCGGAGCGATTCCTGTCTGGCCGCCTTACCCGTTCTCGGACGAGGAGGAGCTCCCTGATCTCCTCGATCCGCACCATCACACCCTGCCCTATGACACCATCCTCTGTCCCTCTGTTTTCCTGACCAGCGCTCCCAAGCCACAACGCGAGCGTGAACGGCCGCCCATCTTGACCGCCGCTCGGAAATCTCCTCGCGGGCCTTCACCAAGAGGGGCCGCTGCACGCAAGCCACGCCCCCGAAAGGCCGCGAGGGATCGCGAGCCCAATCCAGCGCACCAGGAGCCGTCTCCAGTGCTCGCCGCCCGCGAGCCGTCTCCAGTGCTCGCCGCCCGCGAGCCGTCTCCAGTGCTCGCCGCCCGCGAGCCGTCTCCAGTGCTCGCCGCCCGCGAGCCGTCTCCAGTGCTCGCCGCCCGCGAGCCGTCTCCAGTGCTCGCCGCCCGCGAGCCGTCTCCAGTGCTCGCCGCCCGCGAGCCGTCCCCAGAGCTCGCCGCCCGTGATCCCTACCCTGAGCTCCCGGAACCTCCAGAGCTGCTGGAGCTCCCGGACTGGCCCGAGCTCCCGGACTGGCCCGAGCTCCCGGACTGGCCCGAGCTCCCGGACTGGCCCGAGCCGCCCGAGTTCCCTGAGCCGCCAGAGCCTCCCGGGCTCCCTGACCCGCCAGAGCCTCCCGGGCTCCCTGACCCGCCAGAGCCTCCCGGGCTCCCTGACCCGCCAGAGCCTCCCGGGCTCCCTGACCCGCCAGAGCCTCCCGGGCTCCCTGACCCGCCAGAGCCTCCCGGGCTCCCTGACCCGCCAGAGCCTCCCGGGCTCCCTGACCCGCCAGAGCCATCAAGGCTCCCCGACCTCCCAGACCTCCCAGACCTTCCAGACCTCCCAGACCTTCCAGAGCCGGCGCATGACCTGCCACCGCCAGAGCCTGGGCCTGACCTGCCTCCGCCAGAGCCGGTGCCATCCGGCACACCGAAACGAGGTACGTCTCCCCTGAAAATTTTGGGGGGGCGCCCAGTATCCCTGCCTCCGGCAGCCAGAGGGAAGGAGGCCACACCCTGGACTCCACCATGGCCTCCTGACCTCCTGGCACCCGCCAGGACCATGCCCCGGACTCCTCCCTGGCCGCCTGACCTCCTGGCACCCGCCAGGACCATGCCCCGGACTCCTCCCTGGCCGCCTGACCTCCTGGCACCCGCCAGGACCATGCCCCGGACTCCTCCCTGGCCGCCTGACCTCCTGGAACCCGCCAGGACCATGCCCCGGACTCCTCCTTGGCCGCCTGACCTCCAGGAGGTCCTGGAGACACCCTGGAGGCCACCTGAACTGCCTGAACTTAACCACGGCCTCCAGGGTGCCCGCCCCCCCCTCCCGGATCTGTTCTTTCACGGCGCGAGGTCGCGCCTTCCGGGAGGGGGGAGTACTGTCATAACCGTGCCTGTTTGCCTGTTTATCTGTTTATCTGTTTATCCTGTTCCCCTGTCCTTTGTCACATGTTCCTTGTCTTCATTTAGTTCTGTGAGCTGTCACATGTTCTGTTGTTATTGTCCTGTCAGTTCGACCATGTGCTCTTTGTTTTCTTCTGTCATCATTAGTTCATCCTCACCACCTGTGTCTCGTCATTCAGTCTTGTCATCACCTGTTCCCCATCAATTATCCTCTTGTTCTCTCTGTATAAATTCCCTCTGTGTCAGTCCAGTCCTTGTTCGTCATTATTGTGTTAAAGTTACGTTCCCCGCTATCCTGTGCTGTATTCGTGCCTGTCTTCGTGTTGCATTAAACTTTGGAAAACCTGATCCTGCCTTCGAGTCCTATTCCTGAGCCGGGGCGTTACAATTACTTTAAATGTGCTTCTATGTGTGGCCTCCTCTTAATGCTGTAATTCCTTGAGCCAGATGTGTAAAACAATGCAGAACTCTACACTTTCCTTAGTTGTAACATCTAACTGCCCATTTCATAAGTTATGGAGGAGGGAGTTTATATACGTTCATACGTGTATACAGTTTTGTTTGAAAATAATTACCTTTTTAACAATGTAAAAGATGTCAACAAGGCTCTGTATAGAATCAATCATGGTAAGTAAACGTTTAATAAAATTATAGAACATTCATTAGAAAGTATTTACAAGAAACTATTAATTAGAAATGCATTCATTAGAAAGTATTTACAAGAAACTATTCATTAGAAATGCATTCATTAGAAAGTATTTACAAGAAACTATTCATTAGAAATGCATTCATTAGAAAGTATTTACAAGAAACTTAATTAGAAATGCATTCATTAGAAAGTATTTACAAGAAACTATTAGAAATGCATTCATTAGAAAGTATTTACAAGAAACTATTCATTAGAAAGTATTTACAAGAAACTATTAATTAGAAATGCATTCATTAGAAAGTATTTACAAGAAACTATTCATTAGAAAGTATTTACAAGAAACTATTAATTAGAAATGCATTCATTAGAAAGTATTTACAAGAAACTATTACATTAGAAATGCATTCATTAGATTATTTCTACAACAATAGTTTCTTGTAAATACTTCAATGAACGTATTTCTAATTGTAGTTTGTCCACGCCTTTACCAGTGGTCCGTACCAGGAAGCAAGCCACACTGAATAACTCCTCAATGCTTCCACACACAGAAAGTGGTATGTCTCTGTCAAAAAGTTTGTTTTCGTAGGGCTGAAGCTGTCCCTTCGGATCTTGATTAGCCACTGAGCCCGTACCGCAGTATCAACGGGAAACGAGTGAAAACTTATTTCTGAGTTGTAACGTGACGAATTACTACAAAGTTGTACACAACAATGTAATGCCGACTTTTTCACCCTTTGGAAGGCCAATCGCCTTTCTTTAATCCTGAATCCGCTCATTTGTAAACATAGCTTGATCTTTGTGTCGATGTAACTCTTGTTATTAGCAGTGCGGAAAAGCTTAGAACGGAAGTACTGGCGCGTACACTCATTGGCCGGAAGTTGATCGACGCCATCTTGTGCACCTAGTCCATAGCGAGACGGAATTTTTGCTGCTTGTTTGTTGTTTCTCCGTTTCCATGGCAACTCTGCGCCGCTCCAGTTCGAATGTTCAACGTGCACGCGCATTAAAACACGTCAAAGTCATGCATCATTTACATAAATCAACATCCAGAATTAAAACAATACATGAATAAAAATCTCAATATTAAATCATGAACTTAAAACTCATTTTATAGTTCTATGACCCGTTCATAAGAGCAAAATACCACCTCTGCAAGTGATACTGGGACAATTTTGGCACTTTTATAACTTGTTTTTTTTTTTTTTTTTTTTTTTTAATAATAATATACATTTAAAAAATGAATATTCAGTGGGTACGGAAAGTATTCAGAACCCCTTAAATTTTTCACTCTTTGTTATATTGCATTATATATTTTTTCCTCTTTAATGTACACACAGCACCCCATGTTGACAGAAAAACACAGAATTGTTGACATTTTTGCAGATTTATTAAAAAAGAAAAACTGAAATATCACATGTGACGGTGGTCCAACCGTGGTTTAGCCGCTGACTTTGTGCCGCCCAAAAAACACTGGCGGACCGCCAGGTCATTGTTAGCTGGGATATCTATGGGTAATTAGGCTACCGTTAGGATAAGGGAAAGGGTTGATTGGATGGTTCTTGTCACATGACCTGCATACGACCTTGTGGCATAGATGTTTTCATCTCGCCGCGGCACTGCCGCGCCTGGACAAAATGAGCACGCCTCACCGTATGTGCATCGCGACCGCATCGCTTCCATTTTGCATACTAAGGAAATGCTGGCTGCGTCCGAAATCGCCTATTTCTCTACTATTGAGTAGGCGAGCGAATAAGTATGTCCGAAACCTTAGTAGTCATAAAAGAGTAGTCCAGAAGTTCCCAAATGGCCTACTGCTTCCGCCCAGATTCCTGAGCGCTTACTGATAAGTACTTTTCTATCGCAGGAGGCCACTGGAGAGGATATGTCATAATAAAACACGGAGGAGAAAGAGGCGTTTTCAAATGTGAGTATTGAAAACATTCCTTGTGTTAAAATTAGTAGTAGTCGTTTAGCCATAGTCACGTGACATGGGTGTTTTGAATCACAGTTCGGAGCAGTGTTTCGAAACATCTATGTGTCTAAACTCTGTGTTGAAACGTTAGTTTCGCGTCAGCCATCCCTAGTTAAAATCGCATTTGTTGAACTACTGTAAACTGTTGAAGTGTTGAAGGTGAAAAGACGCTAGGCAGTAAAGTTGTGATTTTGATGTAAAAACACGTTTTATTACGTACAGCTAACAGGAGCTAGATAGTAAGCTCACGTATGTCACCAAAGTGGATTTACTTGACTTCTGAACCATATACATAATAAACACGCTTACTAAATGTTTATTTAACATCTGACAGGGAAATATTCAATAAGTATTGCAGATGATAAGCACATCACAACATGAACTAGACATCTGAGTGATTTATGTGCGCTATTATGTAGAATTCAACACTGCTTACATTACATGAATGTAAGTAATATAAATAAACAAATGTACAAGTAACTCGACATAAGTTATGTTTTATTTGACCGTTTGTACTGTTGATAAATTAAGGAACATCTGTATTGTATAAGAAGTCAGTTAATACAAGTGACTTGCTCAAGGACGCATTGGTGGTGACGGTTGCAGAGATCGAACCAGCAACCTTCTGCTTACCATTTCAGTGGTTCAGCCCACTACACCACAAAAGTAATAAAACTACATCAAAAATTAACATGAAAAATGCAAGAAACGGAATGCTGACATGGATTTTAAAATGTTTTAATCTTTAAATGTTTTTTTAACAGGCAGTCATGTTCATGGAGAGCAGGCACACAAATGTTTGGAGCAGACACAGCAACAGCCAGATTGTCTCGCACATTTTCTCCGAGGCTTGCTTCAAGGTTGTGGGGTTCAGGGGTCCATCATCATGGTCTTACTCATCCTCTGGATCAATTATGTCCCCATTGAGAAGAGCAGCAATGAGGGACATGATTGATGGCAAAGACAGGTGAAGATGTTCATGGTGATTGAAAATGGACATTAAATTTACTGACAAACAAGTTGTGTTTTCCTTCCAGTCTAGTTTGCAGGTCTCTGTGAATCCTTTGCCTACATGAGAGGAGCCCAGTGAACCACAGCGCAGTGAGCCACAGCCAGACACGCCTCAGATGGTGCATCACATGATTAACCCATCCTTGTGGTCACAACACAAAGATGACACAGGTTTCATAGATATGGAACCATACAAAGCTAAATTAAAGACTAACAAACCAGTCTACATTAAACAATATCCTTTGTCTAAAGACAAGGAACTTGGTATCAAACCACTGATTGATAATTTTGTCCAGCAGGGTGTCCTCATACCATCACATTCACTATACAACACACCCATGAATCCGGTGGTCAAGGCTGATGGAAAAACGTGGCGACTGACTCAGGACTTGAGAGTAGTGAACCAGCCAATAACACCTTTAGCTCCCATTGTACCTGACGTCCCAACTGTTATTAACTCGATTCCATGTACGCACAAATATTTCACGGTTATTGATCTTTGCGCAGCATTCTTCTCTGTACCTGCACATCCAGAAACTCAGCCTATTTTAGCTTTTACATTTCAAGGTAAACAGCTGACGTGAACGCGGGCACAGGGCTTAATTGACTCACCTGCTGTTTTCACGGCAGCAGTGCAAAGAAAATTGGCTAAAATGACTAATTTGCAATCTACAGTTTGTGTGCTTCAATATGCAGATGACATCCTGGTTTCCGGGGAAACACAGGAAGACTGTGAAAAGGCCTCCATTATCGTCTGCAACGTGCTCGCCCAAGCTGGATTCAAGGCTTCGAAAGAAAAGCTCCAGTGGGTCAAGTCTAAGGTGACGTACCTGGGACACATCATAATGCCAGGTTTGAAAGCAATCTCAACAGACAGGGCCCAGTTGATCAGAAAAATGAAGTCCCTTCAAACTGTACAACAGCTTCAAAGCTTTTTGGGGTTAGTGAACTATTGTAGATCTTGGATACCTGATTGTGCTGTACATGACAGACATTTGAGACACCTGATTGACCACAAATCCCCCCCAAGAAATCTTTTACAGTGGACGGATGAAGCAGAGCTGCATTTCACCGCATTAAAACAAGCCATCACTACAGCACCTGCGTTGGGCCTTCCCGACTATTCCCGAGACTTTCACCTGCATGTTCGCGAGGCAGAAGGGGTGGCTCTTGGCGTCCTGTTGCAACAGCACGGCTCCATGTACAGACCATTAGCATACCTGTCTAGGAAACTAGATAATATAGCTTCAGGTATGCCAGCCTGCCTGCGGGCGGTAGCTGGGGCTGCTCTGATTGTACAGATGGCAGAGAGAACGGTCCTGTCGCATCCATTGATCCTTTATACCTCTCATCAGGTAGAAGCTATTCTGCACAACATGCAAAAAGAGCATATGACAGCGCAACGATGTTCAGGTTATGAGGCAACTCTGCTGGCTACCAAAAATCTCACCATTAACCCTGTGTTGCTGGGCGTTCTTGGAATGGCTGAAATGATAAATAATGTGACAGATCATGATTGTATCATTGAATTGGCTTCCTCATGTTCCTCCAGGGCCGATCTTTTGGATACAGCCCTGGATGGGGGGATGCCTGTCTAAATTGATGGGTCGTGGTCAAAACCTTCTGATGGTGTCTACCTTTGTGGCAATGCTGTGGTGTCGGACACTGGTGAGGTATTAGAGACTTTTGCCTTAGACTATAATTCAGCTCAAGCCGCTGAATTAGTTGCATTAATTCGAGAATGTGAACTAATGGCAGGAAAATGTGTAACAATCTACACTGATTCAAAGTATGCATGGGGGGGGGGGGTACAGGAAGCTAGAGATTTTAAAACAGCAGATGGTAAACCCATAGCTCACTCTACCCTGATAGCGCAATTGACTAAGGCAGTACAGCTTCCCTCCGAAGTGGCCATAGTAAAGGTGAAAGGTCACGCAGCAGGGGATGATGAACAAGCTGTGGGAAACAGAAATGCAGATGAAGCCACCAAAGAAGCTGCAAAAGCACAAATCGAATCACCGTCGCAGGTAACTAAAGTCAGGTAACTATAACCATGCATGTAACTAACATACCTGATATCAACATTAAGATCTTGCAGAGCCAACCAACACAAACTGATTTGGAGCACTGGGGAAAACACAAATGTGCCCCAGATAAAGATGGAATTTTGAGCGACGAAAAGGAAAGAATAGCGCTTCTGAAGATAGGATTAATAATCCTCATCAGACATTACCATGGTTTGTCACACACAAGCTGTGCAAAAGTAGTACAAGTAATCAATCAATTGTATTGTATTGCTGAAGTACACAAAACTGCGAAGCTCATGCTAGATGCATGTCTTAAATGTGCAAAAGTAAATCCGCACAAACCAGCACCATTTTAGAATGTGCAAATTGATTTTACGCACATGCCGCCAATAGGAAATTTGAAATATCTTTTGGTAATTGTGGATCGATTCTCAAAGTGGCCAGAAGCATTTCCATGAGCAAAAGAAGATGCTAAAGCTGTGATAAAAATTCTAGCCAAAGAAATAATTCCTCAATTTGGCATACCTACCACTATTGAAAGCGATAACGGGACACCATTTGCGTCAAAGGTTCCTTCAAAGGTAACGCAACTCTTGGCCAAGGCATTATCAATTGACTGGCCATTTCACATTCCTTACCATCCTCAGTAAAGAAGGCTCACAAAAGCCTCCATAGATCCCGGGAAGAAGTGGCTAGATTTGCTACCCATGGTATTGGCAGAGATAAGAATGACTCCATCTTCCACTACTAAATTCTCACCATTTGAAATACTAATGGTCTTTCCTGACTCCATGGGTGAAAGGCCGCTCAGGCATTACTTCCCTAGGTGACCTGGAGGTGATACAGGAGGACTACGTGACTTCCCTCATCGAAAAACTGAATTCTGTATGTGCTGATGTCCCTCTGTGTCTCCCTCTCTCCTCAGAAAAACCCACTCACCCTTTTGTTCCAGGAGAGAGTGTACTGATCAAAAGCTTGAAACCAACGAAGGTGGGAGAGCCAAGGTATCTTGGACCTGCCACGGTGATCGCGGTGACAAGGATGGGAGTTCTGACAGATTAACAACCGCAGTGGATACACGCTTCAAGGATAAAGCACAGTCCTTCAGGAGAGCAGGCAAGCTCCAATTCAGAATAGAATCTCAAATGGGGATTCACCTTACTGCCTAGCAGGGAGGAGCAAAACACTGATTAAGCTAAGGAAAGAACTACCTCTAATAGTGAGGTGGGGGTCATCTAAAGCTAGAAGATATATGACCCATTGGGTCAAACAGTGTTAATTCCTTACACCCCCTGTATGCACTAAGGGCCAAATTGTTATTAATGGATATACCGCCTCTAGAGGGATTTACACAGTGCCCAGTTGCAGAAGCTGTTGCAGTGTTCAGCGAAGATATTGTTTATTTCGCTAAGTGCTCCCAAGAGGAAGACCCAAGGTTGGATGTATCTTGTTGTTTTTACATATGAGTTTATATAATATATGTAATGATCAAGTTTTTTAAATGTGCACAATGATGTTTCAAAAAAATTTGTCTTAAAGTGGCCATTATAAGATTTAGAACATCTTGTGCCCTCCCTATGATCATGTGTATCTGTTCTTGCTGACTTGAGACTTTTACTTGTGTCCCATTGGACAAAATATCTAGATATTGTGTCATCTTGTTTGCCACTCAGACTAACCCAGAAATCATGTGATTCTTAACGCATAAGTCCTTATATGTATTTCACTTCTTGTTTTATACCTACATCTGTACCCCTGGACAACGAATACATTTTGTGTAATTGATTGAACTGCACTCTGTGTTGGTCTCATCTTTTGGCACCCAGAATCGATTCTGAAATACTCAATATTCTAATTATTTTTTATTCTAACAGTGACATACCCAGGTATGTTTAAGAATAAGTAAGCTAATAACCTCAACTTTCGTTTCCAAAAACAGAGGTAACTTTCAGGGTATGTAAGTAGCCATGGCAACTTGTTCTCTGAACATAACCTGCTCCAGAGGATTATGTTTGGGGGTTAGTTTTCTTAAGAGGTATTCAGGAACGTGTTATTTAATTAATATAGTTTCATTAAGGTAACTACATTTCTAAATTTGTTGCATAGTTACTGTTTTATTTGTGTGTGTGTGTGTGTATATATATATATATATATACAGGCATGAAAATCCCTCACCTTTCGGCGAAATTCGCCATTTTGAAACCAAAATAGGTGACCTACGTGAATCGTGTAGATTCGATGGGGCGGGGGGGGGGTTCATATCCAGTGAACTGTGATTCAGTGAATTGCGAACAGGTGCGCGTACCAGAAGGGAGCGTGAGATTCAGAGAACTGCGATTCAGTGAATTGCGTACTAGGTTCTTCCTCCAAATAGCAAGTGAGGGATGATTGACAGATGCGTAAAGCCTATCATTAAAAAGAGACTGAAAATCGACACCAATAAAGATTCCCGCTCGATCCCCCTTCCACCCGCACCTTTTGACTGACGAACAGTAGGCGACAGTAATCGCGGTACTTTTGACTCCTGAAGGTAAACTGCCTGGGTTCGATGTGGAAAGGTGAAATATTGTTTTGAGTTAACTTAATCCTCTGGATTCGATGATCACACGTATCGTATGGATTATCTTAAAATACTCCGTAATTTATGTTTCCTCAGATAAGAGGAAGACATCAACAAGCCATGCAAATTATAAAATGCTCAAGTAATGTTGAACAATAAATCTTAATAAATTTGAAATCGCTATGGCTTAGTGATTATGAAAATTTATTAATCTGAATTACATAACATTGTATTGGCTGTCAACAGTGGTGGACGAAGTACACAAACCAAGTACTTGAGTTAAAGTATTGATACACTAGGTAAAATATTACTCCAGTAAAAGTAAAAGTACTCCCTTTTAAATTATACTTGAGTAAAAGTAGAAAAGTATTTGCTTTCGAATCTACTTAAGTATTCGAAGTACTATAATTTATTAAGGCTATAATGTCCTCAATTTTTGTCACAAGTCTCTTGCTTAATCATCTCAGTTTATGTGAAAAGACTCTGTTACTCTTAGCTCACTGATCTATTAATAGAATATATTTATTCAGACACTGATATCTATTAAAATGACCATGAGCCCAAAATCTGGAAGCTAAAGAATTTCCTTTAGAACCCAAATGAAATAACAGGATTTGAGAGCAGATTCAGATTCAGTTTAAGGTTTATTTGTGACAGATGCAAGTTTAAGTTTAATAAAGGCTTGTATTAAACACATGAGTTCACATGAGTTTTCTTTTACTATGTTGTATCTGGATGTCTCTTCAGAAATATCAACTGGCCATATCAGATTTACTGTAACAGGAACTAGTTTTTTGTATCGTAAGAAACACGCTTGCCGATAGGGGTGCCGATATAGGGTATTGATAAAAAATGATTTCTCTATATTTTCTATGAGTTTTCCGATAACGATATTTTGCATCATTAAAAAAAAAAATATTTGGCAATATAATTGGTGATAGTATTTGTTATATCTTTCCATCTGTCACTTTTCTGACTCCTGAAGCTTTTCATAATCTTCATATCAGGGCAAAGGCTGCGATTATTTAATGCGCAGCTTGTCAGAACAGTACGGCTCAGTAGTAAATGCTTCTCCATGTGAAAGCCAGAGGGCGCTCTTGCGAAGGAACTCAAAATATGCCCTTCAATAGAAGAAGATAACACACGTCGTATCGCTGTAGAATAAACAGTAGATTGAAACGCTTTGACTGATTAAACATGAATAATAAACATACGACTGCCTTATTCTGTGTAAGAAATCACATCTTCTCACAGAAGGATGCCCAAATGTCGTTATGAAGCGAGTTTGGAGTAAAACATGTTATTAACTGTTGTCTTTTGTTGGACAAAATGTTAATAAATGCCTCTCATGTCTGGAAAGATGTTTGATGCACATTGCTTTTTCAAATGTACATTATAAGCGACTAAAACTCGCAGTGCTTTCAGATGGATCAGCATTTGGAGGCGAATTTCACTGACAAGCTTCTTCACAGTTTCTTCACTCATTTGAACTTCTGTCAAACACACTCTGAACACACACAGCCATAGTACTTAGTATATACTTATTCAGCTTGAAAAGAAGCTGATTCTCAAAGTTTTTGGAGTCCATTCTTGCCCTTCTAGGACTAAAAATAAGCCCTGCCATGCTAAAAAGCGATCTCTGCCAATTGTTTTAGCATCATACGATGCATGCAAAACTAGTCAAAATAGAATTTATATTCCGACAAAAAGTGCTAACATCAATATCGCATCACTGAGCTTCAAATACAACAAACTACGGTGAAACAGCTAAGTTACTTAACATAAATAATGAAACCGTTTTCTGCAAGCTGCTGTTTACTGTTTAAATTACTGATTTAAAAATGAGCACTAGAATAAAAATGGTATACCTCAAGGTGTTTCCTAAACTTGGAAGGAGAATTCTTGTAAGAAGAAATTCTACAATTCCGAGGCAGGCAGAGGAGGCAGTTGAAAATGAAAGACATCTTCTTTTCAACGATTTAAAAAAAAATGCGCAAAGAAGGCCACGGCTGTTGTGAGACGTTGGAGTTCGCGATTCTCCATCATGTTTGGCACTGGCACTGTCAAAATGTTATGTCGTTGCACTGATGCTGAACTGCTCGTGCTAAGTAAACAGCAATCAAGCCAAGTTCAAAACAGAGCGCGCGCTGAATCCTGATTGGTGGTTTGCCACACGCTTAACCAGCTCAGTTTTTTTATCCACTAATAAATAAAAAGGAATGACTAATTTCGCAAAATGTAGTGGAGTAAAAAGTACGATAACTGACTTTGAAATGTAGTGAAGTTAAAGTAAAAAGTCTCACCAAATGGAAATACTCCAGTAAAGTACAGATACACGAACTAACTTAAGTACTTAAGTACAGTAACGAATTACATTTACTTCGTTACTGTCCACCACTGGCTGTCAATCATGATGGAAGAGTTAAGTTACAGCATGTCCACCATTATGCATGGTATATATGCATAATGCATGGGTTATGCATTAAGCCATTTGTGGTGCCCCTACCACATTGTGCCTCATATACTGTAAATGTTAGACCCAGTGACGGGCTGGCATGAAATGGCTTGCATACTACTTAGTAAGGAGGCCATAATAATTTTTGACTCATGGCTGAAGTTAAGTTTCTCCAGCTCTCCCCAGGTTGGCAAAAAAGCATCTCAAAATGCATCAGATTGATGCTTTAAAATATGGAATATTTAAATTTTTCGGGAGCATGCCCCCGGACCCCCCTAGAGGAGTAATATCCTTCTCACCTTTTTCACCCCTCACCCGTTTTCATGCCTTTATATATATATATATATATACAGGGAGTGCAGAATTATTAGGCAAGTTGTATTTTTGAGGATTAATTTTATTATTGAACAACAACCATGTTCTCAATGAACACAAAAAACTCATTAATATCAAAGCTGAATGTTTTTGGAAGTTTTAGTTTTTAGTTTTTAGTTTTAGCTATTTTAGGGGGATATCTGTGTGTGCAGGTGACTATTACTGTGCATAATTATTAGGCACCTTAACAAAAAACAAATTTATACCCATTTCAATTATTTATTTTTACCAGTGAAACCAATATAACATCTCAACATTCACAAATATACATTTCTGACATTCAAAAACCAAACAAAAACAAATCAGTGACCAATATAGCCACCTTTCTTTGCAAGGACACTCAAAAGCCTGCCATCCATGGATTCTGTCAGTGTTTTGATCTGTTCACCATCAACATTGCGTGCAGCAGCAACCACAGCCTCCCAGACACTGTTCAGAGAGGTGTACTGTTTTCCCTCCTTGTAAATCGCACATTTGATGATGGACCACAGGTTCTCAATGGGGTTCAGATCAGATGAACAAGGAGGCCATATCATTACATTTTCTTCTTTTATACCCTTTCTTGCCAGCCACGCTGTGGAATACTTGGACGCGTGTGATGGAGCATTGTCCTGCATGAAAATCATGTTTTTCTTGAAGGATGTAGACTTCTTCCTGTACCACTGCTTGAAGAAGGTGTCTTCCAGAAACTGGCAGTAGGACTGGGAGTTGAGCTTGACTCCATCCTCAACCCAAAAAGGCCCCACAAGCTCATCTTTGATGATACCAGCCCAAACCAGTACTCCACCTCCACCTTGCTGGCGTCTGAGTCGGACTGGAGCTCTCTGCCCTTTACCAATCCAGCCACGGGCCCATCCATCTGGCCCATCAAGACTCACTCTCATTTCATCAGTCCATAAAACCTTAGAAAAATCAGTCTTGAGATATTTCTTGGCGCAGTCTTCACGTTTCAGCTTGTGTGTCTTGTTCAGTGGTGGTCGACTTTCTGCCTTTCTTACCTTGGCCATGTCTCTGAGTATTGCACACCTTGTGCTTTTGGGCACTCCAGTGATGTTGCAGCTCTGAAATATGGCCAAACTGGTGGCAAGTGGCATCTTGGCAGCTGCACGCTTGACTTTTCTCAGTTCACGGGCAGTTATTTTGCGCCTTGGTTTTTCCACACGCTTCTTGCGACCCTGTTGACTATTTTGAATGAAACGCTTGATTGTTCGATGATCACGCTTCAGAAGCTTGGCTATTTTAAGACTTCTGCATCCCTCTGCAATATATATCACTATTTTTGACTTTTCCGAGCCTGTCAAGTCTTTCTTTTGACCCATTTTGCCAAATGAAAGGAAGTTGCCTAATAATTATGCACACCTGATATAGGGTGTTGATGTCATTAGACCACACCCCTTTTCATTACAGAGATGCACATCACCTAATATGCTTAATTGGTAGTAGGCTTTCCAGCCTATACAGCTTGGAGTAAGACAACATGCATAACGAGGATGATGTGGTCAAAATACTCATTTGCCTAATAATTCTGCACTCCCTGTATATATATATATATATATATATATATATATATATATATATATATATATATATATATATATATAAAGCACTATTATAATGTTTAAACATTTATTATATATATAATATATATATATATATATATATATATAAAATCACATGGATCTGCTTTTTTCCCTTTTTATAACAGGACATTTTCTATTCTATAATAAAATACATATGTGATATATTGTTTGATGCTAAATATTTAATAAGCTAAGTCTTATTCTCAGTGAATAAAGATTACTTATTCAATAAAAAGATTGAAATGATTACACAACCACCAAATAGGTGGCGATATGCACTAAGTAGGTTATGTAAATCGCCATTAAACAAAAGAAGGAAGTGGAATGGCATGCTTTTTCTCAGCGTCTATTTCCATGGTGAATCATCAATTTGTTGCTCTGTTGAGAATGTCTTGTGTTAACTGGGAAAATACTCTGGGTTGGCTGAACTTATTCCCTGATGCATTTTTGGAACCAGCATACCTTGAGTAAGCAAGGTTTTGGTTAATCAACCGAGAGTTCAGGGTATATGTGACGGTAAGTTAACCTTCCTTTCTGGAATACCCCCCAGGACACCATCAGTGAGAGCTGCAACCAGTTGTGGTGAGCAGGAATTCCTTCCTTTGCAGGGCTTTGCCTACAACTGAGAGAAAAATAAATGCAACTAAATTATATAGGCCTAAATGTAAACAATTAGAACGGAAAAAAAACTTTCCTAATGATGTTTTAACTTGGCAAACTCTTTTGATATTGTAAATGAATAGCATTTATTAACGGTGTACATATTACAAATGAATTTGTCTTTTTTAAATGTAATTTATTACGTCATTTATGCCGTTATGTATTTGGAGACAACGGATACAACGATGGAGTCAGATAAGAATTAAGAATCCAAATTTTATTAAATTAAGATGATTTTACAGAAGCGCCAGAAAGACTTACATGCACAATCCCTTCAACCGGGTCGTTGGACTCCTCCTTTGGGCCGACGGGTGGAGCTTACAGTTACAAGGCCCTATAGTCACAGCAGGGTCCCAGACACGCTGGCATGGGGATACCGTTTATGCATTTACAGTTTTTCTCAATTGCTAAAACACTAAACCCTATTGTCTGAACCAAATGCTCAGTTGCCTGAACCCACTGATTGAATCAATCACTCTTTTGGCAAAACCATAAGCACTTTTCACCTGTTTAGACACAACTTGCCAACACATTTTCATTGTGATGCACCCGTGCTGCATAATGGTGAGCACAGGTGACAAAAGTCAAACACAATTAAAGCACACATGTCACCACTTGAACACAACAACTCAAAATTGATCACACTTGTGGCTAATGATGTGAAGGAACATATAAAGTAAGCCAGTTCAGAGAGCACTGGTTTGTGAGGCCCTACAATGGATAGAAATCTGAGAGGAAGAGTTCGTGTGAGAGGTGGTCAAGGTGGTCAGCGAAGACCAAGAACAATAATATCTGATGAAATCAGAGCTACTGTGATTGACCATGTTCTTGTCCATGGTATGAGCATGAGGGAGGCTGGACAAAGGGTACAACCAAACATCAGTAGATTCACTGTGTCCACCATAATCCGAAGATTTAGAGAAGAGAACAGGTAATTACCTTTTTTTGACATTATAGTACAGTATGTAAATGTTGACAGCAATTACTGTATGACATATATTTACTTACAGTATACTGTGGTACAGTATATAGTATGTTTCAGTACATCACTGCACCAATATACTGTAGTATTGTAATGGAGGGTTGGTCTAACTGTTTGTAGGCCTAGTATTCCATGTATATTTTTTGTAACTCCATGTTCTCTTTTTGTAGAATTGAAAGACTGCCACATGGGGGTGGGAGGACAGGTATGTTCTCCCCACACCAAGAGACCCTAATTGTTGATATGGTCCGTGAGAACAATGCCATTAAACTGAATGAAATTCAGCAGAAGATCATTGAGGACCATGTAAATTTTGAGGGTATCAACAGTGTCAGCCTCTCTACTGTTGATCGTGTCCTCAAGCGCAACAGACTGCGCATGAAACAGTTATACAGAGTGCCCTTTGATCGCAACTCAGACAGAGTCAAAGAGCAAAGATTCCAGTATGTGCGGGTTGGCATATATCCAGAAACATTCAATGTTGATTACTCTAAGTAGTGATTTACTGTAGTGGCCTAAATCACTTTTTCCGTATCACTTACAAAACTATATCTATTTCTACAGAGGGTTTTTCAGCTGGATGCAACAGAAAGACCCCATGAATACATTTACATGGATGAAGCTTGGTTTAATCTCACCAAAAGGAGAACGAGAGGCCGTAATGTGATTGGCCATCGGGCCATTGTTGGTGTTCCTGGGCAGCGTGGTGGCAATGTCACATTATGTGCTGCCATCAGCAATCATGGGGTTGTCCACCATCATGCCAACCTGGGGCCCTACAACACTCACCAGCTCCTCATTTTCCTCAATCACATGCAAGATGCTCTGTTAGGGCAGCAGGATGAGCATCCCATCTATGTTGTCTCTGGAAGAGATGCTTCCAGAGGTCATAGATCCTCTTCTTAAGATCATTAATTCATCTTTATCACTAGGTTACGTACCAAAAAATTTTAAGCAGGCTATTATCAAACCTCTTATTAAAAAACCACAACTTGATCCTGGTGAATTAGTCAATTACAGACCGATTTCCAATCTACCTTTTCTGTCAAAAATACTAGAAAAGGCAGTATCATCTCAGCTTAGTTCCTACTTGGAAAGAAATGGTATCTGTGAGGATTTCCAGTCAGGATTTAGACCGTACCATAGTACTGAGACTGCTCTCATTAGAGTTACAAATGATTTGCTCTTATCATTAGATCATGGTTGTATCTCTCTATTAGTGTTACTAGACCTCAGTGCTGCTTTTGACACAATCGACCACAATATTCTTTTGAATAGACTAGAAAATTATGCTGGAATTAGTGGAATTGCATTGGCATGGTTCAAATCATACTTATCCGACCGTTATCAGTTTGTAGTAGTAAACGAAGAGATGTCATTTCGATCACAAGTTAAATATGGAGTACCACAAGGCTCAGTTCTAGGACCGTTGCTTTTCACTCTGTACATGTTACCCTTGGGAGATGTCATTAGGAAGCATGGCATTAGCTTTCACTGTTACGCTGATGATACTCAGCTCTATATTTCCTCACGCCCTGACGAAACCTACCAATTCTCAAAATTAACAGAATGCGTAGCTGATATAAAAAATTGGATGACTTGTAATTTCCTACTACTAAACTCAGAAAAAACAGAGATTCTAATTATTGGACCAAAAACTTCACATAAAAACCTAGAATACTGTCTAACACTTGATGGCTGGTCTGTTAAGTCATCTTCGTCAGTTAGGAACCTGGGTGTGCTCTTTGATACCAATCTTTCATTTGAAAGCCACATTTCTAGCATATGTAAAACCGCATTCTTCCATCTTAAAAATATATCTAAATTGCGACATATGCTCTCAATGACAAATGCGGAACAGCTAGTTCATGCGTTTATGACCTCGAGACTAGATTACTGTAACGCTCTATTGGGTGGTTGCCCTGCTCGCGTGATAAACAAATTACAGCTGGTCCAAAACGCAGCTGCTAGAGTCCTTACTAGAACCAGGAAATATGAACATATTAGCCCTGTTCTGTCAAAACTGCACTGGCTCCCTATTAAACATCGTATAGATTTTAAAATCTTGCTAATTACTTACAAAGCACTAAATGGCTTAGCTCCCCAGTACCTGAGTGAGCTCTTAATGCATTATAGTCCTTCGCGTCTATTACGATCTCAGAATTCTGGCCAGTTGTTAATACCTAGAATATCAAAATCAACCGCAGGCGGTAGATCCTTTTCCTATTTGGCACCTAAACTCTGGAACAATCTTCCTAGCATTGTTCGGGAAGCAGACACACTCTGTCAGTTTAAATCTAGACTAAAAACGCATCTATTTAACTTGGCATACACATGACGCACTATAAACTTTTGTCTTCATATCCGTTAAAGGATTGTTAGGCTGCATAGATCAGGTCAGCCGGAACCGGGATCACTTCCTATAACACCAGATGTACTCGGTACATCAGAAGAAGAATGGCGTCTACGCTAATTTTTTGTCTCTCTGCTTATCCCGAGGTTTACCAATTAACGTGATTGGCTGGATCTGGGCCGTGTCCGGGTCGGACGGGGAACCTGTGCCTGTGTGCGGCAGCAATGTGGCCCTGTGGTGTCGGCGGAGACTGTGTTAACTAGCTCATCCTCTGTTAAGACCTTACCGACTCATCAGCCAGTGGCACATATCCCAACAAACCGTCCCATACCGGCGTGATCAAAAAGATCTTAAACTAGATTAAATATTTTGACTGTTGCGATTCCAAAACGGTTTAATGACCTGTAACTCTGCCTGAGTATCGGACAAGTGTTCACTGTTGGCCAGAGGAGAACTGGCCCCCCGACTAAGCCTGGTTTCTCCCGAGGTTTTTTTCTCCATTTGTTGGAGTTTTGGTTCCTTGCCGCTGTTGCCTTTGGCTTGCTTAAGTTGGGGACACTTGCTTGATATTCAGCAGTGTTTTTGATATGCCTGCACTGGCGCCGTTGTATACAAACTGAGCTGAGCCGGACGATCATGTCACTGTTCTCTACAGTGCTGATATACATAAATTAACTAGACTAATAACTATTGATATTTGCAACGGAATGAATCAATAATATATAGAATAAGCTGCACAATGACACCATTTTCTTATTAATGTAAAGCTGCTTTGCCACAATTTGCATTGTAAAAAGCGCTATATAAATAAAGATGACTTGACTTGACTTGACTTGTTGTTTGGGACAATGTGAGTTTTCACAGAGCCCTCCAGGTTAGAGAGTGGTTCAATATGAACCAAGGTTTTATCAATCTTTGCCTTCCACCGTACTCCCCTTTCCTAAACCCCATTGAGGAATTCTTCTCCTCATGGCGGTGGAAGGTATATGAACGCCAACCTTACACCAGGGTAAATCTCCTGCAAGCCATGGGTCTTGCCTGTGGTGACATAGGTGTGGAGGCATGCCAAGCCTGGATACGGCATGCCAGGGGTTTTTTCCCCCCTTGCCGGGCCAGACAAAAAGTGGCCTGTGATGTGGATGAAGTCCTGTGGCCTGACCCAGTACGGAGACATGATGCTGTGGCTGAGTAATGCACTTATTTGTATATTTTTGTACTTTATTTTTACATGGGCTTACTGTACACAAGTGGCAAATGCATAAGATTTCTGTTTTGTCTTTTTGTACAAGTGCTAAATGCACAGGTTTTTTTGGTTTTGCAACATGCATTTAGCCTTCAGTGAACAATAAACATTTAAAAGACAAAAGACATTGCAGAGTTCCCTTTGATAATTCAGGAATTTCCAGAAAATGAATTCACTCTCTCCAACAAAACAGTCTAAAACTGCCAATGATATGATTTAGTTACTAGCAAGTAGCCTTAGACATTATGTATGTACTATGTGTGTTTTTATATAGCTTGTGAATTTCTTTTCGTGTTTTTAATCATTTAGTGCAATTATAGGAAGTATATACTATTTGGTATCTGTGTGATGGATGAATGATTTCCTGTAATTTGATGCAAGTATATTGTTTGTAAAATGCACCACATTTGGACTGTGCAAGTTTATTTTCTTTGAGTTAAACAAAGCTCTAAGAAGTTTTGATACACCTGGTAAAATGGACATTATGCTAATCACATGCAGGAACCGCCCAAAGTGATACCTGGTTGGTGGAAACACCCGGAGGGAGTGGTCAGTGGAACATGCTTAAAACTCAATGACACGCATTTCCACGTGCTTGCTGCTTGCCTTTTCTGCTTTTGCCTTGACCTTCGGGTGATTCGTGCGACCTCACCATCGACCTGCAACACGATAGCCCCTTCAAGAACTCTTCAAGACTCATCGACTTCCCTGTATGAGCCGTCGTCGCAGCTGCCAAAGAAAAACCCTCTCAAGGTCCGTTTGCTTCAGCAACTTCACCAGAGACGCAGAGAAACTTGGTTGCGCAGCAATGCGTAACCTGGCAACAAACCCAAGTGGCTCTCCCTCCGGCAAAGCCAACCATTCGCCTTATTCACCTGGCGGCCATTTTGAAAACTCGAACGCTGTTGAGGGGTACACAAACCCGGAAGTTTGTCTCCGACGCATAAAACATTCAGCAGCACCAGCAATGGAAACTCCTGTCTGCCCGAATTAACCATACAAAATGTGGAGCAGTGGGCCAGTACTGACTGCAACATCCCCCGCGCTGTGTTACTTAAGGGATACAGTAACTGGATCGAAGGTTTTATCCACGACATTGAAGGTATGAATGGATGCTAATTTACCTCAGTTTCTGCTAGCTTGTAGCAGCTAGGGGTTGCAAGCTTAGCTGTGATGGAGTTGTTGTTCTATGTTAGATTTTATTTAACACTTAACATGTCTTTAAGCTGGTTTAACTGCGAACTGAGCAGTTTGTCCACTTAGCACCTGTAAGTTGTAAGGTGCCTCATTTTTCCGCATTGAGGGAAAAGACCTAGCCCTCACAAATATGTGTGATGGGCTCCTATTAACTGTCGATTAAAGACATGTTAAATGTTAAATAAAATCTAACATAGAACAACAACTCCATCACAGCTTATTAATTTATAGTGCATTATAATTAATGTAAGAGGCAACTTTAAAATGTTAAAATGTAAATGTTGAAATTAACAATGAACAACACTTTCATTAACCTTTAATGTTACAAATGGTATTGTGAAGTGTTACCACATTTCATTTAAATCCAACAATCATGCTTAAAATGGCCATCTTTACACGCAAAGGCATTTTATAGGCTATGTATACTTTCACCAGGGGCAGATTTAGAGATTTGAGGGCCCCAGGCAAAATATAGGAATGGGGACCTAATTGACCCTTGCAAACAGTTTGATTGACAGGCGATCTAACCAATCATAACCCCAAATCCGCCATTTTGTCTAACAAAGCAATCAGGGGAGTTAGTAGATTAATGTTGGTGAACTTGAACTTGAAAAATTGTGTGTATTCGCGTCTTTCCGCGATTGAAACAACATTCCTTCTGATGTTCATTCAGGTTTATTTGATGCTATAAATGAACTAGTATGAAGAGATGATCGGTTCACGAGCCGCTTGAAGAAGCTACAGCGATCTGACACGACACATTAAAGAGACACTATATGCTATTTATTTGTTTAAACATCTTTAAAAATTAAAATATTTGAAATATGAAACTGTTTCATACGTTGTCAGTGTCCTCTTTGCTCCGCGATTTATTTTTCACTCCGTGAGAACATGTGTGGCGTGAGAGCGCATGGGTTGCTGAACATAGCAAGCGGGGGGCGGGTTTTTGCGAACGGTCAATTGCAATTTTTGCGAACGGTCAATTGCGGTCAATTAATAGATCTAAGATGGCGCCGCGGATGGCAGCCTCAGTGCTTAGCTCTCCAGTGTTTGTACTGTTTTTGTTAGTTTTTCCTGTTTTCTGTTTTTCAAACGCGATCAGCTGCACCAGAGATGAACTGCTGAGTACATGTTATAATGTCTTCATATTGTAGATTCCTTGTTCACATGTAAATGGGTTATAACAGTATTAGAGTAGGCTGGACACTAGGTGGTACTTTGGGGTATTTTTCACTGCACAATTGTTTACTCACCGCAGGGCTGTCTAATTATAAACTTTAAAGTATACTTTTATTTATTTTAATTACAAGTTTAAATTAAACTGAAGGAAATTGTACTGAAGAAAATGAAGAAATAAAACATTTATATTTTATTCCAATGTAAATTTCCAAAACATTTTTGTACATTCAAAGTGCTGCACAACAGAGGTTTACTGCTGAAATTACATTATATTATATAATTATTATTATATATAGACATACATTGTACTGTTAAAGAGTATAACCAAACTTTTAATTTGTGTGTGTGTAGGTGTGTGTGTGATGTAGTTTCACACAAATTAAAGAGTAAAATGTTCACTAAGGGCCCTGTGATTTCCGCAATGCAGAAAACGCGGACGGAATCGCGGAATTCATTCATAATAAAAGGAATTTATTGTTTTGGGGGGAGATTTTTTTTGTGTCTAAAGTTTTGAAAAATGACATCAAGGTTCTGAAAATAGAAGCAAAGTGACTGTAAAAAACTGTATTGAAATTTACACAGTTTAATGTCTCAATGTATTCTGAAATTAAAGCATAGAACAAATAAACAACTGGAGATAAAAAAGAAATCAAATATTGTTCGGAAAGTTCTTCCCAACACTGTTGCAGAAGTTCCCACAAATGTGTTGCACTTGTAGGTTGCTTTGCTTTCACCCTTCTGTCCAGTTCATCCCAAACCAGCTCGATGGGGTTTAAGTCTGGAGACTGTGCTGGCCATTCCATGATTTGAAGCCTACCGTCTTGTTCTTTTCTTCTAAGGTAGTTCTAACATAACCTGGAGGTATGTTTTGGGTCATTATCTTGCTGTAGGATGAACCCCTGACCAACTAGGCGTATACCAGAGGGTATTGCATGGCGCTGCAAAATGCTGTGGTAGCAGTTTTGGTTCAGGGTGTGTGACGTCCCAGTACACTGTGCGTCTGGTTGGTTGTGTGTGATTTCAGGTGCCGTCTGGAGGGGGCGTGGCCACCACACCTGACCCTTATCGGATGCACCTTTAAATGTAGCTGAGATCGTTCGTGTAGGGCGCGCGCTGTTTGGAGAGACCGTCTGGAGTATGGCGTTTGGTGGCCTGCGTTATGCTGCACGTCCTTCCCGGCCTTAAAGCATTTCTTTGTTTATGTTATTTATGTTTGTTTTGTTAAATTAAATGTTTTTTTTTTGCAATGAATTGGCACATCTGGTGTCCTATTTTGTTGCAGCTTAAGAGCCGGCTGTAACAGGGTATGCAATTTCTCTAAAGGAAAGACCTACACTTTTAAGGGTTATAATGGTCTGTCTGTCTTCCTTTGTTAATTGCCTTTTTCTCGCCATTATGAGAGCAATATACTACTTCCTGCGGTACAATACTGTCCAAATAATGCTTAAGAGGGTGTAATAACACAGTCTGTTCCAACACTGCTTTTATACAGACAGAGGGTTTGTAAGTAATCAACAAAAGTTGGGACACCTGTAGGAATTGTTAGCATCAACTTTCAAGGCTTAATTTACTTCCATTGCTGCAGAACAGCTGTAAGTTGTTAACCCATTACTTGTTCCCTGAAAAAGGCCTTTTTGTATAACTCTGAAATGTACATTATTTTTCAGTTTTTGGTAATCTAAACGTTTTTTTTTTTTTAACCTCTGGCAGTTTACCGCTTACCTTTGTATCATTTCAGGTTATTCACTGGACTGCTTAAATTTCAATAAAAACTGGAAAAATTGGGGTGTTCTAAAACTTTTGACCGGTAGTATATATATATATTTAAACTCAAAACAAACTTCGTTTTGGCCTTAATTTGTTCGAAATGATGTCACATTTAAGCTTATTTCTACAATATCTGTCATTTTCATTTAATTTAACTCAATCATTAAACTGAAATAAAAATGCCAAACATTGAACAAAATTATTAAAACTTTAACTAAAATAGAAATCTTAATAAGAATGCTAATATGTAATGGTGGGTAAATAAATATTTTCAGATAATTTTAGACGTATTTGTGTGATGCTCAGTCACTGACTATAGGATGTTATAGCCATTGATGCAGTTCACTACATTTTTAAACTGATCCTTAGACACTTTTCACAGGTAAGAATGCTAAAATAGGCATGACACATGCTGCAGGCTGCATCTGTCATTTCACTTGTATGCAGCCTTTTCAACATTGCATACATGGACATATTGCAGTTAACAACACTTGCTAAAGCAGCATGTTGTGTATCCACGACTCATTTGGCTAAAATTGGATATACATAATTATAATGTTATTCTCTTCGAGAGCATTAAACCACCACTGTCAATCACAGTTCTTTTTTCATGTATCTCCAGAAAAGTAACTAATTTTAGAGTAAGGAAATGTCTCTGAAATTGTAACACGCACTCACACAGGTTTGTTTTGCTATCAAAGTGAGGATATTCCATAGGCATAATAGTTTTAATTCTATACAAACTGTACATTCCCTCCCCCTACACTACCCCACCCCTAAAGCCATCACAGAAAACATTCTGCATTTTTGCAGTTTTAATAAAACATTAAAAAACATTTAAAGCTATATTAAATATGAGGACTTATGAAATGTTCTCCTATTTCATGTTTACGTCGTAATACCATGCAGTGTCATACACATGTGATTATAAATATTTGTGTCCTCATAAATCATACACACAAAGATTTGTTTCGCTATCAAAGTAAGGACATTCCATAGGCGTAATGGTTTTTATACTGTACAAACATTTTTTTAGTATGTTTTTAAAGCCCTATGCAGGTATATCAAAAACACTGCTGAATATCAAGCAAGTGTCCCCAACTTGGGAGAAACCAGGCTTAGTTGGGGGGCCAGTTCTCCTCTGGCCAACAGTGAACACTTGCCCAATACTCAGGCAGAGTTACAGGTCATAAGTCCGATTGGAGTCACAACAGTCAAAATATTTAATCTAGTTCCATCTATTTTATAATCTTTTTAATCACGCCGGTATGGGACGGTTTGTTGGGATATGTGCCACTGGCTGATGAGTCGGTAAGGCCCTCACAAGGGATGAGCTAGTTCACAGTCTCCCCCGACACCCCAGGGCCACGCTGCTGCCACGCACAGGCGCAGGTTCCCCATCCGACCCAGCCACTGTCTGGATCCAGCCAATCACGTTAATTGGTAAACCTTGGGATAAGCAGAGAGACAAAAATTAGTGTAGACGCCATTCTGCTTCTCATGTAATGAGTATATCCAGTGTTATAGGAAGTGTACCCGGTTCTAGCTGACCTGATCTATGCAGCCTAACAATCCATTAACGGATATGAAGACAAAAATTGATAATGTGTCATGTGTATGCCAGGTTAAATAGATGCGTTTTTAGTCTAGATTTAAACTGACAGAGTGTGTCTGCTTCCTGAACAATGCTAAGAAGATCGTTCCAGAGTTTAGGTGCCAAATAGGAAAAGGATCTACAACCAGCGGTTGATTTTGATATTCTAGGTATTAACAACTGGCCAGAATTCTGAGAAAATCTATACGATGTTTAATAGGGAGCCAGTGCAGTTTTGACAGAACCGGGTTAATATGGTCATATTTCCTGGTTCTAGTAAGGACTCTAGCAGCTGTGTTTTGGACCAGCTGTAATTTGTTTATCACGCGAGCAGGGCAACCACCCAGTAAAGCATTACAGTAATCTAGTCTCGAGGTCATAAACACATGAACTAGCTGTTCCGCATTTGTGATTGAGAGCATATGTCGCAATTTAGATATATTTTTAAGATGGAAGAATGCGTTTTTACATATGCTAGAAATGTCACTTTCAAATGAAAGATTGGTATCAAAGAGCACACCCAGGTTCCTAACTGACGAAGACGACTTAACAGAGCAGCCATCAAGTGTTAGACAGTATTCTAGGTTATGTGCAGACAATTTTGGTCCAATAATTATAATCTCTGTTTTTTTTTTTTTTTTTAGTAGTAGGACATTACTAGTCATCCAATTTTTTATATCAGCTACGCATTCTGTTAATTTTGAGAATTGGTAGGATTCGTCAGGGCGTGAGGAAATATAGAGTATCATCAGCGTATCAGTGAAAACTAATGCCATGCTACCCTTGGGAGATGCATTTACAGAGTGGAAAGCAACGGTCCTAGTACTGAGCCATGCGGTACTCCATATTGAACTTGTGATCGAAATGTCATCTCTTCGTTTACTATTACAAACTAATAACGGTCAGACAAGTATGATTTTGAACCATACCAATGCAATTCCACTCCACTAATGTCAACATAATTTTCTGGTCTATTCAAAAGAATGTTGTGGTCAATAGTGTCAAAAGCAGCACTGAGGTCTAGTAAGACAAATAGAGAGATACAACCACGATCTTATGATAAGAGCAAATCATTCGTAACTCTAATGAGAGCAGTCTCAGTACTATGGTACGGTCTAAATCCTGACTGGAAATCCTTACCGATACCATTTCTTTGCAAATAGGAACACAGTTGCGATGACATTGCCTTTTCTAGTATTTTTGACAGAAAAGGTAGATTGGAGATCGGCCTGTAATTGACTAATTATCTAGTATAAAGTTGTGTTTTTTTAATAAGAGATTTGAATAATACATAACCTAGTTTATTAAGATTATTTATAAAGCAATCTTTAGTGGTAGAAGTGATGGTTCTAACATATTTGTGGCAGAAAGACCGTTTTGCAGCCTTGGTTAAATGTAGCACGCATGAAATTAGATAATGATCTGAGACGTCATCACTGCAGAATTTCAACGGCATCAATATCGATTTCATGTGACATTATTAGATCTAGAGTATGATTACGACAATGAGTGGGTCCTGACATGTGTTGTCTAACTCCAATAGAGTTTAGAATATCTGTTAATGCCAATCCCAATGCTTCTTTTTCATTATCTACATGGATATAAAAATCACCAACAATAAGGACTTTATCCACAGCCAGTACAAACTCCGATAGAAAATCAGCAAATTCTTTGATAAAGTCTGTATGGTGCCCTGGTGGCCTGTATACAGTAGCCAGCACAAACGTCAAATAGGATTTGTCACTTACATTATATAACGTTACATAAAGCACCATCACTTCGAAAGAATAATATTTGAAAGACTTTTGAGTAATACTGAAGATATTACTATAGATTACAGCAACACCTCCCCCTTTACCTTTCCAATGAGGTTCGTGTCGATAATAGTAACCTGGAGGGCTAGACTCATTTAAAGTAATGTAATTGTCTGGTTTTAGCCAGGTCTCTGTCAAACGCAGCACATCTAGATTACTTTCTGTGATAATATCATTTACAAAAAGTGCTTTTGAAGAAAAGGATCGAATATTCAGCAGCCCAAGCTTTATCAATTGTTTATCTTTATTATCTGTTTTTTACTTGTTGAACATCAATAAAATTTTACCCTTAAATGGGTTTGAAAGTTTTTTGTATTTATTAATTCGGGGTACAGACACAGTCTCTATGTGATAATATCTAGGTGAAAGAGTCTCTGTGTTGGGATTTATCTGACTTCTGTGAAATGTCCTCATATTTCACATTTAAGTTGTAATACGTGTCATACCCATGTCATTTTACAAATTTGTGTCCTCATAAATCACAAAAACACAGACATACACATACAGACAGAGAGAGAGAGATAACTTTACCTCAGTGGGATACTCCAGAGGCTTCCAATTACACCCAGTCTCACCTCTCATTAGGATGAATTAACAAAGAACCCATATTTAGTTTAAATAAAGCAGATTGTGAAGCAATAAAGGCTAGCCCGGAATCTGCTATCTGTCAGGCAGGTGTGAGGCCTGATCCCAGCGCTTCTCTTGGTCCCTATAACCTCTCTACTTTCTCCTCAACAATGGAAGCCCTTGGACGGCTCTGGGGAGCAGCGGACCGCTCAGCAGCCATTGATCGCATGAGATGGAGGCAGCCGTGTGTGTCATTATTGGAATGCAGTATTCCTCCTCCTGCTTTTCATGTCTTCACACTCTACGAGCACGACATCGACTCATTCTCTCTGCAGCAATACTCTATCCAAAAGAAACCAATGTGCTGGTAGAACTAAACTTGAGGAAGTTTAAAAAATCCACCAACCTCCCTCAAGCTCACCTAGCTAGTTATCATTGCTGCCTCCTTTTTCTCCCTTCAGTTGTTTAGTTTGAACTGCTTGAACCTGCATCTTGAACAAGTGTTGAGCCGCGTCTTAAATCCAGGTTGTGTAAAAATCATGTAATTATGGTGTATCGCTACACTGAAGCAGCTCCAAATGTGTGCTTTTCCATGAAAGATAAAATGTGATAGGACAATAAAATGAACAGTAAAAGTAACAGAAGCTTGTAAAATAGGGATGGGCGATACCTGACTTTTTAAATTCGATATGATACCGATATTTTTGGGTATAATTTTACCGATATCGATACCGATACCGCTTATTTCTTAAATGTGTATGTGATTTTTTTTAAAAAATGTAAAGTTAAATATATATATATATATATATATATATATATATATATATATATATATATATATATATATATATATATACAGTACTGTGCAAAAGTTTTAGGCAGGTGTGAAAAAATGCTGTAAAGTAAGAATGCTTTCAAAAATAGACATGTTAATAGTTTATATTTATCAATTAACAAAATGCAAAGTGAGTGAACAGAAGAAAAATCTACATCAAATCAATATTTGGTGTGACCACCCTTTGCCTTCAAAACAGCATCAATTCTTCTAGGTACACTTGCACACAGTTTTTGAAGGAACTCGGCAGGTAGGTTGGCCCAAACATCTTGGAGAACTAACCACAGTTCCTCTGTGGATTTAGGCAGCCTCAGTTGCTTCTCTCTCTTCATGTAATCCCAGACAGACTCGATGATGTTGAGATCAGGGCTCTGTGGGGGCCATACCATCACTTCCAGGACTCCTTGTTCTTCTTTACACTGAAGATAGTTCTTAATGACTTTCGCTGTATGTTTGGGGTCGTTGTCATGCTGCAGAATAAATTTGGGGCCAATCAGATGCCTCCCTGATGGTATTGCATGATGGATAAGTATCTGCCTGTACTTCTCAGCATTGAGGATACCATTAATTCTGACCAAATCCCCAACTCCATTTGCAGAAATGCAGCCCCAAACTTGCAAGGAACCTCCACCATGCTTCACTGTTGCCTGCAGACACTCATTCGTGTACCGCTCTCCAGCCCTTCGGCGAACAAACTGCCTTCTGCTACAGCCAAATATTTCAAATTTTGACTCATCAGTCCAGAGCACCTGCTGCCATTTTTCTGCACCCCAGTTCCTGTGTTTTCGTGCATAGTTGAGTCGCTTGGCCTTGTTTCCACGTCGGAGGTATGGCTTTTTGGCCGCAAGTCTTCCATGAAGGCCACTTCTGACCAGACTTCTCCGGACAGTAGATGGGTGTACCAGGGTCCCACTGTTTTCTGCCAATTGTGAGCTAATGGCACTGCTCGACATCTTCCGATTGCGAAGGGAAGTAAGCATGATGTGTCTTTCATATGCTGCAGTAAGTTTCCTTGGCCGACCACTGCGTCTACGGTCCTCAACGTTGCCTGTTTCTTTGTGCTTCTTCAAAAGAGCTTGGACAGCACATCTGGAAACCCCTGTCTGCCTTGAAATTTCTGCCTGGGAGAGACCTTGCTGATGCAGTATAACTACCTTGTGTCTTGTTGCTGTGCTCAGTCTTGCCATGGTGTATGACTTTTGACAGTAAACTGTCTTCAGCAACCTCACCTTGTTAGCTGAGTTTGGCTGTTCCTCACCCAGTTTTATTCCTCCTACACAGCTGTTTCTGTTTCAGTTAATGATTGTGTTTCAACCTACATATTGAATTGATGATCATTAGCACCTGTTTGGTATAATTGTTTAATCATACACCTAACTATATGCCTACAAAATCCCTGACTTTGTGCAAGTGTACCTTGAAGAATTGATGCTGTTTTGAAGGTAAAGGGTGGTCACACCAAATATGGATTTGATTTAGATTTTTCTTCTGTTCACTCACTTTGCATTTTGTTAATTGATAAATATAATCTATTACCAAGTTTATTTTTGAAAGCATTCTTACTTTACAGCATTTTTTCACACCTGCCTAAAACTTTTGCACAGTACTGTATATATATATATATATATATATATATATATATATATATATATATATATATTACACTTAAAGGCAAATTACATCCACACATGACACATAAGACATATTGGCCATTAATAAATTTATTACAAAAGTAAATTTGACAACAAATAAATAAAAATGTTTAAAGAGGTTGCTTGTGTTGCTGCTGTGTGACACTTTCTTGTCACAAATATTGCATCTCGCAATACTTTTTTCTGCCGTTGAAAAATAGCACCACACCACGCTACGCTTTCTTTCTGCCATACTTAGTGCCATTCTGTTTATGCGCGCCGTGGACAATATGCGCGACACGTGCCGTGAAAGTGACGTGTACGTGTGGGCAGGGCACGTTGCTCGCGTTTCTCACAGTCATCACGTGACACGGGTGAGCTGAATGTCAGAGGGGGGATTTCAGTTTTAGCACAAACATTAAACAGAAGTACCGAAAACACTTTTTGCTGAAATTGATGCAGAAATGATTAATTTTAATATCGATATTTTTGTGGAGATATCGATATCAAGTAAGTAGCTTGTGAGTATTTATATATATCGATACTGCGGCATCGATATGCCCATCCCTATTGTAAAATACTAGGGGTTGCACGGCTCACAAAACCCACAGTTCGGTTCGTATCACGGTTTTAGGGTCATGGTTTTCGGTTCTGTACGGTTCTTGTTATTTTTCTTTTAATCTTTAACACTCCAGAAATTTCCATCAGCATATGATATATAGCTTATTAGCTTAATTATCCACAATTTAGGATACAGTATTAACATTTTTGTAGTGTAATCATGCACTTACTGAATTTGACTTGACTTTAAGCACATTATTGGGACCATCTCTGAGTAAAAGCTAGGTGAGATTTTGATACTGCAAGAGAGAAGATATTGATGATGACATGCTTTTCATTTGTTTGGCATAAAAAAAGGAGAATGTGTATTGTTATCTCTACAGGAACTTGTGCCTTTTTAGCACACAAAGATTGAAATGAACTTGCATTTATCAAACTGCCAACTTCAGTGTAGCTCTTACAAAAAAATAAAAATAAAAGACAAAGAGAGGAACTCTTAAAGCTCTGTCTTTTAAACAAGTCAAAATACTTTAAACTTAAATATATAATATAATGTAATAACATGAACATCCCTAATGCTTTAGTTATCTCTGAGATGTTGCTTAAATGCTGTGGACAGTAGAAGTTGTTTCCTAACCGGCTCTCTCCTGTTTGTGCTTATCGACACATTGGCATGATGTCTTCTCAAATGAACTGTCATATTAGAAGTGTTTCCATTAGCATATTGAATGCATTTTGCACAATGCTTGCACACAGTTGCAGTTCTATCTTCTGTTTTATTTCCGTTGTCATCGTAAGTAACATGAAATCCAAAATGTTCCCACACACCGGATTCGAACGACACGGGTGGATCCGCCAACTCCGGGCTACATTGCGCGTGCGTCGAACCGTGCGACGCACACACGAACCAAGCGATTTTCACAATCATGACAGAAAATCAAAATACTGTCCTTAACATCACTAGCTGAAAAGCAGCAAGATATAAACAAACCAGGCTAGAACTGAACATGGTGTGACAGCAGCTTTACACTCCTATATCTACCACCTCGATGGCAGGCAAGTCTTTTAATTCAGTAGAAAAATCGCTCCTTTTCATAACATAAGGATCATGTCCAACATATGTTGTGATTTCTATTTATACCTTTCTAAACCAGCAAAGTGCGTATTTTTCTCTTCCATCTCCACCATCCTAATTTCCACTTCTTGCCTCCAGCTGAATTTCACGAGTCACCAGAACCACGTGATTGCAAACAACCTATTCACAAAATCTGACCTCAGATCAAACTAAATCTGTTTTATTTACCTTGTGCAGCTATTTGTGTTCACTTCTTGTAATACAGTATATAAATAATACAAATAGTTTTATGAAGCAATTATATGGAGTACAGCTGTTGTCTTGTGTTTGTTTTTTAACCCTGGATTTCACTTTTGAAAGCTTTGAAAAAGATAGGATGAATTGCATTCATTTTTAATTGAATAAATATGTGCACTTGTCATCGGACAGTCCTTATGCTTTCAGAGAGGACAAAAATATTGACACATCTAGAATCTTTGTTAGCTATACTGTGCTGAAAATAAGAAGCCAATAGACTGTCTTTGTTTTAACATTAGCATTAACATTAGCACTACACACAAATCCTAGGAGACAGGAAGTGACCTGTGGGGCAAAACAGACAGATGATTGGCAGCTCGAAGTATCTCAGAGCAAAAGGGCCCTACCAGCTGTCAGTCAAATTTGGGGGAGAGACAGCAGTGGAGAACTTGCACATTCCACGGCCTGTTTTAATAGGATCACTTCACAATGCCTGAGGATCTAATATTCAGCTGGCAGAAGCCAAGCCACTGTTCACCTGAACAAGCAGCAACAGTACTGTTTGAAGGACAGCAGCAGATAGAAAACTCACCAAGAATGAGCAGCCTTGTATTTTAAAAGAAAATCACCACACATTAATGTGCAATGTTGTGTGTGCTTGTGTTGTTTACAAACACAAACTCCATGCTTAACCAGGGAATCACATGGATTCATAGGTAATTTTTGGAATAGCAGAACCATACTACTCTCAGTATGCGGTATTTTGTGCATTGTATATTCTGCAATGTTCTGTATGCATAGAATACCCAGATGAGCCAAGGAGCTAAGCTTCCCCAAACTATCACATACACCCCTGAAAGAATGCAGCCTGCATGCAAATGTTTACCTCGTGGTACTTAGTTTATAATCGGAGAAAGGTACAGTGTGTGTTAGCAGTCCCACTTGTTTCAATAGAGTTAAAAAATGTATTGCAAATAATGTCGTAAATTGTGTATGTGTTTCCATTGTTTATTCGTTTAGCAAAACAGTGTCAGCATGCCGACTAAGGTAATCAGTATGATTTTTTTTTGTTTTTTTAGAACTATGCCATGTATTGTATTGTATACCAGTTTGTATTTAAAATGAAAATAATAAAATGAAAAATAGTATCAAATTTAATAAACATTAGCCTACATTATGACCTAACATGAAATTAGTTAAAACAGGTGGACACTTGTTAATGGGTTTGGAATAGTAGGAAGTATTTTGAGGCTTAATGAAGGAGTGTTTTGAAAGTGCCCATCATTCATGTGTATGGGTATGGGCCTAGTATATGGTATGGGCTAAGCTAGTAGGCTAATCAGCTAGTGGTGTATTAAGCTAGTATGCTGGGCATTTTGCTTGAAAAATGTAAGCTCAACTCAAAAACACAAAGCAAAAGAAATGTTATTATTTTTCACTGTAACTTCAGTTATACTATCACATATAACAATTTTAAACACATTGCAATGCAGTTTTGCTGGATTTTCTAATCAGGCACTGAACAGTGTAGGCTAAAAGTTCTCAGCCAATGGAGTTGAACTAAAACAAATGTCTGAGGAGACAAAAGCCATAAACCGGTGACAGGATGGTGGTAAAGGTCTACTATGGCACAAGTCAAACAAAATTTCAATGATGGTTATGGGAGGAATGTGTCACACCATTCAACGTGCATCACTCTCTGCTGTGTATAAGGCTGCACAGCCTCAGACCAATCAGAGTGCTTATGATGACCTCTGTGTACCATCAAAAGCGGCTGCACTGTACGTGTAACCGTTGGAACTGGACCTTGGAGCAGTAGAAGAAGTTTGCCTGGTCTGATAAGTCCCATTTTCTTTTATATCACTTGGACAGCCGTGTATGTGTGCACCATTTACCTGGGGAAGTTATGGCACCCGAATGCACTCTGGGATGACAACAAGCCGATAGAGGGAGTGTGATGCTCTGGGCAATGTTCTGCTGGGAAACCCTGGGTCTGGCCATTCAAGTGGATATAAATTTGACATGTGCCACCTAACACTGTTGCAGACCAGGCTCACCTCTTTATGACAATGATGTTCCATGGTAGAACTGGTCTCCTTCAGTAGGATAATGCACCCTGCCACACTGTACACATTGTTCAGGAATGGTTTGAGAAATATGGGAATGAGTATTCAAGGTATTGCTCTGTGCTCGGTTGCATGAAAGCCCTTAAGTTAAGAAAACCCTTAGTTATTAGGTTAAGGGTACTCTTAGTGAAACATGGCTTGTGAAAGATTGTGTATTTCAGTATTACACTCTGTGTCTGTAAAGGTGTGAACCAAATGGCCTATAGAAAAGGAATAACAAGAACCAACTTCCACCGGGTAGACTGCAGGGTTGACCAATCTCCTGTGGGATGTCCTAACATGTTTGTATTGTTTGTATTCCTTTTACCTTCATGTATAAAGTTCTGTCACACAGACAGAACTTTGGGTTAAGTTATTTTGAAGGCTGACACGCTGACATCGCTGCTGAAGAACTGTGCTAAACTACTGCCTTCAATAAACTCTTCTCCCCACAAGAACTCTGGTCAAGCTCACTTATTTTATGTATTAGAGAAATCTAACACATTGGCGAGCCACCCCAAAAGACTGCTCAGCCAAATACAACAAAATCTAACAGCTGCAAGAAAAAAAAACATTAAGGCTGACACTAAGTATTTCTCTTAATTGCTTAAGTGTTCCTTTAAGTTCTGCTATGCGTTGCAACAAAGTCCTTAGCCACATGATGGATCACAATGGTGGATGATTTCATGTTAACTGAGGATGAGGAAGTATTGATGTGTATTTTTAGTTATCAAAATAAGCTTGTTGAAACTATGACGTGAAACTGTTTAAGGTAAAAAAAATAAATAAAACTGAATGAACAGCGTTTTCATATTTTTATCTCTTCCACATGCACTTGAATTAACTATCTCATGCCAGGCTTTTGTCTTGTGTGACTGACTATAGCAATAAGCTATAAAAAGCTTCTTTTTTTTTATCCTTGGTCCTGTTTGGTTTAGATTTCAGTTTTTAGCGCACAGGACTACACGTCAAGCTGTGCCGCATATAGGTCACCAAACGCATCATTCAGTGAATAATCACCAAACAGGCAAAGTGGCGTTGATGCATGAGTACAATACAATAACAATGAGTTGGTTTAATATAATGCAATTTAATGGAAAACTATGTGAGAGGCACGGCAGGATTTTGAGTATCCTCTGGTGTCATAGCTGTACTCATAGAAACAATGTGCTTGAATTATAGTATGCTCTGTGTAGCCTTTAATAATCTCCATAACTTCATATTGTATAACATTTGTTTAATAAATGTTAAACTTGTTTGAAAGTCAGTGGTCCGCTGTGTTCTGTTTATTGTGGGAGATTTCATAACTATAGCAACTGCTTCTCCATTACCATGTTTTACCAGAAAATATTGTGAAATGCTTAGTATAAACACTTTTACAGTTAAGGGTGACAGTTAAGAAGTTTGTTGCCTCAGGGATTTTTTCCCCTCAGGGATACCCTTGCTTATGAGGTTTCATGCAATGGGACCCTGGCCTTCAATTTCCCAGATCTCAATCCAACTAAGTATCTATGGGATGTGCTGGATCAAAAAGTTCGATCCATGGTGGATTGCAACCCACATGACTTGAAGGATCTGCTACTAACGTCTTGGTGCCAGATACCACATGACACATTCAGGGGTCTTGTAGAGTCCATTCTTCAGTGGGTCGGCACTGTTTTGGCAGCATGCGGAGGACTAACAGCATATTAGGCAGGTGGATATAATGTTTTGGCTCATCAGTGTATAAAGAGATTGAAGTGAGGAGGGTAATGAGTGAGAGCAGGTGGGGCAAATGAACTAATAATTAGAAAACAAGAAGGCAAGACAAATAGACAGGAACACATAGAGGAGCACAAACAAGCATAACAAAACATATGTGCGCAGAAAGAACATATTGACTAATGGGGTCCTGCCCAAGTCCAGTCCACTGAGTCGGGTCCTGTCCAGGAGCCTGACGCAGCATGCCTGTTGCACATGGCACCCCAGCCTGTGGTAGAGGTATCTGTTGTGTTACAATATTCGTCATTTGTTTTCTGTGTGGAGTTTTTTTTAACATGTCTGTGCAGGGGATTGGCCGCCGAAGTGAATCGTCATTGGCTGAACCCCACGTGATTGCTGCATTCTGGCGTTGGCCTTGTGGTGTGAGGAGCTCCGGATTCCTTCTCCAGCCGACAGAATTCTGACCACTTGTCAGTTGCAAATTTATTGTGAAGTGATTTGAGGAAGCTAATGCATGTTCTAGGAGCGTAGGGGTGTCCTGCCATTTATTTTTGACCTTATTTGCGATTTGTTTACTTTAGGGAGTTGGGGAAGTTTATTGTATTTTTATTTTCTTTGTTAGGTCATTGATTTGTTTCTTTTGTAAGTTGTTTTGTTTACTATTTTGGCCTTGGGACATCCTGAAGCCATGGCTCCTTCATTTAACTATTTATTTCCACTTAAATAAATCATTTGTGGATCTTAATTATGTCTGTGGTGATCTGTCAGCTGGGGTTGGTTTCCCGTGTACCACCAAACTCACGTCAAACCTTATTTCTTATTAGAATAGGACATAACAGTTGAGACGACAACATACCTGTAAACACCTGGGGAACAGGTGGACCAACTCATTGTCGTAATCATACTCTAGATCTAATATTGTCACATGGAATCGATATTGATGCCGTTGAAATTCTACAGCAGAGCGATGATCATTATCTAGTCTCATGCGTGCTACATTTAACCAAGGCTGGAAAACCGCCTGTCTGCTACAAATATGTTAGAACCATCAGTTCTACCACTAAAAATTGCTTTATAAATAATCTTCCTGATCAGTTTCATCAACTTAGAAAAACAGACAGCTTAGAAGAACTCGATGTTGCAACAGAAACTATTGACGCTCTCTTTTCCAACACTCTAGACTCTGTCGCTCCTTTGTGCTTAAAAAAGATTAAGGATATTAGTCCAACACCATGGTATAAAGAGCACACTCGGGCCCTTAAGCAGACACACTCTGTCAGTTCAAATCTAGACTAAAAACGCATCTATTTAACCTGGCATACACATGACGCACTATAAACTTTTGTCTTCATATCCGTTAAAGGATTGTTAGGCTGCATAGATCAGGTCAGCCGGAACCGGGAACACTTCCTATAACACCAGATGTACTCGGTACATCAGAATAAGAATGGCGTCTACGCTAATTTTTTGTCTCTCTGCTTATCCCAAGGTTTACCAATTAACGTGATTGGCTGGATCCGGGCCGTATCCGGGTGGGACGGGGAACCTGTGCCTGTGTGCGGCAGCAATGTGGCCCTGTGGTGTCAGCGGAGACTGTGTTAACTAGCTCATCCTTTGTTAAGACCTTACCGACTCATCAGCCGGTGGCACATATCCCAACAAACCGTCCCATACCGGCGTGATCAAAAAGATATTAAACTAGATGGAACTAGATTAAACCGATTTGGAATCGCAACAGTCAAAATATTTAATGACCTGTAACTCTGCCTGAGTATCGGACAAGTGTTCACTGTTGGCCAGAGGAGAACTGGCCCCCCAACTAAGCCTGGTTTCTCCCGAGGTTTTTTTCTCCATTTGTTGGGGTTTTGGTTCCTTGCCGCTGTTGCCTTTGGCTTGCTTAGTTGGGGACACTTGCTTGATATTCAGCAGTGTTTTTGATATGCCTACATTGGCGCCGTTGTATGCGAACTGAGCTGAGTCGGACGATTAACGTCACTGTTTTCTGCAGTGCTGCTATACCTAAATTCATATTTGCAACAGAATGAATCCATAATATATAGAATAAGCTGGACAATGACACCATTTTCTTATTAATGTAAAGCTGCTTTGCCACAATTTGCATTGTAAAAAGTGCTATAAAAATAAAGATGACTTGACTTGTACACACGATATGACACCGGTTTCCTCCATTATCTCAACACCTTAGTGTTGAGATCAGGAAAAATGGTAAACCCCAACGTAGAGGTTGTGATCTAGACAGAAGAAAGCATTCATCTAATTTGCTTACATGAGGAACCTCCTGTTTCTTGGCTGGCCAGCTTATGACAGCAGATTGCAATGCTCCTTTGAGAGCTGACTGGGCATGCTCCGGTCCCAAACATACAACACAAAGCTAATGTGTATCCCCAATAACTCGAGATAACTCGGTCAGAGAGGAACACACTGCTTGAATTCCTGTTTTGTCATGATATATATATATATATATATATACACAGTCAAGCCCGAAATTATTTATACCCCTGGCAAATTCTGACTTAAAGTTACTTTTATTCAACCAGCAAGTTTTTTCTTGATTAGAAATTACACAGGTGTCTCCCAAAAGATAATAAGACGATGTACAAGAGGCATCATTGTGGAAAAAATGATTACTCATCTTTTATTTACAGTTGAACAAAAAGTGGCATGTCCAAAATTATTCATACCCGTCTCAATAATCAATAGAAAAGCCTTTATTGGCTATTACAGCAATCAAATGCTTGCTATAACTGCTGACCAGCTTTTTGCATGTCTCCACTGGTATTTTTGCCCATTCATCTTTAGCGATGAGCTCCAACTATTTCAGGTTGGAGGGTCTCCTTGCCATCACCCTGATCTTTAGCTCCCTCCACAGATTCTCAATGGGATTTAAGTCAGGACTCTGGCTGGGTCACCGCATAACGTTAATGTTTTTGTCTGCTAACCATTTCTTCACCACTTTAGCTGTGTGTTTTGGGTCGTTGTCGTGCTGAAATGTCCATTGGTCCCCAAGGCCAAGTTTCTCTGCAGACTGCCTGATGTTGTTGTTAAGAATTTTGATGTATTGATCCTTTTTCATGGTGCCGTTTACTGTGATTGGGTTCCCTGGTCTACCGGCTAAAAAACAACCCCAAAACATTAGGTTCCCACCACCATGTTTGACAGTGGGGATGGTGTTCTTAGGGTTGAAGGCTTCTCCTTTTTTACGCCAAACGAAGGCTACATCATTGTGGCCAAACAATTCAATTTTTGTTTCATCTGACCATAAAACAGAGGACCAGAAGTCTTCTTCTTTGTCCAGATGAGCATTTGCAAAGGCCAAGGGGGCTTTTGTGTGCCTTATCTGGAGAAGTGGTGTCCTCCTTGGTCTGCGTCCGTTGAACCCAGCGGTGTGCAGTGTCTGTTGGACTGTCTGCCTTGAGATGTTGCCACCAGCAGAGCCCAGATTTATCAGGATGGCCTTGGTGGTGATCCTTGGATTCTTTTTTACCTCTCTCACTATCCTCCTGGCCAGCACTGGTGTCACTTTTGGCTTCCGACCACGTCCTCTAAGATTTTTCATAGTGTGGAACGTCTTGTATTTTTTAATAATACTTTGCACTGTAGCCACTGGAACTTCAAAACATTTAGATATGGTCTTATAGCCCTTTCCTGACTTGTGAGCAGCCACAATGCGCAGCCGCAAGTCCTCTGTGAGCTCCTTTGTCTTAACCATTACTGTCCACAAACCAACAGCAGAGAGCTCCTGTTTTTTTACCTGTTGAGTTGATTAAAACAGCTGTTACCAATGAATCAGGGTAATTAGGATGCTTTAGAACAGTTTTGACTATTTGGAATGGTATAGATCTTTAGATTTTCCCATAGACTGTGAAAGTTGGCAAAGGGTATGAATAATTTTGGACGTGCCACTTTTTGTTCAAATGTAAATAAAAGATGAGTAATATTTTTTTCCGCAATGATGCCTCTTGTACATCGTCTTATTATCTTCTGGGAGACACCTGTGTAATTTCTAATCAAGAAAAAACTTGCTGGTTGAATAAAAGTAACTTTAAGTCAGAATTTGCCAGGGGTATGAATAATTTCGGGCTTGACTGTATATACACTCACCTAAAGGATTATTAGGAACACCTGTTCAATTTCTCATTAATATGCAATTATCTAATTAACCAATCTCATGGCAGTTGCTTCAATGCATTTAGGGGTGTGGTCCTGGTCAAGACAAACTCCTGAACTCCAAACGGAATGCCAGAATGGGAAAGAAAGGTGATTTAAGCAATTTTGAGCGTGGCATGGTTGTTGGTGCAAGACGGGCCGGTCTGAGTATTTCACAATCTGCTCAGTTACTGGGATTTTCATGCATAACCATTTCTAGGGTTTACAAAGAATGGTGTGAAAAGGGAAAAACATCCAGTATGTGGTAGTCCTGTGGGCAAAAATGCCTTGTTGATGCTAGAGGTCAGAGGAGAATGGGCCGACTGATTCAAGCTGATAGAAGAGCAACTTTGACTGAAATAACCACTCGTTACAACCGAGATATGCAGCAAAGCATTTGTGAAGCCACACACGCACAACTTTGAGGCGGATGGGCTACAACAGCAGAAGACCCCACCGGATACCACTCATCTCCACTACAAATAGGAAAAAGAGGCTACAATTTGCACAAGCTCATCAAAATTGGACTGTTGAAGACTGAAAAAATGTTGCCTGGTCTGATGAGTCTCGATTTCTGTTGAGACATTAAGATGGTAGAGTCAGAATTTGGCATAAATGGAATGAGAACATGGATCCATCATGCCTTGTTACCACTGTGCAGGCTGGTAATGGTCGTGTAATGGTGTGGGGGATGTTTCCTTGGCACACTTTAGGCGCCTTAGTGCCAATTGGGCATCGTTTAAATGCCACGGCCTACCTGAGCATTGTTTCTGACCATGTCTATCCCTTTATGACCACCATGTACCCATCCTCTGATGGCTACTTCCTGCAGGATAATGCATCATGTCACAAAGCTGGAATCATTTCAAAATTGGTTTCTTGAACATGACAATGAGTTCACTGTACTAAAATGGCCCCCACAGTCACCAGATCTCAACCCAATAGAGCGTCTTTGGGATGTGGTGGAACGGGAGCTTCGTGCCCTGGATGTGCATCCCATAAATCTCTATCAACTGCAAGATGCTATCCTATCAATACGGGCCAACATTTCTAAAGAATGCTTTCAGCACCTTGTTGAATCAATGCCACGTCAAACACAGCATTAGTATAGTGTTCCCTTTCAAAAAGGGAACTTCAAGCTGTGTCATAAACGCTAGGGGAACCGCCTCCGCGGGAACCGGTGTCTGAAACACATATCCAATCTCGGCAATGTCATATTGACCGGCGACAGCCCATGATCAAAACAATGCGCCTCACATGTATATAAGGAGCGCCCAGATAACGTCATCCTCTTTTCGTCTTCAGGGACTGTTATGTGTGAAACGCTATCATGGCAATTATGAAATGCAGACAAACCGTGTTACTCGGTATCTGAAACCAGATTACACACATGAGCTGTGCGTTCTCTGTCTGCGTGAAGAGCACGCACGGGTAGTTCTCGAGGGAGCTGCCGGTGCAAACTGTGAATGTTCCATTCTCATCTGGGTCTCTTCTCGAGGGAACAGAATTCAGCATCTGTGCCTGGTGGTTCGGGTCCCGCTCTCGCTGAGGCAGAGTAGAGACTCAGATCATGGGGTGTTCAGATGGAGCTCGCCGAAGAGTTGAGAGGGGTGTGGAAAATGTATTCCATATTCAGGTTTTAGGGTAGTATGTTTCATGGAGTTAACTCGCCACCCTGTGGCCGCATGATGAACTGTTTATGTCTAGCTATCAGGTAGCTGGCCTCACTGAGAGCCAGCCCCTAATAAGTGGGTCCATGGCAGCTAGCACTGACTACATTTAGCCAGTAAACGTTTGCCACTGAGATGTTTGGCTTTCGTAGGGCCCTCTGGAGGCAAATTCCCCACATTATGGTTACTTCTCTGCCAGTGAAGACTCAATGCCAGGTAGCTGGCCACTGTAGGCCTCCCTGTTGCAAGTCCCCAGCAGTTGGGTATCGGTAATAGGTTGAGCGTGTACTCTCCTATCTTTCATGGTAGTACTGAGCTCCCTGAGTCTGGGCAGAGGTTGAAGGCTTCCCTCGAGGCCTCCCCAGTTAGATCAGCCCTAAGGCTGTGAGCACTCCCCTTGCAAGGGTTCCCTTGTAGAGTGCACGGCCTCCATTGCGCCTTGAAACATAGGTGCTGTGTAGATCCTAAGATCGAGTAGAGTAACTCCCCTTGCTTGCAAGGGTCGATAGCACTTCGCTGAATTATGCTCTTCAGGATGCCTGTCTCTAAGATCCGGTCTGAGCTGGTCTACTGCCCTTTCTGCAGTCCCTCTTTCTGGATGTCTCTTAGTGAGACCTCTGTGTCTAGAGACTCTGTTTTTGAGGAAACAGAGAGGTTGTTGGCAGACTAGGCTACTAGTATAGCTAGAAGCCGGGTCAGCCTCCCTGGTGACATTCAGGGTTGACTTGGTTCCCATGGGAAGTGACTGGCTGGGCTACCTTCGGGCCACCTAGCCACGCTCCCTTAAAGGGACCACTTCTGTGAAAGTTGTTGGTTCCAGGCCTTGGTGCGGCCTTGGCAGGCCTCCATATGTAAGATATGGAGGACGCTTTGAGGCTTAGTGCTGAGGTTTTGACCGCTGGGAGCGGTCATATATATACATATATATGAGAGACAAACAACACCAAATAGGACATTCAACAGAGAGTGCTTGCTGAAGACACAGAAGCTGACAGTTTGGTTCCAGCGTGCTTTATAGTTTCCTGGTCAAGATGTCACCTACTTATCACGTTCCGTCACACCATTAGACTGATTTCACATGTGCTTCACGATGCAATCATGCAGAGGCATTCCCACAGTGCTTTGGACGCAGCGTGAGTTCCTTTGAAAGTGAATCATTTTGATTTATACCTGAGTTTGTAAATACAAACAAAAATCAATCATATTCATAGAGACACTACAACATATTTTGCAGGGTTTAAAAGCGAAAAACAATTTATAAGCGTTCGTTTAAAGCTTCACAATTGATTTTTCAGACCTTACTAATCCAACTAGGCATTACTTTTTTCTTTTTTTTATGGTTACATCAATGGATATTTATAATCCCCCCCCCCCCCCCGTTTTCAATTTTAAATTGACTTTATAAACAATCATTGGAATAAATAAAATCCAGCCAATTTTATGTTTTTCAATTTTGTTTTGTCCTGTAATTTGCATCCTCAGCTGTTCCATTATCACAGGGGTGTGACCCGCAGACTCTAGGCTGTTATCATTTCATTGACGTAACGGTTTTATTTACACTGCACGTTGAGTAGTTAAAAAAAAAAAAAAAGATTGCGAGCAGCAGTGCTTGCCAAGATCTTTTGTGTCAATCTAGCATGAAAGATAAAAAGAAAATATGGAAAAAATTGAGCATAATTGTTTTTTAATTTTGTTAGTTTTTTTTTACTCGCATTTGTAAAACAATGGAATAGTTGCACGTGGCTGCTATGTTGGATTTCCGATCAGTGAGTGTACACAGACACTTCTGGTTTTGATTTATGCCATGCCTGAGAAAGCTGAAAATGATCTTTTATTGTTGTTTATAGAATCTGTAATATCACTTAAAATACTAGTGAGGTATATATATCACTATCACATTAGCATATGGCATTTAAACACCTGCATGCATGGGATAGATTAATGAATGAATGGTGCATATGCATGTAACCCAGTGCAGGGTATCATTAAGCACATTAACACCTTTTCGCAAGTCATGGGATAGTTATAAGGTTTTATGATTCAGATAGTATCACAACAGTGATAGTTGACAGAACAGTTGATGCGTTCACGTACTTCCCCTTTAAGAGTTACGTTGAAAGTTTGATTGGGGACAGGCCGCGCACTGGATCCTTCTTGTCATCGTGGGAGCTGTCGTCAGGGGAGAGAGCCTCGCGCTATCATTCTGCCGACTGCTGGGGAGAATACGGGACGATCTGCCGCTTCCAAGGAGGAAGTCTATGATTTTCTGCTGCCTTGAAAGAAAGGCGTTTCAGGGTCTCTGTTTGTTTTATTTTTGGCTCCTGTTTTCTAGGCCCCAACGTTCCCCAGCGACGTTTCAGGCCTGTAACAGGCCGAGAGTGTGTGTGTGTGTGTGTGTGTGGACCCACGTATGTCTATTGACTTAAAGTTAACATTCTACTTGCTTACCATAAGCGAAGTTTGTGGCTTCATACTGCTGTTTAGTGTTGTTGAGATAAACTACATTTATAATGGGGGTATTGAGGTTTCCTCATCTCATAAGACTGTGAACTACTGAACTGATGGATTAAGAGATATTTGTCAACAGTAAAAAAAAAACTCGACAGACAATTCCTGCCAGTCTTTAGTAGGGAGACACACTGTCAGGACCCGGTGCACCGCTCTATTAAGGGTAGGGGGCGCTACACACATATACAATGCTGCCTACTGTAAATATACAATGACAATAATGCCTACTGTAATACAACTACAATTAGAGTTGATTGCATAAAATGCCTCATGGACATGTTTGCCCTGTGATAGGCTACAATTTCTCCAAGAATATTTTCTCAATTATGCGCATATTTTCATTTACCTATGCTACATCAATTGCCCCATCAATATATTGCACAGTGTAATATAGGAAGGCCTAAGTTTGTGTTTGCTGCTTATAGACCAGACAGATAATGATTTGTGCAACAGATGCTCTTTCTTGTCTCACTTGAACTAAATAAATACAGTAATTAATAGAAATGCACAGGGAAAATACAAACACTAAAAATTATAAGCATTTAAATTACAATGGCTACTATATAACTGTCACATATGTTATCTAGTCCTGTCTTGTCGTGTTTAGTTCTAGTCTTCACCTTGTCTAATTAGTTTAAATGTCATCACCTGTTTCCGTTTAGCCCTCGTCATCTGTGTGTGTATTTAAGTTCCTCATCTTGTATCCTTCATTGTCTGTAATTGTTTGTGCTTGTAGCACGCTGCACGTTATGTTCTTCGCTGATCTACATAATAAACCATTCAGTTTATTATTTACCTCCGTCTCCTGCCTTCCAAGCGTGACGGAATTACAGACCTCTAAACGTGAGAAAAAAATGCATTTGATGGACTCACCCTCGCTGCAGTATCTGGTAAGCCCGGAGGCTTGACCTTACCTGGACTATTGGGTCTGGAGGTGTAAGAACAGCGAATGCTCCGCCTCCGCTTGGCAGCCCGGGGTGTGCTCCGAGGCTGGAGTGGACATTGACGACTTTGGGGCCCCGGTGGCGAAGTGAGCAGAACTGTCCATCTCAGAGCCAGGAGCGGTCCACAACATCATCAAGCAGTGGGCTTGATCCTTTCCCCACCCAAATACCCGCCCTTGTGTCTTCTTTCCCGGTCCCATCCGGAGATCTCCTTCCGTTTCCTCTGCTGACCCCAGTCAGCCCCCTGGATCCATGGCCACCGCTGCTGATGACCAGCTCCTCGGCTCTGCCCCCTCCCGCTCGCCCCGTGCGGCTCCTCACCAGCACCTTGGGCTGTCCTTCCACCAACAAGGCTCGAGGCAGAGTCCCCGGCTTCCCTTCAGGCCTCCAGGCCCACATCACCACCTAGACCCTTCAGCCTGTCACCTGCACCTCAACCTACAGCTCACTCATCACCTCCTCGGCCCGTCAGCCTGGAAGTTCCGCTGGGCTCCCTCGGTCCTCCAGTTAGGCCTACGGGGGTCGACGCACAGCTTCCGCCACGGACTTCCGGGTTGGCGGCTACACCTCCACCCATCACCCCTACACCGTCAACAAGCTCCTCCCTGTCGTCCTCGATCACCACAGCTTCACCCCGGTCTGCCAGACCAGCATCGGCTCCTCGGTCCCGCGTGTAAGCGGCTCGGCTTCAAAAATCCCCCGGTTCCTCCACCTACTGCCATGGTGCCATGGCCATCGATCAGCCCCAGCGTGTCTTGCCACCCCACAGTCTGGACTCCTCCCTGGCCCCTCCCACTGTCAGCTTCACGATGGCAGCGTTGGCCATCTTCCCCTGAGCACTGCCCGTCTCCAGCTCCACGCACTCCTCCGAAGCCTCCGCCTTCTTCCTCTTACGGCGCGAGAACGCTCCTTTCCAAGGGGGGCGTTATGTCACATGTCATCTAGTCCTGTCTTGTCGTGTTTAGTTCTAGTCCTCACCTTGTCTAATTAGTTTAAATGGCATCACCTGTTTCCGTTTAGCCCTCGTCATCTGTGAGTGTATTTAAGTTCCTCCACTTGTACCCTTCATTGTCTGTAATTGTTTGTGCTTGTAGCACACTGCACATTATGTTCTTCATTGATCTACATAATAAACCATTCTGTTTATTATTTACCTCCGTCTCCTGCCTTCCAAGCGTGACAATAATAGTCTAGTCAAGTCACCTTTACTTATATAGCACTTTTTACAATGCAAATTGTGTCAAACCAGCTTTACAGTAATAACTGGCTAATAATTTTTGGCTGCACAGCAGCTCTCAAAGAAAATGGTGTAATTGTCCATCTTATTCTATATATTTGTATTGAATTATTCCATTGTCAAGTCAAGTCATCTTTATTTATATAGCACTTTTTACAATGCAAATTTACATTAATAAGAAAATGGTGTCATTGTGCAGCTTATTCTATATATTATTGATTCATTACGTTGCAAATATCAGTAGTTATTAGTGTAGTTAATTTAGGTATAGCAGCAAATGGAGAAAAAAACCTGGGGAGAAACCAGGCTTAGTCGGGGGGCCAGTTCTCCTCTGGCCAACAGTGAACACTCTGATGATAAGAGCAAATCATTTATAACTCTAATGAGAGCAGTCTCAGTAGTATGGTACGGTCTAAATCCTGACTAGAAATCCTCACAGATACCATTTCTTTCCAAGTAGGAACACAGTTGAGATGATACTGCCTTTTCTAGTATTTTTGACAGAAAAGGTGGATTGGAAATCGGTCTGTAATTGACTAATTCACCAGGATCAAGTTGTGGTTTTTTAATAAGAGGTTTGATAATAGCCTTCTTAAAATTTTTCGGTGCGTAACCTAGTGATAAAGATGAATTAATGATCTTAAGAAGAGGCTCTATGACCTCTGGAAGCATCTCTTTCAATAGCTTAGTCGGTATAGGGTCTAACATACATGTTGTTGATTTTGATGATTTAACAAGTTTAGACAATTCTTCCTTTCCTATAGCAGCGAATGAATGGAATTTTTCCTCAGGGATACTACAATCCACTATCTGATGTGATACTGTAGTAGACAGTTGCATGGCTATAATTTTCTCTCTAATGTTGTCTATCTTGCAAGTAAAGAAGTTCATAAAGTCATTACTGCTGTAATTAATGTAAGATCAATAATTATTAGTTTAGTTAATTTATGTATATCAGCACTGGAGAAAACAGTGATGTAATCATCCAGCTCAGTTCAGTTCGCATACAATGGTGTCAATGCAGGGAGATCAGTGTTTCTTTTTCCCTTTCAAGGGAACTCACGCTGCATTAACTGCTATGGGAACGCCTCTGCGTGATTGCGTCGTGAAGCATGTATGAGCGGGTGACGTCATGAGTGGGTGACGTTACTGACCAGGAACTATAAAGCACCCCAAGATCACACACAGTCAGCTTCTCTGTCTTCGGCAAGCGCTCTATGTTATCTATGTTCTTCATATTTATTGCTGTCTGTCTATACGCTATTCAGTGCAATTATATGATACAATGGCAAGCGAGCAGCAGTTTAAGAAGTGTATGCTTCCCTGTCCTCGTTTCATTATGGGTGGGGATACACTCACACTTTGTGTTGTTTGTTTGGGAGAGCAGCATGCCCTGTCAGTTCTCGAGGGGGCTGGCTGTGAGCATTGCGAGCTTCTCCCACTGAGAACACTACGCTCACACCGCTCTTTGAGGAGAGTGCTTCAGTTTGCGTTCCTCGCGGCTCGGGTCCCGCTTCTGTCGAGGCAGAGTGGAAACTCAGGTCATGGGGTTCGCAAATGGATCTGTCAGAGGGGATTGAGAGGGGCCTCGTCCCTCACCTGGCAAATCCAGTGCCTCTGCCCAGGGTTTGGAATCACGCTCAGCGGTTTCTTCCTCCCCGGGAGAGGCTAGGCGCTAACGTGGTTCGAGAACTACTTCAGGCAGCAGATTTGTCCCTTCGTGTGACTAAGGAGATGGCCAAGTCAGTCAGCCGTTTTATGGCAGCCCTTGTCGCCATGGAGAGACATCTTGGCTAAACTTGGCAGGAATGAACGATAAAGAAAATAACTTTTTGTTCGACGCTCTCAGACAAAGCCCTCCAAAGGCAAGGCGGATCTGAAGACCATCATTGTCGCGAGGAGGGCTTCGTTTAAGAAGGGTGCACCCCCCCGAAGGATAGCGGATCCCACCTCAATTTGTGGTGTCAGTCTCCCTTCGGTGCCCTTAGGGGGCCATTCTGCCAACCCCGCCTATTTGCAGGGGCACAGATGCTCTCAGCAGGATTCCACCCAAGGAGGATTTTAAAACAGTGAGCACATTTATTTCCTGCCGGTGCGCTGCTTCAGGATTCTGGGCTGATTGTTCAAAAGACACCAGAGGCCAGTTCCAGTAGACTGGTACCCTTAGTAGATTTTCTGACAGAGTGGAAGCTTCTACCAAATATATCTAGTTAGGTCCTCCAGACAGTCAAAATAGGTTATGCCATCCAATTCAGATCTCGGCCACCTCGTTTCAGCGGGGTCATACACACTGTGCTCAATCCAGAGCAGGCTCTGGTTGTGGAGCAAGAGGTGAAAGCTCTTGCAGAAGGAGGCAATAGAATGGGTTCCTCCTCCCAGGAGAGAGTCAGGATTTTATTGCCGTTACTTCATTGTTCCAAAGAAGGATGGAGGGTTGTGTCCGATTCTATATTTAAGATTATTAAATCAAACAGTAAGCAAGCTCAAGTTCAAGATGCTCACCCTCAAAAAAATCCTGTCAAAAATCAGGTCCGAGGACTGGTTTGTCACGATAGATCTTAAGGACGCGTACTTCCATGTATCCATCCTTCAACAACTCAGGAAGTTCCTGAGGTCCGCTTTGGTCCTCCCTCACTCAACCAGCCCCTCTTGGGTTGGATGCCGTGGTTCAGATGTGGCCGTACGGCTTTCCCTCGATCGCTCTGCACCCAGGAGTTCTGGAGAGAATTCGCAAGGACGAAGGGGTCGATTTATCACCCCTGTCCAGAGTTATGGAAAATATGGTCTTGGCCTCTGAGTGGGCTCAGCTCATAAATTTTTGTTTCTCAACCAAGGTTGTTGAGACCACACTTCACTCCAGAGCTCCGTCCACAAGGAAACTTTATCCCTTGAAGTGGAAATTATTCACTTCTTGGTGCAGAGAGTGTCAGCTGGACCCAGTTTACTGCCAGGTGGGTGCAGTGCTGAACTTTCAGCTGGAACGTTTCTCTGCAGGGCTATCCCCCTCCACAATAAAGGTGTTTATGGCAGCTTTAGCTGCTTACCACACTCCTTTGGGTGGCATTTCTTTGGGGAGAAACCCTCTTATTACCTGTGTCCTTCGTGGCACTTTGAGGCTGAGACCTGCAGTTCGCACAAGGGTGCTGGCCTGGGATTTGGCCTTGGTACTGGAGGGTCTCACTCAGGCTCTGTTTGAGCCTACTGAAGAGGTGCCCTTGAAATTCCTCACTCTAATGTCAATCTTTCCTCTTGCCATTGCGTCTCTTAGAAGAATTGGAGACATTCAAGCCCTCTCAGTCTCACGCTTGTGCTTGGAATTTGCACCTGAACCCTCAGGATGGGGTTCCCAGCATCCAAGCAGAGTGTGACGGCCCGAGTGGTGGCTGCACAGGAGTGGTAATGTGGATGTATCATTAGGCATACACATGCACGCATCCACACACTCACTTCCATAAAATCTACACAAAGCATGTTTATTCATTTAAAGTGTATCTTTATTAACATTTATTTTGATTTCAGTTTAATCATTGCTTTTAATAATCACGTCATTCGAGTTGTTATTCAGCACGCTTAACAACTGTATATTCGAAGTGATGGTTCGAAACTCACGTGAGTCTATGTACATAGTATTTCCAAATTAGTTGATTCATTTGATAGTTTTTTGAAACAGTTGATTCAGAGGCCACTTTCATATGGCGGTTAACAGGAGTATTGTTTTGTTTTAGTGCAAAATTTGGTCAGATTAAAAGTCTGTCTGAGTGTGTGAAGACAGCAAAACACTAAAATTCTATCTTTCCTTTTCTATTTCTATTCTAATTAAGTTCTTTATATTTTGTTACTTATCTAAGAGCTTGTTCTTGGCTATTTCTTATAGTTTGCATATAATACCGTATACATATTACATTTTAATATAGTTTCATTATAAATAACTTACTTAAGGAGGAGTATTTTACTGTGACGTCAGAAGGGCCTAACTTCAACATCTGTAGGCATATAGTTAATGAATCTGGTACACTGCCCTACTTAATATAAAGACAGGTAGGGGACGCTACATAAAGTGGGGGCTCGTCCGGGATCTCCCTCTGGCAAGTCACAACTAGTTCCTGAAGAAGAAAGAAAAAAGTTAAGCTCAATCCTACCCTGTTGTTGCATTATAAGAGACTGAGAACTACATACAGTGTTGTCATGGATCTAACAAAAGACCCAGTCCTCCAAACCGAGTTGGCCAACTGGTGCAAAGATGCTGGCATTGATGACTCATGCTTTAATCCTTTTAAATGTACCTGTTCATACAGAAGTGGCTGAAATTGAAGAGGCAATGGAAACCGTAAAAGCGCTAGAAAGAGTTCGTGTAAGAGACACGAGAGAAGGACCTACCTCACATTTTCTGCTGGTGCTGTGTGAGTGCAAACAAGCCATTGATCCTAAGCCCATACCTGCTTAAGTGTCTCGGGGAGAAAAGAGTGAGCCATGGTCAGTCATAGTAACTCAGACACAGGAATCTGCATGCGACACTGCTACTGGTGGATTTACTGAAAAGCTTGTATATACCATATAGTTAATGAATCTGGTACACTGCCCTACTTAATTAATATAAAGACAGGTAGGGGGCGCTACATTTGGTTTTTCTTTATCTAGATTTAGTATATTTCTGTGTCTGATTTGATATTGAGTTACTTAATGCTATGTGTTATGTAAAGTTTAATTGATTTCCCTCTTAATTTGTAATGGGCCCATCCTTTCCTTTATAAGCTGTTGTTTTGTTCATTTGAGATGTCAGTTTTTTTGTGGTTGGTTTGTTCTCTGTTTAATGGTTTTCCTTTTATTTCCGTTTGTTGGATTTTGTAGTAACTCATGATTTTGTAAGGTTCTTTTTTTTTTTTGGGGGGGGGGGGGGGGGGGGGGGGGGTAAATAAAGACCCATTTGTCTAGTGGAAGCTTCCTTGTTCCTGACTTTTTGGTCCCTCACACAGAGTATGACCAAGTGGGTGGTTGAGGCCATCTCACTTGCATACGAGTCAGCCAGTCCATCCCCTTTGGCTGTCCGTGCTACTCTACCAGGAGTATGGCTGCCTCTAAGGCTTTGTTGTTAGGAGTGTCTATTCAAAACAATTGTAATGCGGCGGGTGGTCTTCCCCGCTCACCTTTGACAGGTTTTATGACCTGGACCTCAATGCCAGGGGCTAGGGTGCTTTGTGCTTTGGTGCTTTAGTATGTGCTTTGACTTCACACAGACAAGCACTGGCTCGTATGGTGGCGTGGGTATAGCTTTCCCACAGCGGTTAACACAGTGTGAGTTCCCTTGAAAGGGATCGTCTCGCTTGCGTATGTAACCTTAGTTCCTTGAAGAGGGAACGAGACACTTGCCATACTCCCAGCATTGCCTATGATCGACTTGCTTCAGCCAATCAGAAGCTGACTGTGTGTGATCGTGGGGTGCTTTATAGTTCCTGGTAAGTGACGTCACCCGCCTATGACGTTCAGTCACGCCATTGGACCGATTTCATATGTGCTTTACTATGCAATCACGCAGAGGTGTTCCCACAGCGGTTAATGCAGCCTCTCATTTCCTCTTCAGAGAACTAAGGTTACATACATAACCGAGACGTTTTCTTGTTAGCTTCCCTGCTTGTTTTAGTCAGTTTCTTTGTCATTGTTTTAGCATATTTTGTTAAGATGTTATGTTATATTTTAATTCCCTGTTTGGGCTATACTGTTCTCATTACTTGATTGGATTACCTTTGATTTTGTTTTTTGTTTGTTTTTTTAATAAACTATGCTGCTTTTGGATCTTCGCCTCTCCTTTTCCTTGCCACTATGTAAAGACAACAACTGATTGACTGATTAAAATACAGGGCCATGTTTTCTGTCTTCATTCTCATCTATAATACATGTAACAATTAGATAAATTTGCTATATTTTGATAGATTCAGGAAGTGTTCTGTTGAAAAATCACTGCTCACTATGGACATCTCCATCTTGTCCCCCATCATGTCTGGGTCAGAATCCTAAAAATAGCCAAAAACTCACTATCTTCAGAAAATTACAAAACGAGGTATGTAGACTGAAAGCATCTAAACAGACAAATATACAAAAAGAAGCCCATGCATTCTACTAATGAAATAGAAAGACACTAAATGTAAAATAAAATCCACTGCTTTACTGAAAGACGTCAAAGTTTCGGTTACATACGACATCAGGTATTGAGAAAGGTCACGTGATCAAAATATTTGCCTTTTTTCAGTAAAGCAGTATTTTTTTAGCTCATATTTAATGTCTTACTTTATTACAATGTGTGGGCTTCTTTTTTTGCATATTTGTCTATTTGGGTCAGAAACCCAACCTTGACCCTGCATATGACCAATGAGTGTCCAGGGCTGCATTCCCCACACCCTTGAGCCTTGACCACAACACTCTGTGGCATATTCCTGCATGCTTTTGCCTTCTACAACATGTCACAGAAGCACCAAAACTGCTGGGAAAAAAAATATTTTCCTGTTTTGCCCAACACCAACTCCTCATAGTCCCTTTAATTCAGTTCTAACCATGACATTCATTCATTGAGGGAGTCATTTGTTTATTTTAATTTCATCTCCAGTGACAGCTTCACTTTGATCGGCCACCACTCTATGGGCCGGTGCACCTGTGGTGCCCAGGTGCTGAGTGAAGCCATTTCCTTTGGGGTTAATTTATTACCCCACACAGCCCAGTTTTTGTATATGCCTATAAAACCACTTCAAGTTCTGTCTTCAATACAAAGAGTTGTATAAAAGATGTCACCTAAAACCATGTAGCAGGAAATGTGACCCCTGTCAAATCATACTGTAACATTAAATCAGACCAAACTCTTGGGGTTGTTTAAGTGGCTTATCTCAGAGTAAAACCTGACAGGGCGCCATGAATTCAATCTTCAAGATTATAGTCAAGTCTCTCAATTCATTTTGTCTCGCTTTTAAGAGAAACGTTCTTCACACATCTTTCCTCAGCTTTGAACGCAAGGTCAAATGTGTTCTTCAGCATACAGAGTCAATGGTTTAAAATGAGAACACTGCACCATTTGAACCAGTTCTTCAAACAAGCAACCTGATATGCAGTCAGAAACTCATTCACGATTAGTTTCACAAGGAACGCAGCAGAAAAGAAATACTTATGACACATTGGAACATGCCATGTTCAATCATCCCTAACCGCCTTTGTAATTTGGAAATGAGCCTTCTTGTTTTTACAATCCCTCAAGAGAGATCTTTTGTTCAAAATTATTGAGGGCTCTACAGGGAAGGCAAAAGCCAAGCTTAGGAAGACAGCGACAACTTGAACACCCGGGTTGGGCTCCCTGAGAGGGGACGCACTTGTCAGGACCACCACTGTGAATCTTGCCAGCCTGTTTTGTCCATTTGCTCTGCTGGGCCTCCACCAGAGGAATCTTGTGTTACATTTACTGCCATTCTCACCATATGTATCCTACCGGACCCTTCCAGCCAGGCTACAGTTACTGACTCTTTTGGTTTTGGGGAGGGGGTGGATTAGCATTCTTCTGTAGATGTTATCTTTTCATCAAAGTTTATTCTTTTGACCTCTCTCTCTCTCCTTTCCAGCTGCGAGAGTGTTTATATTAAAGCGTGCAGAGAGCTCTCCCAGAGGTGTTGTAATAACTCAATGCTAGACAGGGAAAAAGGGATATTTAACGTCTAGAGAATAATTAAAGGCAGAAGAAATGGTGTGATCAAGTGATCTAGAGGTTTTTTTTAGGTTAGGCTAATGAAGCAGCAGTACAGGTAGTTAAAATAGCAGTTTGATTGTTTTGTCGAAGAAAAGGTTTTTTTTTTCTACAAAGATAAAATGATCAATGTTGTTCTTCGATTGACTATTTTTTCTTAGGTTACTGAAGTTCATATGGTGTACAAGGGTCACAATACAGAACATAATGTAGAAACAATCCAAAATTATCATCATGTTGTAAATAAAAATTCAAAGCCTGTATAGATAATCATGTACGTGCATCCAAGAAAAAGAATAATGTATTTTTTTAAAAATAGTATGGTAAACACTAAATGATTATTATGAAACAATAAATGTTTTGCATGACCTGAACACAAGTCATTAAGGTATTGTTAACAAAAATACATGAGACCTCACAAGAACACAGGGTGAGCTAATGAACACTCATCTGTTTTTTCACAACAAAAAACAAAACATGGAGCATGAATGTCCGGATTCCAAAGCTGAACCGAAACTGAACTAGACAAGAGTGCTGGGTTCTGGACACCACACTGTGGGCACACAACGCATAAAGCAAAAAAGAGAATGCACGACCAAGCACAGTTTTACCAAACTAAGAATAAGACCAACTAGAGTGACAGAAATTTGACACACTGTATCCCCTGCTGATACTGTATCTGCCAACACCAACCAGCCAAAACTTGACCCCCCAGGCTAACCAACTGCACTGGTCAAAACATTTTTACAGCACCTGACTTGTGATCTGTTTCATTAGCTGGGTTGTCTGTGTTGATGTGTTTGGTGTAGCGCTTAGCTTGTCATTGGTTTCTTCCGGAGTGTGGATATGAGAGTGTGTCAGCCTTCCCATTCTTGGGACCTGAGCGATAAGAGATGGAGAAATTGAAACTTGTGAAGAATAGAGCCCAACGTGCTTAGGGGGATTGAATCTTTTAGCATCTCGTTAGGACTCCCAAGTTTTTATGATCTGTGAGGACAAGAAAAGGATGTTGTGTGCCCTCCAATCAATGCGTCCATTCCTCAAGGGCCAGCTTGATGGCGAGGAGTTCTGTTTCCCTCCGCCGAAGAGTTTGCAAGAAAAGAAGGCGCATGGATATAGTCTGGCTGGTGTCCCCTGCTGCTTAGACAGCGCTGCTCCTACCCCGGTGGTGGAAGCATCAATCTCAATGGTGAAGGGCTTGCTGGGGTCTGGATAGATGAGGAGCGGTGCATTGGTGAATTCCTCTTTGAGTCAATGGAATTCTTCAGGGGCAGATGGTGACCAGGATAGAGATTTGGCCTTGTACTTTGGCAGGTTGGTGAGTGGGGTGGAAATGGAACTGTAATTATGAATGAATCTGAATTGAAGCTCTTTGACTGTGGAGGGTATGGGCCAGTTGTTGATGGCTTCCACTTTCCCCTCGTCCATCTGGATACCACTGCTGCTGATGTTGTAACCAAGAAACTGCAGGATTGATGGAAGGAGCATTTCTCTTCCTTGAGGAACAGGTGGGACTCTCAGGCATTTCAGGACCTTCGCAACATGTTGGCGATGTTCGACCATGCTCTGGGAGTATATGAGAATATCGTCTATGTAGACGAATTGATAGCGAAACTACCAAAGCACCTCATGCATGAAGTCCTGGAATATGGAGGGGCAAGTATAATGGCATAGCAAGATATTCAGTGGCCAGTAGGGGTCATAAAAGCCGTCTTCGACTCGTCCCCCTCACATATACCAATGAGGTTGTATGCGCTGCGGAGGTCCAACTTGATAAAGGCAGAGGCTCTGCGGAGATGTTCTAAAGCTGCTGGGACGAGGGGAAGTGGAACTTTATCGTAATCTTGTTGAGTGCCCTGTAGTCGATACAAGGCTGCAGCCTCTATCCTTCTTGGACACAAAGAAGAAACTCGAAGCAGCAGGGGACGTTGAAGGGCAGTTGTAAAGCCTCTTCAATATACTCCTCCTTGGTTTTCTTTTCTGGGAGTGAAAGTGGGTATATTTTCCATGGCGCACTGGCTAACCTGGAATCAAATCGATGCTGCAGTCCCATGGCCGATGTGGAGGCAGCTGTGAGGCTTTCTTTGGGCAGTAGACATCATTGAAGGGGGTGTAACAGGTAGGATTCTTGACTGTTTCTAGACAGGACTTTCGATGGAGGTGGAATCGATGGTGATGGATTTAGACTGAAGTGGGGATAGACAAGGAGTTTGAGGAATACAGTCTGGGAAACATTTACTGCCCGACTTCAGGACCTCCTCGGTCTTCCAAGAATGGATGGGATCATGCTGCACTAACTATGGGCACTGAAGGATCACATCAGTGGTGGAATCCTTTATAACCAGGACATGTAGAGTTTCTTCATGCAGTTGACCAACACTTAGTAGAACAGGACCAGCACGATATCTTGCATGTATTCTGCCAAATGGTTTTCCTGTTAGTGATTGAGCCTGGTAGATGGTCTTGGTGGGCATGGTCGGGAGATGGTGCTGGCGGCAGAGGTTCCCGGAGATGAAATTACCGGCTGACCTGTAGTCGAGGAGGGCGTGTACTGGAATGTAAACACTGGAGGCAGTAAGCATAACAACTGTGGTGAGTGGCTGCATATTTATAATAGACAGTTTCACAACACTCACCATGGGTCTTGGAGGACAAATAGGGTACTCTCGGATCCAATCACTGCCGAGAAGTTGTGAGGAGCGAGCGCTCATCCAATCCACTGGCTGCAGCAGGTGTTCTGAATTTGAGAGCATAATCATTAACAGACATTGAACTTTGGTGGAGATGATAAAGCTGCTCACCAATAGAAGAATCAGCGATCTGGGCGCAATCTGTGGTGTAAAGATGCGGCTGCATTTCCTGGGCCAAAGAACACTGAAGCAGGAATCCATTGCACTCCTCCACCGCGCCAGAGAAGAGCGCCAATCTGGCCGTGGGACTGGCAACCACTGTTGATGAAGAAGCGGCGGTGGTGGTTCCTAGAACTTTGTTGAGAGAGTGAATTTCTGGATAATTCATTAAACAATGAATATTTGTGTCTGATTGGTCCAGATGCTACAACATATTTGAAACTATGTAATGTAAATATTTATTTACACTAAAATAATGAAATTAGTATTGTGATGTGTTATTAAAATAGTTTTTTATTGTTAAAATGTTAAAATATAATTTGTTCCTGTGATAACAAAACTGAATTTTCAGCAGAAATTACTACAGTCTTCAGTGTCACATGACCCTTCAGAAATCATTCTTATGTACTGATTTGGTTGTTAAGAAACATTTCTTATAAGTACTCACTGTTGTGCTGCTTCTTATTTTCATGGAAATGTGTAGCGAATTAGCTCAAAAGGGAAATACGACTAATTAATCATAACTCATTATAATTGGGTTTAAATACTTGAATCAGTTAATCAAATTAACTTGATGTAGCTGAATTAAAATGACAATCAATTAATCTTTTCGGTCAGCGAACACTCAGTTTTGATCATCTATCAACTCTTCAGAAAGGATATTTTCCCTGGGCACAGAAAAATATTACTTTCTAAGCATGTGTGGTTGTAATTGTTATCAAGGACATTGGTTTTATTAGCAGATCAAATCAACACATTCATATAGTGTTTGTCTCTCGACAGTTACAAATAACGCCACAATAAGTTCATGGATCTTACTTGTCAATCATTCTGATGGATGACGCTGAGAAAACGGCTCGGTTACGACAGTAACCTTAGTTCCCTGAAGAGGGAACGAGACGCTGCGTCGAGAGTTTGACGCAATGGGAACGCTCTGCGTGAATGCGTCGTGAAGCACTTGTGAAATCAGTTCAATGGCGTGACGGAAGGAGGGTGACGTCATGACCAGGAAGCTATAAAGCACACCCAGACCAAACAATGTCAGCTTCTGATATGCCGAAGCAAGTCGATCACAGGCATGCCAGAAGTATGGAGGGCAACGCAGCGTCTCGTTCCCTCTTCAGGGAACTAAGGTTACAGTCGTAACCAAGACGTTCCCTTTCAAGGGAACTCGCGCTGCATCGAGAGTTTGACGCAATGGGAACGACTATAATCACGCAGCCATACTGACCATTTCCTGTCTTGTGTGAATTCAGCGAGCACACCTATGACAAACAACTGGGCCATACTCCTCCTAATCAGACACACCATGAAGGAAGCACCAGTGGAGTTGAGTCTAGACCTGAGACCTGAGTCTATGAGTTTAGCCCCCTCAGAGTCCACACTCCACAACGCTGCTCTCCAGACCTCCCAGGAATAAAAAAATCAGGGAAAAAGTGTACAGACACAGCCTCAGCCACATCTGCACCTCCATATGAGCTCCACCACCTCAGGATGGAGTCTCCATTCCCCGGGCCTCAGCCCCTGCCTCGACAGGATGTCTGCTCCCAAACTCTGGACCCCAGGGATATAAGCTGCCCTGAGAAAAAGCAGCTTCCCCTGGGACCACAGGAGGATTTGGTGCGCCAGTTGCAGAATGGTCGCGAACGCAAATCCCCTGGTGACTAATGTAGGCGACCATCGATGTGTTGTCTAACAAGCACATGGTGACCCCTGAGGTCTGGGAGGAAATTCTTGAGAGCAAAAAAGATAGCCAACATTTCCTGGCAATTTAAATGCCAGGAAAGAGGTGATCCTTCCACATACCTTCCACATTCATTAGGTGAAAGTGCAGGGTGATAGAGCTAGAACAAACGGAAGAAACTGCTATTGGTATGCTTCGCTCCGCCCCCAAAACCACCCATCCTTCTTTGGAACGATAAAATACCGGCTGTAGAACCCGGACTCCCTGTCGGGCAGAAGTACATGCTCTAAGGCTTCCTTCCCCAACAAAGTTTTTACCTCCTGTTCCATTACCAGAGCCTGCCTGGGGTCCACCACTACTGGCGGGGCCCCCATAAATCGTGCGGGTGGGCGCGACCTGAACTGGGTGGCAATCACTCTTCTGATTGTATGCAGGACCAAATGAGAAATATCTGGCAGGAGCTACACGCTGCCAGAAATTCTACTAAGAGAACCAGCTTCTCGAGGCTGGCCTCTGGTGCTCCCTGAATGGCGAACCGGCAGGAAGAACCGAGCTGACTGCTCCAGGACCCTCCTGAGAGGGAGCAATCATCCTAGCACTGCTATCAGGCGGACACTCAGACATGAGCTCACTGGAGACCCCTGCGCCCTGAAGCACACAAGGTGACAGGGTTGGCAGAACAGCCCCCCCTGAGGGCACAGAGGAAAAAATGGGCACTGTATGATGAGGTGTTGACCACTTCTCCCCAGAGAGGACTGCCCTCGTGCAGCCTTCTTAGAGGTAAACATGGCCCTCAGGTCCATCTTCCCAGAAGACTATTGTACCCAAGAGTACCAGCCTCTCAAGACTGGTCTCCGGCACAGCTTGTTTAGCCAATACATGGAACCCTCATCAGAGGGGCCGAATATCTTAGTACCGCTACATTTCTGGGCGGACACTGAGATATGGGCTCGCTGGAGACCACTGCGTCCCGACACACACGAGGTGGCAGGGTTGGCAGAATGGCCCCCTGAGGGCACTGAAGGGAGATGGGCACCATAAATGAGATGTAATCCATTTCCCCCCAGAAAGGATGCCTTCAGAGGTCTGACACCAGTGATGTCAAAGCCTACTCGCTGAAGCTGCCTTTGCAGTAATGACGGTCCTCAGAACTGTCTTACACAAAAGAGACCTCAGCTAATAATGCCGAAGGAAAAAAGGGCACCGTATGATGGTGTTATCCATTTCACCAATTCCCCATTCAATTCAGCCAAAATCAACCAGACAGGTAGAACAGTCTGAAAGAAAAGTGAATAAAACAGGCATCCAAAAATCAAATGAGTTTAATTCTTCTGACATGAGACACAAAAAGAATAAAGCTGATATAGTCTGCATGCAATCATAGAGAAAAGAGAGAAAGGGAAAGTCCCGTCTGCTCAGTTCCCTCCAAATATAAATATATATGTATACACATTAATTGCGGGCACATAATCTGCATGCTGCCACAGCAAACGCGAGATCCGAGCCACATTTTGCAGACACAAAATCTGCACGCTGCCTCAGCAAACACGAGATCCGAGCCACATTTTGCAGACAAAATCTGCACGCTGCCTCAGCAAACGCGAGATCCGAGCCACATATTATTGCAGACAAGAAATCTACACGCTGCCTCAGCAAACGCGAGATCCGAGCAACATATTGCAGACAAGAAATCTACACGCTACCTCAGCAAACGCGAGATCCGAGCAACATATTGCAGACAAGAAATCTACGCGCTCCCTCAGCAAACGCGAGATCCGAGCCACATAATGCAGACAAGAAATCTGCGCGCTGCCTTAGCAAACGTGAGATCCGAGCCACATATCATTACATATCATCATATGTAGTGTGTCTCTCTGCTGCTGCCTGGTCCACTGCCCTTCTTTAGTGAAGGGTGACAGGGGTACAACAAACATAGACCTGGACATCGCTGCTACTTCACCAGCATCATTGACATTTGGCTGGGGTGGCAGACTCAGCGATTTCTCCTTAAGTCCTTTTGTGTGTCTGTTGGTGTGTTGCCGATTATACTTATGTGTGCAGGTATTGGTGTGTGTGTAGCACTGGTGTAGTGAGCAGTGCGGTATAGAGTTGTCTATGCAAGCTTTCCAGTCCTGTCAGGATTAACTGGAGATCTGCTCTGTGCTGAGCTGGTACGATTGAGAACCAAAATACTGGAGTAATTTCTCCCTCTAGACTCACATTCTGTGCAACAAACCTGTCAAAGCAGCAAAACCTATTCTGCAGTCATCTGACCATAAAAATGAACAAACCAGTCTCTAGGGAATGCTTATTTTGTTCTGGATAATGTGCTTGTCTGTCAGTGAAAATATTATTTTTTTTCTCTTTGTTTTCCTTCTCATGTTCCTGTGGAAATCAACTCACATGGTCAAAGAAGACCAAGACTTTACTCATAATTTAAAGCAGTTCTTATAAATATCAAACACACAATGAAGTACACAAAAATGACAGTTCTATAAGAAAGACTCGGGAGGCAAGATAAAGTAACAATGATATTTATTAACAATCAGCAAGCAAAATATGGTAAGAAATTTCTTTGGTGTATGCCCAGTCTGTAGCTTTTATATCGTGAGGGTTGCAGAGTCTGCATTTCCTGCCTAAAGATGAAGGCAGGGGCGTGGCCGACCCCCAGAAATGGTGAAGGAGATTTATCCCGTGACGGAGCCTACCCCCAAAGAACTGTGAGAGGAAAGGAAATATGCCAGTAGTGATTCTTGCGATTCCTGAAACAGTAAAACAAAAATTGACTTGTAAAGACTTGTGCTTATCAGTGGAAAAGGCCAATTCACCATGGCGTGAGAAAAGGCAAGAAAGAAAGAACACCACATGAGTGGTGATAATAGAAAATCAAGGAAAAGAAAGAAGAAAAAGAGAGAGAAAAGGTAGCAATAGCAACAAAGACAAAGGCCACATTAGGCCACATACACTACCGGTCAGAAGTTTTGGAACGCCTCCCTTTTTCCGTTTATTATTGAAGTTTACGCAGTTTAATGTCTCAATGTACTCTGAAATTACCACTCACTCAAGTGGTGCAAGTCGCCGACTCTGGATCCAGCAAAAGAGCCCCAGACCGTCACGCTTCCTCCTCCATTGACTCTCAGAAACTTTTCTTCTGATTCTGTTGTGGCTTTGGGTCTGCCAGAAATCTTCCTGTCAGAGTTTCCTCCAGTTTCCAAATGCCTTTTGATGGTATACGAAACTGTACTCACTGACACCTTGGCTTTCTTTGCAATTTCTCTAAAGGAAAGACCTACACTTTTGAGGGTTATAATAGTCTGTCTGTCTTCCTTTGTTTATTGCCTTTTTCTCGCCATTATGAGAGCAATATACTACTTCCTGTGGTACAATACTGTCCAAATAATGCTTAAGAGGGTGTAGTAAAACAGTATGTTCCAACAGTGCTTTTATACAGACAGAGGGTTTGTAAGTAATCAACAAAAGTTGAGACACCTGTAGGAATTGTTAGCATCAACTTTCAAGGCTTAATTTACTTCCATTGCTGCAGAACAGCTGTAAGTTGTTAACCCATTACTTGTTCCCTGAAAAAGGCCTTTTTGTATAACTCTGAAATGTACATTATTTTTCAGTTTTTTGTAATCTAAACGTTTTTTTTATAACCTCTGGCAGTTTACCGCTTACCTTTATACCATTTCAGGTTATTCACTGGACTTGAACTGCTTAAATTTCAATAAAAACTGGAAAAATTGGGGTGTTCTAAAACTTTTGACCGGTAGTGTAGATGCAAAAGCCTTGAATCGCAACAAAAGCAACGTTAGGCCACATAGACACGAAAGCCTTGAACGGCAACAAAGGCCACGTTAGGCCACATATACATGACAGCTTTGAACATTGACATGCAGACAAAGTCACGTTAGCTGCATATAGACAAAGTGGCTAGAAGCCAAAGTGGGCGCATGAGGCCACCTATTTAGTCCATGATAGTCCACAGAAAACATGAAAACTATAGAGACGAACTAAACTAAATTAATGATAAATAAGTGAGAGAACGTAGCACCACCACCAGTATATGCATAAAATTACCTTAATCGTAACTTCAGAGAGCTTGCTAAGCTTCGATGATGGTTTTGGAATCTGGTCTTATGTATGATTCAATCGCAGAGGAAGACCATCTTCACAGGAGCTTGCTGGCAGATATTGAAACTCCCCGTTGTGGCAGCCACCACAATTCTGAATGAATGGCCATTATGTAGAAGGGGAGAAAGTTTGCAGCATCCTAGAATAGTAGCTAATTGAATCCTGAACCAAGCTTTAGTAAGGGGTGCTCCATTAGATGCGAGAAAGGGGAGAAATGATTGGGAGTTCTAGGATGAACTTTTACATATTTAATCATGGAAGTGAAGGGACAGAAATTATTGTTCATTTTAGAAAAAGTTAAAGTGACACCAGAGTAACTTGGTGTGCTTAAAGAAAAGAGTTAAGAAATTAGGTGAAAAATGTAGATCAGAGAGAGAAAGCCCACGAGGAAGGTCGAAATGTTTTGATTCTGAGGTAAATTCCCCAGGACACATAAAGCCATAAAAGCTGATAGAAACATGGCCTCTAGCATAGTATTGATATAGGAGGAAAAGAGGCCATTGCGAATGGAAATTTTTAAACTTTGCAAAATAGACAAAGTTATTGGCAGGCGTTTATCTGAAGGTTTACAGGAGTATTTGGCTATGCCTTTGAGTAGCAGACGAATGGATGGTATGTGTCACACCGTCACCATCACCAGCACGTCAAGCTCCACCCACACGATCCCAATCACCAGAGTACTGATCACCAGCACCTGCCACCTTACCATCTCCGCCAGAACCAGTCGACCGTTGGTGATTACACCCTGCAGTTTCGGACCCTCGCTTCCAATAGCGGGTGGAACGAGACTGCCTTACTCACTGCCTACCGTCAAGGCCTCAACCCCGATATTCGTCAACTAATGGTCATCTATGACGACACTATGGGGTTAGAGGCCTTCCTTCAAAAGACAGTCAGGGTCTCTCAACGCCTCACCGCCTGCGAAAATTACCCTACCCGTTCTGCAGTCCCCGTCCACCAGTCAGCCAGCCGCCCTTCCAGCACCTGAACCCATGAGTGTGGACCATTATCACCTCTCGCCTGCAGAACGTCAACGAAGGCTTACCAATCACTTATGTCTCTACTGCGGTGGGAATGGACATCAACGCCTCAACTGTCCTGTACGTCCCCCTCGGCCCGTGGTGAGTACTATTCAAACACAACCCAAAGTCTCCCACCTGATTAGAACCACAGTATACTTTCTCATCGAACATTCTTATGTTTCAGCCCAAGCCCTCGTAGATTCCGGTTCCGCTGGGAACTTCATATCACGTCAATTCCTGCAAACTCTCAATCTGAAACGACAACGTAGCGATCGACCCATGAAGATCCATACCATCTTGGGAAAACCACTGGGTCAAGGGGTGATCAACCACCATTCTCCACCTCTCACGCTGCACATCGGATGTCTTCATTGCGAAAGGATCGCGTTCATGGTGCTGGAAGGATCCACCACGGACATCATCCTGGGACGCCCATGGCTGGCCGAGCATAATCCTGTGGTGGATTGGAACACCAGCGAGATCCTCAAGTGGAGTCCACACTGTCAACAATCTTGTCTTCTACCCCTCGAAAGGAGATCTGGTCCCTACTCTAAGACTGACCTCTCGTCCACTCCGGCTCTCCACCTCAACTCCACCTTGGTGGAGAGTCCTGAGGTACTGCCCAAATCCACCGTTCCTGACGAATACGTTCCATGATGTTTAGCAAGCGGCTGGCTACTCTGTTACCACCACATCGACCATGGGACTGCGCCATCGACCTGCTACTTGGGGCAGTACTCCCGAAGGGAAGGGTCTACCCTCTGTCCATCCCGGAGCAGAAGGCCATGGATGAGTATATCACCGAGGCGCTCCAGCAAGGATTTATTAGACCTTCCACTTCCCCTGCTGCTTCAAGCTTCTTCTTCGTGGCCAAGAAGGACGGAGGCTTGAGGCCCTGTATCGACTACCGAAGACTCAACGCTCAAACTGTGAAGTTCCGGTACCCACTTCCTCTGGTCCCTGCGGCCCTAGAACAACTCCGTGGAGCCAAGATTTTCTCCAAACTGGACCTTACAATCTCATTCGCATCAGATCTGGAGATGAGTGGAAGACGGCTTTCGTTACTCCTTCTGGGCACTACGAGTATCTCGTAATGCCGTATGGCCTGGCGAACTCACCGTCGGTGTTCCAGAACTACATGAATGAGATTTTCCGAGATCTCCTCCAGAAATTCATGATCGTACATATTGACGATATACTCATCTACTCTCAGTCCATTCAGGAACACCGGGAACATGTTCACCAAGTCCTACACCGGCTCCGGAACCACCGCCTCTACCTTAAACAGGAAAAATGCGAATTCCACCTGCCTGAGGTCCAGTTTCTGGGCTACCACATCAGCCCGGAGGGGATACGGATGGACCAGAGGAAGGTGGAGTCCATCCAAGAGTGGCCGGAACCCCAAACCGTAAAGGAGCTACAAAGATTCCTCGGATTCTCTAACTTCTACTGCAAGTTCATTCACAACTACAGCCTAATCAGTTCGCCTCTTACCTCGCTGCTTAAGAAGGGCCCCAAGTCTCTGTCCTGGAACCCCCAAGCGAGCGAAGCTTTCCGAACCCTAAAAGAGGCCTTCAGTACGGCACCGATCCTCCGTCACCCGAGTCCCGACTTGCCTTTCCTCGTCGAGGTAGATGCGTCTCAAACAGGGGTCGGTGCAATCCTTTCGCAGCGGCAGGGGAATCCCGCTCGTCTCCATCCATGTGCCTTCTACTCCCACAAACTGACCCTGGCGGAGCAGAATTACGACGTGGGAAACAGAGAGCTCCTGGCCGTCAAATTGGCCCTCGAGGAGTGGAGACACTGGCTGGAGGGAGCGAAACACCCGTTTGTCGTTGTAACCGACCACTGAAACCTGGAGTACCTCCGAGACGCCAAAAGGCTCAACACCCGCCAGGCCCGCTGGGCGCTGTTCTTCAAAAGATTCAATTTCACAGTAACCTACCGCCGAGGCGAGAGAAATGTCAAGGCCGATGCCCTATCCCGGCTGCATGCTCCTACCCAAGACACTCAGCAACCTGAACCTATCCTCCCTCCAGCCATGATCATTAGTCCCATTCAATGGGAGTGGGACGAACTTATCCGTCAAGCTCAAGAAACAGATCCTGCTCCGCCGGGAGTTCCGGAGGGGCTGACATACGTACCACCCACCTGCCGTCAGCTCCTCCTGGAAACAGTTCACACATCTCCGGGCTCTGGACACCCAGGTAGCAAGCGAACCCTCTTGCTCCTCCAACAACGCTACTGGTGGCCCTCCATGACCCAGGACGTCTCCCGTCTCGTGAAAGGATGTTCTGTCTGCGCCATTACCAACACCCCACGTCAGTTGCCCACAGGCAAACTCCTTCCACTTCCCATACCTCACCGACCCTGGACCCATGTGGGTATTGATTTCCTCAACGACCTACCATACTCGAACACCTACACCAGCATCTTAGTAGTCGTCGACCGGTTCTAAAAGATGTGCAAATTAATACCTTTCAAGGGACTCCCTACCGCACTTCAAATGGCTGAGTTACTCTTCCATAATGTATTCCGCAACTTTGGCCTACCGGAGATTCAAGATTCAAGATTTTTATTTGTCACGTACACAGTTGTATATGGATATACAGCCAGTAGTGAAATGTAGATCAGGTCAACTCCAAGATAGTGCAATATTAACTACTAACATAAATTAAACTACTAAACATAAATTTAACTACTAAACATAAATTGACAATTTAAACAATATAAACAATATAAACAATGTACTGTAAGATAAAAATTACTAATAATATTACTAATAATATAATATATATAATATAATAAATTCTATGAATAACAATAGTAACAAGGTAGTTACAGCTGCAGTGTAAAGTGCAAGAGTGCTTGATATTGAAAAGTAGCAGCATTGAAGTAAGTAAGGGCCATCAGTGCTGAGTGCAGGTATAAAGTCCAGAGTGCAGATGAAGTTAAGAGACCGAGACCGAGTTTAGGAGCCTGATGGCCTTGGGGAAGAAGCTTCTCCTCAGTCTCTCAGTTTTTGTCCTCAAGCAGGATATTGTATCGGACCGAGGGCCCCAGTTTATTTCCCGGGTCTGGCGATCGTTCTTCCGTCTACTGGGCGTTACCATCAATCTCTCATCCGGTTACCATCCGCAGACCAACGGCCAGACAGAACGGAAGATCCAGGAGATTGGGAGATACCTGTGGTTTTACTGCCACCAGAACCAGCCATCTTGGAGCCAGTTCCTTCCCTGGGCCGAGTACGCCCAAAACTCTCTGCAGCAGTCCACTACTGGATTAACACCGTTCAAGTGCGTACTCGGCTACCAACCACCTCTCTTCCCCTGGTCGGGAGAACCCTCTGAAGTACCTGCGGTGTCGAACTGGTTCCAAGAGAGCGAGAGAGTCTGGGACTCAGCTCACATCCATCTGGAAAGGGCAGTGCGTAGACACCAACAACAGGCCGACAGGCGCCGCGGACCCACACCTGTCTACCTACCTGGACAGCAGGTGTGGCTTTCGACGAGGGACATCCGTCTACGCCTGCCTTGCAAGAAGCTGAGTCCCCGCTACATAGGTCCCTTCACCGTGCAGAGGCAGCTGAACGAAGTGACCTATCGACTCAACCTCCCTACCACGTATCATATTTCCCCGTCATTCCATGTGTCATTACTCAAACCTGTCACTGATCCTATGTTTCCGCCCACAGAACCGGAAGTTCCTGCCGTACCTCCTCCTCCAGACCTGGCAGAGCCAGACACCATCTACCTGGTCCACGACATCCTAGACTCCCGACGTCGTGGGACGCGCCTGGAATACCTGGTCGACTGGGAGGGGTTCGGACCTGAGGAGAGATCCTGGGTAGCACGGGATGACATACTCGACCCTGCTCTTCTCACCCGTTACCACCAAGAACATCCCGGTCGACCAGGACCCCGTGGACGAGGTCGTCCCCGTCGTCGCCACCTGCGGACGTCAGGAGCCACCCGTGGAGGGGGGGGTACTGTCACACCATCACCAGCACGTCAAGCTCCACCCACACGATCCCAATCACCAGAGTACTGAGCCAAGCCTTTTGACATATAATGTCTAGCTGAATTAAGCAATTCGTCTAATTTAGGAATATCTCTGCTAGGGGGGGCAAGGTGTTGATTCCGGATTGGCTGAGGGGCAAATGTTGTAATGTTGTACACCACAGGGAGCACTTTCTTGCTCATTATCATACTATTAAAAGTTACAATTAACAACAGAAAATTACTAAATTAAGTTGCATTTTTTTTACATATAATAATCAACACTGTCACTTCTGGGGATGTATATTCGTTGTGAATGTCTCTCGCGCTCTCTCTCTCTCTCTTTTTCTCTTAGGTGACTCTGCCCTAATTGGATGTACCAGAATACGCCTCCTTGAAGTCTTGCATCTTTTGAAATACCGGACTCAGAGGCGGAGAGAGAGAGCACAGTTGTCTGGCGCTGTTGTGCGGTGAATTGTAGTCTCATAGTGAAATAGCGTTGCATCTCATTCTGGTGTTAACAAACCTGTTATATATAACTTTTGTTGTCTAGACCTTTATTTTTTCCTTGTTAGCTGTTGTTTTATTGTCTAAGTCCGGTTGCCAACCGTTACGTATAATACAAAGTCGTCACGTATTTAAGGCATCAATGAAGTCTGTCCCGTATTCTCCTGTATTCTGTAGACCAAGCAAACTCCTCTACCGGCTGGTTGCTCCTGCTTCACAGCGAGCCCTACTTGGAGCTAACGGCAAATCCATTTTGATTTCAGCAACATTCAGCCAAGCAAGAAAACAGGTGATCAAAAATTGAAGCTGTCTTTTACTATTGCTAATGTTGTTAAATAGAGAAAAAATAGGCTACTTAAAAGAGAGTAACATAACTTGTAGCGGAGGCCAGGGGTTCCCAAACACATTGCTGGAGCCTCCCCAACACTGCATGTGTTCCATGTCTCCTTAATCAAACACACTTGATTCAGATCATCAGCTCTTTAGTCGAGACTCCAAGACCTGAAATGGATGTTTCAGGCAAAGGAGACATGGAAAATGTGCAGTGTTGGGGACATATGGCTATTCTTAGACCTCATTAGTAGTAAATACCATACTTGGACTGTCAAAAAATGATTAATGACTTTGACTTTTGACCCCTGTCAAACGATTAATGACTTTGACCTCATTGACCCCTGCCCTCAGGGTTCACTCGTGACATTACCCCTCCCCTCCAGGGGTTGATCGTTGTTTCACCCTATGACCTGGGGGTATTGATGAGATAATTGAATTAGCGATGTTGACCTATGACCTAAATGGTTTAGAGATATTTTTTTGAACTTTGACCATCATAATTGTGGGTAAATGTCGGGTCGTGTGTGTGCGGTCACATGTGCGGTCATGTGGTTGGGTCACATGGTCGGGTAACGTGTGTGGATCACATGTGCGGTCACATGGGTGAATGTTTTTATTCATTTTATTTTTTTTAGTTCTAAATTTATTTCAAAACACAATCTTAAAAGTTTAAATATGACCTTTTAAAATTAAAAGGTTGTTTAAATCCACTCTTTAAAGTTTTATTAAAGTCAAATATTCATCCTAGAAGTCTACTGTATCAAGATAACATCTGATATTCAATGGTATATGATTTTGGTTACATTTATCTTAAAGCATTATTTTTTATTGAACAGCATCTGTTCAAAAACTTTAAAATGTTACATCAAAATCTGTGCTTAGTTGTCTTAGATCTCAACTATACAAATAGATTAAAGTTGTATTTTTGTCCATGTGACACACAATGTTTTAAGAAATGTGTATGTTTTTAAAATAAACTGCAAATATTTAATTTGATTTTTAAAAAATACAAAAGTGAAGGTGTCTGTGTGTCTGAAGCCACACATATGCAACTCTCACGTCACCGTGAAAACGAGGACTCAATAGTGCTCTTTTATAGCTGAAGTTGTATCTTTAAGAAAATCACAACGCATTTTCAGAGAGGGGTCCTCAAGAATAATGATGGCCTCAAGATATAGGGGGGATGAGGTGATTTACAGACCAGACACTTCTCAATGCAGATCCCATGAAACAAATTTGTCTTAAATGAATATTTAACTTTACTTGCCTTAATTCAACGCATGATATTACTTTAAACAAAAGCTGGTCATATCTTATCACTCTAACATCCGACATTCTGCGGCAGCTATGATCTAGTACTGCTCTTATAAGTTTTATATGATTGTATTTTTCTTGTAACTCCTGAGCTGTCTTTTATCAGTGTGGTAAATATAAGTGTGAAACATACAGTAGCCTTTACTGTAAATATACTATCAGTATCCACTTAAAAATGTAAGAAGTATTTTTCAAAAGTTGATGCCACAGTTTGTCTGTTGGACCTGTGAGACTGAAAATATCCAAAGATATTTTAAAAATGAACAAAGACTTTGGCTTTGCTGTTTCAGTCCTCTCTCTCATGCTACAAGGGCCATTTGGGAAGACACAAAGGAGCTGATAGTGATCAAGGCCTATAGGCCAAGATGCCTGTGCATCGGGGGTCTATGAATTGTCACACCTTCAGTACAGTGGGGGAAGTTTTACTTCTGATTGGTCAGTTTGAATGTCTCACATTTGGGTTTCAGTCACATGGTCAAGGAAAAGGATAAAAGAAGATTGGAACAGTTGATCTGTCTCTTCTTTTTATGGTCTGCTTTCTTGCTGTCTCTTCTCTTACACTCTGCTCTCTGCCATTTGTCTTGGACACTCTCTGTCCTTCTCTCTCTCTTTGTCTTTCTTTCTATCTCTCAGATAACTTTTTACATACATGCTGGGTCCGTATAAGTTTTTTTTATCATCTCATCTATTTTGTAATCATTTTAAGTGTAACCATAAACCAATATATTGTCATTAAACTCTTTCACTACAAATAATGTGCTAACTAGTTCTGATTTGGTATTAACTTTGATATGTTACCTATTGCAATATAATATTGTCACATTATAGCAACGCTCTACCACATATTTAGCTATTATAACTGCGCTTATTTATGTCATTGGTATAAGTAGCAGTGGGTGATAATAAACAAGAAATGTACAGTTTTCTACCATCTTGCTGATAATATTTCTTAAGTCATTCGGCAACCCTGCAGCCTGAACCCCTGTAGGAGCACCACCCTTACAGACCCTTGAGCAAGCATTGGGAACAATGACACTAGCAGGATGCCCCTTGACCCCCAACTATTTCAACTGTGTTATTTATAAGACAACATTTCTCAATCGAGGGAATCTATACATCCCATGGGGGCTTCATTTATAACCGTTGTGTACTCACAAAACATGCCCTGAAATAGACGTACGCTACTGCTTATGCAAATGATGGGATTTAAACAAACGTGACGAGAAAATTTGCGCACCCTCACGCAAACTCTGACCCATGCGTACGAACATTTTTATATGTATATGTAAAGTAATGAAGAAAACAGAAGGATATTAAACTCTGTTGTCCTTTTGATAAACATTTACAATTAATATTCCATTTTTATTTATGGCGATAAGCCCTAAAATTACATAAAGTCATTGCGCAGGAGATAAACAAAAATGATATGGATTTAAATAGTGGATATGCTACTTTTGATCACTTTTCCTTTGACATGCTGTTATGACAGTGAGGAGTGATAGGAGCACAATAATTGCTCTTTAAACTAGTGAGAGCAATGATCAGTGATGCACACTTACTGCGATATAATGAAAGACACTGCTGGATTCGATGGTCGAACGGTCTGTATTGTCCGGTTTGAACAGGTTCAATGATAATATCTTACTGTACAACCGCAGCTGGAGATGTTGATGTGTATAGGCAGCTTCAAACAATTATGAATAATACCACTGTATTTGAAGGATACAACTTGAAGAAAACTGTAAGATTTGTACTTTTCCTTTTTAAAATACTTTGTCAGTGAAGCGCTGCATCAGACAATTGTATTTACACTGCAATAAATACGTAGACCTATATCTGTATCCACTAAAATAGCCTAAACATCCTAAAAGATGATCACCTGCAAAACTGCATAAATTAATTTCATTCTAAAAACTATTTGGATATTGGAAATTAATGAATCAACTCTATTCTAAAAACTTTATCTTAGAAGTAAGCTATTTTATAGCTATAATTTTGTTGTTATGTGTTGTGGCACCGAGTTGCTTTTAATTCTTCTGTACCACTTTTTGAAGTCAGTCTAAATACAACCAGTATTTGAAACACGAGCAAAACTGTCTTCTTTTTGAATGTTTACTTCAAAAACTTAAAATTAAACATAGACATGGTACGCACGGTCAAAAAACTGTTGCTTCCAACGTCTCTAACTTCAAACTAAAATTAACTACATCCAATCGCTTCCGCTATGACGTAGTGCTATCTGACTAGAAGCTCAAAATACAGACACGTTATCAAATCTAAACATTACTTAATCATGCATTTTAAACTAATACATTTCTTATTTATAAAATCTTTTTTATTATTATTGTTTAAACTAAATTATTATTTCAAATGAACTAGTCCTTATGTGGCTCTTACATTATGGATATTTTGATATATTTATTATAAAACAACAAGGATATGAGATTATTTTTAGTAATATGTATGATGCAGAAATGGCATTTATAGTCCATATGTTATATTTCCCAATATCTTTTGACTGTGTTAACATGGTGTCACGTGGATGGGCACATGCATGTAAATGATATGCAGATGAGGTTATGCATAGTAAAACTAGGCAGTGTAACCTCCATATATGGTGATTTCGAGGAGGATACAGGGTGGAGATGCACGTACGAACAATCTTCCGCTTACTGGGATTCATGAAAATGGATTTTTGAGCAGGTTCTGGTGTACGCATGGTTTTATAAATCACTTTTTTTTTTTTTTGCATACACCATTTTCAGATTAATGTCATACGTTCACTTTTAGTAAAAGTTTTACAAATAAGGCCCTAGGTCTTTCAGAAGACATGCCTTCAGGATTAATGGGGCTTTTGAGAATATTTAATTGTGCTTAAAAACCAAAGATTAGACCAAATCCCCTTGCTGGCATGTCCACATCAGACTCTGTGCTAGAAAATATCTTTGCTGTTAAATAGGTTTTTAAAAAAAAAAAAAAAAAAAAAAAACTTACATGTAAACTTAAGAAGTATACAGTTCCAAACAGTTCCTCACACAATGACGCCATTAAGGATAGCCAAAGGTTCAGGACAATGGGTGTGTAATGACTCGCTACTCGATGCAGGATCCATGAGCAGCTTTATTAAACAAATAATCAAGGTCAGACAGGCAGTGGTCATATACCAGCAAACAGGAACAGCAGAGGAGAGGCAGAATCGTGGTCAACAAACAGATACAGGTCGAGACAGGCAGATATCGTTCATAAACAAGTCAAGTCAAGTCACCTTTATTTATATAGCGCTTTTTACAATGCAAATTGTGGCAAAGAAGCTTTATATTAATAATTGGCAAATAGTTTTGGCTGCACAGCAGCTCCCAAAGAAAATGGTGTCATTGTCCAGCTTATTCTATATATTATTGATTCATTCTGTTGCAAAGATCAATAGTAATTAGTCTAGTTAATTAATAAACAGGGCTTTATAAGGGGCTTATGGGAAATGTAGTGAATGTAATGTTGTGGTTGTATGTGAAAGGGAAAGTCAATATTTGGGTGATGGCGCCCTCCGACGGTCAGAGGAGGGAATCACGGAGTTCATCTCTGTGACAGAGCCCTCCCCCTGCGAGCAACTCCCGGCGCGAAGAGGACGTTGACGCCGAGGTCTACCACGTGGTCGAGGGGCTAGTTTGTTAGGATGTGCTCTGTGGAACTTTTCCACAAGATTGGGGTCTAGGATATTATCCAAGAGCGTTCTTCTGGACCATACCCCTCCCAGTCGACCAAGAACTGTAGCAACCTTCCTCTGCGTCTTGAATCCAGGAGTTCGTTCACCCGGTATGCCTCCTCGTCCTCTACTACGATGGGTGGAGGACCCTGTTCACCCGACCTCTCCTTCCCCTCCTCACTGGGACCGTCGGCAGGCTTCAACAGCGAGATAAAAGGTGGGAGAAATGCGAAAATGGTTAGGTAATGACAGGCAAAATGAAACAGGTGTAATTTGACGGACTATTTGAAAATGACCCACGTACCTTGGACTAAGCTTCTTGCATGGGAGTCTGAGTCGTAGGTCTCTTGTTGATAGCCAGACCCATTGGCCGGGCTGAGAGTCTGGGCTGGCTCTACAATGTTAATCAGCTTGTTCTTGTTGGCAATGTACCGCACATTGGAGGTGAGTATGGGCCTGATTCCAGACCTCCTCGCTTCTTGTAAGCCAGTCGTTCCCCTGACCAAGGGAAGAGAGGGGGTTGATAACCCAGTACACACTGGAATGGAGTGAGTCCCGTCGCCTCTTTTCTGAAGGAATTCTGGGCATATTCGGCCAACTTCAAATATTGTGCCCAATCGTCTTGATGTCGGTTGCAATAGGATCAGAGGAAATAAGTGAGTAATAGTCAGGCTCACAGAGAAATTCTTTAATTGAGGATAGTATGAATGCAAGGGCTTAGCAAACTCCGTACATTGTTCGGTTCCAGCTGTAGAGCCCATGCAGCAGGGCAACTATGTGACCGTGAGGCGGCCTAGTCGTGGGAAAAAAGCACCACTCTTCCATTCCGATTACAACATCAAACAGGTTCTCCCCACTCAGTGACGCACCCACTGTGTAAAGTGCCCTAGTTATTGGCAATTCTATTACATGGAACGTGAAAATAGAGACACCAGCCACCATAGACACATGTTTGCTGGGAGCCAGAGCGCCTGACATCAAAGCAAATTTAAAAGTGCTGGCTAATGCTAATCGTAAATACTCTAAGATTGTTATTCACATCGGCGCTAATGATGTTCGACCCCGAACTAATAAATACAGAAGACTTCCAAACCCATTTACGGCTGATAAATTAATTGATGTTCAACAAGTAGCAAACTAGCCCTCAAGGTTACTATTATCGACACAAACCTCGTCGGAAAGGTAAAGGGGGAGGTGTTGCTGTAATCTATAGTAATATCTTCAGTATTACTCAAAAGTCTTTCAATTATATCATTTTGAAATGATGGTGCTCTATGTAACGTTACATAATGTAAGTGACAAATTTCATTTGAAATTTGTGTTGGCTACTGTATACAGACCACCAGGGCACCATACAGATTTTATCAAAGAATTTGCTGTTTTTCTATCGGAGTTAGTACTGGCTGTGGATAAAGTCCTTATTGTTGGTGATTTTTATATACATGTAGATAATGATAAAAGACGCATTGGGATTGGCATTAACAGATATTCTAAGCTCTATTGGAGTTAGACAACATGTGTCAGGACCAACTCATTGTCGTAATCATACTCTAGATCTAATATTGTCACATGGAATCGATATTGATGCCGTTGAAATTCTGCAGCAGAGTGATGACGTCTCAGATCATTATCTAGTCTCTTGCGTGCTACATTTAACCAAGGACGCAAAACGGTCTTCTGCCACAAATATGTTAGAACCATCACTTCTACCACTAAAAATTGCTTTATAAATAATCTTCCTGAGCAGTTTCATCAACTTAGCAAACCAGACAGCTTAGAAGAACTCGATGTTGCAAAATAAACACAACCCTAAGTTCTTATTTAATACAGTGGCTAAATTAACGAGAAATACAGCCTCAACTTCTGATGTTTCCAAACAGCACAGCAGTAATGACTTTATGAACTTCTTTACATGCAAGATTGACAACATTAGAGAGAAAATTATAGCCATGCAACTGTCAACTACAGTATCACATTAGACAGTGGATTGTAGAAAAAGTCCATTCATTCGCTGTTATAGGAAAGGAAGAATTGTCTAAACTTGTTAAATCATTGAAATCAACAACATGTATGTTAGACCGTATACCGACTAAGCTATTGAAAGAGATGCTTCCAGAGGTCATAGATGCTCTTCTTAAGATCTTTAATTCATCTTTATCACCAGGTTACATACCGAAAAATTTTAAGCAGGCTATTATCAAACCTCTTATTAAAAAACCACAACTTGATTCTTGAGAATTAGTCAATTACAGACCGATCTCCAATCTACCCTTTCTGTCAAAAATACTAGAAAAGGCAGTATCAACTCAACTGTGTTCCTACTTGGAAAGAAATGGTATCTGTGAGGATTTCCAGTCAGGATTTAGACCGTACCATAATACTGAGACTGCTCTCATTAGAGTTACAAATGATTTGCTCTTATCATCAGATTGTGGTTGTATCTCTCTATTAATGTTACTAGACCTCAGTGCAGCTTTTTACACTATCGACCACAATATTCTTTTGAATAGACTAGAAAATTATGTTGGAATTAGTGGAATATCATTGGCATGGTTCAAATCACACTTATGTAGGAATTGAGGACGAACCAGACAAATGAATCTTCCAAATGATTCATTCAAACATAATTCCATATAAACTCATCTCAGTTATTCAAAGCGTCACTGGACCCAAGATCAATCAACGTATTCGTGGCTCCAGTCCGTCTGAAACCCTCCAGCTATGCCCAGCTGAGGTGAGAGACCAAATGTTTAAAGACAATGAAACTGGAGCCACAAAAGGATAACACCAGAGTGTGATCCTCAAAGACAGAGATGAAACAGGCCACCTTGTGTGAGTGTCACAATCAAAATCCACAGAAAACTCAACAGTGACTCCTATATACGAACTGCTTAAATGGTTCCAAAACCATTCTAAACGGACTTGTAATCAAACAGCGTTCAATTGCATAATCCTGTGTAATGCATACACACTATACATGTGACCTGTTGTGCGCAGATCACTCACAATTCATGTAATTGTTATAACTTTTGAATAGTTGATTGAAAGTATGTGTTGTTTGTAATGAAACTGAATCCCCTCTCATAACTCAATAGATGGCTTGAATGAAATCAGTGTAAAATGCATTGTATTCTTTTTACAGTAATCTAGACTAAACTGTACTCCTGTACCCCTCTGAAAGTTCAGATAACAGGTCGTAAATGACCAGAGGAGGAGACAGTCACCTCTGAAACAAAGACCGCATCTAATTGGTTAGAACTCCTAAAAGTGGTTGGACAAACTTCAGTTTAAATGCTCAGTACACTAGAGTTTCTTGGCCTTTAGCCTATTGTTTTATTTTGCCTTTTAGCCTTTTGTTGTCATTAGGAAGCATGGCATTAGCTTTCACTGTTACGATGATGATACTCAGCTCTATATTTCCTCGCGCCCTGACGAAACCTACCAATTCTCAAAATTAACAGAATGCGTAGCTATTATAAAAAATTGGATGACTAGTAATTTCCTACAACTAAATTCAGAAAAAACACAGATTCTAATTATTGGACCAAAAACTTCAACACATAAAAACCTAGAATACTGTCTAACAATTGATGGCTGCTCTGTTAAGTCGTCTTCGTCAGTTAGGAACCTGGGTGTGCTCTTTGATACCAATCTTTCATTTGAAAGCCACATTTCTACCATATGTAAAACCGCATTCTTCCATCTTAAAAATATATCTAAATTGCGACATATGCTATCAATGACAAATTCGGAACAGCTAGTTCATGCGTTTATGACCTCGAGACTAGATTACTGTAACGCTCTATTGGGTGGTTGCCCTGCTTGCGTGATAAACAAATTACAGCTGGTCCAAAATGCAGCAGCTAGAGTTCTTACTAGAACCAGGAAATATGAACATATTTGCCCGGTTCTGTCAAAACTGCACTGGCTCCCTATTAAACATCGTATAGATTTTAAAATCTTGCTAATTACTTACAAAGCGCTAAATGGCTTAGCTCCCCAGTACCTGAGAGAGCTCTTAATGCATTATAGTCCTTCGCATCTATTACGATCTCAGAATTCTGGCCAGTTGTTAATACCTAGAGTATCAAAATCAACCGCAGGTGGTAGATCCTTTTCCTATTTGGCACCTAAACTCTGGAACAATCTTCCTAGCATTGTTCGGGAAGCAGACACACTCTGTCAGTTTAAATCTAGACTAAAAACGCATCTATTTAACCTGGCATACACATGACGCACTATAAACTTTTGTCTTCATATCCGTTAAAGGATTGTCAGGCTGCATAGATCAGGTCAGCCGGAACCGGGAAAACTTCCTATAACACCAGATGTACTCGGTACATCAGAAGAAGAATGGCGTCTACGGTAATTTTTTGTCTCTCTGCTTATCCCGAGGTTTACCATTTAACGTGATTGGCTGGATCCGGGCCGTGTCCGGGTCGGACGGGGAACCTGTGCCTGTGTGCGGCAGCAACGTGGCCCTGGGATGTCGGCGGAGACCGTGTGAACTAGCTCATCCTTTGTGAAGTCCTTCACGACTCATCAGCCAGTGGCACATATCCCAACAAACTGTCCCATACCGGCGTGATCAAAAAGATCTTAAACTAGATGGAACTAGATTAAACATTTTGACTGTTACGATTGGCAAAGCCAACCATCCACTCACCGCTGTCCCTAACGCAACAACGACTGACCTCCAGCCAATCAGCGCCACAGAGATCCATGCACAAATCCTCCACGAAGGGAACACGCGCTCACGGGAGCAGCAAAACGCGAGTACCACATTCTCCTCAAGTTTGGTGTTGGTGGGAGGTTTTGTTCATATTGCAGACCTTACATTGCTTGATGAACTGGGTCACATCAGAGTTCAAAGAAGGCCACCAGAATCGGTTATGTGTGAGATGGAGAGTAGCTGTAATGTCCGGATGACCAGATGACGGGAGGCAGTGGATTTGTTCAATGAGACGATTTCTGAGAGACACGGGCACAAATGACTTCCCATTCGGGCATTCAGCTGGGATTTGATTCTCGGCATTAAGTAACATTAAGGGCATTCAATTTCAGTAATGATGTTCCATTGGATGGGAGACACTACCAGTCTAGACGGTATTACGTTTTCGGGATTCCGAGGAGGAGCATCAGTCTCTGATTGGCGGGATAAAGTGTCGGCTTTAGTGTTTCTGGAACCAGGACAATAGGAAACCGTGAATTCAAATCTAGAAAAGAATAATGACCACCGTGCCTGTTGAGGATTGAGCCTTTTGGCGGTCTTGAGATACTTGAGATTTTTGTGATCTGTTAATACAACAAATGGGTGTTTAGCTCCCTCCAGCCAGTGGCGCCATTCTTCGAAGGCAGCTTTCATAGCCAGTAACTCACAGTCTCCCACATCATAGTTCTTCTCTGTGGGAGTCAACTTTTGTGAATGGCATGCACAGGGGTAGAGCTTGGGAGGTTCGCCCTGTCGTTGCGAAAGGATGGCCCCTAGGCCAGAGCTGGATGCGTGCACTTCAACCACGAAGGGTAGTTCAGGGTTCGGGTGATGAAGAATTGGAGCCGTAGCAAAGTGTTCCTTGAGTTGTTGAAATGCCTGAAAAGCCCCAGGAGTCCAAGTTAAATGATAGTTATTTCTTTTTTCCATGGATGTGAGGGGTCCAGCTATGGCACTAAAGTAGCAGATAAAACATCTGTAGAAGTTGGCAAATCCTAGAAATCGTTGTAATTCTTTGAGGGTGTTGGGTTGAGGCCAGTTGAGGAAAGCTGTCACTTTCTTATCATCCATTGCGATACTGTCGGGACTGAAGATGTATCCAAGGAAGGCAGTAGAAGTCTGGTGAAACTCACATTTCTCAAGTTTAGCAAAAAGTCGATGATGTATTAAACGTTTTGTAGCATCTGGACTGGATCACGGATGATCAATTCATTTTTAGGTTTTAGGAAAAGCTTTTAACCTTCTGACCTAACATAGGTAAATCTTAGCTGGCTCCGGCATGTCCTGACTCCCACAGGTAAGTCAAGTCATCTTTATTTATATAGAACTTTTTACAATGCAAATTGTGGCAAAGCAGCTTTACATTAATAAGAAAATGGTGTCATTGTGCAGCTTATTCTATATATTATTGATTCATTCCGTTGCAAATATCAGTAGTTATTAGTCTAGTTAATTTAGGTATAGCAGCACTGCAGAAAACGTAACCGTCCGACTCAGCTCAGTTCGCATACAGCAGTGCCAATGCAGGCATATCAAAAACACTGCTGAATATCAAAACTCCAACAAATGGAGAAAAAAACCTTGGGAGAAACCAGGCTTAGTCGGGGGGCCAGTTCTCCTCTGGCCAACAGTGAACACTTGTCCAATACTCAGGCAGAGTTACAGGTCATTAAACCGATTTGGAATTGCAACAGTCAAAATATTTTATCCAGTTCCATCTAGTTTAAGATCTTTTTGATCACGCCGGTATGGGACGGTTTGTTGGGATGTGTGCCACTAGCTGATGAGTTAGTAAGGTCTTCACAAAGGATGAGTTAGTTAACACGGTCTCCGCCGACATCCCAGGGCCACATTGCTGCCGCACACAGGCAGAGGTTCCCCGTCTGACCCCGACATGGCCCGGATCCAGCCAATCACGTTAATTGGTAAACCTCGGGATAAGCAGAGATACAAAAATTAGCGTAGACGCCATTCTTCTTCAGATGTAACGAGTACATCTGGTGTTATAGGAAGTGTTCCCGGTTCCGGCTGACCTGATCTATGCAGCCTAACAATCCTTTAACGGATATGAAGACAAAAGTTTATAGTGCGTCATGTGTATGCCAGGTTAAATAGATGCGTTTTTAGTCTAGATTTAAACTGACAGAGTGTGTCTGCTTCCCGAACAATGCTAGGAAGATTGTTCCAGAGTTTAGGTGCCAAATAGGAAAAGGATCTACCGCCTGCGGTTGATTTTGATATTCTAGGTATTAACAACTGGTCAGAATTCTGAGATCGTAATAGACGCAAAGGACTATAATGCATTAAGAGCTCACTCAGGTACTGGGGAGCTAAGCCACTTAGTAAGTAAAATGCTTTGTAAGTAATTAGCAAGATTTTAAAATCTATACGATGTTTAATAGGGAGCCAGTGCAGTTTTGACAGAACCGGGCTAATATGTTCATACTTCCTGGTTCTAGTAAGGACTCTAGCAGCTGCGTTTTGGACCAGCTGTAATTTGTTTATTACGCGAGCAGGGAAACCACCCAGTAGATCATTACAGTAATCTAGTCTCGAGGTCATAAACGCATGAAATAGCTGTTCCACATTTGTCATTGAGAGCATATGTCGCAATTTAGATATAGTTTTAAGATGGAAGAATGCGGTTTTACATATGCTAGAAATGTGGCTTTCAAATGAAAGATTGGTATCAAAGAGCACACCCAGGTTCCTAACTGACGAAGACGACTTAACAGAGCAGCCGTCAAGTGTTAGGCAGTATTATAGGTTTTTATGTGCTGAAGTTTTTGGTTCAATAATTAGAATCTCTGTTTTTTCTGAAATTAGTAGTAGGAAATTACTAGTCATCCAATTTTTTATATCAGCTACGCATTCTGTTTATTTTGAGAATTGGTAGGTTTTGTCAGGGTGCAAGGAAATATAGAGCTGAGTATCATCAGCGTAACAGTGAAAACTCATGCCATGCTTCCTAATGACATATCCCAAGGGTAGCATGTACAGAGTGAAAAGCAACGGTCCTAGAACTGAGCCTTGTGGTACTCCATATTTAACTTGTGATTGAAATGACATCTCTTCTTTTACTACTACAAACTGATAACGGTCAGATAAGTATGATTTGAACCATGCCAATGCAATTCCACTAATTCCAGCATAATTTTCTAGTCTATTCAAAAGAATATTGTGGTCGATAGTGTCAAAAGGAGGTCTAGTAACACTAATAGAGAGATACAACCACGATCTGATGATAAGAGCAAATCATTTGTGACTCTAATGAGAGCAGTCTCAGTACTATGGTACGGTCTAAATCCTGACTGGAAATCCTCACAGATACCATTTCTTTCCAAGTAGGAACACAGTTGAGATGATACTGCCTTTTCTAGTATTTTTGACAGAGAAGGTAGATTGGAAATCGGTCTGTAATTGACTAATTCTCCAGGATAAAGTTGTGTTTTTTTAATAAGAGGTTTGATAATAGCCTGCTTAAAAATTTTCGGTATGTAACCTGGTGATGAAGATGAATTAATGATCTTAAGAAGAGGATCTATGACCTCTGGAAGCATCTCTTTCAATAGCTTAGTCGGTATAGGGTCTAACATACATATTGTTGATTTTGATGATTTAACAAGTTTAGACAATTCTTCCTTTCCTATAGCAGCGAATGAATGGAATTTTTCCTCAGGGATACTACAACCCACTGTCTGATGTGATACTGTAGTAGACAGTTGCATGGCTATAATTTTCTCTCTAATGTTGTCAATCTTGCAAGTAGAGAAGTTCATAAAGTCATTACTGCTGTGCTGTTTGGAAACATCAGAAGTTGAGGCTGTATTTCTCGTTAATTTAGCCACTGTATTAAATAAGTACTTAGGGTTGTGTTTATTTTCTTCTAAAAGATTTGAAAAATAAGCAGATCTAGCAGTTTTTACTGCCTTTCTATACTCCATCATTTTCTCTCTCCATGAAATCCGAAAAACTTCTAGTTTTGAATTCTTCCAGCTGCGCTCCATTTTTCTGGCTGCTCTCTTAAGGGCCCGAGTGTGCTCGTTATACCATGGCGTTGAACTAATATCCTCAATCTTTTTTAAGCGCAAAGGAGCGACAGAGTCTAGAGTGTTGGAAAAGAGAGCGTCAACAGTTTCTGTTGCAACATTGAGTTCTTCTAAGCTGTCTGGTTTGCTAAGTTGATGAAACTGATAAGGAAGATTATTTATAAAGCAATTTTTAGTGGTAGAAGTGATGGTTCTTACATATTTGTAGCAGACAGGCGGTTTTCCAGCCTTGGTTAAATGTAGCACGCATGAGACTAGATAATGATCTGAGACGTCATCGCTCTGCTGCAGAATTTCAACAGCATCAATATCGATTCCATGTGACAAAATTAGATCTAGAGTATGATTACGACGATGAGTTGGTCCTGACACGTGTTGTCTAACTCCAATAGAGCTTAGAATATCTGTTAATGCCAATCCCAAAGCGTCTTTTTCATTATCTACATGTATATTAAAATCACCATCAATAAGGACTTTATCCATAGCCAGTACTAACTCCGATAGAGAATCAGCAAATTCTGTGATAAAATCTGTATGGTGCCCTGGTGGCCTGTATACAGTAGCCAGCTCAAATTTCAAATGAGATTTGTCACTTACATTATTTAACACTACATAGAGCACCATCACTTCAAAAGAGATATATTTGAAAGACTTTTGAGTAATACTGAAGATATTACTATAGATTACAGCAACACCTCCCCCTTTACCTTTCTGACGAGGTTCGTGTCGATAATAGTAACCTTGAGGGCTAAACTCATTTAAAGTAATGTAATCGTCTGGTTTTAGCCAGGTTTCTGTCAAACACAGCACATCTAGCACTTATTTTCTGTGATAATATAATTTACAGTAAGTGCTTTTGAAGAAAGGGATCGAATATTCAGCAACCCAAGCTTTATCATTTGTTTGTCTTTATAATCTCTGTTTACTACTTGTTGAACATCAATTAAATTATCACCCGCAAATGGTTTTGGAAGTTTTCTGTGTTTATTAGTTCGGGGTACAGACACAGCCTCTATCTGATGATATCTAGGTGAAAGAGTCTCTATGTGTTAGGATTTATCTGAATTCTGTGACGTGAGACAGCTAGCAGACGGTCGGTTTAGCCAATCTGTCTGCTTCCGGACCTGGGCCCCAGTTAGTCTGGGTTGAGGTTGAGCTCTAAGACTATGTGCCATATTACTAGAGAGAAGAGCAGCAGCACCCCAGGAGGGATGAATACCATCTCTTTTCAACAGGTCAGATCTGCCCCAAAAACTTTTCCAATTGTCTATGACACCTATATTATTCTGTGGACACCACTTAGACAGCCAGCCATTGAGTGATGATAATCTGCTAATTATATCATCACTCCTACGAGCTGGAAGGGGTCCAGAAAAAATTATCTGACATCATACGTGCGAGTTCACAAATCTCTTTAATGTTAATTTTTGTGATCTCCGACTGGCGGAGTCGAACATCATTAGCGCCGACGTGAATAACAATCTTAGAGTATTTATGATTAGCATTAGCCAGCACTTTTAAATTTGCTTTGATATCAGGCGCTCTGGCTCCCAGCAAACATGTGTCTATGGTGGCTGGTGTCTCTATTTTCACGTTCTGTGTAATAGAATCGCCAAGAACTAGGGCACTTTCAACAGGATTCTCAGTGGGTGCGTCACTGAGTGGGGAGAACCTGTTGGATGCTCTAATCGGAACGGAAGATTGGTGTTTTTTCACACGCCTCACGATCACAAAGTTGCCCTGCTGAATGGGCTCTACAACCGAACAATGTATGAAGTTCACTAAGCTAGTCGCATCCAAAAACAATATCTTAAGCCCTTGCATTCATACTATCCTCAATTAAAGTTTGGATGCGTGTCTCTAATTCCAAGATTTTCTCTGTCAGCCTGACTATTTCCCTACATTTATGACATGTGAATCCCTCATCGCTGACAGAGAAAGCTATACTATGCATGTGACAGGCAGTGCAAGTAACAATGAAAGGAGAAGATGACATAACTTACCGTGTTCGTAGACCGACCCGACTTACCAGTTGTTTGATGAACTTGTAGAAAAAGGAGAGCGCGACAGAAATGACGGTGGGTACCGATAACACAAACTAGTGTAATGCTAGCGCGTTGTGATGGTGATTTAGATTAAAAGATTAAAAACTAGCGATGTCAGATTAATGTGATAGGCAATTTAAGACAATATCAGATATATAGTGAAGATAAAGTAGACAGCAAACAATGACAATAAATAGATTCAAAACAAAGCTATACGGAGCAACAGACTCAAACAATTCAGCAGCAAGGCAGACAGGAGCAGACAGGAGCAATCGATCAAGGAGCAGACTTGTAAGTGTAAGTGACATTTTATTGTGGCCATGTGTCGATGTAAAGTAGATTCTCTCTGCAAGTCTTCCTGACTTCAAAAGATTGTAATCAACTCAGACCAAATTCTTTCCCCCACACAAGACCAGTGCTTGTGGGACAAGGAGTCCACGCACACACAGAGACATTCATCAAAATATGAATATTCCCAAGTGTTTTTCCTGTGTTTTTCTTTTTGTATGCATGTCTATATTACCCCCACTTAGTTACATCTTGTAGTTGTGTTAAGTTTCACTGTAAAATGCTCATATTCAAATGTAAGAATGTATAAGTCCTTGAGAGAGTCCGAAATGCGAGATTCTTGGATTTAAAACATTACTCTGTGAATTTCATTACTAGATATTGGTGTTATATTATGATAATATGCATTATAGTACTTTAAAGGTCCTTTGAGAGGAAAAAGGACTCAGTCAGACAACTCAGAAGATCATGCAAATTAGGGCATAAAAAGAGACAAAGAAAAGCTCTCCCGCCAAAAGTTTATGTTCTCTATTGGTCCATACGACCAAAATAGGTGTGACCGGATTTATCTTTATAACACCTAAACACAAGCTCATCCGTGCTCAGTCACTTCCATCCTAGACGAGACATTCTTCCTCTTTTATTTTCCGGCATTTTACAAACAGTTAATTCCGTTTTGAAATTCCCGCTGAAGAATCACCTGAGAAAGAAACAAATAGAAACTCCAGCTCCACGCACGGAAGTTTGAACGGCATTCACCACAGCACAAAGTACAAATGCAAGTATCTGAATTAATTTCGATGCGCTTTAACTTTATTGTCTGAAATGATGTCGTTGCTGGCTCTCAAAAGGTTGAACTGTTTGTAATCTTGCTTTCTTTGATCAAATTTTCCTTTCTTTCCTTTCGTTATTTTATTGTATGCTCTGCTTAGATTTAGTTGTATGTATTCGTGTATATATCATATATTAAACACACTGTATTCACACAGTTCATTGTCTCTGATTGTAACTCATACATGAACCAAGTCACTTTAACATTTGATTTCGCTAGCTATATGCTTTTTAAGTACTAGAATAAGTTTCGTTTTCGTGGCCAGAGAAGAAAACTTCCTTTCTAGGATTGATAAGAAAATTGGACTGATGGCAGTCCTTGCTGGACAAAACAAAACAGTCTTTCTAAATTAATTCTAAACCTAGAAATAATTTTAGACCCTATATGTTCATGATTAATTATAATTCATTGTAATTGATTATCTATGTATACCTAATTCCCTTCGTGGTTGATTCATATTCATAATTAGTCATAACGTGTTATGATTCAGTTGTGAATATATTTCATCCATTTGAGCAAGTTACTACAGTTTTAACACAGTTCTGATCTGATCTTCGAAGGTGTCTGAGTTGATAAGGATGTAGTCTATATATACAATGACAGAGTGATTTAGCATGAAAGACATCATTGACAAATGCCTGGAACACGGAGGGACTGTTTACCAGCCCGAACGGCATTACAAGATATTCATAGTGCTCAGTTGTGGTGGAGAAGGCAGTTTTCCATTTGTCGCCCTCCTGTATATGAACCAAATTGTAGGCGCATCGAAGGTCTAACTTGGTGAAGAACTTGGCCGTGCGTAAATGTTCTAGGGCGGCAGGAACCAAGGGCAGAGGGTACCGGTACTTGATTGTGATTTCGTTGAGGCCTTGATAATCGATGCATGGTCTGAGACCTCCATCTTTCTTGTGTACGAAGAAGAATCCCACTGACGCAGGAGAGGTCGTTGGTCGAATAAACCCCTTATATAGCTCCTCCTCGATGTAAGCTTTCATGGCATCTGATTCAGGTTGAGACAGAGGGAAAATGGGCCCCTTGGGAGGAATAGAACCCGGGAGGAGGTCGGTTGCACAGTCATAAGGTCGATGAGGTGGTAGTCGAGAGGCTTGAGATTTACTGAAAGCCTCGGTAAAGTCTCTGTACTCGTCAAGTAAAGTTACCTCTAGTGCAGAGTCAGTTAACGACACATTTCTTACAGGCAAGGAGAAATCAGTGGATAGGCAGATCCCCTGGCAGCTGGCACCCCAACGAGCAATCTGACCATCTTTCCAGGAGATGTGTGGATTGTGTCTGCGGAGCCAGGGCAGTCCAAGGATGATGGTTCTCACGGAAGTGGGGAGAATGTAAAACTAAATGGTTTCATTATGGAGGAGACCCGTCTGCATTTGCTTCTCCTGTGTCTGTGATGATATAAGTCCAGAGCCCAGAGGTCTCCTCTCTATGGCCTCCACTGTTAGAGAAGAAGGACATTTAATGAGAGCTATGTGGTGCTGCATGGCGAAACCATGTGACATGAAGTTCCCCGCAGCTCCAGAGTCTAACAGGACAGTGGTGGAGATACATTGTCCATTGAAATGCAAATTAATGGGAACAGTGATACACAACTCAGAATTCAGAGCGTCAATAGAAAGACTCACCACTTTCTTACTGGCTTCGGTGGGATATAGTGCCGGTTGTTGCGTTATTAAGAGTGAACATTGTAAACAAAATCCCTTACACTTTGTAGGATCACTGTCGAATCGTTCCGGGAAGGACAAACTGGGACTCACCGGAGATGGCGTCTCTGCCGCGTGCGTAATGGTGGATGCGGTGGATGGTGGTGTCATCGTGGCCGCTGACGAGGTGTGCAGACTCTGTAGTGTCTTTACCAGTTCCTCGGTGAGTGACGTGAGCCGGTTTAGTAGATGTTGATGAGCCGCGAGTTGGCTGGCCTGGGCAGACATGGTAGCACACAGATGAGAGAAAGCCACTGGATCTGAATCTGGCGAGGTCTTCTGTAATGATTAACGTTACTCGATGCAGGATCCATGAGCAGCTTTATTAAACAAATAATCAAGGTCAGACAGGCAGTGGTCATATACCAGCAAACAGGAACAGCAGAGGAGAGGCAGAATCGTGGTCAACAAACAGATACAGGTCGAGACAGGCAGATATCGTTCATAAACAGAGTCCAGGCAAACAAAGCAAAGGGGCAGGCAGCAATAGTCGTAAATGGTAGTCCAAACAGGTCATTAACAAAGAGGTAAACACAGGAAATAATGCTCAGAAATGCACCAACTGGAAAACAAGACCTTGCAATGTCTGAATGAAAGAGAGTGGCTGTGTCCGAAATCACCTACTCAATGAGTAGGTACTTCATTTCAATGAGTAGGTACTTGAGTGCTAAAAGAGTATGAATGAAATCTCGAGTATGAATGCGATCCGGAAATCATCCGCCATGTTGACGTTATCATGTGACCTACAACGTTATCGCAAGCGCAACACTTTAAAGATATGAGTGACAGGTTTAATTCATCTATCTTTAAATATCTTGATATTGATTAAACTTGCTCATTTTCTGGTCTTGTTGAAGAAACGGCTCCCCATTTATTTTGTGATTGTAGCAATAAATTTGCGGTTCATTTCAGTTCTTATATTTTCAACCCTAATGTGACCCAGTTTTATCCTTAAAGATATTTTTTTATTATTATAAAAACCCAAAATCGCAATCTCTTGAATATGTTAATTTATTTTATATGCAAACATTTTCATCCACAAGCAAAAGTGAATTAAATCTTCTTTGTTTCCCTCTTTTTCTTGAATTTAAGAGTTTGTTTCATTCATCAGGCTTATAATATATATATATATATTATGCATTATGATGAATTATTCAGATATTTAACCTTATCATTGTGCTTTTTTGTGCTCTGCATGTAATCTCATATTATGATGTACACGAACCCATTTTTTTGTCTTTTTTGTTTATGATTGTTTATTGTTAAAGATACAACCATGGTATTTTCCCTGATCTTGTATGTAATTATAAGTTTTGCAATAGATAATAAAACAAGTCATGAGTCACAGCTGCACTAACACCTCATAGCATCAGTAACTCAATCCTACATAGTACAGTTTTTCGCAGCTGTTCGAAGTTCCTGCCTTTGGAGAAGAATGTTGATTTTGTACTCAGAAAATGTAAGTATTACTACTAAAAATACGATTACCCCAGAATGAATTGCATTGCTAGCCCACCCCATCACTTACACACAATAATAATGAAAATGCTGCCCAATACTTTATATACAACATTATATTACTTCTTACTGAAAATGATGTTTTAGTAAAACAAGCAAAATGTCATTTGTTTTGTCATAACAGCTATGCATGAACACACACTAGACAAGTGCAGTCAAGGTGAAAACATCTCAATTGTCAGTCAAACAATGATTTAAAGCATGAATTAATAAAATTATTATATTTAATTTACTGACAACAATAGGAGGCGTTGAACCCTCCTACTGTCAATCCTTCTGCCATCTCAACACAGCTGTGCCAATACTGCAGCTTTATTTTGATGAAGCAGCTGATCACCATGAACATCTTCACCTGTCTTTGCCGTCCATCATGTCCCTTATTGCTGCTCTTCTAAATGGGAACATCATTGATCCAGAGGATGAGGAAGGCCACGATGATGGACCCGAACCCCACAACCTTGATGCAAGAGTCGGAGAAGATGTGCAGAACAATCTGGCTGGCGCTGTGTCTGCTCCAAACATTCTCCAAGACATGTCAACATGTTAAAAAAAACATTTAAAGATTAAAACATTTTACAATCCAGATCACGTTTAATGCTAATTTTTGATGTAGTTTTAGTACTTTTGTGGTGTAGTGGGCTGGACCACTGAAATGGTAAGCAGAAGGTTGCTGGTTCGATCTCTGCAGCAGTCACCACCAATGCATCCTTGAACAAGTCACTCGTGTTAACTGACTTCTTATACAACACAACTGTTCCTTAATTTATCAACAGTATGTCTAGTTACTTGTATATAAACTAAATAAACATTTAGTAAGCGTCTTTATGATGTATATGTCAGGGTTCTGTCACTTCGGTCTAGTTTATGTTATTGGTTTTGTGACAGAGCTCTGACACTCCCTTCATGTCCTGTCTTTTGTGTGAGCGTACGGTCTCGAGTTCTCGAGCCATGCGCTCTCTTGTCTGTGTGTCTCGTTTCATGTTGGGGCGCGTGGTGTTCGGATCCCGGCATTCATGTCTGGTTCCGTTTCAGGTCGGGATTCTGTTGATCTGAAATTACAGCTTTTGTCCCCTTATAGTTGAATCACAGGACCGAATACCAAGTTGCTTTGCCAAGGAAAACTTTTATTGTGTGTCAGGAGAGAAGTTCATTCTATGTCTCCATGTGCCCCTCTTCTCTAGACTTCTCCTCTCTAGGGCATCACTTCTCTAGCGGGTCTTCTCTAGAGGTTCTTCTCTAGAGGTTCTTCTCTAGAGGTTCTTCTCTAAGGGGTAGTGTGTTACATCGATCTTTATATACCATGACTAGAGATCGTACAAGTCCTTACAAGGTTGAGAAAAACAAGTTGGTTTCTTTAAAATAGCACGTATACTTCATACATGCACATCCTACTTCCTTGTAGGGAATTCTATACATCAGTTGTCTACATCATCATGAACAGCTGCTTCAGCTAAAGCCTGTGCTACGTGCACCCTTTCAGAATACACTCACACATTCCTGTGAAACAAAAATATCTTCTCTCCTCCTGCACATAACATGCAAACTCAACTCTCATGCATTACACTCTTTCAAATAGAATATACATTTGATTATATATTTAAATAATATTAAAACAATGAAATTTTAATCTTCATCTCCCTCCACTGGAACTACGGCCGTCAAGTTCCACACCATCGCCAACCTAATGAAATGATAGTGAGGAGAGAAATAGCAGACCAAGAAAAGACATACAAAGGACAAAAAAAAAAATAAAAACATAAGGAAATGGGAATAAACAAACAAAAGAAAATAAAATGAAATAAAATGACCCCAACCCATGTTATGTTCCCGCATACTGTGTGTGTAATTACGCCTATGTGTATGTATTTAAAATGAACCCCAGCTTTCTACAGGAAAGGAAAAACTAATAAGTCTTCACCAGTGCCTGGACTCGTCCGGTACCTAAACTCCTCCAGTTCCTGGTCAAAATAACAAACTAACATAAAAGTTGATGTTAAAGAATCCTATCCCTTGGGGTGTAAATCAGTAAGCAGGTGTTAATGTTTGTGAGGTTGCGTTTTGTATGTAGAGTATGAAATCTCTTATTTCACCCTATATTTTCCATTCTCGACCTTATCCATTTGGTTAGAAATAACCAATTGAATAGGTTTAATACTTCTCCGTCTAGTAACACATATGATAATGTTTATTACGAACATGAACACAAGGACTCCTACCATAGTCAAAACTATCCAGTCTGACCACGATAAATTCCCTGGAATCTGTGTTAATTTTCTTTCAGATATCAATTGAGCTATTCCATTTGCTATTACCACATGACCTATTGCTTGAATTCCCTCCTCTTCAGCTGCTTTAACACTCTCTTTAACTCTTTTAACCATTTCAAAGAGTTCATTATTTCTTTCCTCTACCAAATCATTACTCCACCACTGTGGTTCTAATTGCAGCAATTGCACATGTGGAACATGAATTCCACCCAAATAAAGAGGATAGAGAACTTCAACACAAAATGGATCACGAGGAATTGGTTCCTGAAATGGAAGCAGAGAAATAATTAAACATCATTCCTTTGTTATCCAGGTTTTAAAACTAATGGACGAACAGTGCTCATTTTCTGGCCATAAGCTATCGTCCTCATTTTGTTCATTCACTAGACAAGGTTTGACTTGTGACCAATGATACCATCTATCTGTTCCCACCCCCTTCCCTTTAAGGCACACACTCGTGTCTGTTGTTAGAAGTATCTCGTACGGTCCTTCCCACCTAGGCTCTAAACCTTTCCTAGGAATACGTTTGACCATAACAAAACTGCCTAACTCGGGAATGTGTGGAATATCAGTAGTGGTGTGTTTTTCATCCCACTGCTGCTGGGCTTCTCGCACTTTCTGGTTGTTTTCTTTGGTAGCTTTGTCCAGCATTGTGAGATACCGCCTTAACTTTTCTTGGAACAACGTAGAATCCCCTCCTGTTCCAACTGGCGGTGGAGCATCAGGAGGTAGGATCATTGCTCTTCCAGTCATTAGTTCAAAAGGGGTTAGTCCCGTTACTCTGTTTGGAGTTGCTCTTAAGTTCCACAATATAGCAGGTAGCAATTTATGCCAACCTTGACCAGTCTGCAGAATAGCTTTGGTAAGGAATGTCTTCAAAGTCCTATTCGATTGTTCAATCATGCCTGAACTTTGTGGCCTGTAGGGAATGTGGAACTTCTGTTTAATCCCCATCAGTTTCATTGCTTCTTTCATCAATTTTCCAGTGAAGTGGGTTCCATTGTCTGAATCAATCTCATATGGAAGGCCCCAGCGAGGAAACACTTCTTCCACCATTACTCTGGCTACAGCTTCAGCTGTGCAAGTCTTTGTTGGAAATGCTTCCACCCATCTAGTAAATCGGTCTATGATCACTAGAATGTACTGATACCCTCCACTGGGTGACAATGGTCCTGTGAAATCAATTTGGAGATGTGTCCATGGCCCTGTTGGTCTAGGTGCATGTGACATTCGCACCTTGACAGACTTTCCCACATTTGCTTTCATGCAAATCAAACATCTCCTACAATAATCATCAATGTCTCTCATCATTTGTGGCCACCACCAAGTCTCGCTGATTTGAGCTTTCATTGCTTTTGCTCCAGCATGCACCTTACCATGATACAGCTGCATCAGTTCTTTCCTTGTTCCAATAGGCATCACCACTTGTCCTGTTGGAATTCTCCAGATACCTTGATCATCCTCCTTCGCTCCCACTTTTATCCACTGTTCCTTTTCTTCATCTGTTTCTGTGAGATATGACAGAAGTTGGAGCTCAGGATTGTCCTTTCTTTTTTCCTGAACCAAGGTGATAGGAGTAGGGGAAAGTAAAGCTGCTTCTCTAGCTGCTGCATCTGCCGCCGCGTTTCCTTGACTTTCTTTGGACTTGTCAGATTGATGTGATTTTACCTTGACTACGGCTGCTTCTCTTGGTAAGTGACATGCTGTAATCAAGCGACGAATTATGGAAGCATGCTGTATTTCGCCCCCACTACTAGTGATGAGTCCACGTCTTTTCCAGAGGGCAAGATAGTCATGAACCACACTGAAAGCATAACGACTATCTGTGTAGATGTTGACTCGATCTCCTTCTGAAAGTTCAAGAGCTTCCGTGAGTGCTATGAGCTCAGCTACTTGTGCTGAAAATTGCCCTGGAAGAGCTCCTTTTTTCACAACGGTTCCATCAGCCTTTACTACAGCCCATCCAGTGTGTCGTTTTCCATCGATGTAGTAACTGGATCCATCAACCCATAGCTCTTTATCTGGATTTTCAAGAGGTATTGGATTAACTGGGCCAAGGCATGTATCTGCAGAGGAACCGGTATACTTTTGTGAAATTTTGTGATACCTCCTCCAACTCCTTCAACTTCTATAGTTTCATGTGTTGTAGGTAGGTTCAAATCAGTTATGGAGATAGCTGCCCCTGTATCGAGAAGGCAGTCACATGGATGGCCCCCTATTAAAGCAGGGATAAAAAGGCGGTTATCTTTTTTCTTACTTATACAGGGGGGCCGCTGATTCCTATTGCGGACGCATAATTCCCTCAAGGAGCTGACGAACTTGTGCTTCAGTCCATTTCTTCCCTTGAGGAGTCTCACCGTTGCTTTTCGCATTGACCTGTTTAAATGATGGACCTTTACCCTCTGCTCCGCCTCCTTTAGCCCAACAGTCTCTCCTAATGTGGCCAATTTTTCCACAGTTACGGCATAGCTTCACCATCCTGTCTGTTTCAATGTTGGATTGGACAAATGCCACTCCCTTTCGATGTGGCTTGTTTACTTCTTCTTTGTTTGATCTTATAGCCATCTCTAGACGACCTGCCCATTGCATAATTTGATCAAATGTTTCTCCTGGATTGACTCCAAGTGACAAGGCTTGTTGGTATTTTGAGCTAAAGCCGTCCACGAGTGTGTCAATAAATTGTACATCATCTCTATCTGGCTCTTTCTTAGCACATAAAGCCCATCTTTCATAAGCATTCCATTTACGCAGGGCATATTCATCTGGAGATTCATCATCTTTTTGCTTAATCAATGTAACTGAAGTGAAAGGGGTCTTACCACTGCCCAGGACATCTTGGATTTCTCTTCGGAACACATCTAAGGCTTGCCAAAGACCCAGGGGTCGTCCTTGGCCATCTACCCATAAGTTTATCCATTGGGCTGGCAAGCGTTCCCATCGATCTCTCGGGGTTTTAGCTTTCACAATGGTGTGTATATCTTTTAATGTCATTTGATGTGCTTCAACCAAGGAATCTAATTCTCGCCAAAACTCTGTGTTTGGATCTTGTCTCTTTAAAGGAGGTAAAGCTGTAAGGATGGCTTGACGTTCTCCTGGTGTGAATGGTCTTTCTTCAGTCATCATTTCAGATTGTAATTCTTCTCTTTTAACAAAAGGTGAAGAGAATTCAGGACCGACCTTGTCAACTGTGATCATGTCGTCATCTCTTGTGTCATCACCCCATTCAGATCCATTATGAGCAGGTGTGCATCTCAGCATGTCTCTGTTTGGCTGGGTGGATTTGGATCTTGTTATTACTGGAGCTGCCTGTGCAGATGCAATATATATCTTGTCAACTGGCACTCCACTTGATTTGCCAGAACCTTTACTTTGTTCAGGCAAAGTTGGATACTTTGGGTTGTATGGAGGAGGCATTACAGTTTTTGCTGAGTCTACTGGTGCTTGTAGATATTTTCTTTCAGCCTCTGCTATTATATTTGTCCAATCTGGATCAAATGAATCATCAATAATTGTTTTATCTTTTTCTGGACATGTAATAGACATAATTTTATTTAACTTGTTATATGCTTCAACTTGGGGTTTCATTGCTTCAACAAGTGAAACCGGAATTCCATCTGCGCTGCAAAAAATTCCACCTTGCTTCAAAATCCAATGAGCAGCCAGTATTGGAAAGGCTTTCAGCTTGACAGAGTCTTTTTGGATCATGAACCATCTAAACTGTTCATCCAAAGACGCATCAACATCCAGTCCATTCTTCAAAAACTTAGCTTGCTTTTTATTCTTCTTTTCCAAGTACCAAATTGAAATATCTTTGCTATTCCAACTGTTGTCTGACATTGCAGAAGAGATATATTTAGCTCTGTGTGTGTGTAAATATATGTGTGTGTCGCATGTATGTGTCTGTGTGCTGAAGGGAGGGGCCCTCTCTCTCTCCCTTTCTCCCTCTCTCTGTCTGAAAACTCAGAAGACAAAAAGAATAAAACAAAGTTAGCTCTTATATACTCTTATATTCGCTTATATACTCTTATAATTTCGTCTTTTTGTTTCCTTTTTCTGTTTCTTTTTATATTTTTTTAGTTGAACTTAGATCAGTCTCCTCCTCAAATATTGAACAGCTTAATGTCAATATCGGAATGCCCACGATTCTAGCTCCTTTTGTATAAATGGCGCCTTTATACTTTAAAATTTATTTCACCACTCGTGCCCTCACCATACCAATGGATCTTCGGTGTGACGGAAATTTTTTTAGAGTGTACTCTGCCTTTTGCAGTCTCGCCAAATTTCCGACCACCTCACGGCCACACGAGCTAATTGCTAAATCGCTTTACGGCTTATTCTCCCGAAAATTTGACTAAGTGGTCTTTCTTCTAAAAAAGATCCACTTTTACCCCAGCTTCATTCAAATATTTTTGAGGTCCACTGATCAGAACAACAATAAATTTCATCAAATTAAATTAATTAAAATACACTATATCTGACACACAATCATTGGCAACACAACTGGTATTTGTTTTAAATTAACACAGTTCTTTTTTGTAGCAGTTTCAGGCACTGTCTCAATACATGAATACTTCAGGCAGACTTAAAATTTTTAAGAGAAAGAAAATGTCTTACCTGACTAATTGATTGAGACAAATGTCTGAAATGCAGATCCTGTTCGTGACGCCAATTGTTGATCTGAAATTACAGCTTTTGTCCCCGTATAGTTGAATCACAGGACCGAATACCAAGTTGCTTTGCCAAGGAAAACTTTTATTGTGTGTCAGGAGAGAAGTTCATTCTATGTCTCCATGTGCCCCTCTTCTCTAGGCTTCTCCTCTCTAGGGCATCACTTCTCTAGCGGGTCTTCTCTAGAGGTTCTTCTCTAGAGGTTCTTCTCTAGAGGTTCTTCTCTAGAGGTTCTTCTCTAAGGGGTAGTGTGTTACATCGATCTTTATATACCATGACTAGAGAAAAAGGTGAGAATGATATTACTCCTCTAGGGGCGTCCGGGGTCATGCTCCCCCGGAATAAAAATTTAAATATTCCATATTTTAAAGCATCAATCTGATGCATTTTGAGATGCTTTTTTTGCCAACCTGGGGAGAGCTGGAGAAACTTAACTTCAGCCATGAGTCAAAAATTATTATGGCCTCCTTACTAAGTATTATGCAAGCCATTTCATGGCAGCCCGTCACTGGGTCTAACATTTACAGTATATGAGGCACAATGTGGTAGGGGCACCACAAATGGCTTAATGCATAACTCTTAATGCATTAACTCTTCCATCATGATTGACAGCCAATACAATGTTATGTAATTCAGATTAATAAATTTTCATAATCACTAAGCCATAGCGATTTCAAATTTATTAAGATTTATTGTTCAGCATTACTTTAGCATTTTATCATTTGCATGGCTTGTTGATGTCTTCCTCTTATCTGAGGAAACATAAATGACGGAGTATTTAAGATAATCCATGCGATCCGTGTGATCATCGAATCCAGAGGATTAAGTTAACTCAAAACAATATTTCACCTTTCCACATCGAACCCAGGCCGATTACCTTCAGGAGTCAGAAGTACCGCGATTACTGTCGCCTGCTGTTCGTCAGTCAAAAGGCGCGAGTGGAAGGGGGATCGAGCGGGAATCTTTATTGGTGTCGATTTTCAGTCTCTTTTTAATGATAGGCTTTACGCACCTGTCAATCATCCCTCACTTGCTATTTGGGGGAAGAACCGAGTTCGCAATTCACTGAATCTCGCGCTCCCTTCTGGCACGCGCACCTGTTCGCAATTCACTGAATCGCACGCAGTTCACTGGATATGAATCCCCCCCCCCCCCCCCCCAAAAAAAAAAAAAAAAGTTTTCTCATCGAATCTACACGATTCACGTAGGTCACCAATTTTGGTTTCAAAACGGCGAATTTCGCCGAAAGGTGAGGGATTTTCATGTCTGATACTTTCACCAGGGGCAGATTTAGAGATTTGAGGGTCCCCGGCAAAATACAGGAATAGGGACCTAATTGACCCTTGCAAACAGTTTGATTGACAGGCGATCTAACCAACCATAACCCCAAATCTGCCATTTTGTCCAACAAAGCAGTCAGGGGAGTTAGTAGATTAACGTTGCTGAACTTGAAAAATTGTGTGTACTCGCGTCTTTCTGCACTTGAAACAACATTCCTTCTGATGTTCATTCATGTTTATTTGATGCTATAAATGAACTAGTATGAAGAGATGATCTCTTCACGAGCCGCTCGAAGGAGCTACAGCGATCTGTCACGATATATGTGTATATATATATATATATATATATATACACATACATACTTTTATTTATTTTAATTTTATTTTATTTTAACGAAATCGTACATTTACAAGCTAAAGAATTATTTCAACCAAAACTGAAGTGTGCCTGTGTAGAAATGTGTATTATTTGTTTTAAATGAAGAAATAAAACATTTATATTTTATTCCAAAGTAAATTTCCTCAAATAACAAAAAACATTTTTGTACATTCAAAGTGCTGCACAACAGAGGTTTACTGCTGAAATTAGACATTGTTAAAGATGTACTGTTAAATAGTACTGTTAAAGAGTATAACCAAACTTTTAATTTGACGGGTTACCTTAAAGACCCTTTTTTCTCTGTTTGTGTGTGTGTGTGTGTGTGTGTGTGTGTGTGGTGTGATGTAGTTTCACACAAATGAAACAGTAAAATGTTCACTAAGGGCCCTGTGATTTCCGCAATGCAGAAAACGCGGACGGAATCGCGGAATTCATTCATAATAAAAGGAATTTATTGTTTTGGGGGGAATTTTTTCAAAGTTTGGATGAATACATCAAATGCAAGTTGGTAACACAATTAAATCGCGATATGGAGTCGTATATGTTAACGGAAAAAAAATACTATTCAAATATGAATCCTGCATGTTTTGTGTCTCTGAATGAATTGTTCAGCAGTAAACCGCGTGCTTGCACCATTAATCCGGACAATCCCAGTTACACCGTAAATTCCTTTTTATGAATGGATTCTGTCTGCGTTTTCTGCAACGCGGAAATCATATCCCTGCATTTTCTACAAAAAGCACGTTCAACACGGACACACAGACACCCACTAATACAGCATTTAGTCAACAAACTACTTTAGTGATATGAAAACATATACTGTAGTGTACTGTATAACATACCGCTTTGTTGTCTGTTTGAAGTGTGCAGTTCTGTGGCGCGCTGTCTCACGTACGAGGCAGGGGTGATGCTTTTTATTTGGCCTCTAGAGGTCGCTCTCGTGCCGCACTGTTCTCAGCCGCTCCGGCAACTGACGCAAGCCGGAAAATGAAATCATGCGCGGTTGTGCGAGCAGTTGTTTGCACATGTTTGCTTGCAGTCTGTATTCTTTTAACTTTATTTTGTAGTAAGTAACGAAGATGCTTTGGGGAAATGTATCGGAGTAAAAGTATACATTTTATTGAGGAAATGTAGTGGAGTAAAAGTAAAAATTGACAGAAAAATAAATACTCAAGAAAGTATAGATTTTCCCAAAAAATACTTAAGTACTGTAACGAAGTATTATTACTTCGTTACATTACACCTCTGGAAGTTTCAGCAAGGGATAAATTGATTTTTAGCCCTTGCTTTAGCTTTACTACTAGATATATTTATGGAGATGAGATATAACAATGCCCCTGAACAGATATGATCAGATTTCCATGTTTTGTTAGGTCGAAGATGATCGGTTGGTTCTTGTCACATGACCTGCGGTTTTCATGTTTTCATCTTCCCGCGGCACAGGCGCGCCAGGAAAAAACGACCGCGTCGCTTCCATTTTGCGCGAATGAAACTGCTTGGCCGAGGTGTACGGCATAGTTTTCTAACAATGTTTACATATTGTTTGTGTCTTGCGTGTTATTCTTTCGCCGTTTATTATTTCTACTAGAAAACCAAAATGTTTCCACACAAACGATTTGAAAGTGGCGGGGGCATCTTCAATAATAATTTCACCCTCACACTGATAGCACGATGAGACAACTTTTCACCTCGATGAGAAATCTTGTCACGTTTTAGTCTCGCGAGATCTCGTGGTACGAGATCTCGTCACGCCCCTAACTGTAACCATATAAAATCTTTGTAATGGTTATGAACAACATATACACAAATTATTCTTACTCTTTCCCAAACCTGACTGATCCCAGGTGAGTATACCTCAAATACCTAACTCAGAATAGTTAGACAAATTGACTTTATCCACATGTTTAGGGGCACTACACCGTTCTTGTCCTCATGCACATATAAATTTTATGTTTCTTTGATTTTGTTCACATTTTTTTTATGAAATGGTGTTTTACCGCGGATTAATTTTTTAACGTCACCATTCTTTTTTCGTCTGTAATTGTAATTATTAGTGTGTTTTCCTTTGTCATTTTACCCGTTCCATTTTGTCCGAAAAACTATGTTTCCTATACATTTAGCTGTAATACTAGCGACCTCTCTGTGTCTCTTTGTTCATAGCGTTTGGTTGGTTTAATTAAATGATGGTTTATCCATCCTGTTGAGTCATTTTACAAACTATACTGTATTTTGGGGTATAGAATGCAAAGTAGAGATCCCTGAAACATTTAAGTGTTTCAAACGCTCCATTGGACATTTAACCGCCCAATGAAACTGGTTAGTGGTTAAGCAGTGGGTCTTTTACGACTATTGACCACATTCAATGCGTCACATTCTCTCTAGTTCCGCCCTGTTGAGCGGGGTGTATGGGGGTTGCTGTCAGGAAGTCATATACATAGCTGTCACGATGAAACAGTAGAGAAGTTTGGAAATGTCACCAGTTTATTATTTTCACTCAATCCAGTTATATTTTGATTAAACGTAACCAAGTCAAATAGGGATGAAAACCATTTACCATAATGACTTCCTAAAAGAAGATGTTTGTTATTGTATTGATCCTTACATATAGTTATATATTTTTTTTATCTTTTAAAGAAGGGAATGTTTTCAATGAAGTTTTTGAAATGATTAGAATCTTATTTTTGTCACTTGCACAGAGAAGGATGAGATGAGAGACCGGAGCCGGAATGCGTCACCCATGTGACTGCACACGTGATCCACTCATGTGACCCGACCATGTGATCCACACATGTGACCGCACACACGACCCGACATTTACCCACAATTATGAAGGTCAAAATTCAAAAAATTACCTCTAAACCATTTAGGTCGTAGGTCAACATCGCTATTTCAATTATCTCATCAATACCACCAGTTCATAGGGTGAAATAACAGTCAACTCCTGGAGGGGAGGGGTCAATGAGGTCAAAGTCATTAATCATTTTTTGACAGTCCATTAATGGTATTTACAACTTTCATTATTGAAACTCAAAATAAAAAAGTTGCAAGTACCATAAGCTAATTAAAAGGCTAATTCTCTAAGTTCTCTTCTTGTCTTTAATTGAAAAAAAATATGCATTTTCATTAATACATGGTTGCAACAAAATTTAATTCAAACTTAAGTGCCATTGTTTAAAAAAAATGCTTTATTGGCTGAAATTTCAAATATGGCCAGTTATTATACTTTCAGATTTTATGCAATCTATGTAGGCCTATCTTCCTGACAATTTAAAAAAAAAATGATAAAGTTTATGGTTTTGAATAGAGGTTGATGTTCAATATCTGTTGGTGTAACTATAAGTATTTATGGTACCCAGGCAAGAATGTTCAATTCTGTTGATAGAAAAAAAAAAGTGAGATTTTCAAGTTTCAAGCGCGAGATCACTGAAGACGGCAAGAGCATGTGAGTGTTTATTTGTACTTAATACCCGTTTCTGCTCTATTGCTAAGTTGTTATTTGCTGTTAGGAAGGATTCATTTCGACTGTCTGCTTATTTGTATGTTTGTGCTTTGACTTGTATCTGTTTGTAATTGTATTCGCTGCCATTTAGAAGAACTGCAGCGGTTGTTAGTTTGGTACTGCTGGGTTTGGCACTGGGTTTGGTAGTTTCGATTTGGCCCATTCACGGCGATACTCTTTTGCTGAGCTAATTGTTTGGTCGGATACAGCTTTTTTCACTCATACGTTGGTAAGAAAGATATTAATTTAGTGTGTCCGCGCTGTCGCGGAAGCGTTCAGTCGTTGTGTGAAGACCGACACGTGTGAAGACCGACACGTGTGAAGACCTGCGACTCCACCGAGCAAGGACACCGACAGGACACTTAAGTATCCCCCTTCCCCCTTTTTCTTTGTTCCCATACTCAAGATGTGCTTTCAATACATTCCTGTTGTCACTCGCCTACGCACCACTATCACCCGTAGAAGGCAGTGCAACACTACTAACCTGCGTCCTATTTACTCCTCTTCTAACAAACCTCTCTCTGTTTCTGTAGGTCTATGGAATTGTCAGTCAGTTGTTAACAAAGCTGACTTCATTCCAGCCTTTGCCACTAGCTGGACGAATCCATGTCTCAGTCAAGCTTAAGATATTGAGAGTACAGAGGACTCCTCAACCCCCGCTGCTCTTACTAACAACTTCACTTTTACTCATACCCCTCGTCAGACGGGAAGAGGACGGGGCACAGGTTTCCTCATTTCTAACAATTGGAAATACTTAACTCACTCTGCTCTATGCAACAACTATTCGTTTGAATCTCATGCCATTACAATTACAAACCAAATTCCTCTTGTACTCTTCTCTCGCCCCCCAGGTCAATTGGGTACCTTTGTCGAGGAATTGGACATGCTGCTGTCCTCATTCCCAGACGATGGCAGTCCACTTGTACTACTGGGCGATATCAAGATTCACCTTGATAAACTTATGCTTCTGACTTCCTCTCTCTACTAGCCTCATTTGATTTCAACCGACTCATCACCACATGCACCCACAAATCTTGCAACAAACTGGACCTGATCTACACACGTAACTGTATCACTGACAGCATTCTGGTCAAACCTCTGCACATCTGACCATTTCTTCATCACTTTCAATCTGCAACTTATTTGTTGCCACCAAACACTTCACATGTTTCCTTCAGAAGAAACCTATGCTCTCTTTCCCCTTCTAATCTTTCCTCTGTTGTGTCATCCTCCCTTCCCTCACACACACAATTCTCATCTTTGGATGTTAATACTGCTACACACACTTCATGCTCTACTTTATCTTCTTCCCTAGACAGTATCTGTCCTCTGTCATCCAGACCAGCACAAGCAACTCCTTCAAACCCCTGGATATCCGATACACTTCATGAAGACCGGACCAAACTCAGGGCAGCAGAAAGGAAATGGCAAGTGGAAATCATAAGACCCATCTGACCTTGGTTCGTATCAAGACCTGCTATCATCTTTTTCTGGTGGAGTCCATGCAGCTAAGTCCTCATACTTCCACGACAAGATCAACAGCGCTACAAACACACGCTTACTCTTCAAGACATTCAACACACTCCTCTGTCCCCCTCCACCACCACCCACCACATCTTTAACTGCTGATCAATTTGCCAATTTCTTCACTGACAAGACATCTTCCATCAGTAGCCAATTCTCTGCACCACCCACACAGGAACTCAGCCCCTCCTCATCCACTAATCTTATCTCTTCCTTCTCTCTTCTCATAGAGGCGGAAGTATCAACTTCTCCTCTCCACTCATCCCACCACCTGCCCTCTAGACCCCATCCCCTCACACCTTCTACAAGCCATCTCTCCCTCTCTTTTACCAGCACTTACACACATTATTAACTTGTCTTTCCACACAGGCACTTTCCCTACCACATTTAAGCAGGTTTGGGTAACCTCACTGCTAAAAAAAAACATCTCAACGTGGTTGGAAGAACACCACCTGCAGCTCAATCTGGCAAAGACTGAGCTTTTAGTCTTCCCTGCCACTCCAACTCTACAACACAACATCAACATACAGCTTGGTACAACCACCATTACCACATCAAAGTCGGCCAGAAATCTTGGAGTTAACTTCGATGACCAACTGACCTTCAGAGACCACATCTCAAAGACTGTGAGGTCATGCAGATTTGCACTTCACAACTTCAGGAAAATCCAGCCCTTCCTGACTGAGCATGCAACACAACTTCTTGTCCAGGCCCTGGTCATTTCAAGGCTTGACTACTGCAATGCTCTTCTGGCTGGACTGCCGTCAAGTGCAATCAAACCTCTTCAAATAATCCAGAATGCTGCTGCACGTCTTGTCTTCAACGAGCCTAAGAGAGCCCATGTCATACCCCTCTTCATCTATCTGCACTGGCTACCCCTTGCTGCTTGTTGCTTGCTTTCAGATCCACCACAGAGAGACATGTGACAACCATAAGATGTAAGGTTTTTTTTTTTTTTTTTGCCTGAAAAAAAAGCTACCTGAAGCTACCCGAAATGAATAAAGTTTACCAAACAATACAACAAATATTTGTTAGACTAATTATCCAACAAGAACAAAGTTATTTTTAATGAACATATTTAAAATTACAGCAAAATCGTGAGACTGTGAAGCCAATAAGACTAAAGTGGGATGTGACTTAATGAATCTGCTGTTCGCATAGGAGGGCCCAAACTACGTTCTGAACGGGAAAGCCTATGGTCAAGAACATGGAGGACCACATTGCAAATCAGAAAAGCAAAGCCCATACTTTGCCTGAACATAGGGCTCACACTGCAATTCAAATGGGAGAGCTCACACTGTGATTCAAAAGGGATAGCTCCTAATATATTTGAATGGGAAAAGATCACTCTGGAATAAAACAGGAAATCCCACACAGCAATTTGAATGGGATAGCCCACATTGCATCTGGACAAGAGAGCCCTAACTGCGTTTTAAATGGGGGAGTCCATGACAGGCATGGTAGCTCACACATATTTGAATCGGGGATGCTCACTGCATTCAGATGATAGGTAGGGAAGCAACAAGCTCTATAGTGGTGGGAACATGCTTATATGTGAGAGTTTGATGGGATTGTGTGATGTGGAAATGTTTTATCTAATATAGGTTTCGAAAGGAGTCAGATGACCACTGACCAAACATTTTGATTTGGTGCACAACATGCATTTGCCTGGGCATGGACCATCCATGCTCAGTCCTTGAGGGGGCTGTATGTGGTCTTGTGAGTGCTTCTCAATGAAGAAATTTCACTCTCGTTTATTCCTCTTCTCGGGGGACAATCATCTGTGCCTTGGGGTTCAGCACTTGCTGAGACTGAGATCATGGTGGGGCCTGAGATCATCAAGTGGAGCTTGTGAATGAATTTGAAAAAGGTACACAAAGCTCTAGGTTGCAGAGGTTTTCCTGCTAAATCAGCTTGGCAGTTGCTGTCAGCTTTAGGCATGGATGAGAAGAGTAAGAAGCATGCTGCTCATAGGATGAGATAGGAGGCTGAATGAGCTCCATGCTGGATATGGAGTAAGAGAGAAGAAAAAAGCTGGGAGCCAGGAGCAGATGGGCAGTGATTTGGCCACCTCTGATGACCGACGTACTGGAGAGTGTTGTGGTGTGTGTGTATATATATATATATATATATATAAATATATATATATATGCATGCAGGAACGGAAAGTATTCAGACTCCCTTAAATTTTTCACTCTTTGTTATATTGCAGCCATTCATTAAAATCATTTCAGTTCATTTTTTCCCCTCATTAATGTACACGCAGCACCCTATATTGACAGATAAACACAGAATTGTTGACATTTTTGCAGATTTATTAAAAAAAAAAACTGAAATATCACATGGTCCTAAGACCCTTTGCTCAGTATTTAGTAGAAACACCCCTTTGGTCCAATACAGCCATAAGTCTTTTTGGGAAAGATGCAACAAGTTTTTCACACCTGGATTTGGGGATCCTCTGCCATTCCTCCTTGCAGATCCTCTCCAGTTCTGTCAGGTTGGATGGTAAATGTTGGTGGACAGCCATTTTTAGGTCTCTCCAGAGATGCTCAATTGGGTTAAAGTCAAGGCTCCAGCTGGGCCATTCAAGAACAGTCATGGAGTTGTTGTGAAGCCACTCCTTCGTTATTTTAGCTGTGTGCTTAGGGTCATTGTCTTGTTAAAAGGTAGACCTTCGGCCCAGTCTGAGATCCTGAGCACTCTGGAGAAGGTTTTCATCCAGGATATCCCTGTACTTGGCCGTATTCGTCTTTCCCTCGATTGCAACCAGTCGTCCTGTCCTTGCTGCTGAAAACACCCCCACAGCATGATGCTGCCACCACACTGTTGGGTCTGTATTGGACAGGTGATGAGTAGTGCCTGGTTTTCTCCTCACATACCACTTAGAATTAAGGCCAAAAAGTTCTATCTTGGTCTCATCGGACCAGAGAATCTTATTTCTCACCATCTTGGAGTCCTTCAGGTGTCAACAAATCTGTGTTTTTCTGTCAATATGGGGTGCTGTGTGTACATTTATGAAAAAATTTAACTGAAATGATTTTAGCAACTGGCTGCAATATAACAAAGAGTGAAAAATTTAAGGGGGTCATAATACTTCCCGTACCCATTTTATATATATATATATATATATATATATATATATATATATATATAAGCAAGCTCCTGGCTAAAGCCAATGTGAGCAGGATGTGCCTAATGAGACCAGGCTGCAGGCCTACCAGGCTGACCTGTCAGACTCCCCCTTTAGGTGGTGGTGGAGCTGCACCATACTATAGATTTGGCTCTCTGTGCCACAGATCCATGGCAGCCATGGTGCCTATGGAGAGACATCTCTGGGTAAACCTGGTTGACATCAGGAAGAGAGAGAACAACTTTCTTCTTAAAGTGCCAGTTTCACCTTCTGAAGTTTTTGGCACATCCATTGAAATGGTGGTTGGAAACTTTAGGGAGGTGAAACCATGCTCCACACCTTTCAAGACCTTTCTACCATGCAGGTCCAGGTATACGCCTCAAGCAGGAAAGATGCCTGGCTGATCAAACTCTTTTGTGCTCTCCTCCTTTGAGGGGTAGAGCATGGGGGAGACGTGAAACCAAAAGGAGAAGAGACCTTAAGGATAAACGCACTCAGCGTTCTTGTGTCTAAGAGGAGCTAAATAACATGTGTTTCCTTCTCCACCTTCCATCCCCTGACTGATGTCAGGTGGAGCTCTTATACGTGTTTACATTTGGCCCTGAAGCTGTTTTGGCAGTGGACAAGGGGTTAAAATTGACACTCTGATGAGTCTGCAGCTACACAGCGCCTTGCGCCGCAAACTGCGAAACACTGTGTTCGCACTGTGAAAGTAATGCAATTGTTAACCTGGCATATATTGTAATTTCACTAAAACTTTTAGCAGTGTGTGTAATGTAGCTAATTGTTAATGTAAAAGGTTGTTAAAATTCAAAGATCACAGACAAAATTGTCTCCCAAAGAAAGAACCGATTATGAACTTGTCGTAATTCCAGTCTTATTTCCTGCACAAACTTACATAAGTTTGTAACACATTTGCACAATGTCAGTCTATGGTTCAACGCCTGCCTACAAACAATGTCTACTTTAACCTGCCCTCAAACACTGTAGTTGTTCTCTGAAAGGAGAGGTTTAGAGAATCCTTTATTGAACCATTTCAGAAGCTGAGCGAAAATTATGATTTTTCTTATGATCATTTATGAGAACAAAACAATGCCAAGAATAATATTGAATCCTTAATATTTTTCCCGTAACAGAGTTGATTATTGGTCAATATTACAAATATATAATATTAAATCACAATGAAAACTATTGTTACAAGTAAACAGCAACTCTCCAACATGTGCTCTTAAAAGGAAAGCACTGATAGTGCTCTAAAAGCTTAAATCTATGCCATAATTGATCATTATCCCTTGAACAATTGAAACAATGAAATATCAAATAATGTTACTGAGTTCAGTATCAATAGTACTAGTAAGTCATGGGGAAACACATTTTTTTGAGAATGGCTTCCAATCTTGCACCTCACAGCAGTTATAGAGCAATAATCTCTTTTTTTTTAAGCTCCAGCAGAAGAAAATGATTCATGTGCACATAACAGACAGCTGGATTATTTTTTTTTAAATGTTGATGCATCTTGAGACAAGGGCAATTTTAATGAAATTGATCCAATGTCCAGCAATTAAAACAGATTTACAGTGTGTGAAGGTGTGTCTATGGACTGCATGTGTATGTAGAGGAAACTAGACACACTGATATTTTATTCTGAAGTTCAAATACTATAAGTATATAACCACAAAGAATGCATCTCAAAACTCCCTAGATGGCGTTTAATCACGACTTCAAAGTGTAATTGCCCTTTTCATCTTCCCCTGTAGAGCAGAAATAATAATGAGGGAAGTGCAGACAGGTCTGAAGACTAATTGGTTTTCTTTAAATTCTGGGCTTGTCCTTGCTTCGAGCAGCTCTGTACATCTGTGGGTCATTATTGCAGTATAGGGTACAACGCTAGCTCTACTGGCAGGATGGGTACCTTTGTTCGTCCTCCATATAAGGGTGTAAGTATGGATGCCCTAAGATACCATGCATTATTTATTTGTGCTGAATTGTTTTCTGAAACTCATGACTTTAATTTTCTCTTGATATTGACAAATGTTTCCTCAAGATCTTGACATAATACTATTTTTTTATCATTACTTAATTTTAAACTTAACTTTAATATCTTGACAAAAGAACAGTGCTGACCACACAACAATAATAGCTTTGTACTGTAGCATTCTGTCAGCAATAACTAAAATGGTAACACTTTACAATAAGGTTCATTAGTTAACATTAGTTAACTACATTGAGTTAACAAATTAACAATGAACTGCACTTATTCAGCATTTATTAGGGCCCAAACACAGATGGTGTGAGGACCCTACTGGAATTGCTCCGCTTATTTTTAATCTTTGAAATTGTTAATTTCAACATTTACTAATCCATTATTAAAATCTTGTTAACATTAGTTAATGCACTGTGAACTAACATGAATAAACAATGAACAACTGTATTATCATTACATTAACGAAGATTACAATAACAAATGTATTGCTCATGGTTACTTCATGTTAATACATTACAATAAGGTTCATTATTTAAACATTAGTTAAAGTGTTACCACTAAAATGTACCAAAATGTTTCTTAGTACTACGGTTTTTAGCACCAAGAAAATACTACAGTATCTTTTATGGACATGTGTTACGTCCCCCTAGTTGTGGTGCTTTTGTGCTGTTTTTGTTTCTTCTCTCTCCTCCCCTTTTAATTTCTTAAGCCCACCTATACGGAACGATCATTGGGCCATGAAGATGACAGTCATCATCAGCGGCGTGACATGGTTCCGCCTACCAATCACAGTAGTTGCACGCAGTTTAAAAGAGCGACTGGGTCACCGTGAAAGGGACCTCTTGTTTCCTGTTTCTGTTGTTGTTTTTTGATCTGTTCTTTTGTTTAGTTACTTGCTCTATATCAGTGGTGATCATTGAGGTTGTTGACAACCTCATTTGGAGAGGACAGGTATTATGTCACGTGACTTGCAAATTGCAACACCTAGTGAAGTAAATGTCTAGATACATTAGCATAGAAATGAGCACCACTTGTGTTTGTTTTGTTTGTCAGATAGTGTAGGTAAGTTAGGACGTAAAACGCTGAAGATTTGTTTTATTATTTTCCTTTTCATCAGTTAGGTTAGAGGACTAATTTGAGTTTGCTTGGTTTGGTTTGTTCTTCTCTTTCATTTGGTGCCATTTGTGTCCTCCCCCGGTTTATCCTTGTCTTTATTTCTATTTATGTAAATATTGTATATATTCTTTTTCCTATTATTTCATTAGCTTTTGTTATGCTTATCACTTGTTTTCAACATTGTAAAATAAAACAATTCGTGTAGCGCGTTTCTTGCCACCATATCCACCGCTCAAACGACCACAATCTCAATGTTGCTGTTGATGTCACTGTTTTCTGCAGTGCTGATATACCTAAATTAACTAGACTAATAACTACTGATATTTGCAACGGAATGAATCAATAATATATAGAATAAGCTGCACAATGACACCATTTTCTTATTAATGTACAGCTGCTTTGCCACAATCTGCATTGTAAAAAGCGCTACATAAATAAAGATGACTTGACTTGACTTGACTTGACTTGACCATGCTACCACTACATTTTTGTAAGGGAGAAGATTTGCCAGTTGATTATTATTTCAATTATCTTCTTGAAGTATTCATTATTGATCAAAGGTTTGGATTCTGTAAGATTGTTTTTTTGTTTGTTTGTTTTTTTAATAGTTTTAACATCGAATGCAAAAAAGCTTCTTGTTTCTTGAGCACCAAATTAACATCATATAATGATTTATGAAGGATTATCTGACAACGAAGACTATAACGACTGCTAAAATTTAGCTAAACTATATTGAAATAGAAAACAGTAACACTATTTCACACAAATGTATGTTTAAAATATAATACCATTTCACAAAAAAAATCAGTTTTTCTGTATTTTGATCAAAGGCAGCCTTGGTGAGCATATGAATCTTACCAACCCCAACCTTTTGAGCATGTATTCACATGCAATCTTAATCATAACCATTTTTTTAATAGAATGTTACTCCTATATGTAGAAAATATGAAATGGTGCAAAATGTGCTATTTATGCATTTTAATGCAAATATAATTACCTCAACACACTATTTACAATTCCAGCATAATGAATTTCATAGATCCACCAGTGTACAACCAGACCCATGATTCATATATAAACCCAAACATAATGATTGTTTTCAAAAGTGTTTAGTGCCAGAAAGAAAAATTATACATTACATTTTTAAGCATCTCCCATACATGAAAGCCTGAACCCAGTTAAGTCAAATCAAAGTGTATGATGAACTCATCAGTGGTTACTCTTCTGTGATTGGTTCAGAGTGACACTGCTAAGACTCAAGCCTATTGATCGTTCACATAGACCCACCCCCTATAATTACTGTTGCTATGTCCGACAAGCCATGTACACCACACATCTCACGCAATGAAAAACGCAAGTGGCTCAAGTGGCTCGTGAACCGATCATCTCTCCATACTAGTTCATTATAGCAACAAATAAAAATGAATGGGCATCAGAAGGACGTAAGTACACACAATTTTTCAAGTTCAAGTTCACCAAAGTTAATCTACTAACTCCCCTAACTACTTTGTCAAACAATGTGGCTGATTCGGGGTTATGATTAGTCAGATCACCAGTCAATCAAACTGCCAGCGAACGGTCAATTGGGCTTCTGGTCTGAGTTTTGCCCTAATCCTGAGTCGTTTCTGCAGCAGGTCCTCCTTTATTCCGTAATATTCCATCCTTACATCTTAAACCTCCCAAAGATGCACACTACACATTCACAAATAGATTACAGAAATTCGCCACTTACAGACCAGTACAGATCACTTTTGTCCTCTACTCCATGAAAATGTGGCAGCCAAACTAGTTTCTATATCAATGAGAGTGCCCTTCATTGAGGTTTCCTATCACTTCCACTCTTGAATGTCTCTTTACATTCAGTTCATCTCTACCCTGAGGCAGCCACGAGCAGGAGGGAGTATTTATCTCTGGATCTTTGCATCCATCTATGAAACATGATAGATGTAAATGACTACCACTGATGACCACCTGCCCCCTTTTGTTTGTGGGATGGGGCTACTGGGGATTTCAGTTCCGCTCACTTGAACACCTGTGCAGACGGCATGTGTGCTGTAGATCAGAGGGCGTCATCCCATTGCACCTTTTTTAGAATTCACAATCAGATTGGCTAGTTCTTTTTATGCCCTCCTGAAATGACAGAAGACCTTATACTAAGGAGACAACCGACCATCTGCTAGCTGTCTCACGTCACAGAAGTCAGATAAATCCCAACACATAGAGACTCTTTCACCTAGATATCATCACATAGAGACAGTGTCTGTACCCCGAACTAATGAATACAGAAAACTTCCAAAACCATTTAAGGGTGATAATTTAATTGATGTTCAACAAGTAAAAAACAGTGATAATAAAGATAAACAAATGATAAAGCTTGGGTTGCTGAATATTCAATCCCTTTCTTCAAAAGCACTTATTGTCAGTGGCGGTTCTAGACAAATTTTACAAGGGGGGGCCAAGGGCACATTAAAAATGGTAACAAATTATATTAAAAGATTATAAACTTTGTTTTACTTTACTTGCTGATATCTGTAGAAAGATGTACAGTAAACATAGGGCACAAGTACATTTATTTACTTATGCATGTACACTATCAGTCAAAGTGTACAAGAAAAACAGTATTATTGTGAAATGTTTTTATATTGAATAGGGTATATTTTAAAATGTAATTTATTCCAGTGATCAAAGCTGAATTTTCAGCATCATTACTCCACTCTTCAGTGTCACATGATCCTTCACAAATCATTCTAATATGCTAATTTGCTGCTCAAGAAACAATTATACTTATTACCAATGTTGATGATTATTATCAATGATTTGTGAAGGATCATGTGACACTGGAGACTGGAGTAATGATGATAAATTCAGCTTTGATCATACGATATAAATTACACTTTACTATATATTCAAATATAAAACAGTCATTTTACATTTTAATAATATTTCACAATATTACAGCTTTTGTTGTATTTTAATAACATAAATGCAGCCTTGGTGAGCAGAAGAGACTTCTTTCAAAAACAATCAAAATACAGTGTAAAAAATTGCTGTAAAAAAACAGCCAAATTTCAACAATAACATGCTGTTTTCCATTAAAACAGTAATATGCCGTAGAAACAACGCATTCTGGGTAATATTGAAGTTTTCTAGAAAATAGCCTACAGCAACACACTGTGAATTAAAAGCGCTCAAAGTCGACACTCAGAGGCTGTGTTCCAAATTACACGCTATACCCTCTTTCACTATTCTTTACACTAGTTCACAAATATAGTCCACTTGACAGAGTGAATGAAAAAAGAGTGAATTCAGACACTGATGAACACCTGCTGTTTACAAGCAGAATCACTGATGGAAAGAGAAACAAGAACAGATAAAATATTAAATCAACTGAAGATAAATTCCATTAAATCACTCAAGATCCGATTAATCAGCTCCACAAACAGCATTACCTGATTCACTTATTACTATACAGACTGACTTTTTTCTGTCATGTGTACAGAAGTTCATATTGAGAACTAACAGAGGTTCAGACCCAGCCAACACACCCATGTGGGACCCAGGTGGGTCTGATGTGGGTTGCCTAAGTGGGGCCCAGACAGTTTTGTCCTCAGTTTCCATGTAGGCCCCACATGGGTTAGCCCAGATGAAATGTAACCCTGAACCAGTGTTGGAGTTAATGAGATAATGAAGTGATTGAGTGATGACTGAACATTAATGATGAACACCTGCACCCACGTAGGTGTGTTGGGTGGGGATCTTGTTTTATTGTTGTTTGATGTTACCATGATAGAGATCAGTGTTGGTTTAGTTGGGATCTTGATCGTTAATTTGTTAATGATTTGTTTACTTTACTAGCTCTAACGATGTTACGAAAGCACTTGTGTTATAGTTGAGAAACTAGATGGAGTTGTGATCAAAAGAGATCAGTTGTTTATTAAGAGTTGAAATTGGCATAAGACAGTCAAATTTGGTAATGTAATTAGAGTTTAAATAGTTCTATAATCAATTGTAGCATTGTGATCATAAAATTTATTATCAGTATGACATTACAAATAATATGACATAATGTGTTAAAAATTTGCTTGTATTTGTATGTAAAATTGTAATAACTTGGATTACTGTTTGGCTCAAAGTCACACAGACATCAACAATTGGGATATGAATCTCAACAATGGTGATAATCAAAAGCTTCTTGCTGTAATGCATGCTGGGTACAAAACTCCCAGCATGCATTGCAACATGAGTAAATTATGTTGCTGAATAGTCTGGTTATTTTTCTATATATGCCATTTCTATTATTCTTACTGCCTTGATTTTTGCTGTTGCTTTTGTGCTGACTTTTAGTAATGTCTTTCATCATGTCCAGAGTTGATCTTTTATTTTGTTTGTTGATTGTCACCATTGTTGAGATTCATATGCTGATTTTTGAATCCTCTGTTTAGCTCAGCAATGTCACAGTTCATACATTTATCTGTAAATAAGTCTCAATAAACAGAACAGCATAGTTTAAAGTGATAATGATAGAGTGGTGACAATAAAAATGAATTAATTTAAAAGAAAAATCTGCAAGCATTTATAATAATGGACTTGTTGCTGAACTTATTCAGTTTAAACATAGGTTTATACGATAGTTATAAAAATCAGGACATAACCAACAATCCCTAAGCATGATATCCTTATGCTTTACTGCTGTAACAATTGTGTCCGGAAAACATTATAAAGACAAGGGTCAAGAACTCAACTAAAGCAAACGCTGACCTCCATCATAGTAACATCAAACGAAACAAAACAGCATCTGAAGCTCTGTTAATTCTCAATAAGAACTTCTGTAGTTATCTCACAGAAATAAAGTCAACCTGTTTAGTAATAAGTGAAGCTAGTAATGCTGTTTATATTGTTTAATCCTCCTCTGCTGAGATCTTGAGATATTTAATGTCTTTTATCTTCAGCTGATTTCATCTAAGGCTGTGGCTGGAAGTCTGTTGAAGTTATTGTGTTTCTGCTCGTTTTTTTTTTTCCTGTTCTTGTTGTTAATTTTCCTTCAGTTCCTTCACAATTTTTTACAGTGTAGTACAGTTTCCCAACTTTTGACTGGTAGTGCATATCTGCATGTATTTCAAAATGTAGGCCAAGTATTTACTTAAAAAAAAGAAAAATAAGAGCTGTAAAATAACAGTAATCTACTGGCAGCTGTGGTTGCCATTAATGTACTGTTAATTTACAGCCCTCTACCATAAACTTACAGCTCTTTTATTTTACTGTACGTTACCGTAATGCTACCATGGAAATTAACTTATTTAATTTCGGAAGCCGTTTTGCTACAAACAGTTTGTGTTCACAGTTAAGAAACATTCCATTTCAGATGACTCAAATTCACAGTACTAATGCTGTGTAAATACTAATAAATACTTCAACTACAGTTACTGTCTTTAAATGAAACAACATGCAGCATAACATCAGTGTTTCTCAGCTCATTATTGACTGAAGCACAGGCTCTACTCTCCAGCACAATGGTGACCCACAAAACTGATTAATTAAACTAACAGATCTCTCCTATATCATACTGTACAAAAACACAAAACTCTTCAGTTCAGTATTTACTCTCCTTATCTGTTATTGACTGATAAGTAACTTTTTTCTATTAACTTTCACTAATGTTTCAGTCAAATGAACTTGTTTTGTATAGTAAATCTGACAGTTACATTCAACAGAATATTACTGTTTTTCTTCCTTCATTTTATGGTAATTTGTTGTAAGCAAGGTTGGCAGTAAATTGCTGTTTTTATACAGTTTTTTTTTTTTTTGCCGTAAATTAATTTACAGAATATTACTGTTTTTCCTTGATTTTACAGTAATCTACTGGCAGCTGTGGTTGCCATTAAATTGCTGATTTTTTACAGTGCGTTGTCGTAAATTAATTTACAGTTGAGTACTGTTAAATTATGTTTCACTCTGGGTTTTTTCCATCTCACACCTTTAACCCTTTAAACCCCATAGCAAAATCTTCAGTTTTAAATGATCACTTGATTGTGTCCACACTACAGAGTAACACTGAAGCAGTGCTGAAGTTAATGAGACAACAGTTAATGAGATAATTAACTGATAATTGAGAATTAGTGATGAACACTAGCTGTTAACAAGCAGAATCACTGAAGGAAAAAACCAGCAGAAACACAATAACTTCAACAGACTTCCAGCCACAGCCTTAGATGAAATCAGCTGAAGATTAAAGACATTAAATATCTCAAGATCTTATCAGAGGAGGATTAAACAATATAAACAGCATTACTAGCTTCACTTATTACTAAACAGGTTGACTTTATTTCTGTGAGATAACTACAGAAGTTCTTATTGAGAATTAAAAGAGCTTTAGATATAGTTTTGTTTCGTTTTATGTTACCATGATGGAGGTCAGTGTTTGCTTTAGTTGGATTCTTGACCCTTGTCTTTTTAATATTAGAGTATTTTTTCACGTTGTAACAGTGTGTTTTACAGACACAATTGTTATAATAACTAAAGATACTGTATTTAAGTTTTAAATGTAACGTCAGGATTGGATCACAGATGATCGATCCAATTGTAGGTTTTTAGAAAAGCTTTTAACCTTTTGACTCACATAAGTTAATCTGAGTCGGCCCTGAATGTCCTGGCCAAGTGACATTTTAAGTGGCGAGGTGTGAGGCAAAGCAGAACCCCTTTGGAAGTCTCCCTGACTTCAAAAAGATACTAATCAGCTCACACCAAATTCTTTCCCCCACACAAGACCAGAGACAAGGAGTCCCCTCACACACATAGAGAAATTCATCAAAATATGAATATTCCCAAGTGTTTTTCCTGTGCTTTTCTGTTTGTATGCATGTCTATATTACTCCCACTTAGTTACATCTTGTAGTTGTGTTAGTTTCACTGTAAAATGCTTATATTTAAATGTAAGAACGTTTATGCCCTAAAGAGAGTCCGAAACATATGACGCTTGGATGCAAAACATTCCTCTGTGAATTTCATAACTAGATATTGGTGTTATATCGTGATAATATGCATTATTCTACTTTTAAGGTACTTTGGAGGAAAAAGAAACCAGTTTAAGCACCCCTGTAGATAATGCAAATTAGGCCATAAAAAGAAACAAAGGAAAGTTCTCCCGCTAAAAGTCCATGTTCCCTATTGGTCCGTACAGTCCAAAATAGGTGTGACCGAGTTATCTTTATAACACCTAAACATGAGCTTATCCTTGCTCAGTCGCTTCATCCTAGATGAGACATCCTTTTATTTTCCGGCATTTTACAAACAGTTAATTCCGTTTTGAAATTCCCGCTGAAGAATCACCTGAGAAAGAAACCAATAGAAACTCCAGCTCTGCACGGAAGTTTGAACGGCATTCACCACAGCACAAAGTACAAATGCAAGTATCTGAATTAATTTCGATGTGCTTTAACTTTATTGTCTGAAGTGATTTCGTTGCTGGCTCTCAAAAGGTTGAACTGTTTGTAATCTTGCTTTCTTTGATCAACTCTTCCTTTCTTTCCTTTCGTTATTTTATTGTATGCTTTCGTGGCCAGAGAAGAAAACTTCCTTTCTAGAATCGATAAGAAAATCGGACTGATAGTTTTGCTGGACAAAACAAACCAGTCTTTCTAAATTAATTTTAAACCTAGAAATAATTTTAGACCATATATGTTCATGATTAATTATAATTCATTGTAATTGATTATCTATGTATACCTAATTCCCTTCGTCTTTGATTCATATTCATAATTGGTCATAATTCAGTTGTGAATATATTTCATCCATTTGAACAAGTTACTACATAAAAGTGTCATGCTAAATTCTTCATTAACTAAGTTGGTCCAGCATCAAATCCATTACCATGAATGTGCAATGATTTTTTAAAATGGAGGCCATTTTGATTTCCACCATTCCCTCTTGAAATCATGTACTTCAGTTTTGTAAGAATCACTTACAGATAAATGTGTGAACTGTGGCATTACTGAGCTAAACAGAGAATTCAAGAATCAGTGTATGAATCTGAACAATGGTAGCAATCAACAAACAAAATGAAAGATCAATTCTGAACATCATAAAACACATTACTAAAAGTCAGCACAAAAGCAACAGCAAAAATCAAGGCAGTAAGAATTAGATAAAATAACCAGACAATTCAGCAACATAATTTACTCATGTTGCAATGCATGCTGGGAGTTTTGTACCCAGCATGCATTACAGCAAGAAACTTTTGATTGTCACCATTGTATCTCAATTGTTGATGTCTGTGTGACTCTGACTTAAACAGTAGTTCAAGATATTGTGCACACAAGCTGTTAACAAATTACTTCATATTATTTGTCAGTCATAATAATTATGAGTTTCATTATCTCAATACTACAGTTAAGATTATAAAACCATCCAGACTGTAAAAATATTAAGAAAACCAACTGAGAGTTATTAATTTTGCCTAATAATAAATAGCCAATCTCATTTGATCTACATCTTGTTTCTCTATTATAATAAATGTGTATTTTTAACACTGTTACAATTGGAAAAGCAAACTTAATGCTTACTTATCAAAGATCAAGATCCCAACTAAACCAACACTGATCTCTATCATGGTAACGTCAAACGACAATAAAACAAGATCTGAACCTCTGTTAGTTCTCAATATGAACTTCTGTACACATGACAGAAAAAAGTCAGTCTGTTTAGTAATAAGTGAATCAGGTAATGCTGTTTATGGAGTTAATCAGTCAATTAAGATCTTGAGTGATTTAATGGAATTTATCTTCAGTTGATTTAATATTTTTTCTGTTCTTGTTTCTCTTTCCATCAGTGATTCTGCTTGTAAACAGCAGGTGTTCATCAGTGTCTGAATTCACTCTTTTTTCATTCACTCTGTCAAGTGGACTATATTAGTGAACAAGTGTAAGGAATAGTGAAAGAGGGTATAGCGTGTAATTTGGAACACAGCCTCTGAGTGTCGACTTTGAGCGCTTTTAATTCACAGTGTGTTGCTGTAGGCTATTTTCTAGAAAACTTCAATATTACCCAGAATGCGTTGTTTCTACGGCATATTACTGTTTTAATGGAAAACAGCATGTTATTGTTGAAATTTGGCTGTTTTTTTACAGCAGTTTTTTACAGTGTACAAATGATTTGCTTTTATCATCAGATCATGGTTGTATCTCTCTATTAGTGTTACTAGACCTCAGTGCTGCTTTTGACACTATTGACCACAATATTCTTATGAATAGACTAGAAAATTATGCTGGAATTAGTGGAATTGCATTGGCAAGGTTCAAATCATACTTATTTGACTGTTATGAGTTAGTAGTAGTAAACGAAGAGATGTCATTTCGATCACAAGTTAAATATGGAGTACTACAAGGCTCAGTTCTAGGACCGTTGCTTTTCACTCTGCACATGCTACCCTTGGAAGATGTCATTAGGAAGCATGGCATTAGTTTTCGCTGTTACGCTGATGATACTCAGCTCTATATTTCCTCGCAAACTCACAAAACCTGCCAATTCTCAAAATTAACAGAATGCGTAGCTGATATAAAAAATTGGATGACTAGTAATTTCCAAAAACTTCAGCACATAATAACCTAAAATACTGTCTAACACTTGATGGCTGCTCTGTTAAGTCGTCTTCGTCAGTTAGGAACCTCGGTGTGCTCTTTGATACCAATCTTTCATTTGAAAGCTACATTTCTAGCATATGTAAAACTGCATTCTTCCATCTTAAAAATATATCTAAATTATGACATATCCTCTCAATGACAAATGCGAAACAGCTAGTTCATGGGTTTATGACCTCTAGACTAGATTACTGTAATGCTCTACTGGGTGGTTGCCCTGCTCGCGTGATAAACAAATTACAGCTGGTCCAAAAGGCAGCTGCTAGAGTCCTTACTAGAACCAGGACTATATTAGCCCGGTTCTGTCAAAACTGCATTGGCTCCCTATTAAACATTGTATAGATTTTAAAATCTTGCTAATTACTTACAAGGCACTATGGCTTAGCTCTCCAGTATCAGAGTGAGCTCTTAATGCATTAAAGTCCTTCGCGTCTATTACGATCTCAGAATTCTGGCCAGTTGTTAATACCTAGAATATCAAAATCAACCGCAGGCGGTAGATCCTTTTCCTATTTGGCACCTTAACTCTGGAACGATCTTCCTAGCATTGTTCGGGAAGCAGACACACTCTGTCAGTTTAAATCTAGACTAAAAACACATCTATTTAACCTGGCATACACATGACGCATTATCAATTTTTGTCTTCATATATGTTAAAGGATTGTTAGGCTGCATAGATCAGGTCAGCCGGGACCGATAACACTTTCTATAACACCTGATGTACTCGTTACATCAGAAGAAGAATGGCGTCTACGCTAATTTTTGTCTCTACTTATCCTGAGGGTTACCAATTAACTTGATTGGCTGGATCCGGGCCGTGTCCGGGTCAGACGAGGTACCTGTGCCTGTGTGCGGCAGCAACATGGCCCTGGGATGTAGGCGGAGACTGTGTGAACTAGCTCATCCTTTGTGAAGACCTTACCGACTCATCAGCTAGTGGCACATATCCCAACAAACCGTCCCATACCGGCGCGATCAAAAAGATCTTAAATAGATGGAACTGGATAAAATATTTTGACTATTGTGATTCCAAATTGGTTTAATGACCTGTAACTCTGCCTGAGTATCGGACAAGTGTTCACTGTTGGCCAGAGGAGAACTGGCTTCCCCGACTAAGCCTGGTTTCTCCCAACGTTTTTTCTCCATTTGTTGGAGTTTTGGTTTCTTGCCGCTGTTGCCCTTGGCTTGCTGAAGTTGGGAACACTTACTTGATAGTCACCAGTGTTTTTGATATGCCTGCATTGGCGCCATTGTATGCGAACTGAGCTGAGCCGGATGATTATGTCACTGTTTTCTCCAGTGCTGATATACCTAAATTAACTAGACTAATAACTATTGATATTTGCAACGGAATGAATTAATAATATATAGAATAAGCTGGACAATGACACCATTTTCTTTGGGAGCGTCTGTACAGCCAAAATTATTTGCCAATTATTAATGTAAAGCTGCTTTGCCACAATTTGCATTGTAAAAAGCGATATATAAATAAAGGTGACTTGACTTGACTTGACAACTGAAAGTAATAAAAAAATAAATAAAAAAGAAAGGCGAATAGCTTTTTCTTTCTGGCCAGGGACTCTTTTTTTCTCTCACTGGCTCTCATCTTCTCTCATCCTTCTGTCTTCAGTCTTTTCTCCATTGTGGCGTGCTTGTCACCACTTCGAACGGTCAAACTGTGGGTACTTTATTTCAGTGGTTATCAATGGGTTTTGCTTACATCTAAATCTAACATTTGACATCAAGTAACCCAACAGTATCAAAATTGTTTATAGTAGAAGAGTAAACAAAAAGTTAAACAAGATGTGTAATAGTTCACAAAAAAAAAAAATCAAGCCTAATGTTTTTTTCTAAACCCAGGGGCATATCGGGGTGTGGCTACTGTACTGTAGCATTCTGAGCTAGTGGGTAATCATCAGCGCCAGATCCGCCCACTCGTTCACCATCTCCCGAATTCTGATCCCTTGCACCTGTTCCTCATCACACTCAAAAAAATATTTCAGTCTAAACGTAAGTTTTATGTAATTTAATTACATACCAATTTTCCATCCATTTGGATTACATATTTTTAACATAAACAAACTAATAAACTTAATGTGATTCATATTTGTCAGTCATATGTAAATGAAATAGGTCAGATTTATGTAATAGTTCACAGAAAAATGCCCAGGTTAATGAACACTGTTTAGTGGTCATGTGTGTGCGCACTACTGAGTTAAAGTACCATTGAAGCAGTGTCAGAGTTAATGAGATCATTAAGTGATGATTGAACATTAATGATGAACACCTGCTGTTAACAAGCAGAATCACTGAAGGACAGAGAAACACAAGAACTACAACTGACTTCAGCCACAGCCTTCGATGAAATCAACTGAAGATAAAAGACATTTAATCTCTCAAGATCTCATTGAACAACTCCAACAACTCTACAAAACTTTCCCAGCTTCACTCACTACTAACAACACTGACTTTATTTCTGTCATACATCTACAGAATTTCTAATGAGAACTAACAGGTTTAGATGTTAATGATTTATTGAGATTCATTTGAAGTTACCATCTTTGAGGTTAGTGTTGGCTTTGAATTTGAATTTGTTACCCGTTCTCTGTCTGTTGTCTTTTATACTGGTACAAATGTTAAACAAATGTTTGATCATGTGCTGTTGATTGAGTTGTGGTGAGGAGAGTCAACATTTGATAGTCTGATCTCATCCAGAGTTTTAATTCTGAAATGGCTGGTGCATTACAGTAAAACTGTGATTCTATGGTTTGAGAATCAGCAGTGTTGTAGCAATCAAATAATATATATATATTTTAAATCTGTTTTTGCACAATAAAATTTCAGGCTGCATGCATTGGAGTGAGAGGTTTTTTTTTAACCTGTCACCATTGTTGTGATTCATAAGTTGATTCTTGATGTCTGTACAACCTTTTTTTTTTTGGCACACACTGGTTTTGCCTGTGTGAGTCAGAATGATAGTGAACATTTCATAGCAGCTTATCACAACACTGCTTTACTATAATGTATAGCACAAAGCTAATAACGCATCATCCATTTCATCAGAGACTAAATAACGACTCATAATCATCGCTAAACCATCAGCACCCGGTCATACATTCTCTTGTCAGACATCAAGAATCATCGTACAAATCACAAAAATGGTGACAGTTTAAAAAAAAAAATAAAAAGCAGTCTCTTGCTCCAATGCATGCAGACTGAAATTTTATTGTGAACAAACAAATTTTTAAGAAATGCATATTATTTGATTGTTACAACATTGTTGAGTCTCACACCATAGAATCACAGTTTTACTGTAATGCACCACCCATTTCAGAGTTTAAACTCCAAATGAGATCAGATTACCAAATGTTGACTCTCTTCACCACTACTCAACAATTAGCACATAATCAAACATTTGTTTGACATATGTGCCATAACTAAAGTGTTCCAACAACACTCAGTTGTTAGAAGATCTGATACAATAAAGTCAAGACCCCATTTAAAGCCAACACTGACTTCAAAGACGGTAACTTCAAATGAATTCAATAAATCATTAACATCTAAACCTGTTAGTTCTCATAAGAACTTCTGTAGACGTATGAAAGACAAAGTTAGTGCAGTTAGTAGTGAGTGAAGCTGGGAAAGTTTTGTAGAGTTTGTGGAGTTGTTCAATCAGATCTTGGGAGATTAAATGTCTTTTATCTTCAGTTGATTTCATTGAAGGCTGTGGCTGAAGTCAGTTGTAGTTCTTGTGTTTCTCTGTCCTTCAGTGATTCTGCTTGTTAACAGCAGGTGTTCATCATTAATGTTCAATCATCACTTAATGATCTCATTAACTCTGACACTGCTTCAATGGTACTTTAACTCAGAAGTGCGCACACACATGACCACTAAACTGTGTTAATAAACCTGGGCATTTTTCTGTGAACTATTACATAAATCTGACCTATTTCATTTACATATGACTGACAAATATGAATCACATTAAGTTTATTAGTTTGTTTATTTTAAAAATATGTAATCCAAATGGATGGAAAATTTGTATGTAATTAAATTACATAAAACTTCACAAAGACACTACAGACTCACCTCGTCATACTTACCTCCGTCAGCCTCTCCCATTCCTGTGATCCTCATCTGCCTGTTCATCTGTGTCAAAGCTCCGTTGTGTTTGACTGTTGTTGTTACTTCGAGCCATTACCTGCAACACAAAAATCAGCAGTAACACACCAGAAGATAAGTCACCAAGCTACCAAAGACTGTTGTTCCCACTTGCACCACCCCATTCTTCTGTATTCCCACTGCCTGCAAATTAACTTGAAATATACTTACCATCTGTCCTTGTCTGTGTCTGACAGCAACCCACCAGTACAGGCCTACATTAAACCACAGGAGGCAAATGTCAAATCACAAGATATAAAATAGAGCTAGACTTACTTGAGCCTGTAATGCATTATTATTAAGTCAACTCCCTGCTCATTGGGAATTTTGTTGCAATTTGGGTAAAGAGAAATGATGAGGGTGAAGGTTGCAGTGTATCGGTTTGCATGTGTCGGCAAAAGACTGGCCCCATTAAACTTTGACCTCTTGGCCCTGTTTGTTATAATAAGTACTGCAGCCTCACTTTGTGAGATGACAATCTTTACTATGCAGAACAATTACAGGAATAAAAAAAAAAAACAGAGTGAGTGCAATTACATCCACAAATTGGATTCTAAAGAGGGGAAATATGGGGCTGGCTAATGGAACATTTCTAGCAGCTGGAGAATATGCACAGAGGAAAAAAAACATAAGAGAGAGAGAGAAAGCCAACAGAGTTCCGTTGAACAAGAGAAAGAATTCAGACATGGGGCACAACAAAAGCTCATGCATGTTTCATTATTCCACATTAGCAATTAGTGAGATTACAGTGCTGTGGCTCAGGCCGCAGGCCCATTAGTAGACGCAGTTTGTGGTGGACCAGGCCATAGAGTTGCACAGATTTCAGATCTCTTTAAAAAGAGTGAGCAAATGCAGCTGCGACCATGAGGATTAAGCTTCAGTTTGGTTATGGGTGTTGCACAACATGCATTTTATAAAACTACTTAGGCAGTTCATGTCAACCAATTTATTCGGAATAGATGGGTAATTTGGTTCTTTCTTTCTTTACAAAAGAATACAATTTTGTAATTTAATAAAAAATAATATAAATGTTTAATAAATATACAATAATGTAATATTTATAAAATACACTAGATGGACAAAAGTATAATTCAGATGTTTCAATCAGATGCATTGCCACAGATGTATACAATCAAACACCTATGCAGTCTGCATTTTTTTTAAAAAACATTTGAGAACAAAAGGGTCGTTCTGAAGATCTCGGTGAATTCAAGCATGGTACTCTGATAGGATGGCACCTTCGCAATAAGCATTTAGGAACATTTAGGAAGCATCTCAGCCACAAAGCAGAAAACCATGTAAAGTCACAGAATGGGGTCATTGAAGTCACCAACACTTTGCTAATTCTAGGGCTGAATAATTCCAAACTTTTGGCATTATTGTCAGCACATATCATGCAGCCACTGGACTCTGGAGCAGTGGAAACTTGTTCTGTGAAGAGATAAATTATGCTTCTCTCTTTGGCAGTCTGATGGGCGAGTCTGTGTTTGGTGAATGCCAGGAGAACGTTGCCTGCATTGTGCCAACTTTAAAGTTTTGTGGAAGATGGATAATAGGACTGTCAGCCAGGTTCTTCTGTTAGCCAGTCACAATGATTATACTGAGTACTGATCACACACACCTGATATTTATCACTGCAATCATCACTTGGATACTTAAGCACACACCTCACCTCACTCCATTGTCCTTTCTCATTTATCCATGGACTATACTCACGGTTCTCCTACATTGTTCGCCAATGACGCAGTCCTATGTTATCACCACGATCTCCTCCTACGACTCCAAGATCTTCCTCCTCCATGTTCTCCTGGTCTTCGAGTCTCTGTGTCTTTGTGTCAGTACTTATCTTCCTCCTCCATGTTCTCCTGGTCTTCGAGTCTCTGTGTCTTCGTTTCAGTACTTACCTCCCATCGTGTGTGTGTGTGCTTCCACCTGTCATCGATTTATCCATGAGCTCTCTCCATCTGTGAAACAAAGACTGTCATTATTATCATCATCCATGTAGGAGCCATATTTAATAATTTATACTTTCACATTTTTATTATGTAAATGTGGTGCAATAATAATTTTTGTTAATTTCAATTTAATTGTCATTTACTGTTGAATATGTTCAATTGGTTTATGCTTGTTCTTACTGTGCATATTCAGTGACGTCATTTTTGTTGTAAATCACGTGATAGGATGTTGACGCACATGTTATGTTCAGATTAACGTTGAAAGCACAAAGCTTTTTGACCGTTTTCGTTTTCATTGTGTGATATAGCGTAAATCGGCTCATAAGTATGGTACCTCTACAAATAATTTGTTTAGAGGATGTCACTGAATAAGAAGATTACGCTGTATGTGAGAAACGTGATTATTCACTGACTGTGAAGAATAAACCATTCGAACGGAAACTATGGACTTTGGTTGGTGAATATAATATAAGAAACGCGTCAAAACTTGTGGAATACCAAAAGACATTCACATGTCCCGAACATGTAAGTCAAAAAGCTTTCTTCCGCTGTTCAAACAAGAGGAATTATTGCAAGTGCGCACGTTACTGCATGTTAGAAGAAGACCGTGCATGCGAAGTCAGAAGGGCTCGCTTGTTGTGGACAAACAACGTATTGCAGTATTGTGTTCAATGGAAACATGAATGAAGGAAGGTCGATTATTTTATTCCTTGCGAAAAGTGATAATGAGCGACTTTGATCGTAAGTGAATTTGCAAGCTTGAATTTCACAAATGGCGGACAACAAAGACGACGACGACAATGCTCTTACGCAGTCTGAACGCAAGAGGGCGCCAACCGATAAGGGTTTGGAAGAGAAGCTCCACAATAAGATAAACGATAGAAGAGGCAAGTTGAGACAATTAACGGCAAAATCAAACGAGATTGAACTGCTTATGGAGAATGCTTGCAACTTGTATGATGTTGAAAAGAAGCAGTTTAAAGTCTACAAACGGCTCTTTGAAGAATTTGTTGAAAGTAATACATCAGTGTTGCTGTATTTAAAAGATGAAGAGCATGATGCCGATCAGGATTTCTGGTTTCAGCCTAAACTAACATGCTGCAAAAAATTCATGGAAAAAGTGGAATTGTGGATTGAGGAAACCAAGAAGTTTATTAAGATGTCTCAAATTTGTGACAATGAAGTCTCACCAATGGACAGTGTATCAATGGTGTCTTCCAGGACAATCACTTCTAATAAGTCAGGAAGTGAAGCAACGTCTGTTTCCAAAAGATCCTCAATATCCACAGCATCTTCAGCTCGTCTTAAGAAGCTAACAGAGCAGCTTTGTTTGGCTAAAGCAGCCGCCTTGAAGGAAAGGCAGGTATTGGAAATGAAAGAAGCAAGGTTAAAGGCTGAAATGGAAAAGTTGAAAATAGAAACAGCTCTCGCAATGTCTAATGCCAAAATTAAAGTGTATCAAGATTGTGAAGAACAACAGCATGCAAGTCTAAATGTTGCTGTCCAAGCAGCTGATGTTCCAAAACATGAGCATCATGAATATGAGGAATACAGTGTATCATCAAACTATGGCAAAAAGTCATCACATCCAGAAGTGATTCACTCAAGTATACCTGTAAGCGTCAAACCTAAGAAAACGAACAAAGCCAAAGAATGGTCAGCACCAGTCAATGAAGCATCAGGCTGTAATACCGATGCATCAGAACTTCAAAGAGTGATGCAACGTCAGACAGATATCACAGCAATGCTCGTCAGAATCAACGGATGTCTTGTCTACCTCAACGTGATGTTCCTTTGTTTCATGGAGATCCACTTGAGTTCAGGTCTTTTATGAAAGCATTCAAACATGCTGTTGACTCCAGAGCTCATCAGCCAGTGGCACATATCCCAACAAACCGTGATCAAAAAGATCTTAAACTAGATGGACCTAGATTAAATATTTTGACTGTTGCGATTCCAAATCGGTTTAATGACCCGTAACTCTGCCTGAGTATCGGACAAGTGTTCACTGTTGGCCAGAGGAGAACTGGCCCCCCGACTAAGCCTGGTTTCTCCCGAGGTTTTTTTCTCCATTTGTTGGAGTTTTGGTTCCTTGCCGCTGTTGCCTTTGGCTTGCTTAAGTTGGGGACACTTGCTTGATAATCAGCAGTGTTTTTGATATGCCTGCATTGGCGCCGTTGTATGTGAACTGAGCCGAGCCGGACGATTACGTCACTGTTTTCTGCAGTGCTGATATACCTAAATTAACTAGACTAATAACTATTGATATTTGCAACGGAAAGAATCAATAATATATAGAATAAGCTGCACAATGACCCCATTTTCTTATTAATGTAAAGCTGCTTTGCCACAATTTGCATTGTAAAAAAGCGCTATATAAATAAAGATGACTTGACTTGACTTGACAAGTTGTACTTTCTGGAGCAGTATACTAGAGGTGAGCCCAGAGACCTTGTAAAAAGTTGTCAACATATGCCAGATGATCGTGGTTATGCAGAAGCAATGAGACTCTTGCACGAGAAGTTTGGAAATGAGCTGAAAATTGCAACAGCCTTAATGCAAAAGGCATTTCAATGGCCTGAAATAAAGTCAGAGGATGGAAAGTCTTTAAGTGCATTTTCATTGTTCCTGGTCACTTGTCGCAACGTAATGGAAGACATTGAATACATGGATGAGTTGGATAATCATCTTCATTTATTTATTTATATAGCGCTTTTTACAATGCAAATTGTGGCAAAGCAGCTTTACATTAATAAGAAAATGGTGTCATTGTGCAGCCTATTCTATATATTATTGATTCATTCCGTTGCAAATATCAATAGTTATTAGTCTAGTTAATTTAGGTATATCAGAACTGCAGAAAACAGCGACGTAATCGTCCGGCTCAGCTCAGTTTGGATAATCCTACTAACATGAGGATTATTATCTCAAAGCTGCCCTACAAGTTGCGCGAAAGATGGAGAGCTCATGCTTACGAGTATGAGGAGCATAACAGAAGGAGAGCCAAGTTCATTCAGTTGGTGGAGTTTGTTGATCGCCAAGCAAAGGTAATATCAAACCCACTTTTCGGAGATCTGGATTCTTTGGCAGGTGATAAAAAACATATCACCAAGTCTCTTCAAGCAACCAAGCTGAAAAAAGAAGGAAAAAGAAGCAGCAGTTTTGTGACTGACATTAAACAGGTTGATGAAACTCAAAAAGACTTTACTATGATGAAAGACAACAGTAAGTCAGTCACCAGTGCTTTCACAAAACCTTGTGCATTCTGTGAGAAAGGCCATGCATTAGAGCAGTGTTACCAGTTCAGTGCTAAGCCGTATAAAGACAAATTGGACTTTCTAAGAAAGAGTGGATTTTGCTTTGGATGCTTGGTGAAAGGACACTTAAGCAAAGACTGTAACAGAAGAAGCACATGTCAGCTGTGCTCAAAGAAACATCCTAGCATGTTACACTTAACCACACGAGATAAGATTCCAGAGAAGGAAATAAAAGTTGAAAAGACTGTAGTTACCACGTTACCTGCCATAGTTAGTCATGAGACAAGTGCTTGCACCGGGGCCGGAGACAACTGTGTTCTTGCCATAGTACCTGTCAAGATAAAGTCCAAAAAGAGTGATAAGTGTGTGGAAGTGTATGCCTTTATGGACCCAGGCAGCTCTGCCACTTTTTGTACTGAGGCACTTGCAAGACGGTTGAATGTCCAAGGTAGAAAGATTGATATCATGTTAAGTACCATGAACTCAAAGAAACGAGTGGAAAGTTATGTACTCACCGACTTGGAGGTGAGTGGGTTGGAAGATAACAATTTCATTGAACTTTCCAAAGTGTTTACACAAATGAGCATACCAGTGGCAATAGAAAACATTCCAGAACAACATGACATTGACAAATGGCCATACCTCAGCAAAGTGAAGTTACCTCATATTGATGCTGGAGTGGAAATCCTCATAGGAAACAAGGAATTCAAGCTTCTGGAGCCTTGGAAAGTAATTAACAGTCAGCACAATGGGCCATATGCAGTGAAGACTGCCCTTGGTTGGATATTGAACGGACCTCTTAGGGAACCTATCGAGAAAGGCATGCATGGAGATGCACAAGCCAATGTGACAGTCAACAGAATCTCCATTGAGAGTGTGGAACAAATGCTGATACAACAGTACAACCATGATTTCCCTGAAAGAAATTGTGATGACAAAGCTGAGTTGTCACAGATGGATCATCAGTTTTTGGAGGCTGTGTCTAAATCAGTGCAGTTTTCTGAAGGTCACTATTACATTGACCTTCCTATCAAGAAAACAGTTGTCCAAATACCTAACAATCGAAGTGCTGCTGTCCAGCGAGCACTACATCTTAAAAAGAAATTACAGAAAAATCGCTCCTTTCATGAAGAGTACACAAACTTCATGACAGACATGCTGAGCAAAGGTTACGCAGTCAAGGTGCCTACATCACATTTAAGTCGTCCAGATGGTCAAGTTTGGTATATACCTCATCACGGGGTATACCACCCTCAGAAGAAGAAACTGAGAGTGGTGTTTGACTGTGCTGCCAGTTTCCAAGGAGTGTCTTTGAATAGTGAGCTCCTGCAGGGTCCAGACATGACAAATTCACACATAGGAGTACTTACTCGCTTCAGGCAGGAGTCAGTCGCCATGATGGCAGATATTGAGGCTATGTACTACCAGCTGAGAGTTCCTGAAAAGGACAGTGACATGCTCCGCTTCCTATGGTGGCCAAATGGAGATGTAAATCAGAACTTGGATGAGTACAAGATGGTCGTTCATCTCTTTGGAACCAAGTCATCTCCAAGTGTAGCTAATCTTGCGCTTAGGAAAACAGCAGAAGATAATCGTAGCAAGTCGTCTGTTGAAGCAGTCAACACGATTTTCAAGAACTTTTATGTAGACGATTGTCTAAAGTCTGTTTCAAGCGCTGCTCAAGCAGTTACCTTGAACAATGATCTTGCGAAACTTTGTGCGAGTGGAGGATTTCATCTTACAAAATGGGCAAGCAACAGTCGTGCATTGTTGGCCTCTGTTCCGGAATGTGAAAGAGTTGCAGATGTAAGAGACTTGGATTTGAGCAAAGATGCACTTCCTGTAGAAAGAGCATTAGGAGTGTTATGGTGTGTCAATTCAGATATGTTCAAATTCAAGGTCAATTTGAGAGAAAAACCTATAACCAGAAGAGGAATCCTGTCAGTCCAGCTCCATCTATGACCCTTTGGGCTTTCTAGCACCTGTAATATTGCCATCAAAAATTCTAATGCAGCAGTTGTGCAGAGAAAAACTTGCATCGGATGATGACGTTTCAGAACAGAGTGCAGAAAGATGGACTGCCTGGTTACGAGGATTAAGTCAACTGGATGATTTCATTGTGCCAAGGTGCATAAAACCAGTCGACTTTGGCGTTTCAATTTCCGCACAACTACATCACTTCTCTAACGCTAGCGAGGTGGGATATGGAGTTGTCTCATACCTCCGATTGTTAAACACTGGTGGACTTACACATTGCGCTTTCATGATGGGAAAGTCCCGCGTGGCTCCATTGAAGCAGACCACCATTCCACGTATGGAGTTGACTGCTGCAGTTGTTGCTGTTAAAACAGACAAGATGCTGAAAGACGAGTTGGAGCTAGAATTGCAAGACTCTGTATTTTGGACCGACAGCACCACTGTTTTGAGATATATTGCCAATGAAGGTCTTCGTTTCAAAACGTTTGTCGCTAACAGAATTGCAATTATACGAGAGTCAACTAAACCACAACAGTGGAGGTACGTCAATATTTCTATGAATCCGGCTGACTGTGCATTCAGGGGACTTCCTTGTGAAAGGTTCATGAAAAATGTGAGCTGGATCCATGGTCCTTCCTTTCTTAAAGAACCAGAAAGCAAGTGGCCTGAGACAAACCATGACCTATCAACAAAAGTGGATGACACAGAGTTTAAACACTCAGCCTCAGTAAATCTTGTGTGTACAGTGGATGGCACAGACCCTGTGAACAAATTGATCAATTACTACTCCAATTGGTACAAATTAAAGAGAGCCGTGGCATGGATCCTTCGTTTTAAAGACATGGTTATGCAGCGCAGCAGTAAAATAACAGACAAAAACAGAAAAGTTCAGAAGGGTGAAACAAATTCCACAGCAGAAAACTGCAAAGTTCTAACAATGCAAGACTTAACAAGAGCTGAAAATGAGATCATCAAGTTCACTCAAAATCAAAGATTCAAAGAAGAAATGTCCATGTTGGAAAAAGGTAATCCCTCAGTTAAAAGGAACAGTTGCCTTTCTAAAATGGATCCAACACTTGAGGATGGATTGTTGAGAATTGGAGGTCGTCTTGGTAGATCTGCATGTAAAGCATCCCATCATAATACCTAAAGACTCACACGTCACAACTTTAATATTAAGAGACATTCATGAGAAAATTGGACATTGTGGAAGGAACTACATGCTTTCAAAATTGCGACAAAAATTCTGGCTTCCTTCTGCAAATTCCATTATTAGGAAATTTCTCTCCAGATGTGTGACATGTAGAAAGATCAGAGCAAAGGCTGCAGAGCAGAAAATGGCAGAGTTACCACTCGACAGAATAACACCCGATCAACCACCTTTCACCAATGTTGGGGTGGATTACTTTGGACCATTTGAGGTCAGACAAGGTAGAAGTAATGTTAAAAGATATGGGGTATTGTTTACCTGCCTGACAACAAGAGCTGTGCATATCGAAGTTGCACATACACTTGACACAGACTCTTGTTTAAATGCCATCCGACGCTTCGTGTCCAGGAGGGGTCAGGTGACAATCATGAGAAGTGACAATGGTACTAATTTCATAGGTGCTGAGGTTGAACTGCGCAAGGCCATTCAACAGTGGAACCAATCAAAAATTGAAAGTACTCTAATGCAAAAGGGAATACAGTGGATGTTCAACCCACCCTCTGGATCTCATTTCGGAGGAGTGTGGGAAAGACAGATAAGGTCCGTTAGAAAAATCCTGAGATCTGTTCTGAAAGAACAAACACTTACTGATGAAAGCTTGCATACGTTCATGTGCGAAGTGGAAGGAATAATAAACGACAGACCACTTACCATTACAACCGATGACCCCACAGACCTGGAACCCTTGACACCTAATCACCTGTTATTAATGAAAAAGCAACCAGCCTTACCTCCTGGACTTTTCAAAGAAGAAGACATATATGCACGTCGCAAGTGGAAGCAAATTCAATATCTTGCTGACCTATTCTGGAAGCGATGGGTGCGTGAATATTTACCTTTGCTCCAGGAGCGTCAAAAATGGACTCAAGTAAAGAAAAACCTCTCGGTTGGAGACGTTGTTCTGATAATAGACGACTCGTCCCCAAGAAATTCATGGGTCATTGGAAGAATCGTGGAAGTGTTTCCACATAGAAAAGGACTGGTAAGACGTGTGTTGGTTAAGACTAAGACCAATACCTTGGAAAGGCCTGTTGATAAGTTGTGCCTTATCTGTGAAATGGACTGTTAACTACTCCTCAAATATTACAGTTTTTTCTGAATGCTTAAACCCTAACCATGATTCTTATAGCACAATTTCTAAAACTATTAATATTTATAGCAAAACCACTCACTGAGTTTGCAAAACTAAAAGCACAAACACTGCTTTGCACTCAGTTTGCAATTTTGTAACACACACTTTCCAAAACTGTAGGTACAATCCACTGCACAGCACTCTTTTTGGGGAACTGTAAACACAACTCACTGCTTTACACTTAATTTCCAAATGATCAACACACTTCTAACAAAACTATACACATGTATGGCTATTATTTACACTATTTTCTCAACTGTCTGGCACACCGTCACATATGAAAACTGTTTTAGATAATTAGTTCACTTTGCAATCAGCCTAAGCACTATAAATAAGCCACAGGTAAGCTGTCTGTGTGGAGTACAATGGAGGGAGCAGGAAGAGTGCGAATTAGAGGAGGCAGAGGAAGAGGACGTGGAGGTGAAGAAGTAGGAGGAGCAAGAGGAGGACGAGGAGGGGGAAGAGGAAGGGTAAGAAGAGTAAGAAATAGAATTACTGATGACATCAGAGCTACAATAGTGGACCATGGAATCAACCATGGAATGACCCTGAGGGAAGCTGGCCGACAGGTTCAGCCTAACTTGAGCCACTACACTGTAGCAAGCATCATAAGGACATTTCGAAATGAGAATCGGTTAGTACAGTCACTTTGTTCTAAGTTTTGTAGCACTGCCATACTCTAATGAGAAACACCACTATATCATACATGTAAAAATACTGAAATTGTTACTTTACAGAATTGCTAGACATCCAGATGCTGGGGGCAGAGGAAGAATGTTCACTGCAGAACAAGAGACCCATATAGTCAATATGGTGATTGCAAATAATTCCATAAGGCTACGAGAAATTCAGCAGCGCATTATTGAGGATGACACGACCTTCCAAAACATACACAATGTGAGCATTTCTGTATTCTGTATTATCTCGTGAACTTGCCCGCAACAGAATCCCAATGAAACAAATCTACAGAGTCCCCTTTGAAAGAAACAGTGAACGTGTAAAGCAACTGCGATATGACTATGTGCAGGTAAGCTATAATATCATTGGTACTGAATCTGGAAGTGCATACTGTAGTGCTGTGCATGGGCCTGCTGTGCTGCATTTGTTTTGTCTTGTCCAGAGAGTGATGGAGCTAGAGGCAGATGCCATGGGTCATGAGCAGCTTTTTGTGAATGAGGCAGGTTTTAACCTCACTAAAACAAGGAGACGTGGCAGGAACATTATTGGACACCGTGCCATAATCAATGTCCCAGGACAACGTGGTGGTAACATAACTATGTGTGCAGCTATAAGTCAAAATGGTGTTGTTCACCATCATGCAACCCTAGGCCCATATAACACTACACACATTATTACATTCCTGGACACCTTACATGATATGCTCACTAATGTTCAGAGACCCGAGCAGACCAGATACGTCATCATATGGGACAATGTTAGTTTCCATAGGGCTGCTTTGGTCCGCAACTGGTTTACAGATCACCCACTCTTCACTGTACTCAATCTCCCCCCATACTCTCCATTCTTGAATCCAATTGAAGAGTTCTTCTCTGCTTGGCGCTGGAAGGTCTATGACCGTCATCCCCATCAACGCATAGCCCTTTTACAGGCAATGGACGAGGCATGTGGGGATATTGACCAGGCATCATGCCAGGCCTGGATACGGCATTCCAGACAATATTTTCCCCGGTGTCTTGGACTAGAGGACATTGCATGTGATGTAGATGAAATTTTGTGGCCGGACCCAGAGAGACGACACCATGTAGACTGATGATTTTTTTTTTTCTCAGTGAAATTACTATTTTGTGTTTTGACTTGGAAAAAAACACTTGTGTTTGTTTTGATGTGTGTAAATAAACACCAGTACTTGAAGTTTGGATCCCTGTATGTTTGCAGAACTATGACAAAAGTATGACCTCAAACTGACATAGCCTACCTTGGGCACAGGGAAAGCAAAAGCCAGATGTGTTTTTTATTCATACCATCAGTGTGTAGTTGGCGCATTGTGTGCTTATTAATGTGCTGGCTTGTGTTAACAGTTTGATACGAAAATACAATTTTTACAAAGGTTTGAAGAGTTAAGCAAGGTTTATTAGCTTTTGCAAGAGAACTACAATGTTTTGCTGATTTGGTGAAGGGTTTTCTAATTTGTGTGTAGAGTTTTGCAAAAATAGCCAATAGTTACAAAAACTTTGCTTAAGCCATCAGAAAAAACTGTAAGGAGTGTTTTCTGCCATGCAGAGAATATGGACATTTCAGAGAATAGAAAATAGACATTTAAGGTCTTTAAAGATGCATAAAGTGAATATTATTTCAGCATGGCTCCATTGTTTTTGTTGAAAAGGTAATTGTCAGTCTGCCTGCCTGTCAATTAGGGGCCGGAAATGTAGGAGCCATATTTAATAATTTATACTTTCACATTTTTATTATGTAAATGTGGTGCAATAATAATTTTTGTTAATTTCAATTTAATTGTCATTTACTGTTGAATATGTTCAATTGGTTTATGCTTGTTCTTACTGCGCATATTCAGTGACGTCATTTTTGTTGTAAATCACGTGATAGGATGTTGACGCACATGTTATGTTCAGATTAACGTTGAGAGAACACAAAGCTTTTTGACCGTTTTCGTTTTCATTGTGTGATATAGTGTAAATCGGCTCATAAGTATGGTACCTCTACAAATAAGTTGTTTAGAGGATGTCACTGAATAAGAAGATTACGCTGTATGTGAGAAACGTGATTATTCACTGACTGTGAAGAATAAACCATTCGAACGGAAACTATGGACTTTGGTTGGTGAATATAATATAAGAAACGCGTCAAAACTTGTGGAATACCAAAAGACATTCACATGTCCCGAACAATCCATATGCTAACTTGCTGTTTGTTACTCACCTGAAACTGGTGTTTCTCTCCATTACGTTAATAAACATCTTCATCTTTTTTTCCGAGAATACTTCCGTAACTGGTACAGTATATGACTGTCTTACGCCAGTGAAGTATGCTTCTCCATACCAAGACATTTTGCCCAATGTCCAGCTTTGTGGGAAAAACACTTTCTGGCGAAGGCCCTTTTCTGTTCCAGCATGACTGTGCCCCATTGGACAACGCAAGGTCCACAAAGACATTGCTGGATGAGTTTGTTGTGGAATATCTTGACAGGCCCGCACAGAGCCCTGACCTCAATCCCAGTAAACACCTTTGGGATGAACAGGAACGCAGATTGTGAGCCAGGCTTTAAGTACCAGAAGAAGGAAGTCGATATAGCTGCAAAGGGGGGAACAATTCTATATTCACGAGTTCATAGTTACAAATAATCAGATAGAGTAACTAGTATGCATATTTGGCGTGCTGTCTGAGGTGTAGCATCTGGACTGGATCACTGATGATCAATTCATTTTTAGGTTTTAGGAAAAGCTTTTAACCTCCTGAGCTGCATAGGTAAATCTTAGCTGGCTCCAGCCTGTCCTGACCCTCATGGGCCAGTTACATTTTTGTGTTTAGGTGTAGATGTTAAACAGACTCTCTCTGCAAGTCTCCCTGACTTCAAAAAGATCGGAATAAACTCTGATCAAATTCTTTCCCCCACACAAGCCCAGAGCTTGTGGGACAAGAAGACCACGCACACATTCATTAAAATATGAATATTCCCAAGTGTTTTTCCTGAGTGTTTGCATGTCTCCATATTGCCCACGCTTTACATCTGTTAGCTGTGTTAGTTTTACTCTGAATGCTCAAATTCAAGTGTAAGATTGGTAATATTGGTGTTATATCATGATAATATGCATTATTCTACTTTTAAGGTACTTTGGAGGAAAAAGTCCAGCTCCATGCACTGAAGTTTGAATTAAATTTCGATGCGCTTTAATTTGATTGTCTGAAGTGATTTCATTGCTGGCTCTCAAAAGGTTTAACTGTTTGTAATCTTGCTTTCTTTGATCAACCTCTTTCATTTCTTTACTTTCGTTAATATATTGTATGATCTGCATAGATTTACTTGTATGTGTTCGTATATATTTTGTATATTCATATATTACAGTTTTTTACAATCACTTTGCTACTATTTTCAGAACCTTGATGTCATTTTTCACAACTCTAGACACAAAACTCACAACCAATGATCAAAATGCACATTTTTCAAAACTCTAACCCTTTTCTCAATTGCTTGGATACCATACACATAAAACTTAGATCATTTGTTCATTCAACAAAAATCACCTGTTCAATATGACACAACTTAACATCAAAGTTCTACTGTTTCAAAAGGCAATTCACACATTACATTTCAAATGAGTGTCTATTCATTTCCTTACAATGATCTAACTATCAATGTATACAACTGCTCAAAATGATAAGCAACTGTTGCATTACTCTTAATGCATAGTTGTATGGAAACAGACAAACAATCTTCCATGTTTACTGTAAATCATGAAAGTTTCAAGACAACGAGATTTATTGTCACCAAATAGCGTGGAGAATGAACCAATTAGACTACAATATCCAAGGATGACATCACAGCAGACCAGTGTCAGGCCTGGATTCGCCATGCCCAAGGTTTTTTGGAAAACATCCATTGTGATGTAGATGGGAATCTGTGGCCAAATCCACAACACAGAGTTGATGACAATGTAGAAGTACAGTAATCACGCCTGTTTTGTTTCTTACAGTACAAGCAAGTAAGTTGAGCACTGATATTTTACAGTACTGTATTTTCTTTTCTATTTCATAGCGAATTATTTTTTGCTTTGATTTGAATAAACCTATGTTGTGATTGTACTGTAGTGTTTTGCATCAATATATTACAAACTTTGTTCACTGATTCCACTGTCTGTAGTATTCTCTCTACTACTGCAGTACTTTTACAGAGATGTGTTTATTGTACATGTAGTACCATAATGAAACCTGCATCTCCTATTTTGTTCTACAATATTTAATGATTGTACGAACAATGACACTGTGAAACTATCGGTTGCTTGTGTGTGGGTGATCTATAGTTATGTTTCAATGGTATTTCACAGTAAATTTATGTTTTGAACCAATGATTGTGCAAGTGCAAGATTTCTTTAAAGATGTGAAAGCACAATACACTGTTTTGAACATTAGACATCCTGTGTTACAAGTGATAACCCTTTTGAGTTTTGTGTCTAGAGTTTTGAAAAATGACATCAAGGTTCTGAAAATAGAAGCAAAGTGATTGTAAAAAACTGTAAAACACATTGTATACATTTGATTGTCTCTGATTGAAACTCATACATGAACCAAGTCCTTTTAAAGCCTTGATTTCGCTAGCTATGCTTCTTAAGTACTAGAGTAAGTTTTCTTTTCTTGGCCAGAGAAGAAAACTTCTTTTTAGAATTGATAAGAAAATCGGACTGATAGTTTTGCTGGACAAAACAGACCTGTCTTTCTAAAATTAATTATAATGCTAGAAATAATTTTAGACTATATACATTATTAATTAATTACAATTCATTGTAATTGATTATCCATATATACCTAATTCTCTTCATGGTTGATTCATATTCATAATTAATAGGGGTGTGACGAGACCACTATCCCACGAGACAAGACGAGACACGAGATTGGGTTCACGAGACGAGATTTTTTTAGTATTTTTAAGAAATCCTCAATAATGAAACATATGAAGGGAAAATAGTCTTTTATTCAACTGAAAATCATAAAATGCAAAAATGTTGGTGCATTTTGAAATCAACTTGTAATGCATGTCATTTTACTTCTATTTTAAAGAATTATTTGCAGTAAAACAACATGCAAACACTGCTAAACGTTTTGCCACAAAATCAACCAATTGTATAATTTCACATGAGAAATCTCACTGAACTTTTCTACAGATTGAGCATAAATTAAACAGTATAAATAAAATAAATATATAAATAAAAAATTAAATAACACTTTACAGTTTTTTTCAATTGCTAACAAGCATTGTTCAATACTGAAACCACATTTTCAAAACTCTTCACACAGTCAGCATTACCAGCATGAATGCTGGCCAAACAGTTCATCTCGCCTACAAAACTCACTCAGACCAACATAACACTGGCAACATTTCTCATTGAGAAAACACACATTTCATCCACAACACACTGACCTAAAAAACACTAACAACAGGAAGCATGACATCATTGATGAACTTTTCTTTTTTAAAGTTTCAATGATTTTCCATATAAATCAGTTCTTCATATAGAATACTGTAACACAATTTCACTTTATTGAAAGCATTTGTAACACAAACGAATCAGAAATTAATCAAAATTTCATTTTTTTATATGAATGTAGTACTTGAAAATGATAACCAAAAGGTGAAAAAACTCCAGGGCTGCAATGATAAAAAAAAAGAATAAAGAACAAATAAAACACATTCTACACATTACTGTAACAACATTTGTAGTTGTTCATTATAGTAAATTACAGAGATGGTTCTAGTCTACTCTCTCTCTTGCATTTGGCCACAAGTTCTCATCAACATCACATCTGATGTCGTCTCCTCCTGGAATGTCTAATCCATCCCTGGCAGTCTTCAGGAGAAATGTCTCCACACCCTGCATTCATTGATTCCAGTAAAGTCATCTGGTCATAGATCATGGATGGTGGTCATAAACCTTCCACCTGGGATGGGGTGGAATTTCAGCTAAAATTGCGATTAGCTTGTAATGATTTTTTTTTAAATTTTTGGCTATAAAATTGAGAATATTTTAAAATAATTACTGCATAATTGCTTCGAATTTGCCATCATTCTGTTTTGAATGTGTTTTTTTAATCATTTTGAATGCAGTGTGTTAGCATTAGAAAAATGTGCTGAAAAGACACAGTATATTGCATGTTGTGGAGCACGAATGGGAAAAGAGTTCCTGAATTTTGAAAAGTGTGCTCACTGAATGCATTTTGTCTGAAAGCAATGAAAAATGGTTCACAGTTTGGTCTGCTTTGACTTCTGTTTCGCTGACTGTGTGAAGAGTTTTGAAAATGTGGTTTCAGTATTGAACAATGCTTGTTAGCAATTGAAAAAAACTGTAAGTGTCACTTTACAGTTTTTTTCAATTGCTAAACGACAGTGGGCACAACTGGAGTCACATGTGCAAAACTCTAACTACAGTCTGCACTACCAACAGTCACCTGAGCTAAACAGTTCACATCACCTGCAAAACTCACTCCAAGCAACACAACTCTGAATACATGGCTCAAAACAGGCTCAGTGCAGCCAAACACTATGCACAACCCTCACTGAGAGAACACACACTGTCACACAGAACACGCTGAGAGGAAAAACACTCGCATCAAACACCAACACAGAAAATACTAATTTTCATCTTTACATTTTGAACAATTTCTGTGACTTCATACAAAGTAATATTTTCTTCAAAGAAAAGAGTGACATTCTTTCACATGATTTATTTGAAATTTTAGAACATAACAATTCTTTAAGGTAAATGAAAATTAGCAATTTGCTTCAATAGTTTGTAGTAATTTATGGAATTACAGTAATGAGAGAAAAAAAAGGTAGAAACTAAAAGTATATACTGTAATTCCAACAAATAATTGAGGGGCTAATCCTGCCTCTCTCTCGAGCAGCAGGCCACAGGTTTTCATCATCATATCCTTGTTCGATTTTCAAAATGGGTGTTTCTGTTTCATTCATTATATATATATATATATATATATATATATGTGTGTGTGTGTGTGTGTGTGTGTGTGTGTGTGTGTGTGTGTGTGTGTGCGTGTGTGTGTGTTCACTAACAAGTCTAAAACAAGATACCTGCTTAGCCTTTCAGCTGAAATTACAATCAGCAGTGTTTGAAAGACACAAGGCTGAAATCTATTCTGTTTTGAATGTGTGGTTCACAGTTTTGACAGCAGTGTGTTAGCATTTGAACAAAGTGCTGTAAATCCACAGTGTTGTGCAGGTTGTGGTTAAAGTCATGGGATAAGTGTGTAGAGTTTTGAAAACTGTGTCCAAGCTAGAGTTTGGTCCACATGAACTGCTGCTGTGCAGACTGTAGTTAGAGTTTTGCACATGTGACTCCAGTTGTGCCCACTGTCGTTTAGCTATCGAAAAAAACTGTAACTGCTGTACAAAGTTGACCATTTCCCAGTCACTATTGATTGTGTGGCTGTAACTGTTATATAACTCTGCTTACACCGAGAAGTCCAACCGTTAGCAGTAATAGGGATGCTTTCTGCCTCTTTAGGGGCCGTTCACATATCGCGCCTAAAAAAGCGTGTAAAGCGCGGCCGCGTCGCTTCCTCCTTCTTTTGCAAGCGTTCGGGAGCTCGCCCTTCTGTAGCGTCTGTCGTTGCTATGCAACCATGAACTGTGCTCTCCACAACCATGAGGAAGTTTCAGCAAGGGATAAATTGATTTTTAGCCCTTGCTTTAGCTTTACTACTAGATATATTTATGGAGATGAGATATAACAACGCCCCTGTACAGATATGATCAGATTTCCATGTTTTGTTACGGAAATGTCGAAGATGATCGGTTGATTCTTGTCACATGACCTGCGGTTTTCATGTTTTCATCTTCCCGCGGCACAGGCACGCCAGGAAAAAACGAGCGCGTCGCACTGCATGCGCGCCGCGCCCGCGTCGCTTCCATTTTGCGCGAATGAAACTGCTTGGCCGAGGTGTACGGCATAGTTTTCTAACAATGTTTACATATTGTTTGTGTCTTGCGTGTTATTCTTTCGCCGTTTATTATTTCTACTAGAAAACCAAAATGATTCCACACAAACGATTTGAAAGTGGCGGGGGCATCTTCAATAATAATTTCACCCTCACACTGATAGCACGACGAGACAACTTTTCACCTCGATGAGAAATCTTGTCACATTTTAGTCTCGCGAGATCTCGTGGTACGAGATCTCGTCACACCCCTAATAATTAATCATAATGTGTTATGATTCAGTTGTGAATATATTTCATCCATTTGAGCAATTTATTTCAGAGGACAGGGCTCCAAGCTTGGTATTTTGCCCGAACCCAGAGTACTCCCCCGTATTGGTTTAGGAAGTGACTAGGCAAGTGTGAGGAGGCTGGAGGGATGCTGCAAACTGTCTCCTCTTGTTAATTGGGTAGACATATTGATTGCTGATTAATGGCTGCTGGTTGAAGTGATGTGATGATTAGTTAGATCATTTGAATGTGTTCCCCCTGAACTTTGTTAATTAAACATCATTTCATTTAATTTAATGTGTTTAGAATGCAAAACAGTCCTTGCTGGTCCCAAAACTTTTGTCCAAATAGTGTATTTGTTATGTGTATGCTGTATTCTGGTATAATTTAATTGTGATTTTGTTGTGTTTTTCCTGTTTCCTGTTTGCCTGTGTTCCCTGTCATTGTAGTGTAAGCTCCGCCCGTCAGCCCAATGGCAGAATCTGACGGCCCGGGTGAAGGGATTGTGCGTGTATGTCTTTTCAGCACCCGCGTGAAGTTCACATAAATTTTAAGATTTAGTTTAAGTTTTCCTTTAGCTGTTCGTTTAATCTGACTCCAATTGTAAACAATCTCTACACTGTAAAAAATTGCTGTAAAAAAACAGCCAAATTTCAAAAATAACATGCTGTTTTCCATTAAAACAGTAATATGCCGTAGAAACAACGCATTCTGGGTACTATTTGAAGTTTTGTAGAAAATAGCCTACAGCAACACACTGTGAATTACAGTTTTTTTCGATTGCTAAACGACAGTGGGCACAACTGGAGTCACATGTGCAAAACTCTAACTACAGTCTGCACTACCAACAGTCACCTGAACTAAACAGTTCACATCACCTGCAAAACTCACTCCAAGCAACACAACTCTGAATACATGGCTCAAAACAGGCTCAGTGCAGCCAAACACTATGCACAACCCTCACTGAGAGAACACACACTGTCACACAGAACACGCTGAGAGGAAAAACACTCGCATCAAACACCAACACAGAAAATACAAACTTTCATCTTTACAGTTTGATCAATTTCAGTGACTTCATACAAAGTAATATTTACTTCAAAGAAAAGAGTGACATTGTTTATTTAAATTACAATGGTTTATTTAAATTTTTAGAACATAACAATTCTTTAAGGTAAATGACATTTACATTTACATTTAGTCATTTAGCAGATGCTTTTATCTAAAGCGACTTACAAGTGAGGAAAACAAACAAGCGATTCTTCATGAATTGGCAAATAGCACAGGAAGTGCTCACAATACGAGTTTCATACATTGCTCAGTACCATAAGCTAGAGTAGGAAGGGAAAAGAGAAGGAAAGGCTTTTTTTTTTTTTATGAGGGGATCAAGTGTTCACGGAAGAGGTGAGTGTTCAGCTGTCTCTTGAATATTGCCAGGGATTCTGCGTTCCTGATGAAAGTAGGGAGATCATTCCACCAGCAGGGAGCAGTGAAGGAGAATGTTCTGGAGAGTGATTTTGTGCCTCTCTGTGACGGTACCACAAGCCTACGCTCCTTTAGTGATCGCAGGCTTCTGGTGGGGACGTAGCGTTGTAGCAGCGTGTGGAGGTAGGAAGGTGCAGAGCCTGTGGTGGATCTGTAAGCAAGCATCAGCGCCTTGAACTTGATGTGTGCAGCAAGGGGTAGCCAGTGCAGAGAGATGAAGAGGGGCGTGACGTGGGCTCTTTTAGGCTCGTTGAAGACAAGACGAGCAGCAGCGTTCTGGATCATTTGAAGAGGTTTGATTGCACTTGACGGCAGACCAGCCAGAAGAGCATTGCAGTAATCAAGCCTTGAAATGACCAGGGCCTGGACAAGCAGTTGTGTTGCGTGCTCAGTCAGGAAGGGACGGATTTTCCTGATGTTGCGAAGTGCAAATCTGCATGACCGCGCCGTCTTTGAGATGTGGTCTCTGAAGGTCAGTTGGTCATCGAAGATAACTCCAAGATTTCTGGCCGACTTAGATGGGGTGATGGTGGTTGTACCAAGCTGTATGTTGATGTCGTGTTGTAGAGTAGGAGTGGCAGGGAAGACTAAAAGCTCAGTCTTTGCCAGGTTGAGCTGCAGGTGGTGTTCTTCCATCCACGTGGAGATATCCGCCAGACAGCTTGAGATCCATGCAGCTACTGTGGAATCATCTGGTTGGAAGGACAGGTAGAGTTGTGTGTCATCAGCATAGCAGTGGTAGGAGAAAATTAGCATGAAAATGAAAATAAATGAAAATAAATGAAAATTAGCAATTTGCTTCAATAGTCTGTAGTGATTTACGGAATTACAGTAATGAGAAAAAAAAGGTAGAAACTAAAAGTATATACTGTAATTCAAACAAATAATTGAGGGGCTAATCCTGCCTCTCTCTCGAGCAGCAGGCCACAGGTTTTCATCATCACATCCTTGTTCCATTTTCAAAATTAGTGTTTCTGTTTCATTCATTATATATATATATATATATATATATATATATATATATATATATACGTATATATATAAACAAGGATGTGATGTTGATGAAAACCTGTGGCCTGATGCTATATATATATATATATACATATATATATATATATATATATATATATATATATATATATATGTGTGTGTGTGTGTGTGTGTGTGTGTGTGTGTGTGTGTTCACTAACAAGTCTAAAACAAGATACCTGCTAGCCTTTCAGCTGAAATTACAATCAGCAGTGTTTGAAAGACACAAGGCTGAAATCTATTCTGTTTTGAATGTGTGGTTCACAGTTTTGACAGCAGTGTGTTAGCATTTGAACAAAGTGCTGTAAATCCACAGTGTTGTGCAGGTTGTGGTTAAAGTCATGGGATAAGTGTGTAGAGTTTTGAAAACTGTGTCCAAGCAATGAAAAACTAACTAGAGTTTGGTCCACATGAACTGCTGCTGTGCAGACTGTAGTTAGAGTTTTGCACATGTGACTCCAGTTGTGCCCACTGTCGTTTAGCTATCGAAAAAACTGTAAAAGCGCTCAAAGTCGACACTCAGAGGCTGTGTTCCAAATTACTTGCTATACCCTCATTCACTATTCCTTACACTAGTTCACTAATATAGTCCACTTGGCAGAGTGAATGAAAAAAAAAGAGTGAATTCAGACACTGATGAACACCTGCTGTTTACAAGCAGAATCACTGATGGAAAGAGAAACAAGAACAGAAAAAATATTAAATCAACTGAAGGTAAACTGTGAACCACACATTCAAAACAGAATAGATTTCAGCCTTGTGTCTTTCAAACACTGCTGATTGTAATTTCAGCTGAAAGGCTAAGCAGGTATCTTGTTTTAGACTTGTTAGTGAACACACACACACACACACACACACACACACACATATATATATATATATATATATATATATATATATAGCATCAGGCCACAGGTTTTCATCAACATCACATCCTTGTGTGTATATATATATATATATAACGAATGAAACAGAAACACTAATTTTGAAAATGGAACAAGGATGTGATGATGAAAACCTTTGGCCTGATGCTCGAGAGAGAGGCAGGATTAGCCCCTCAATTATTTGTTGGAATTGATTGTCACCATTGTTGAGATTCATACACTAATTCTTAAATTCTGTTTAGCTCAGCAATGCAAAAGTTGACACATTCATCTGTAAATTAGTCTTGATAAACAGAACTGCATGATTTTAGATTGTAGTGCTGGAGGAGTGACACAACTGAATTTCATTTTATAAAACAATCAGCAAGCATTAAGATAATGGACTTGATGCCAAACTATTTCAGTTCACATAGAGTTTTGCATAATTATATATACCAATATGTACAATTATATTAATCAGTACATAATCTACAACACCTAAGCATGAAGTCCTTATGCTTCACTACTGTAACAATTGTGTCTGTAAGTCACATAGTTACTACATGCATAGAATCTCTAATGTTAAAGAGACAAGGGTCAAGAACCCAACTAAAGCAAACACTGACCTCCATCATGGTAACATTAAACGAAACAAAACAGCATCTGAAGCTCTGTTAATTCTCAATAAGAACTTCTGTAGTTATCTCACAGAAATAAAGTCAACCTGTTTAGTAATAAGTGAAATAAGTGAATAATGCTGTTTATATTGTTTAATCCTCCTCTGCTGAGATCTTGAGATATTTAATGTATTTTATCTTCAGCTGATTTCATCAAAGGCTGTGGCTGGATGTCTGTTGAAGTTATTGTGTTTCTGCTCGCTTTTTTCTGTTCTTGTTGTTTCTTTTCCTTGAGTGAGTCTGCTTGTTAACAGCAGGTGTTCATCACTAATTCTCAATTATCACTTAATTATCTCATTAACTGTTGTCTCATTAACTTCAGCACTGTTACTCTGTAGTGTGGACACAATCAAGTGATCATTTAAAACTGAAGATTTTGCTGTAGGGTTTAAAGGGTTAAAGGTGTGAGATGGAAAAAACCCAGAGTGACACGTAATTTCACAGTACTCAACTGTAAATTAATTTACGACAACACACTGTAAAAACAGCAATTTAATGGCAACCACAGCTGCCAGTAGATTACTGTAAAATCAAGGAAAAACAGTAATATTCTGTAAATTAATTTACGGCAACAACTTGTTTAAAAACAGCAATTTAATGCCAACCTTGCTTACAGCAAATTACCATAAAATGAAGGAAGAAAAACAGTAATATTCTGTTGAACGTAACAGTCAGATTTACTATACAAAACAAGTTCATTTGACTGAAACTTTAGTGAAAATTAAGAGAAAAAAGTTACTTATCAGTCAATAACAGATAAGGAGAGTAAATACTGAACACTTCAGTTTTGTGTTTTTCTACAGTATGATATAGGAGAGATCTGTTAGTTTAATTGATTAGTTTTGTGGGTCACCATTGTGCTGGAGAGTAGAGCCTGTGCTTCAGTCAATAATGAGCTGAGAAACACTAATGTTATGCTGCATGTTGCTTCATTTAAAGACAGTAACTGTAGTTGTTAATGCAGTATTAAGCTGTTTACTAAGTACTTTAGCACATATATTTGTGCTATTGCTAGTTTAGACAAGCTGCAAAGATTTGAGTTGAAGTCATGTTTTTAATTATTTTAGTATCATGCATTAAGTTAAAAAAATTGTATTTACCCAGCATTAGTACTGTGAATTTGAGTCATCTGAAAAGGAATGTTTCTTAACTGCGAACACAAACTGTTTGTAGCAAAACGGCTTTCCAAATTTACATTTACATTTAGTCATTTAGCAGACGCTTTTATCCAAAGCGACTTACAAGTGAGGAAAACAAACAAGCGATTCTTAAAATTAAATAAGTTAATTTCCATGGTAGCATTACGGTAATGTACAGTAAAATAAAAGAGCTGTAAATTTATGGTAGAGGGCTGTAAATTAACAGTACATTAATGGCAACCACAGCTGCCAGTAGATTACTGTAATTTTACAGCACAATTTTTTACCGTGTAATTGGTAATGGTAACATTAATAGCTGATCGCGCGATTAAATATGAATTAATTTAGATCTTTGATTCTTTAATTTCTCTTAATTTCAATTATCCTTTCATCAGGGTGTCGCATCACTCAAAGACTTATGTCCAGCTGTGACATGTCTTACGTCACAACCTCGTTAGTTTAGAATCAAAACAGAGGAATATAGCGTTTACGAAAAAAACACAAATTATGGAATCGCCAGTGGTGTATAAAGTACTTGAAAGCCATACTTGAGTAAAAATACAGATATCTTACCAGAAAATGACTTTGGTAGAAGTTAAAGTCACTGTTTAGAATATTACTTGAGTAAAAGTTGTATGTGATATTTTTTGTACTTAAGTATGAAAAGTATTTTTTTGATATAAAACATACTTAAGTATTGAAAGTAAAAGTAAAAGTAAATGCAAAATACGAAAGGAGCAGAAAATATTATTAAAAATTGTTCTATACACAGTTTGAGCAGCAAGATTGTTTTAACTCTTTCTTACATTTTGTTTATTTGAATTTTAAAAAATGGCAAAAAATTATGCCTTGATCATTCATGTTAATTTATAGTGCATTATAATTAATTTAAGAGGCTACTTTAAAATGTTAACATGTAAATGTTGAAATTAACAACGAACAACACTTTCATTAACCTTTAATGTTACAAATGGCATTGTAAAGTGTTACCATTTCATTTAAATCCAACAATCATGCTTAAAATGGCCATCTTTACACGCAAAGGCATTTTATAGGCTATGTATACTTTCACCAGGAGCAGATTTAGAGATTTGAGGGCCCCAGGCAAAATACAGGAATGGGGACCTAATTGACCCTTGCAACCAGTTTGATTGACAGGCGATCTGACCAATCATAACCCCAAATCAGCCATTTTGTCCAACAAAGCAGTCAGGGGAGTTAGTAGATTAACGTTGGTGAACTTGAACTTGAAAAATTGTGTGTACTCACGTCTTTCCGCGCTTGAAACAACATTCCTTCTGATGTTCATTCATGTTTATTTGATGCTATAAATGAACTAGCATGAAGAGAAGATCGGTTCACGAGCCACTTGAAGAAGCTACAGCGATCTGACACGACACATTAAAGAGACACTATACGCTATGTATTTGTTTAAACATCTTTAAAAATTACAATATTTGAAATATGAAACTGTTTCATACGTTGTCAGTGTCCTCTTTGCTCCGCGATGTATTTTTCACTCCGTGAGAACATGATGTGTGGCGTGAGAGCGCATGGGTTGCGGGCATTGCAAGAGGGGGCGGGTTTTTGCGAACGGTCAATTGCACCTTGAGGTTTCTGTCACTATTGTGATGCTTGCTGCTGAACAGCTGCGTCCATAGTTATGTCTATTTTTTTTTATATAGATTTTTCTTGTACATGTTATAATGTCTCCATATTGTAGATTCCTTGTTCACATGTAAATGGGTTATAACAGTATTAGAGTAGGTTGGACACTAGGTGGTACTTTGGGGTAATTTTCATTGCACAATTGTTTACTCACCACAGGGCTGTCTAATTATAAACTTTAAAGTATATATATATATATATACACACTTTTATTTATTTTAATTACAAGTTTAAATTAAACTGAAGGAAATTGTACATTTACAAGCTAAAGAATTATTTCAACCAAAACTGAAGTGTGCCTGTGTAGAAATGTATATTGTTTGTTTTAAATGAATAAATAAAACATTTATGTTTTATTCCAATGTAAATTTCCAAAAAAAAAAAAACATTTTTGTACATTCAAAGTGCTGCACAACAGAGGTTTACTGCTGAAATTAGACATACATTATACTGTTAAAGAGTATAACCAAACTTTTAATTTGACGGGTTGCCTTAAAGACTCTTTTTTCTGTGTGTGTGTGTTTGTGTGTGTGTGTGTGTGTGTGGTGTGATGTAGTTTCACACAAGTGAAACAGTAAAATGTTCACTAAGGGCCCTGTGATTTCCGCAATGCAGAAAACGCGGACGGAATCGGGGAATTCATTCATAATAAAAGGAATTTATTGTTTTGGGGGGAATTTTTTCAAAGTTTGGATGAATACATTAAATGCAAGTTGATACACAATTAAATCGCAATATGGAGTATGAATCCTGCATGTTTTGTGTCTATGAATGAATTGTTCAGCAGTAAACCACGTGCCTGCACCATTAATCCTGACATTCCCAGTTACACAGTAAATTCCCTTTTTATGAATGGATTCTGTCCGCGTTTTCTGCATTGCGGAAATCGTATCCCTGCATTTTCTACAAAAAGCACATTCAACACGGACACGCAGACACCCACTAATACAGCATTTAGTCAACAAACTACTTTAGTGATATGAAAACATATACTGTAGTGTACTGTATAACATACCGCTTTATTGTCTGTTTTAAATCCGTTTTTGAAGTGTGCAGTTCTGTGGAGCGCAGTCTCACGTACGAGGCACGAGTGAATTTTTATTTGGCCTCTAGAGGTCGCTCTCGTGCCGCATTGTTCTCAGTCGCTCCGGCAACTGACGCAACCCAGAAAATGAAATCAAGCGCGGTTGTGCGAGCACTTGTTTGCACATGTTTGCTTGCAGTCTGTATTCTTCCAACTTTATTTTGTAGTAAGTAATGAAGATGCTTTGGGGAAATGTATCGAAGTAAAAGTATACATTTTATTGAGGAAATGTAGTGGAGTAAAAGTAAAAATTGACAGAAAAATAAATACTCAAGAAAGTATAGATTTTCCCAAAAAATACTCAAGTACTGTAACGAAGTATTATTACTTCGTTACATTACACCTCTGGGAATCGCCTCATGCTTATTCACACAAAAGTGCTGTTCGTTTTAGTCACAATACTATAACATGTTAAGTCATAATAGTCAGAAATCCAAAATCTTAATAACGTGCCACATGCTCCGTTTATTAAGATTTCAATATGATCTATCCCAACCCTAGAATTGCGGAAATGTCGAGAACCTCTTGATCTACCGGTGATAACGATTTCAGACGAATTCAAATTAAATCAAGATGTAACAATTTATTTATCAGGTAACAATGTATCAATGCCAATTACATAATTACACAATTATAAACCAATTCAAATATAATAAATACATAACATCAATTACTCTTAGATTTCTCTAAGAGTATTTAACAGTTATGCATACACAAAGAGATGCAGGGTGAAAAACACTCATCACCTCTATGTGGGGGTCTCTCTACTGTCCCCTCTTGCTGCTGTCTTTTCTCCTAAATACCCAGACCAGAACAAAAGAACTGTAAATATTTATTGCCCCCGCACCTGGTTTCGGGGGAGAGGAGAAGGTTTCTTGAAGAGACACATTTCAGAAAAGAGAACAGAATTCTCCTAAGTCTCCTAAGTAACATCTTTTGGCCTTCTGTACACGAGACCCCTACTGTGGTGGTTGAAAACCAAGTGGTTTTTCTCGAGAGGGAATCCATTCCGTATGATCAGGGTCACGCGCCAATGCCTTCGTGCCCTGTCCATATGGAAGAAACCTTGGTTCCTTTCCCAAGGTCACGTATTAGGAGCATGATGTCGGAAAGTCGCTTTGATAGACGCATCCCTTACGGGCTGGGGCGCGGTCATGGACGGCTGCTTTGCGAGAGGTCTGTGGCAGGCCCAGCACTCCTCATGGCACATAAATTGCCTGGAAATGCTGGTGGTCTACAAGGCTCTGAGGAGCTTTCTTTCAGATCTCAGCACCATGTAACGAGTACATCTGGTGTTATAGGAAGTATTCCCGGTTCTGGCTGACCTGATCTATGCAGCCTAACAATCCTTTAACGGATATGAAGACAAAAGTTTATAGTGCGTCATGTGTATGCCAGGTTAAATAGATGCGTTTTTAGTCTAGATTTAAACTGACAGAGTGTGTCTGCTTCCTGAACAATGCTAGGAAGATTGTTCCAGAGTTTAGGTGCCAAATAGGAAAAGGATCTACCGCCTGCGGTTGATTTTGATATTCTAAGTATTAACAACTGGCCAGAATTCTGAGATCGTAATAGACGCGAAGGACTATAATGCATTAAGAGCTCACTCAGGTACTGGGTAATTACTGTACCAATTAACGTGATTGGCTGGATCTGGGCTGTGACCGGGTCGGACGGGGAACCTGTGCCTGTCTGCGGCAGCAATGTGGCCCTGTGGTGTCGGCGGAGACTGTGTTAACTAGCTCATCCTTTGTGAAGACCTTACCGACTCATCAGCTAGTGGCACATATCCCATCAAACCGTCCCATACCGGCGTGATCAAAAATATCTTAAACTAGATGGAACTAGATTAAATATTTTGACTGTTGCGATTCCAAATCGGTTTAATGACCTGTAACTCTGCCTGAGTATCGGACAAGTGTTCACTGTTGGCCAGAGGAGAACTGGCCCCCTGACTAAGCCTGGTTTCTCCAAAGGTTTTTTTCTCCATTTGTTGGAGTTTTGGTTCCTTGCCGCTGTTGCCTTTGGCTTGCTTAAGTTGGGGACACTTGCCTGATATTCAGCAGTGTTTTTGATATGCCTGCATTGGCGCCGTTGTATGCGAACTGAGCTGAGCCGGACGATTACGTCACTGTTTTCTGCAGTGCTGCTATACCTAAATTAACTAGACTAATAACTACTGATATTTGCAATGGAATGAATCAATAATATATAGAATAAGCTGCACAATGACACCATTTTCTTATTAATGTAAAGCTGCTTTGCAACAATTTGCATTGTAAAAAGCGCTATATAAATAAAGATGACTTGACTTGACTTGACCATGTCCTAGTATGAGCAGACAATATGTTGGTGATCTCGTATTTGAACCATTAGGGGGGTCTGAGGTCGCGCCTTCTGTGCAGACTGGCACATCAGATCCTCCTGTGGGCCCAGGGGAAACTGTCGTCTCTCAGAGCAATGTATGTCCCTGGGGACCAGAATCAGGGAGTAGACGTCCTGTCGAGGCAGCGGTTGAGGCCCGGGGAATGGCGACTTCATCCCGAGGTGGTGAAGACTATATGCGAGAGGTTCGGCCCAGTGGAAGTGGATTTGTTCGAGTCTCAAGAAATGTCCCACTGTCCGCTGTGGTTTCCTCTCATGTATCCAGCCCCGCTGCCAGACATGGACGAGGCTGCACCTGAATGCTTTCCCCCTGATCGCTCTGCTCCTGGGAGTTCTGGAGAGGGTCCGGAGAGAGGGGTTCAGTCCATCGCTAGTAGCCCCATTCTGGCCAGCCCGAGTATGGTTCTCAGACATCACGCCACTCCTGGCAGGAGTGAGGAGGGACCTGCTGTCTCAGGGAGAGGGTACAATATTTCATCCTTGGCCAGAGCTGTGGAAACTGTGGGTCTGGCCCCTGAGGGGGCTCAGTACCTAGAGGCTGGTTTGTCAGCTGGAGTGATCAAGACCATACTCAGTTCCAGGGCTCTTTCCACGAGGAGATTGTACAGTCTAAAGTGGATTGTGTTTTCCACATGGTGTAGAGAGCGTTGGACCCAGTTAACTGCCCAGTGGCTTCAGTGCTGGAGTTCCTCCGAGATTGTTTCTCTGCTGGTCTTACCCTGTCCACACTTGTACATGGCTGCCATTGCGGCTTTCTACACTCCTCAAAGTGATGGGTCTCAGGGGAGGCACCAGCTGGTCGTACGTTTCCTCCGTGGTGTACGAGGCCTGCGACTCGGCCCCCAATCCCAACAATTGGGATCTGACGGTGGTTCTCCAGGGGCTGGCACTTGCCCCCTTCGAATCTCTTGAGTCAGCTCCGACAAAGAACCTGACCTTTAAGATGGTCTTTCTCCGGGCGATGACTTTTTCTCAAGAGAGTGGGCGATCTCCAGGCCTTGGCTGTTCTGCCAACTTGTCTGGTGTTTTCTCACGGGGGAGTTAAGACCATTCTTCACCCCAGGCCCGACTATGTGCACAAGATGCCATCTAGGGGGGCATGGCCGGTGCTTCTTCAGGCCTTCCATCCTCCACCTCATGTGGTGGCAGAAGAAGAGAGGCTTCATATGCTGAGCCTTGAAGATCTTTGTCCAAAGGTCCTATCATTGGAGAAGGTCGGAGCAGTTGTTCGTGTGTTTTGGATCACACAAGAAGGGACTTCCTGCGTCTAAGCAGACAATCAGTAATTGGATTGTCCAAGCTATTGCCTTGGCCTATCAGGTGCGCGGTCTGCCTTCACCTGTGGCCTTGAGGGCCCACTCTACTGAAGGCATGGTATCCTTTAGGACCCTCCTGTCAGGGGTCCCATTGCAGGACATCTGCAGTGTGGTTGGGTGGTCCACCCCGCAAACCTTCGTTAGGTTTTATAGTCTTCCCTCCATGCCGGGTGCACAAGATCCTCTCGTCCGAGTTGTGCCAGGTTCCTCTTCACACTTGGGCTGGCATGTTTCGGTCTGGCATAGTGGGTATCCGTTCCCCAAAATGTCAGTATCGACCCAGTGCGAGTTCCCTCAAAAAGGAACGTCTCTGGTTACGACTGTAACCATTGTTCCCTGAGAAAGGGAACGAGACACTGTGTTACTCTTTGCCACACCTCTCCATGCTTGGGAGCGGCTTGCTTCATCATGTAAGCTAACTCTGTTGTGTGCTGGCATCCCTTTGCAGCTTCCATGCTATTACAAAGTTACAACATTGGGGTACAATGCCCAATTTTAATATTTAGGAACGATTATATTATTTAACTTCATAATTCTTATAATCGACTTATTGTTTAATATATCAAATATCTTCATTATTCATCATAACCTATTGGCCAGTTAAGCGGAATAATTCAATCTGATTTCGCCAGTCTATTTCAATTATGGAACACCTTCAATTAAAAATATAGGCCTACATGTAATTTATAGAATAATATGTAAGGATGTATTACTTTCAGTTATATTCTGTTAGATTTGATTTGTTGTCTGTCATAAATAAACTATATTGTAAAAATTTATAAATTTACATGGAATATAAATTTACCCTGAGTGGAGTTTTTCCTCAGGTAGGGGGTCATCTTAACCCTCTGGTGCTGCTCATGTAGTGGTCAAAAATGACAATTTTTTTTTAGTTTTATTTAAATGAAATGAATTTACTGTATTTTAGTTCAATATTTATTTTAATTTAATATATTGTGTTTTTAGAGTATTTTATGCTACTAAATTTTAATCATATTCATAAGCCACATTAACCATGTTTTGAGCATAGACCTAAAAATGAAATTTACAACTTAAACTGACGTAAATCTTGAATGCTTTGGAGCACAGGCTTAAGTTTGATCTCGTTTTAAAGAAGACACTTGGCAGATTAATGTTGAAGTGGAAAAAACTTTTTTTTAAAAAGTGAAAATAAAAACTTATAGAAGTTTGTTCATTAATACGAAAAATGCAAAAATATTATTTTTAAATTGTATATGAAATATACATTTTCCAAAAAAAATGTTAAAAAATGTTTTACTCTAAAATTGTGCAAAAAGTCGAACACATAAATCTGTACGTCGGTCAAATTTGAGGCTCACATCTCTGGACTGAAACTGAAAATCTGTATTGTATAAAGCACTATATGAACAAAGATGACTTGACTTGATTAGATGAAATTTGCTTCCCATTAGTTTCCATTGTGGTCATTTTTAAGCACAAACAGTAGAAGTGAGAGTATTTTTTTAACCTTTTGAATCATGTCCATGATTTTTGTTTGTTTCGTTTACATAGCAAGTACCACAACCTTTCATACCATTCTGATGAAGTAAAAAATTCTATAAAACCAAAACGGCTTTTTTTTTTTTTGAATTACCAAACAACACCAGAGGGTTAAGACAGCAATTCCACTTTTTAAAAGACACCTAATTGTAAAGTTGGACCGTTAGATTGTTGTCTTATTCAATATCATTATGCTGTGCCCATTCCTAAAATACCATTAGAGCAAATTAGAGAATTTCCATAACCCATTCACCACTTCAATGTTTGGGTACTGGGGAGGTTGCTACAAAAGAACTAAAATATCCCGAAATGAATATATTTTTGTTTTACTCACTCACACCAGTAGACCAGTAGTTTTGGTACAGAAAATCTAATTATCACAAAATTAGTTTTTGTCCTTTGTGTTAGCAGAGGCTGATAAACTTCCATCATTGCTGAGGTGACCTTGGTTAATTACAGCTCTTAAGATGTGTGGATGGGGCCTGCGGTTTGGCTTTTAGGGACACAAAATCTTCCTCCTCTCCTGTCCGAGCCACCCGCAGCCTACAATGGTGACCCAGTGGTATGATATAATTACATGTCCTGTGACTTTGATAGCATGGACAGTTTGCCCTTTTCAAAAAATACTTTCCAAATAGAATCAGATAGAAAAGGTAATTGGATTATTGCAAAAGAGGAACAGGCAATTACAGCATCTCTGGAGGACATTTCATGTTTTTTCGCCCCTTTCTGTGCTTTGTGATTGAGGGTCGTGATCTTCAGCATTTTGTGTTTAAAGAGCATTCAGTGTCTCCCATGGGTGTGCAAAGGACGTTTTATATGCATGTGTGCTTTCCAGTTCATTCCTGAGGTATTTTCGCATTACATATATCCATTAATGTGTCACGTAAAAAGAGCTATTCTTCTAAACAAATCCTGAAACCAGTATCGGGTTGTGGGGTATTTCCCTGTGGAAGCCAATAATGTTTTTCGTGCATCTCTAAACTGAACTCATTAACCAGTAAGCCAATGAGAAACCTCCGTGCATGGAGTTGTGCTCCCTCCGAGAGCGTCCATTAGAATGGAAATCATCTTATTTTCCGGCCCCACTTATATCTGCAGGTGTTTGTAAATTACTGTGGTGACAGTTAGTAGGACTTTGACTCTTGCCTGATTGTTCTGCTGGAAATTTATTTTTACACCACATTTGCTGAAATATCTAATCTAAACATGCTTTTACAATGGCCCACTGACATTATGCATTCATTTGCTGCTCAGTATTATATAATCACTCTCAAACCGATCAGAGAATGGTACAAAACTTCGAGCAGAAGTCATTTGTTATCGTGATTGTGGAACATTGCACATACAGTGTTGTAACATTTTTTATAGAGGATTTTATTTGGTATGCAATAAAATAGATCTGAGAATGCATAAAAAGGTTTATATGGGGCTGGTTATTATTGAATATGCTTACAGGGAAGAATTGATTATTCAGACTGCTGGATGTTCTGTTGGTGAGAGTGTGACGGTGTGAATAAAACTTAGTACAGGTTTCTTTTTCTTTTTCTTTTATTTTTTTTGATAAAACATATATCAGTTTAAAAGAATAATAGTCAGGCATTAGCAAACAGATGTCTTCATTTTGATTAGATAAACCACTATGGATCTGTTTGGGTCAAACCGGCAGTAGGTTGTCTAATTAAGAGCTTTCCTTGATTTCATTAACAATGATTAATTCCTCCAGCTGCTGAACATTGATTGTATAGGTGAATGACGAATGAATTTATGTTACATCAGCTAACTATTTCCAACTGAAAACCTCAGATACAAAGGAGCAGAAAAGAACTAATACATAAGAAAAAAAGAAGAAAAGGGAATCGGGTAACACTAGCTTTGATTTAATAATCCATTACCATAAGCAGTTCAGTTACATTCAAATATGAATGTATAAAAAAATATAAATAAAGTTACATGCAGGACATTTCTATCTGAATGAAATGAATGATCTGTTGAGGTAATCAGGCAGGCAAAGGAGCTAGTTAGGAAGTGGATCCACATGCAGTTGGGTTTATTAAAATAATCCACAAGGTCAATGAACACAAGGAAACTGGAGCAAACAATGATCCATGGAACAGCAGGAAACACGATAATCCAGATAATCCAAACAATCCAAACATTCAACGACTACCCCCAAACTAGTGACAAGCAGGGCTATAAATGCTAAGCATAACCAATGAACTAATGAGTTACTATGGAAATTGAAAAGGACTGGGTGTGGGTGTGGTCAAATGAGTGTCCATGGCAACAGACAGGGAAGAGAGCAGCAGGGAAACATGAGGTGAACAAAGCAACAATGGAAACACAGAACTTCAAAATAAGAATTCATGACAACAGACACAGGAAAAATAGGCAGGGATCGTGACATAGCCCCCTTCCAAAGGAGTCGATTCCAGATGCTTCTAAAACAGTTGCAGTGCACGAGGGTGGTGGAGTTAAGACAGATCAGGGAGAGGGATAGATGGCCAGGTCCATGGAGTGGCGGAAGGACAGGAGATTGTGCAGGTTGTCAGGCCAGGCTGGGAGGGCAGCCAGGGCCACGTAGGATGGATATAAGGCCCCCCCCTCAGCGGAGCTTGAGACCACCACAGCTGAGTTGATGGATCTGAAGACCTCCACAGAGGAGCAGAAGACCACCACAACTGAGCATATGAGGCAGGGCCCCATGGCAGTGCAGAATGCCACATCAGAGTGGATGGAACTGAAGACTCCCAGGGTAAAGTAGATTGAGCTGGTAATCACCTCAACAGAGCAGAGGCAGAGCAGGCAGCACCTACAGGGATGGTACCTGAGGCCATAACTGAACATTCAAAGAGTTCAGAACTGGCATCCACATTCATAACAGGACTGGCAGGGCATTCAGAAATGGCATCCACCTTTGTAGCAGGACTGGAAGGGTCAGTCTGTCTCACTGCTGAGTGGCTTGCATTTGTAGCTCCGTATTAAGCTCTATTAACTATAATTCATTGTTGCCTGGGTAGCCTTCTCTGTCAGTGATGAGGGTTTCACATTTCATAAATGCAAGGAAATAGGTAGGCTGAAGGAGAAGATTTCAGAATTAGAGACACATTCAAATTTTCATTGAGGATAGTGAGAATGCAAGGGTTTTATATACTGATTTGGATGCTGTTGTTCCTTTCTTATTAGAACATCAAAAAGGTTCTCCACACTCAATAACACACCCACTGTTCTAAATCCTGTTGAAAGTGCCCTAGTTATTGGCAATTTTATTATACAGAACATGAAAATAGAGACACCAGTCACCATAGTCACATGCTTGCTGGGAGCCAGAGTGCCTGACATCAAAGCAAATTTAAAAGTTCTGGCTAATGCTAATCATAAATACTCTTAGATTACCATTCACTTTGGCACTAATGATGTTTGACTTTGCTAGTCAGAGATCACTAAAATTAACATTGAAGAAGTGTGTGAACTCGCAGGTACAATGTCAGACACTGTAACATGCCCTGGTCTCCTCCTACTTAGTCAAATTATTATTACATACAAAAAACAAAACTCCCAAACACTTTTAAGGTGTTTAGGGTAAAAATGTAATTGATTTTCAAAAAATAACAAGAGATATAATACAGAACAAATGTTAAAGCTTGGGTTGCTAAATATAAGATCCCTTTTCAAAAGCACTTATTCTATATGATATGTTCACAAATTATAACGCAGATGTGCTGTGTCAGAAACCTGGCTAAAACCAGACAATTACAGTACTTTAAATGATTCTACTCCCAAGAATATTGTTATAAACAGAAGCCTCATCTAGAGTAAGTGATAAATTCCGTTTGACATTTCTACTAGCTACTATATATTGGCCACCAGGGCACCATAGACTATTGAGGAATTCACTGATTTTCTATTGGAGTTAGTACTGGCTGCAGATAAAGTCCTGATTGTTGATGATTTTAATATCCATGTAGATGATGAAAAAGATGTATTGGGCTTGACATTTACAGACAATCTAAAGTCTATTGGAGTTAGACAACACATGTCAGGACCTACTCATTGTCCTAATCATATCTTAGATCTTATATGTCATATCTTTCATATGAAAAACACATTTGTAGCATCTGTAAAACTGCATTCTTATTAAAAATATAACTAAACCATGACATATGCACCCAATGATAAATGCGGAACAGTTAGTTCATGTGTTCATGACCTCAAGGCTAGATGATTGTAATGTTCCACTGGGTGGTTGCACTGCATGTTTAATAAACAAACTCCAGCTGGTCCAAAAATTCTTACTAGTACTAGTAAGTATCACCATATTAGCCCTGTCCTGTCAACACTGCATTGGCTCCCTATTAAACATTGTATACATTTGAAAATCTTGTTAATTACTTACAAATCACTAAATGGTTTTAGCTTCCCAGTACTTGAGCAAGCTCTTAATGCATTATAGTCTTTCACGTCTATTTCAGTCTCACGATTCTGGCAAGTTGATAAATAGAAAATCAAAACCAACTGCAGGCAGTAAATCCTTTTCCTATTTAGCACCTAAACTCTTGAACGGTCTTACTACCATTGTTTGCGATGCAGACACACTCTCTCTGTAAGTTTAGACTAAAAACTTTAACTTGTCATCCACATAGCACATTATCAATTTCTATTATTCAAATCATTTAAATGATTGTTAGGCAGCATAAATTAGGTCTGCTGGAACCCAGAACAGTTCCTTTAGCACCCAATGTATGGCATCTACACTGTAAAAAATTGTGCTGTAAAATAACAGTAATCTACTGGCAGCTGTGGTTGCCATTAATGTACTGTTAATTTACAGCCCTCTACCGTAAATTTACAGCTCTTTTATTTTTTTGTATGTTACCGTAATGCTACCATGGAAATTAACTTGTTTAATTTGGGAAGCTGTTTTGCTAGAAATAGTTTGTGTTCGCAGTTAAGAAACATTCCTTTTCAGTTGACTCAAATGAAACAAATTCACAATACTAATGCTGTGTAAATACTCTTTTTTAAAAAAAAAAATGAATTAACAACTACAGTTACTGTCTTCAAATGAAGCAACATGCAGCATAACATCAGTGTTTCTCAGCTCATTATTGACTGAAGCACAGGCTCTACTCTCCAGCACAATGGTGACCCACAAAACTAATGAATTAAACTAAAAGATCTCTCCTATATCATACTGTACAAAAACACAAAACACTTCAGTTCAGTGTTTACTCTCCTTATCTGTTAATGACTGATAAGTAACTTTTTTCTATTAACTTTCACTAATGTTTCAGCCAAATGAACTTGTTTTGTATAGTAAATCTGACTGTTACGTTCAACAGAATATTGCTGTTTTTCCTTGATTTTACAGTAATCTACTGGCAGCTGTGGTTGCCATTAAATTGCTGTTTTTCTACAGTGTGTTGCCGTAAATTAATTTACAGTTGATTACTGTTAAATTACGTTTCACTCTAGGTTTTTTCCATCTCACACTTTTAACCATTTAAACCCCACTGCAAAATCTTCAGTTTTGAATGATCACTTGATTGTGTCCACACTACAGAGTAACACTGAAGCAGTGCTGAAGTTAATGAGACAACAGTTAATAAGATAATTAAGTGATAATTGAGAATTAGTGATGAACACCTGCTGTTAACAAGTAGAATCACTGAAGGAAAAGAAACAACAAGAACAGAAAAAAGTGAGCAGAAACACAATAACTTCAACAGACTTCCAGCCACAGCCTTAGATGAAATCAGCTGAAGATAAAATACATTAAATATCTCAAGATCTCAGCAGAGGAGTATAAACAATATAAACAGCATTACTAGCTTCACGTATTACTAAACAGGTTGACTTTATTTCTGAGATAACTACAGGGCGGTATTCCAGAAAGGAGGGTTAACTTACCGTCACATATACCCTGAACTCTCGGTTGATCAACCCAGAACTTGCTTACTCTGGGTATGTTGGTTCCAAAACACCTGTGAGGAGGTAGTTCAATCAACCTCCTGTTGGCAACCGAGAGTTAATGGCCGCGGACGGCGAGTACATGAAGGCATTTTCAATGGATCGCCGATTTCTGGAGTCAACATGGAGAAAAAAGGCGTGCGACATACTTCAGTGAGACGGAGTTGGAGGTTTTAATGCTTGCTTATGAAGAATATAAGCCCATTATAACTAAAAAAAAAAAAAAAAAAAAAATACTGCAGCATCAGCTAAAGACAGAGGGTTGGCTTGGCAAAAAGAGTAAATGCGTATGACTTTATAAAATTATAGATTAGAAATTTACATGTTTGAGGCGGGGCTACTCTTAATAGACTTTTCCCTCTTTGCATTCACTGATTTGCCAAAGTCATCTTAAATGTTTAATTGTCAAATCAACTGAAAAATTTGAGAGAACGTCACATAATCTGACTTTATAAATTGACATTGGTTTTCCTAAAATGTTTTATTTTGGATTAAGCATTACGGTGGAGGGTGTTTCCTTTGCTTGGGCACTTCATTTATTTTAGTGTAACTCCGATTTAATACAATTATGCATAATGTCATAATGATAGTTCTTATTTAAAATTAAACAAATTACAATCATGACTATCTTATTAACTGATGAAGTCAATCATAGCATATGCAAACACACTTAAGCAGTTGGTGAAACTTTTAATAGATAAACAGAATTCCTCAACATTCATGCCAATGCTATCTAATTGGCTATACTTCAGTCACAGGCTTCAACATTCAGCATGCTAAACACAACAGTGGTAACAATTAAATTTTATTTAAAGTAAATTATCTAGTACACTCTTTTTTAGTCACTAAAACTCATGTGTAAGTCAGCTATACTTACTAAGCTTTTGTCAGTACAACATACTATTCCTGTTTCACTTTACTTAGTTTTTTAAGGCAATCGTTTTGGATACTTTTTTAAAGTAAGTCTAACTAATTAGATTTTACAGTGTAGTGGGGACCAGTAATGACAGTGATTTAATGGTTTAAACTAAAGATTTTGCACCCAAAAATATATTATTACCTGCACATAGATTGACTTCCAATTAACAATCTCCTTCATTGACTGAAGGAGCTTTAATAGGAATGTGAGTTCCATCAATGCACATCTGGGAACCCTGAAATTGAAAGTTATGTAAGAAACATTTTAAAATGACTGTGGCTGTATACAGTATTGATATATGGATAGATTAAGTAGTGCTGTATAACTAAAATGGTCTGTCATAGAATATCACAGAAAGGACAAACCCGCCACTCTGTGGAATTCCTCTTTAATGACTCTCGTGGTTTATGGCCAGGGAACTGAACCAAAGTGTGTAGAAACTGTTTGAATGCAAGGCATACTCTCCCAACAGCCCTATACACAGTTGCCTTTCACACATGCTCTGCATTGCCAACTGTAGCGGAGGCGTGTGGTGCTACTTTATAATATGCTGATTGAGGCGGCCAAATATGGACAGGATTCCGGTCAGAGAATCAGGGGTTGGAGAATAGATGCTTCACAAAGATGTATTTATTGAACAGTCTTTAGGTTGTCATCTGAACCAGTTATCCTGAAGCAATGATGTCTGTATTAATGGTCTAAAAAGAACAATAAAGAAATATAATTATAAAGAAACATTCTGAATCATTATACACTGGCATGATACTGAACAAATGCAATAAACAATGATTCACACTCAAGTCTGCATCCTTAACAGTAATAACAACCTTATCAATGCAAAGAGTCGTTATAAATTGTACAATGGCGAAATATTAATGTAAACACATTAATGACACAGTTTAGAAATCTGCCGATGCTAATACTGATTAGCGCATTTCACTCGCGGCAAATTACGGCCGCTACGGCGCTCCAAACGCGCCGATGGTAACCGCAGAACGATCGCGGGACATCAATAACATACATATATTTATATACCTAAGCAGATGTACTTACATCAAGGCATAAACGCATTTATACAGAACATAAACAAGTGTGCAGAGATGAACATTTGCCACACCGTCTTCCTGGGTGTTCCACTATAATCAGTCCGTGTAGCAACAACTTTGGTTCCTAGGACAGGCTTTCGTACACAGCCGCCCCCAATTATCTGACAGGATAATTGTAAACACCAAGAAAGTCTGTCTACAGGGTCTAAGGCTCTTCCTCAAAGTGAGGAAGTGGAATTAACCTAACCACTGGGCGAGTGTAGAATTTCTCATTAACTTTCACACGAGCAGTGCGAATTTTCCCATCAGGTCCAGCAAACGTTTCAGTCATTGTGCCCACAGGCCAGAGCGCACAAGGAAGTTGGGGATCAACAATGAGAACTACTTGACCCACAGTTAAGTCTTTGCCATCCTTTCTCCACTTATGCCGGTTCTGTAAACTTGGGAGGTAATCTCGGATGAAGGCAGTCCAGAAATGATCCGCCAACACCTGGCTATGTCTCCATCTGCGTCTTCCGAGCAGGTTAGTAGAGTCGAAAAAGACTTGAGGTAAGGAGGCATCCCGACGGCCCATAAGGAGTAGGTTTGGAGTCACTGGGTCAACGTCTGCCACATCGGAAGATACATAGCCGAGGGGCTTGGAATTTAAAATACCCTCAACCTCGGCTAATAACGTCTGCAGCACTGGCTCTGGCAACGTTTGCTCTCGCAGAATGACCCGTAGTGCAGTCTTCACAGATTTGACTTCACGCTCCCAGGTTCCTCCGAAATGAGGAGCATTAGGTGGAATGTGGCGGAATCTGATCTTCTGTGGAGCAAGCAGCTCTTGAAGCTTCGGTGCCATGGCAGCAAAAGTGTCGCATAGCTCTCTGTCCCCTCCTACAAAGTTGGTGCCGTTGTCGCAGAGCAATTCCATTGGCTTACCTCGCCTTGCTATAAAGCGACGCAGAGAGAGCAAGAATGCATCGGTGTCAATGTGCTCTAACAGATCAAGGTGCACACATCGGGTGGTCATGCACTTATAAAGAATGCCCCATCTTTTCTCGTGGCGGCGACCAATTTTGACTGAAAGGGGGCCGAAACAATCTACCCCAGTAGAATAAAACGGCGGTTGGTGAAGTTGCAGTCTGCAGGATGGAAGATCGGCCATTTGAGGGACTGCAGGCTTGGCTCGCCAGAACTGACAATCTTGGCATTTGTGTTGATGTTTACGGACAGCTTCCCTGCCCCGAAGTATCCAATACTGGCGACGCAATTCCGCTAGCACCATTTCAGAACCAGGATGTAGAAGTCGGCGATCCGTCTCTTTAATTAACAGCTTCGTTGTAGAATGACCAGGGTCCAACAGGATAGGGTGGATGGCATCAAGGTCAAGATCACTAGATCTACGTAACCGTCCCCCTACTCTGATAAGTCCTGTGTCCTTATCATACTCTGGTGCAAGGGATGCCAAACGGCTAGTAGCCGGAACTGGCTGTCCAGTTTTCAAAACTTGGACTTCTAGTGGGAACGAGTCCTGTTGAGCTTGGGCCAGGATGAGTTTCTCTGCTTCAACATAGTCATCAGCTTGCGGTGAAGAGTCTCTGTCTGCGGCGGGCCGCCCCGTGTAGGGACCTGACTGTGGCCTCAACAAGCTCTAACCATGTGTGGTATTGTTCAGGGTCCACAAGGAAATTACTGGAGACTTTGACCGTGCCGATGAATGCAGATTTCCTCAGCTCACTGATCTCCGATTCTAACTTAGTGACGGGTGCAGATGGCCACTGGTCAGAAGGTTGGAAGAGGAAGTCTGGTCCTGAACTCCACTGGTGGGGTCCAGCTATCTGGGTCAGTGTCAGTCCTCTTGTGATGTGGTCAGCAGGGTTGTGAGGTGAATCAATGTACCGCCATTCAGCCGTGTCTGTGAGGGTCTGAATTTCTGCTATGCGTGTCCCTACAAATACCTTGTAGCGACAGGATTCAGAGGTGATCCAGTTCAGTACAGTCGTTGAGTCAGACCAGAGAGTGACTGTCTGGAGATTGAGAGACAACTCAGTCTGGATCACTTTGGCTAGCTGGGCGCCAGTCAGGGCTGCACTCAGTTCCAAACGAGGCATGGAGAGGCATTTTCTGGGAGCCACTCTGGATCTGGCCAGGACAAAGGCGACATGGATGTGGCCTTGATCATCCGTAGTGCGTAAATAGGCCACTGAGCCGTATGCCCTTTCTGATGCGTCACAAAACACGTGGAGTTCCCGGATGGCACTAGGGTAATCGGCACAGGCTGGGGCATAAGGTCGAGGAAATTGCAGCTGACGAAGATTAGGAATCTCTTGTATCCATGATAGCCACTTTTCTCTTAGCTGTAAAGGGGTTATTGGATCGTCCCAACCCAGATTCTGCTTCCAGAGATCTTGGATGAGAACCTTGGCCCGGGTGGTAAACGGGATGATATACCCCAGCGGGTCATACTGGCTGGCCAATGTCTTGTACATGTTTCTCATGGTAGGCTCTAGTGGCTCGGTTGACCGCAAATTATATCCTAGGGTGTCACTGAGACAGTCCCACCGTAGGCCTAGAGTGGGTTCTTGTAGGTCTGTACTGGCTTTTGTCAACCACAATTCACTGTTAGCAGAGCGGGCTTCTGCAGGAAGGTGTTCGATGACAGAGGGTACATTGCATGCCCACTGTCTCAGGTCAAAGCCTCCCTCAGCCAGTATTTGACGGAGTCCATCAACTACCTCCTTAGCTTCACCAGAGTTCGAAGTGCTGTGTAGGCAGTTATCAACATAGAAGGAATTCTCAACTATGTTAACCAGACTGACCTGGTCGTTCTGGTGGTTCTGTGCACTGCGTTGGAGGGCGTAAATGGCGCAACATGGGCTACACGTAGTTCCAAATGGAAGCACCTGCCATTCATAGATCTCAGGCTCCTGGTCTCTGCACATGTCCCTCCAAAGAAATCGCAACACTGGCTTGTCCCTGGGTAATAAGCGTACCTGATGGAACATAGCCTTTATGTCCCCGCTCACAGCTACTGTGTGTTGTCGGAACCTCAGGAGCACACCTAACAAGGAAGATCCCAGCGTCGGGCCAGGAAGCAGCTGACTCTTCAAGGACTGACCCTGATGTTGGAATGAACAGTTGAAGACGATCCTGTTCTTGCCATTGTGTTGTACGATATGGTGTGGAATGAACCAGGACTCCGGGGTACTGTGTGCTTCTTCGGCGGTTATCTTGGCTACATATCCAGCAGATTCCAGCTTGCGGATTTCATTGCAGTAGGCTTTTGCTAGTTCAGGATCTCGTGCCAATCTGCGTTCTGTACTTCGAAGACTAGGAAGAACAGCATTCTTATCTGTATGGAATATAGTCATGGGCATGCGTCGGAGCAATGGTGTGGCATAACGTTGAACACCATCTACGTTCACACTGGTTGTGGCGTTCCGGAGCATCGCAAGAGCGTCTTTGTCCTGCTTAGACCTGGTGACCATCTTCTCATTGTATGGGAAAGTGTCGACTTGCCAGAGACGTTCGACGTGCCGAATCAGATCATCCTGTTGCGGAATGGTGGTGGTGATATGAAGGCACTGCTGATAACACCGTGAGGGCTGTTTGGGGCTCATGGGGCCCTGAAGAGACCATCCCAGCTGTGTTCTGATGGCTATTGGGCCTCCATCTGGTCCTCTGCATGCAGGCTGTAATGGCATTAAGAGGTGTGGCATGTCAGAACCAATGAGGAGTAGTGGTTTGACTCTGTCAACAGGGGGAAGAGGAAGATCTCTCAGATGACGATAAGCTCGTTGGAGCGCAGCCACTGGATAGTTATGTTCCGCAAGACTCAAATCAGTCGCAGTAAAGGCATTGGGAATAGTGAACCTCTGCATGGGTTTGGTAACTGCTGAGATCTCGAAGGAAACAGACGAACCTTTGAGTTCTGTATGAGATTGCTGAACCGTCTGTAAATGAAGTAACTCTGGGGTACAGGTAAGCTTGAGCTGCTGCACGACTGGGAAAAGCACGAGTGTTCTCTCTGACCCATCGTCAAGAACAGCGTGTGCCTCCATTGTGTGGTGTCCATTGTGCAGAAGAACCTTGACAACCTTCAGCATGACTCTGGGTGTACGGTTTGGTCTGTCCAAGTAAACCCGAGTCGATGGGAGGCTGATGGTGAGGACAGCACTGGTGATGTCTTTGATGGACTCGTGAAGAACTGTGAGATGTAGCTCTTTACAGATTCTACATGGACGTTTTAGGTTGCAAGACTCCACAGCATGGGACCGTCCACATCTCCAACATCGTTTGTAATCTTTAATCCAAGATGTAATCTGGGATGTAGTCAACTTCTTGAATGCCTCACAAGAGTTGAGGTAGTGTTCCCTGTTGTCGCAATGGGGACAGTATGGCTTGGGCTTGGAGCTGGACTTAGGGGCTGTCGACTCAGGAGTCTTAGCTACGCTCTCACGTGTCAGGAGAACTGGCCTTGGCTGCCCTCTTGAAGAAAGTATTCCTCTAGCTCTACCCGAGGGCTTCAAAGCTTCACTCTGGAACATAGCCACTGCTCGGCTAGAGATACGTTTAGCTTGGGACTTGACATGGAGCCAGTCTGCGAAATCAGGTAGCGTGTAGGTCTTGTCGGTGCCGGTTTGGAGAATACCCCGACTTAGGCAGTGTTCGACAAAACCATCGCGGTAGGCTGGTGGTAGTTTACTCAAGAGACGGTCCACATGCGAGCCACACAAAAGCTCGTAACCATTTTGGCCTTCAAGAGTTCTCAGCATACCCACTAAAGACTGTACTGACAATGCAAATGAATCGAAGGCATTAGCATCACCCAACTTAAGAGGTGGGGTGCTCATGATGGCACCCAATTCGGACTGAACAAGCTGTCTTGGTTGTCCATACTTGTCTTGAAGTGCCTGCAGAGCAGCAGTGTAAGGCTGAGGATGATACATGAAGGATTTAGCTAGCTGATGGGCACTAGGAAGTTCCAAATGTGTTAAGAGAACATGGTATTTATACTGTTCACTGATATGATGGTGATTACTCAGCAAATTGTCCAATGCTAACTTAAACAAAGCAAAGTCACTCTCAGCACCGCTCTCAAATATGGGTAACGTGGGTCGTGGAATGCCATAGGCTGATGCGAGCAGAGGCTCTGGACTAGTTTGAGGTGAGTAGGCAATTGGGGGGTGAGGCACAGCTGCTTTAACATGACCAGGAGCATTAAGTGTCGTCGCCGGTGCTTGATAGCTGAAGACAGGGAGCTGCGCAGGACCTGGAAGTGTTGTCACCGGCGTTGTTACTGTCTGTTGTAGCCTGTAGCGATGGGTAGGTAATGTGGCAGTAACAGGCTGCTGTACTACGCGCTGCATACTGCTACCTATGGGGTACGCAGCGGAGGTCGGAGTGGTGAACCCTACTGCAGACTGAGGAGCCACAATTGGCGGTAATGACACACAGTGTAGTGGAACGGCAGTAGGAGCCAATGGTGTAATGTCAGGGACTGGCGGTGAGAATGGTTGTGGCCCTAGGTCACGTACAGCGGACATAAGTGCATCAGTGGAGGGTGGAGCTGGTGGCGGTCTAGATGGATCTGCAGTTACATCAGAATCAGGCAGTGCTGTAAGACAGGGCAGCAGTGTTGACGTCACAGCAGGCGACTGGAAGGGGAGCTGCTGAGGTTCGGAAGACGTGAGCTGTGGTAAACAAGCCTGGCTGCGCTGTGATGCAAGCTGTTGAGCATTCGAAGAACCAGAGTCTGTAGGGACTGGAGTGGTCGCTCTAGAGTCTACAGTGAGTATAGAGGATACAAGCTTAGCTACTTCGAGTTCAGACTCGGCTTCTTCAAGCTGACGCTGTCGTTCTAGTCGTTTCGTCAGGGCCTCCTTTGCGGCTAGTGCTTCCTCTTGCATGCGCTGGGCTTCTTTAGCTTGTATCTGCAGTCTTTGGTATTCAAGATCAATCAGCGAGTCCTCTACTACTTGCTGCTTTAGATTGTCATACTGTCTCTGTTTGATCTTCTCCTCCAACATAGCAGTCTGGACGCTAGTGAGCTCTGGTGGGATGTAAACGCCAGCGGATCTAATGGAACGTCTACTTGTCCTGGATTGAGAGCTGAAACCACTGCGAGACGTTTTCCTCGAGCTGCTTCGTGGCTGACTGGAACAGTGAGATGAAGCCGTTGGAGGACGGTCACTAGCAGGGTGGTAGCCAACATCATACTCATCCAGATGTGTAGGCAGATTAGTCTTGCGTCGAGGTCTGGATGTTGTCTCAGATAGTTCACTTTCTGCTTTGTCCATATTGGTTCAATCTTGCTCTCAATCCGGCTCGAAGGACCAATTTTGTAGCGGAGGCGTGTGGTGCTACTTTATAATACGCTGATTGAGGCGGCCAAATATGGACAGGATTCCGGTCAGAGAATCAGGGGTTGGAGAATAGATGCTTCACAAAGATGTATTTATTGAACAGTCTTTAGGTTGTCATCTGAACCAGTTATCCTGAAGCAATGATGTCTGTATTAATGGTCTAAAAAGAACAATAAAGAAATATAATTATAAAGAAACATTCTGAATCATTATACACTGGCATGATACTGAACAAATGCAATAAACAATGATTCACACTCAAGTCTGCATCCTTAACAGTAATAACAACCTTATCAATGCAAAGAGTCGCTATAAATTGTACAATGGCGAAATATTAATGTAAACACATTAATGACACAGTTTAGAAATCTGCCGATGCTAATACTGATTAGCGCATTTCACTCGCGGCAAATTACGGCCGCTACGGCGCTCCAAACGCGCCGATGGTAACCGCAGAACGATCGCGGGACATCAATAACATACATATATTTATATACCTAAGCAGATGTACTTACATCAAGGCATAAACGCATTTATACAGAACATAAACAAGTGTGCAGAGATGAACATTTGCCACACCGTCTTCCTGGGTGTTCCACTATAATCAGTCCGTGTAGCAACAACTTTGGTTCCTAGGACAGGCTTTCGTACACCAACGTTATACAAAAAACTCCGAAGGGCAATGCACAAAATGTGCTCTGTGTTCAGCGCTGATCCCCGATGTGTCACGTTTCATGTGTAAGGTTTCAAAAGATTTGTTAAATAAATTAACGAATCTTTTGAAAAACAGTAACGCTCCCGCAAATATCCATTTGGATTCGAAAACACATCGATACATGGTCTTATCACCCTCTCACGGCAGAAAAGATTCCATATAATCTGTGCTTCCACATCCACTGGATCGTCTTCAAAAGAGCATGCCATGCTCCGTCACCTCTCTGAAACAAACTAACCCTGAAACTAAACCTGCCCCGGAGCAGGTTATGTTCAGAGCTTAAGTTGCTATGGCTACTTACATATCTTGAAACTTACCCCCATTTTTGGAACCGAAAGCTGAGGTTATCCGCCTACTTACCCTTAAACTTACCAAGGTATGTCACATAGCTTTTTGGAACACCCCCCAGAAGTTCTTATTGAGAATTAACAGAGCTTTAGATGCTGTTTTGTTTCGTTTGACATTACCATGATGGAGGTTAATGTTTGCTTTAGTTGGGTTCTTGATCATGGTCTTTTTAACATTTCAGTTTCTAAGTGTGTTGTATTTGTGTGCTTTCTAGACACAATTGTTGCAGTGGTAAAACATAAGTACATCATGCTTAGGCATTGTTGGTCATGTATTCATTTATGTAATTGTCATGCGGAACTTTCCTTAAACTGAATTAGTCCAGCATCGATTCCATCATCAAAAGTGTCAGCTGATTTTTTTTTTAATGAAGTTAAAACACTCCAAGCCAACACTCCAGCATTACCACTTTAAATCATGCAGTTTAGTTTTGTAAGACTCATTTATAGATAAATGTGTGAACTGTGGCATTATTGAGCTAAACAGAATCATCAAGAATCATCGTATGAATCTGAACAATGGTGACAATCAACAAACAAAATAAAAGATCAACTCTGAACATCATAAAACACATTACTAAAAGTCAGCACAAAAAGCAACAGCAAAAATCAAGGCAGTAAGAATTAGAGAAAATAACCAGCAACATAATTTATTCATGCAGCAAAGCATGCTGGGAGTTTTGTACCCAGCATGCATTACAGCAAGAAGCTTTTGATTTTCACCATTGTTGAGATTCATATCCCAATTGTTGATGTCTGTGTGACACTGAGTTAAACAGTAGTTCATTATGTTAACCACACAAACTGTTAATAAAATATTTAATTTTATTTGTCTTTCATAATGATGAGTTTCATGATACTATAATTAAGATTATAGAACCATCTAGACTTTGTCGACATGAAGAAATTTGGCTGAGAATCTATTTGACTCGAGCACTATTTTGACTCTTAATATAATGCTCATCTCGCTTAATCACAATTCAAACTCATTTTTCAACTATAACAAATGTGTTTTAATAACACTGTAACAGCTGGCAAAGTAAACTTAATGTTTATAAATCAAAGATCAAGATTCCAACTAAACCAACACTGATCTCTATCATGGTAATTGGCTGAATTGTTTGAGTCTGTTGCTCCATAGCTTTATTTGTATCTATTTATTGTCATTGTTTGCTGTCTACTTTATCTTCACTATATATCTGATATTGTCTTATAGTGCCTATCACATTAATCTGACATCGCTAGTTTTTAATCTTTTAATCTAAATCACCATCACAACGCGTTAGCATTACGCTAGTTTGTGTTATCCGTGCCCACCGTCATTTCTGTCGCGCTCTCGTTTTCTTCAAATTCATCAAACATCTGGTAAATCGGATCGGTCTACAAACACGGTAAGCTATGTCATCTTCTCCTTTCATTGTTACTTGCACTGCCTGTCACATGCATAGTTTAGCTTTTTCTGTCAGCGATGAAGGATTCACATGTCATAAATGTAGGGAAATAGTCAGGCTGACAGAGAAAATCTTAGAATTAGAGACACGCATCCAAACTTTAATTGAGGATAGTAAGAATGCAGGGGCTTCAGATACTGTTTTGGATGCGACTAGCCTAGCGAACTCCGTACATTGTTCGGTTCCGGCTGTAGAGCCCGTGCAGCAGGGCAACTGGGTGACCGTGAGGCGGCCTAGTCGTGTTAAAAAACACCACTCTTCCGTTCCGATTAGAACATCAAACAGGTTCTCCCCACTCAGTGACGCACCCACTGAGAATCCTGTTGAGTGCCCTAGTTATTGGCGATTCTATTACACGGAACGTGAAAATAGAGACACCAGCCACCATAGTCACATGTTTGCAGGGAGCCAGAGCACCTGACATCAAAGCAAATTTAAAAGTGCTGGCTAATGCTAATCGTAAATACTCTAAGATTGTTATTCACGTCGGCGCTAATGATGTCCGACTTCGCAAGTCGGAGATCACCAAAATTAACATTAAAGAGGTGTGTGAAATCGCACGTATGATGTCAGACACTGTAATTTTTTCTGGACCCCTTCCTGCTCGTAGGAGTGATGAGATAATTAGCAGACTATCATCACTCAATGGCTGGCTGTCTAAGTGGTGTCCACAGAATAATATAGGTTTCATAGACAATTGGAAAAGTTTTTGGGGCAGACCTGACCTGTTGAAAAGAGATGGTATTCATCCCTCCTGGGGTGGTGCCGCTCTTCTCTCTAGTAATATGGCACATAGTCTTAGAGCTCAACCTTGACTAACTGGGGCCCAGGTCAGGAAGCAGACAGACTCAGCTGTCTCACGTCACAGAATTCCGATAAATCCCAACACATAGAGACTCTTTCACCTAGATATCATCAGATAGAGACTGTGTCTGTACCCCGAAGTAATAAATACAGAAAACTTCCAAACCCATTTAGGGGTGATAATTTAATTGATGTTCAACAAGTAGTAAACAGAGATTATAAAGATAACAAAATGATAAAGCTTGGGTTGCTGAATATTCAATCCCTTTCTTCAAAAGCACTTATTGTAAATGATATTATCAAAGAAAATAACCTAGATGTGCTGTGTTTGACAGAAACCTGGCTAAAACCAGACGATTACATTACTTTAAATGAGTCTAGCCCTCAAGGTTACTATTATCGACACGAACCTCGTCAGAAAGGTAAAGGGGGAGGTGTTGCTGTAATCTATAGTAATTAGGGGTGTGACGAGATCTCGTGAGACGAGATCTCGCGAGACTAAAACGTGACGAGATTTCTCGTCGAGTTGAAAAGTTGTCTCGTCGTGCTATCAGTGTGAGGGTGAAATTATTATTCAAGATGCCCCCGCCACTTTCAAATCGTTTGTGTGGAAACATTTTGGTTTTTGGCGCAAGAATAACACACAAGACACAAACAATGTGTAAACATTGTAAGAAAACTATGCCGTACACCTCGGCCAAGGTTGTACAGACTCTTAGGGGCCGTCCACATATCGCGCGTATTTTCATTCGCAAAATGGAAGCGACGCGGTCGCGACGCGCATATGGTGCGGCGCGCTCGTTTTTTTTCCTGCCGCGCCTGTGCCGCGGCGAGATGAAAACATCTCAACATTTCAGAATGTCTTGTCATGTGACAAGAACCAAGCGATGGTCGTGGAGAGCACAGTTCATGGTTGCATAGCAACGACAGACGCTACAGAAGCGCGAGCTCCCGAACGCTTGCAAAAGAAGGAGGAAGCGACTCGGCCGCGCTTTACACGCTTTTTTAGGCGCGATATGTGAACGACCCCTAAAGAGGCAGAAAGCATCGCTATCACTGCTGACGGTTGGACTTCTCGGTGTGCGCAGAGCTATATAACAGTTACAGCCACACAATCAATAGTGTCTGGGAAATGGTCAACATTGTACTGCAGTTAAAGTGACTCTTAAAGTGTAATTTGAATTTTTTATTTTTATGTTTATTTTATTTATATTGTTTATTTTATGTTCAATCTATGGAAAGAAGTTCAGTGAGATTTCTCATGTGAAATTATACAGGGCAGAAAACAATTGGTTGATTTTGTAGCAACATTTAGCAGTGTTTGCATGTTGTTTTACTGCAAATAATTCATTAAAATAGAAGTAAAATGACATGCATTACAAGTTGATTTCCAAATGCACCAACATTTTTGCATTTTATGATTTTCAGTTGAATAAAAGACTTTTTTCCCTTCATACGTTTCATTATTGAGGATTTCTTAAAAATACTATAAAAATCTCGTCTCGTTAACCCAATCTCGTGTCTCGTCTCGTCTCGTGGGATAGTGGTCTCGTCACACCCCTAATAGTAATATCTTCAGTATCACTCAAAAGTCTTTCAAATATATCTCTTTTGAAGTGATGGTGCTCTATGTAAGTTTATATAATGTTAGTGAAAACTCTCATTTGAAATTTGTGTTGGCTACTGTATACAGGCCACCAGGGCACCATACAGATTTTATCAAAGAATTTGCTGATTTTCTATCGGAGTTAGTACTGGCTGTGGATAAAGTCCTTATTGTTGGTGATTTTAATATACATGTAGATAATGAAAAAGACGCATTGGGATTGGCACTAACAGATATTCTAAGCTCTATTGGAGTTAGACAACACGTGTCAGGACCAACTCATTGTCGTAATCATACTTTAGATCTAATATTGTCACATGGAATCGATATTGATGCCGTTGAAATTCTGCAGCAGAGCGATGACGTCTCAGATCATTATCTAGTCTCATGCGTGCTACATTTATCCAAGGCTGGAAAACCGTCTGTCTGCCATAAATATGTTAGAACCATCACTTCTACCACTAAAAATTGCTTTATAAATAATCTTCCTGATCAGTTTCATCAACTTAGCAAACCAGACAGCTTAGAAGAACTCGATGTTGCAACAGAAATTATTGACGCTCTCTTTTCGAACACTCTAGACTCTGTCGCTCCTTTGCGCTTAAAAAAGATTAAGGATATTAGTCCAATGCCATGGTATAACGAGCACACTCGGGCCCTTAAGAGAGAAGCCAGAAAACTGGAGCGCAGCTGGAAGAATTCAAAACTAGAAGTTTTTCGGATTTCATGGAGAGAGAAAATGATGGAGTACAGAAAGACTGTAAAAACCGCTAGATCTGCTTATTTTTCAAATCTTTTAGAAGAAAATAAACACAACCCTAAGTATTTATTTAATACAGTGGCTAAATTAACAAGAAATACAGCCTCAACTTCTGATGTTTCCAAACAGCACAGCAGTAATGACTTTATGAACTTCTTTACTTGCAAGATTGACAACATTAGAGAGAAAATTATAGCCATGCAACTGTCTACTACAGTATCACATCAGACAGTGGGTTGTTGTATCCCTGAGGAAAAATTCCATTCATTCGCTGCTATAGGAAAGGAAGAATTGTCTAAACTTGTTAAATCATCGAAATCTACAACATGTATGTTAGACCCTATACCGACTAAGCTATTGAAAGAGATGCTTCCAGAGGTCATAGATCCTCTTCTTAAGATCATTAATTCATCTTTATCACTAGGTTACGTACCAAAAAATTTTAAGCAGGCTATTATCAAACCTCTTATTAAAAAACCACAACTTGATCCTGGTGAATTAGTCAATTACAGACCGATTTCCAATCTACCTTTTCTGTCAAAAATACTCGAAAAGGCAGTATCATCTCAGCTTAATTCCTACTTGGAAAGAAATGGCATCTGTGAGGATTTCCAGTCAGGATTTAGACCGTACCATAGTACTGAGACTGCTCTCATTAGAGTTACAAATGATTTGCTCTTATCATTAGATCATGGTTGTATCTCTCTATTAGTGTTACTAGACCTCAGTGCTGCTTTTGACACAATCGACCACAATATTCTTTTGAATAGACTAGAAAATTATGCTGGAATTAGTGGAATTGCATTGGCATGGTTCAAATCATACTTATCTGACCGTTATCAGTTTGTAGTAGTAAACGAAGAGATGTCATTTCGATCACAAGTTAAATATGGAGTACCACAAGGCTCAGTTCTAGGACCGTTGCTTTTCACTCTGTACATGCTACCCTTGGGAGATGTCATTAGGAAGCATGGCATTAGCTTTCACTGTTACGCTGATGATACCCAGCTCTATATTTCCTCGCGCCCTGACGAAACCTACCAATTCTCAAAATTAACAGAATGCGTAGCTGATATAAAAAATTGGATGACTAGTAATTTCCTACTACTAAATTCAGAAAAAACAGAGATTCTAATTATTTGACCAAAAACTTCAGCACATAAAAACCTAGAATACTGTCTAACACTTGATGGCTGCTCTGTTAAGTCGTCTTCGTCAGTTAGGAACCTGGGTGTGCTCTTTGATACCAATCTATCATTTGAAAGCCACATTTCTAGCATATGTAAAACCGCATTCTTCCATCTTAAAAATATATCTAAATTGCGACATATGCTCTCAATGACAAATGCGGAACAGCTAGTTCATGCGTTTATGACCTCGAGACTAGATTACTGTAACGCTCTATTGGGTGGTTGCCCTGCTCGCGTGATAAACAAATTACAGCTGGTCCAAAACGCAGCTGCTAGAGTCCTTACTAGAACCAGGAAATATGAACATATTAGCCCGGTTCTGTCAAAACTGCACTGGCTCCCTATTAAACATCGTATAGATTTTAAAATCTTGCTAATTACTTACAAAGCACTAAATGGCTTAGCTCCCCAGTACCTGAGTGAGCTCTTAATGCATTATAGTCCTTCGCGTCTATTACGATCTCAGAATTCTGGCCAGTTGTTAATACCTAGAATATCAAAATCAACCGCAGGCGGTAGATCCTTTTCCTATTTGGCACCTAAACTCTGGAACAATCTTCCTAGCATTGTTCGGGAAGCAGACACACTCTGTCAGTTTAAATCTAGACTAAAAACGCATCTATTTAACCTGGCATACACATGACGCACTATAAACCTTTGTCTTCATATCCGTTAAAGGATTGTTTGGCTGCATAGATCAGGTCAGCCCGGAACCGGGAACACTTCCTATAACACCAGATGTACTCAGTACATCAGAAGAAGAATGGCGTCTACGCTAATTTTTTTTTTTTTTTTTTTTTTTGTCTCTCTGCTTATCCCGAGGTTTACCAATTAACGTGATTGGCTGGATCTGGGCCGTGTCCGGGTCGGACGGGGAACCTGTGCCTGTGTGCGGCAGCAATGTGGTCCTGTGGTGTCGGCGGAGACTGTGTTAACTAGGTCATCCCTTGTTAAGACCTTACCGACTCATCAGCCAGTGGCATATCCCAACAAACCGTCCCATACCGGCGTGATCAAAAAGATCTTAAACTAGATGGAACTAGATTAAATATTTTGACTGTTGCGATTCCAAATTGCTTTAATGACCCGTAACTCTGCCTGAGTATCGGACAAGTGTTCACTGTTGGCCAGAGGAGAACTGGCCCCCCGACTAAGCCTGGTTTCTCCCGAGGTTTTTTTCTCCATTTGTTGGAGTTTTGGTTCCTTGCCGCTGTTGCCTTTGGCTTGCTTACGTTGGGGACACTTGCTTGATATTCAGCAGTGTTTTTGATATGCCTGCATTGGCGCCGTTGTATACAAACTGAGCTGAGCCGGACGATTACGTCACTGTTTTCTGCAGTGCTGCTATACCTAAATTAACTAGACTAATAACTATTGATATTTGCAACGGAATGAATCAATAATACATAGAATAAGCTGCACAATGACACCATTTTCTTATTAATGTAAAGCTGCTTTGCCACAATTTGCATTGTAAAAAGCGCTATATAAATAAAGATGACTTGACTTGACTTGACTTAATAACTATTGATATTTGCAACGGAATGAATCAATAATATATAGAATAAGCTGCACAATGACACCAAATTCTTATTAATGTAAAGCTGCTTTGCCACAATTTGCATTGTAAAAAGCGCTATATAAATAAAGATGACTAACGTCAAACGACAATAAAACAAGATCTGAACCTCTGTTAGTTCTCAATATGAACTTCTGTACACATGACAGAAAAAAGTCAGTCTGTTTAGTAATAAGTGAATCAGGTAATGCTGTTTGTGGAGCTGATTAATCAGATCTCAAGTGATTTAATGGAATTTATCTTCAGTTGATTTAATATTTTTTCTGTTCTTGTTTCTCTTTCCATCAGTGATTCTGCTTGTAAACAGCAGGTGTTCATCAGTGTCTGAATTCACTCTTTTTTCATTCACTCTGTCAAGCGGACTATATTAGTGAACTAGTGTAAGGAATAGTGAATGAGGGTATAGCGTGTAATTTTGAACACAGCCTCTGACTGTCGACTTTGAGCGCTTTTAATTCAGTGTGTTGCTGTAGGCTATTTTCTAGAAAACTTCAAATATTACCCAGAATGCGTTGTTTCTACGGCATATTACTGTTTTAATGGAAAACAGCATGATATTGTTGAAATTTGGCTGTTTTTTACAGCAATTTTTTACAGTGTACACTAATATTAGTCTCCCTGTTTATCGCAGGGTTTACCATACTCAGCCGAATCTGGGCTGTGTCCAGATCAGATGGAAGACCTGTGCCTAGACACCACTGTGCGCATCCCTGAAGTGTCAGCAGAGATCATCTCAACTAGACTATACCCTGTAGAGGCCTCATCAAAATGACAGAATGACATTGGCACAGATCCTAAACAAACCGATCTCCATACCTGTGTGATGAATCTTCAAACAGACTGAACTGGATTAAATATTTTGATTATTCCGATCCAGTTGGACTTCTGACCTATAATTCTGCCTAAATCATTATCATGCACTGTTCCAACCGCCTGATGAAGGTTGTTTTTTTTCCAAGGTTTTTTTCTTAATTCTGTCACCTGATGGATTTTAGGTTCCTTGCCACTGTCACCTCAGGCGTACTTAGTTGGGGACTCTTTATATTCAATAATATTATTGATCTGCCTGCATTGATACTATTGTATGAGAACTGAACTGAGCTGGACAATGACATCACTGTTTTCTCCAGAGCTGCTGTATAGATAAATTAACTAAGTTAATAACTTTACAGAACTTGACAGAAATTAATCAACACAGAACTTACTTAAGCTGGACAATGAGACTTTTTTTTTTAGAGATGTTGTATAGCCAAAACAAACATTGTTGCATTGTTTTCCTTTTATCACTGTGAAGCTGCTTTGAATCAATCTGTATTGTAAAAAGCGCTATATAAATAAAGGTGACTTTACATCATGTTGTAACAAGACTGGCAGGGCATTTAACATCCACTGTCATAAGAGGGACAGACTGGAGTCGACACAGGATTGTGCTCAGTGGTTGGAAGGGATTCTAAACACTGCAGCGGATTCACGGATGGAGCAGGCTCTAGAGCTGACTCATGGATTGGCGGCCTCATGGACTGGAGCAGAAAGACTTAGGTTAAGTTAGTTTATTTATACCTGCAGGTAAATTTGTTTTGCAGTAAAATGATATGATAATGACATCCAATCTTGACAAGCTCATTAACACATTAAGGGTGCGTTCACACTTGTAGTTCGGTTGGTTTGGTTCGTTTGGACCGGACCAAAAAACAAAAACAAAACATATAGTCCTGGTCCGCTTAGCGTTCACACTGGCATTTTTAACAGCGAACCTTAAGTTACTAAACCAAATGCATAAGGATACGGTCACAACCTGATTGGTCGGGTTTTATGACGTATATTTTGTCAAGTCAAGTCAAGTCATCTTTATTTATATAGCGCTTTTTACAATGCAAATTGTGGCAAAGCAGCTTTACATTAATAAGAAAATGGGGTCATTGTGCAGCTTATTCTATATATTATTGATTCTTTCCATTGCAAATATCGTCTCGGTTACATAGGTAACCCTCGTTCCCTGAAGGAGGGAACGGAGACGTACGTCGGATGACCGACGAATAGGAATCTCGCTAGAGAGGCCAATCTACTTCGAGTGTAACTAAAACGAGCCAATGCATATTGGCATGCAATCATATGCATCAGCTGCTCACTCCGCGCAGCGCGGGTATATAATGAGCAGCAGGTGCGTTGCATCTTTAGGTTTTCGCTGAGGAGCCGAACCAGATAGGCGGCAGCGCAGCGGGGTACAGCAACTGTGGCGACGGGACGTACGTCTCCGTTCCCTCCTTCAGGGAACGAGGGTTACCTATGTAACCGAGACGTTCCCATTCAGTCGGTCACTTCGACGTACGTCGGATGACCGACGAATAGGAATCCCTACCAAAGCGCCACAGGAGCTGCCCTCTTCCAGCGCTCTGTTGTAAGCCACCCGAACCCCCTTGCCTGAGGACGGTGGGCCAGGGCTAACACAGAGGGTGTCAATCACTGCTGTTCCCAAACCCATTCAGTGAGACTATTGGATAACACTGGGAAGCGTACCCTTCGTGTAAAAGGGGCGCTGCGGAAGCCACATCCTTCCCCGAAGGAGTTAAGTGGAAGAAAACTGGACTAACCGTGGGGTTGTCATATGGAAGAACTGGGGTGACTCCACTCGAGAGGTGGGTTCTCCCAGAGGGAAAGACACGGGCTTCGATTAGGAGCAACCGTGGAACTAGACATATGGGATCCCTGTAGGGTCACTCATATGGACCCCAGCCTAAATCCGGTTCTCAAGGATGCAGCGGAGCATAGGCCTGGCGCCAGACGCTCCGCCACGTCGGCTGCCGAAGGGAGATCGGAGGACTCAACAGGGTCTGCCTTGTAGGGACTCTCTGGAGAAATAAGCACATGTGAATGCAGCAAGCCGACACTAAGCCGGGGCCTCTCCGTGCCTCTGACCTGAGGCGAGCACACGGGAGGAGACCGACTCAACACGAAGGCTATAAAACCTAGCGAACGTGTTAGGTGTCGCCCAGCCCGCAGCTCTACAGATGTCTGTTAGCGAGGCGCCACGAGCCAGCGCCCAGGAGGATGCAACACCTCTCGTGGAGTGTGCATGCAACCTGAGCGGGCAGGGCACGCCCTGAGCTTGGTAAGCCAGGGCGATGGCATCCACTATCCAGTGGGCCATCCTCTGCTTGGAGACAGCCTTTCCCTTCTGCTGGCCTCCGTAACAGACAAAGAGCTGGTCTGAGGTCCTGAAGCCTTGAGTTCTGTCTACGTACAGTCGCAAAGCGCGAACTGGACAGAGCAAAGCCAGGGCTGGGTCTGCCTCCTCCGAGGGCAGCGCTTGCAGGCTCACCACCTGGTCCCTGAAGGGAGTGGTAGGAACCTTGGGCACATAGCCAGGTCGGGGTCTCATTACCACGTGGCTGTCGCCCGGCCCGAACTCTAGGCACGATTCGTCGACCGAAAAAGACTGCAGGTCCCCTACCCTCTTGATGGAGGCCAATGCAGCCAGCAGCAAAGTCTTCATAGATAGAATCTTTAAGTCTGCTGACTGCAAAGGCTCAAAGGGAGCATTCTGGAGAGCTCTCAGCACCAGAGCCAAGTCCCAAGAGGGTATGGAGGGGGGACGAGGAGGATTTAACCGTCTCGCCCCCCTAAGGAACCTGACGACCAGGTCGTGCCTACCAACGGATTTGCCATCTATGTGGTCGTGGTATGCCGAAATAGCAGCAGCGTGGACTTTGAGGGTGGAGGGGGACAGCCTACGCTCCAACCCTTGCTGCAAGAAGGAAAGCACGACTCCGATCGAGCATCTTCGGGGGTCTTCTCGGCGAGAAGAACACCACTCGACGAACAGGTTCCACTTCAGGGCGTAAGCACGTCTTGTAGACGGTGCACGTGCCGAAGCGATGGTGTTAAGTACCTCGGAGGGTAAGTCACCTAGAACCTCCGCGTCCCGTCCAGGGACCAGACATGGAGTTTCCAGAGGTCTGGACGCGGGTGCCAGAGGGTGCCCCGTCTCTGAGAAAGAAGGTCCTTCCTCAGAGGAATGGGCCAGGGAGGGGCTGTCGCGAGGAGTGAAAGTTCCGGGAACCAGGTCCGGTTGGGCCAATAGGGCGCAACTAACATGACCTGCTCCTCGTCCTCCCTGACTTTGCACAGTGTCTGTGCAAGTAGGCTCACTGGGGGAAACGCATATTTGCGGAGGCCCCGGGGCCAGCTGTGAGCCAGTGCGTCTGTCCCGAGTGTTCCCTCGGACAGGGAGTAAAACAACCGGCAGTGAGAGGTTTCTGGAGAGGCAAACAGGTCTACCTGAGCCTCTCCGAACTCTCTCCAGATCAGCTGGACCGCCTGGGGGTGGAGTCGCCACTCTCCCGGCAGCGCAGCTCGTGAGAGCTCGTCGGCCGCACGGTTGAGCACACCGGGGATGTGAATGGCACGAAGCGACCTCAGATGCTTCTGACTCCAGAGGAGGAGATGGCGGGCGAGTTGTGACATGCGACGGGAGCGTAGACCACCTTGACGGTTGATGTACGCAACGGTCGCAGTGTTGTCCGTACGGACCAGCACATGCCTGCCCTGAAGCGGCCCCTTGAGGCGGCTCAGGGCGAGCCGTACTGCCAACAACTCGAGGCAATTGATGTGCCACTGCAGTTGGGGGGCCCGTCCACACCCCTGACACTGCATGCCCGTTGTACGTGGCGCCCCAGCCGGTGGTCGAGGCATCCGTGAAAACCACAGCATGCCGGGACACCTGCTCTAGGGGCACTCCGGCCCGAAGAAACAAGGGGTCCGACCACGGGCTGAAGGTATGGCGGCACTCTGGAGTGATAGCCACCCGGAAAGTGCCGCGTTGCCACGCCCATCTCGGGACTCGGCCGTGGAGCCAGTGCTGAAGCGGTCTCATATGAAGCAGACCGAGCGGAGTTACTGCCGCTGCGGCCGCCATATGCCCCAGGAGCCTCTGAAAGAATTTCAGTGGGACCGCCGTCCTGCCGTTGAACGTATTCAGGCAGTTCAACACCGACTGAGCACGTTCCTCTGTGAGGCGTGCTGTCTGTTCGACCGAGTCCAACTCCATACCGAGAAAAGAGATCCACTGCACGGGGGTGAGTTTGCTCTTCTCCCAGTTGACCTGAAGACCCAGCTGGTTGAGGTGTCTGAGCACCAAATCCCTGTGTTCGCACAACTGATCCTGCGACTGAGCCAAAATGAGCCAGTCGTCTAGATAGTTGAGGATGCGAACACCCTGTTCTCTCATGGGAACAAGGGCTCCCTCCACGACCTTCGTGAAGACGCGGGGAGACAGGGCCAGCCCGAAGGGTAAGACTCTGTACTGATATGCTCGACCTTCGAACGCAAATCGCAGGAATGGCCTGTGTCGCGGAAGGATCGAGACATGAAAGTACGCGTCCTTCAGGTCGATCGCTGCAAACCAATCTCGGGGACGGATGCACTCGAAAATGCGTCTCTGCGTGAGCATTTTGAACGGTAGCTTGTGAAGGCTCCGATTCAAAACTCGCAGGTCCAAGATCGGTCGTAACCCACCGCTTTTCTTGGGTACAATGAAGTAGGGGCTGTAGAACCCCGACTTCATATCGGCTAGAGGGACCGGCTCTATCGCGTCCTTCGCCAGTAGGACCGCGATCTCCGCACGCAAGACAGGAGCATCGGCAGCTTTCACTGAAGTGAAGTGGACGCCCCTGAACCTCGGGGGACGCCGGGCGAACTGAATCGCATAGCCGAGCCTGATGGTCCGAATGAGCCAGCGAGACGGACTGGGGAGCGCTAACCAGGCTCGCAGAGACCGTACAAGCGGGACCAAAGGGACCGCAGGCGTACCCGCCGTGGGGCAGCGAGGTGGAACGCAGGGACGCGGCCTGGGAGGCTCTCTTTGTGAGGCGGCCCGAGGCGGGGTCAGAGTGTGCTGTGCAACACTTACCTGGTTCCACGGGAGGACAGTGGGAGCAGGCGGAGCCTTGGCTGCCTGCTGCACGCTGCTGTCCGCTGGCGATAGAAGAGGAGGAAGAGAGTGGGGAGGTTCTGGCCCTCCCACTACTCTCCGAGTCCTCTTCGGACCCGGAGATGGGTGAAACTGCTCTTTTATTGATAATTTGGGTACCGCCGGCTGTTGAGCCAGCGGCGGAACATAAAACAAACACAAAACAGGATTCTCCACCCGGCCCTCCTACGGGGGAAGGAGTGGTGCGGTCACCCTCTCCTGCAGAGCAGTCCCCTCCATCTCCAGGTCGCCTGTCCTAGGGCCTCTTGCTCCTGGCTTTGCCGCCCTTCTTGGCGGGGGCCTGGACAGGCTGGGCACCCCGACCACGACCGGCTCCACGGCGCCGCTTGGACGCCGGCTGCTGCTGTTGGGGAGCGGGGGCGGCCGCGGGGGAGTGCCCTCGGCGACGAGCAGCCCGAGGCGCTGCGGGCGGTGGAGGTGCAGCAGCTGACCGCCTCGGCAGGATGTGCTTGATGGCCTCAGACTGCTTCTGTACAGCCGAGAACTGTTGGGCGAAGTTCTCGACCGCGTCGCCGAAGAGGCCGGCCTGGGACACGGGGGCATCAAGAAACCTGACCTTGTCGGTATCCCTCATGTCAGCCAGGCACAGCCAGAGATGGCGTTCCTGGACCACCAACGTGGACATCGCACGACCCACTGACCGCGCAGTGACCTTCGTCGCACGAAGCGCGAGGTCCGTTGCGGCACGAAGTTCCTGAAAAACTTGTGGATCGTGACCACCCTCGTGCAGGTCCTTCAGTGCCTTGGCCTGATGGACCTGCAACAACGCCATAGCGTGTAAGGCGGAAGCGGCTTCCCCGCAGGCCTGGTAAGCCCTGCCGGTCAGGTCCGACGAGTGCTTACAGGCCCGGGAAGGGAGAGACGGCTCCCCCCGCCACGTGGAGTTAGGGCACAGTTGCATAGCAACGGCCCGCTCCACAGCGGGTATGCGCGAATATCCCTTTGCCGTACCGCCATCAAGGGTGGTGAGGGAGGAGGTCCCACTGGCACGGTTTCGGGCAGTAAAAGGTGCCTTCCACGAGCCAGTGATCTCTTCATGCACCTCCGGGAAGAAAGGAACTGGGGTGGGGGGCTGAGAACCAGCCCTTGCCACCCCGAGAAACCAATCGTCCAGCCTCGAGGGCTCGGGACACGGTGGAGGGTTCCACACGAGCCCGATCCTGTTGGCGGCCCGGGAAAGCATAGCCATCATTTCCGGGTCCGACTCGGGCACAGCTACCCTTCCCGAAGGAGGCAGCTGCGCCGAATCGTCATCCTCGAAAGTATCAGGCTCACCCTCCGATGCAGCGATCGACATCTGGTCGTCCTGGGGAGCCCCGAAGGATACGGATGGTACACACCTCGGGGGCGGTTCACCACGTTCCTCCAGCAGCTCTACTGGCTGCAGAGTGCGGGAGGAGTGAGGGTTCCCAGGGGGTTGGTTCCCCGAGGGAAGCGCGCTCACCGTAACCCTCAAATTACCAGTGCCACCGCCCGAAGAAACCCTCTGAGGAGGATTCGTTCGAGGCGGCGGCACTGGGACCCCGCCCCCTTGCAGGAGGCGGAGCCTAGACCGCAACTCCGCGATGGTCATGTTCCCGCAGTGGGTGCATGACTCATCCACAAACGCTGCCTCCGCGTGCTCTAAGCCCAAACACACGACGCAGCGCTGGTGACCATCCCGAGACGCCAGGTAACGACCACATCCAGAAACACACAAGTAGTATGACATCTTCAAAAAGACGCAAACTACTCGTGCGAGCTCTTTTGGGGATTACTCTCTCAAGTGCCGAAGCACGCAGGGGAAGACCGCGGCACACAGACAGGAAAAAGTGCAGCCTGTCGTGTGCACTCACTCTTGTAGCTGTGAAAACAGCTTTTGCGCGCTCTCTCACAGCGCACCGTTACCCACAAACAAGACAACACAAAACACACAAGAGCGCGGCCCCGCTGCTGCGCTGTTCGCCTGCACTCTGCCGAGGAGAATCCGCCAAAGAACTTCTCTCGCCTTGTCTCGTTCTCGTCACACTCCGTAGAAACCATGAATGGTTCGGCTCCGAAGCGAAAAGCTAAAGATGCAACGCACCTGCTGCTCATTATATACCCGCGCTGCGCGGAGTGAGCAGCTGATGCATATGATTGCATGCCAATATGCATTGGCTCGTTTTAGTTACACTCGAAGTAGATTGGCCTCTCTAGCGAGATTCCTATTCGTCGGTCATCCGACGTACGTCGAAGTGACCGACTGAATGGGAACAATAGTTATTAGTCTAGTTAATTTAGGTATATTTATATAATTTTGTGACGAAGCTCGCTTACCGAACATTCAAAACAATGGTGTGTGCTGAATTAAACGTGATCATTGTATGCATGTACAAATGCTTTATTTTTACCAGCTAAGAGCTCACGAAGAGCTCATAAAATGTTCAAAACATTCAAAACCACCAGGATTTCCTCTGATGTATGCAGAAACAAATATTGATGAGGCACTTCACCTCCTCATTGCTCCACGTTTGCCCTCGACTCATTTTGGATACACCGATCTTTCCACAGACCCATCTTTTTAGCGGTCTCGGTCCGCTTGTTTGGTCCGCACCAGGGTTCGGATGGCAGTGTTCAAATATGTTCAAACGAACCGCACTAACTGAGCAATCCCACCAGGGTTCGTTTTAATCGAACTAAACATTACAAGTGTGAACGCACCCTAAAAAACATAAAATTAAAATAACACGATACATTGTATGGTTTGATTTTACTGCTACGATAAAAGCTCAGCTCAAGCATCCTGCAATAAAGCAATAAAACTTATCTGTAAAGAAGATTTCAAAGGAATAGGACAACACCCTGCCCAAACTGCCCTCACTCATCTATGGCACCAGCCCCCCCGACTCCACTCCCTACCCCCCCTCTGATTCAAGTCACTGAAGTTCGCTAAGAAAGCATATGTACTATGTATGATGTATCTTGTGAATCTATTATTTTCCAATTTAAAGCGTATATCGGCCGTATATAGCTTTTGAGCGATGCAACACCCTGATGAAAGGATAATTGAAATTAAGAGAAATTAAAGAAACAAAGATCTAAATTAATTCATATTTAATCGCACGATCAACTATTAATGTTACATCAGAAACATTACCAATTAGAGATCGTTTACAATTGGAGTCAGATTAAACGAACAGCTAAAGGAAAACTTAAACTAAATCTTAAAATTTATGTGAACTTCACGTGGACGCTGAAAAGACATACACGCACAATCCCTTCACCTGGGCCGTCAGATTCCGCCAATGGGCTGACGGGCGGAGCTTACAAAATGTTTTCAGACGCCACCACTCAAGGGGAAGCATAAAATATTGTTTTATAGATACATAATATATGCATAATATCCCAACTTATTCAAGACTGACCACCAAACTAGTGACAAGCAGAGCTATAAATGCTCAGCAGAACCAATGGACTAATGAATTACAACGGAAATTAAAAAGGAGATGGGCATGTGACTGTGATGAAATGAGTGTCCATGTCAATGGGGAAAAAAAAGGGGGAACAGAGCAGCAGGGAAACATGAACTGAACCAATCAACAATGGAAACAAAGAACTTCAAAATAAGAGTCTGTGATAACAGACACAGGAAACACAGGCAGGGATCATGACAGCATTATGCTATACAGTATAAGAAAATACAGTTATTTACCTTCTAAGCTGAACTGCACACATTTGTATTAATCCTGATGATCAATGAGCTTGATGCTCATTGCTCATTTCATTAGTTACCTAAATGTCTGCATTGAATCAAAATTATCATCATAATCTTTTGTCAAAATCTGAAAATTTGCTTCCCATCTGAAATGAGGGTGAGTGGACTATTAATTTAAGATGATGAGTTAAAGACAGAAAAGGGGGGGGGGGGGTTCTCTTCCTGCTCTTCTTTTATGTCCTCACACTCAACCAGGATCTTGATCATATTCAGACTCGAAACTCCTCTGTTGAGCTCTCTCAGTTTCCTCACAACACTCTCCTTTCCTCTTCTGTCCCTCTTCACTTTCTTTCCCTTCCATCTTTTGCTCCTTTACTGTGCCTCTGCACAGATGGTCCTCATTAATAAAGCAAGCCAGACTTTGACCCTCCTTTGTGTGTGTGTGTGTGTGTGTGTGTGTGTGTGTCTGAGAGGAAGAGAGAAAGAAGAGTAATCAATGAGCAGCAGATTGGCTCACTCCTGTTAATTATGCTAAAATATTGTTAAGCGCAGGAAATTAATGTGGCAAACAGGATGCAATGTAATAGCTTACTGCTGGGGCTTAAGCCCTGATGGAGAGGAGATAGAAACAGCCCAGTGAAAATATTGTTTATGAAATGAAGTTTATGATACAAGTATGCCTTGTAAAGCATGAGAAAACAAAAACAATAAAAACTATGAAAGCAAATGGAAAGTAAGTAGCTTAATTTCCAGTTGCATGAATCCACAGTGCAACAAGAAATGGGTTGTGTCTGCTTCTTTTAATGGAGGAAAGAGTACTTATCAATTTCCAATTTAGATTGAAGAGCAAATCTTATTTCATTGCAGACATATATTCACGCCTCTAAATGAAAGTTTGGGGGAAGTAATGCATGTTAAAAAATCAGACAACGTTCAAATTAGATCTGAATTGCATAATTATCTTACCCTGTTGAAATATATACATTTGCATAATGTATACAGGTTGAATAAATAATTTCATAGTGTAATAAATAGATTTTAAGGTAAAAAAAAAAAAGACTAGCAATAAGGTTATTATTTTGTAATGAGAGAAATGCCTATTGGGTAATGTTTATCGTTTATGTCATACAGTTAAATATTTGTTGTGTAATAATATATGTGAAAATGTGTTAAATATGCCTGTAAGAATAGGATTTTAATTTATTAGAATTTTATTTTATTTCTGAAAGTTTGTGTATGAGCCAATCGCAGTTGAGGTCAAAGAAAAAGAGGAAGTGAGAGGCGATCGCGGGTGGATGGCGAAAAGGGAAACGCAGTTGTTAATTTAACACAGTTGTTTTTAATCTAACGAACCAGATTACGTAAAGTGTTCAACAAGGACTCTTATACAAACGTGAATGGTGATAGTTCTGCCTGTGTGAGTGGTCACAGTAAGTTTAAGTTAGCCGCTTGGTCAAGCTCGTGTGGAATTGGGAGACCGACGATGATCAAAGACCTTGACAGAGCTGGATAGCGTTATCGAGTGGTGGACTTTGCTGAGATCGTCAACTATGTACATCTTCTCTTCATCGGAAATCCTCTCGTCTTGTCTTCTGTTGCTGACGCCTTTGATCCACGTGAGGTTACATTCACACTGAGTAAAGGTACCATATTTTTTGTTTTGGCCTGTGTGGTGAAGCAGCCATTTGGTTTAAGGCTACAACGTACCCGAGCTACATTCAGGCCTGCATCATTTGAACATTTGAAGGGTATTTCACATTAACCCTTTGACGCGTACGATCACACAGGTGTGATCACTCTTCGTTGGTCCCTGGAGCGAACGATCACACCGGTGTGATCGTACGTGTCAAAGGATTAATAGCCTTAAGCCAAATGGCTGCTTCACCACACTGGCCAAAGCATGTGACCGTGACCTCACTTGGATCAAAGGCGTCAGCAACAGAAGACAAGACGAGAGGAATCCCGATGAAAAGAAGATGTACATAGTTGACGATGTCAGCAAAGTCCACCACTCGATAACGCTATCCGGCTCCGTCAGGGTCTTTGATCATCGTTGGTCTCCCAGTTCCACACTGGTGTGATTAGAACATTTAGTGCATCACGTGCTCAAATGCCAAATTCAAAAGTGCCTGTGCGCGTTCTTTGGCACTCAGCCAGTGACATACGTGCTCAGCGCTGTCAATATTTCACAAATATGCAGTGTTTTCAACCACATAATGTTTAGTTTAGGTTTCATACATTTAAATGCACATAAATACAAACAAATCAATACATTTAGAGTTTGTAAAATACACACTGATGTCTATGGAAGTGGCAATAACAATCATATTTCCATAATAATTGGACAGCTCGGTTTATTCATATCCGATACACATTGTGTAAGTAACTTTAAAGTTTACTTTCTTCTTCTCTCAGTTCACCGGCTCACTTACTTTCATGTATTTCGGGAGAAGTGGATAAAATCACGTGTTATAATTCCAACAGATGGGATTCTCTGTACTGTGGCACAAACTAACATGGCGGCGCCCATTGCGCGTATATCTCAACTAACGCGATCATTATAAAGGTGTTTAAACAGCAAAACACATCCACTTGCACATATTTGAGAATCGGAATATCAGATATTTCATGGTAAAGTCATCAAATTTGTTAATATTTTGAATGAAAAAGGAAAAATTAAATAAAAGCAGCTCATCAGGAATACAGCGCTATTGAGGCTGCCGTGTGTCACGTGACAAGCAATGACGTGTCACAATGGAAACAGTAAAGTGACACATTCTAAATAACGGTCACCTTGAAAAACTCATGCTGGGTGCTCTGCCAGAATGTTTTAAACTTACGTGCGAAAGGGTTAAGCTAAGGTTTTTGCCGGCTATTTTCTTTTCTTTGGCCCTTATGTATTAAATGAGAGTTTGAATGCATTTGCGCTCTGAAAAACTGATTTAGCCAGTATATATTTAACTTTGTTTTAAGTAAATCTGTTCTACTTTTTCATAAAACAGTGGTGACTATTGATTTTTCGATATTTCGATTTAATTAAGAAAAAGAGTAATTTTGGTTTAAATGTGAATGTGTTTATAGGATAAAAGTAAGTCTTTAAGACATTTCATTTCCTGTTAAAGAGTAAATATTACTGCCTAAATAGTGATTTAAAGGGGAAAAATAATTTATACAATAAGTTGGGATTTAGACACACACACAAGCTAAATACCTGATACATTTATTATTGAAACCTCACTTATTTGTTTGGATAGATTGATAAAGAACTCAGGATAGCCACCTCTCATTATAGTCAAGCACACTAGAGCACACTACAATTATTAAATCAAAATTTAATAATGAGAAAATTTCTGTGAGAAAACCAAAAGTAAATTACCTTTTCATAGAAATGAACAATGGAACATAAATTTAACTTTTCATAAAAATTGGTCATGTAATACAAATGTAATTAATTGAAATAAACTTTCATTAAAAGTGACAAGTGAGGTGACATGAAGCCAAGTATGGTGTCCCATACTCGGAATTTTGTGCTCTGCATTTCATCCATCGAGCACACACACGGAGCAGCACCCAAGGAGTGCCTGTAAAAAGCAAACATGTAAAAAGTAACAAGTAACACAAAATAACTTTCCATTAAAATAAAACACCTACAATGTACCAAAAATGTAACTCAATTTTCCAAGATTACTTACAATGTAACAAAGATAATTAACGTCCCATAAAAAGTAATACAATTCAATAGCAACTTGACTTTCCATGTAGATTAACAAAGTAATGTAAGTAATTTACATAAGTTAGGTTTTCAACAAAAAAAGTAACAATGTAACATACAAATAATGTAATTGTCAAAGTAGTGGTTGCCATCCAACACGGATTGGACTGACCGACGTATAGGAATCTCGCTAGAGAGGCCAATCTACTTTGAGTGTAACTAAAACAAGCCAATGCACATTGGCATGCAATCATTTGGATCAGCTGCTCACCTCGCAGGGCTGGTATATAACGAGCAGCAGGTACGTTGCATCTTCAGGTTTTTGCTGAAGAGCCGAACAGGATAGGTGGCAGCATCAGCGGAGTATGGCGACGGGATATATGTCTCTGTTCCCTCCTTCAGCGAACGAGGGTTACCTTTGTAACTGAGACGTTCCCATTCAGTTGGTCACTTCGACGTACGTCAGACTGACAGATGAATAGGAATCCTTACCACAGGAGTTGCCCCCTTCCAGCGCTCTGTTGTAAGCCACCTGAACCCCCTTGCCTGAGGGCTAACACAGAGAGTGTCGATCACTGCTGTTCCCAAACCCATTCAGTGAGACTATTGTGTAACACTTAGTTAACACTGTGTAAGCGTAACCTTTCATGGAAAAGGAATGCTGCAGAACCCACATCCTTCCCTGAAGGAATTATGTGGACAAAACATGTGGACTGACCCTGGTGGGCCGTGCTACATATGGAAGAACTGGGGTGACTCCAACTTAAAGAGAGGTGGGTTCTCCTTGAGGGAAAGACACAGCCTTTGTTTAGGAGCAACCGTGGAAGCAGCCATATGGGATTCCCATAGGGTCAGTCATATGGAATCCAGCCTAAATCCAGTTAACAAGGATGCAGCAGAGTATAGGCCTGGCATCAAATGCTCCGCCATGTCGGCAGCCGAAGGGAGATCGGAGGACTCAACAGGGTCTGCCTTGTAGGGACTCTCTGGAGAATAAGCACATATAACAGTGGTTCCCAAACTTTTTAGCCAGCGACCCCCATGATAAATGCGCTGCTTTTAAAATAAATGCCCCCCCGGTCCCGTGAAAATGTACAGCAAATCGATTTTATGCCCAGTCTCAAAGCAGGTCTGAGCGGCACACACACACACACCCGCGTGCTCATGCTAATCCGACAGTCAACGTGTCTGAAACACGAAGTACTCAGTAAAGCATTTCTGTGTCATGCTGAATAATTCTTCCTCATTTCTCTCAGCATCACACATATAATGCAATATCAATGTCAGTTTTACACATCAAAACAATGTCCTTCATTTACAATCACCTCACTGACCTCCGGAAACTGCAGTCTTCGCACCCTCAACCGGCCTCACCTGTGACTTTTCTCTCCTCTCGGTTTTTCTGTTGTGGATATTAACCACCGTTTCATTTTAAAGCAGGTATTATTTGTTTGTAGCCTCCAAACACCTTTAGCTTTAGCAAACAACAGCACGTGATGTACGTAACTTGATTGTGATTGACGCTGACGTAATCTCGTATAATGTCTGGGACAAAATTACAAATTTAATTAAAAAATATACATTATATATTTTTTTAATCAGACTTTTCTGCAAACACCATTTAATAAGTATTGAATTAAATTAACAGCGACAAAAATATATAGTGCCTATATATTTTTTCCACTTTAAAAAAAAAAAAATAGAAATCATCTCACTTGGGGAACCACTGACATATAAGTGCAGCAAGCTGACACTAAGCCGGGGCCTCACCATGCCTCCGACCTGAGGCTTGACACGGGAGGAGACCAGCTCAACACGAAGGCTATAGAATCTGGCAAACATGTTCAGTGTCGCCCAGTCCACATCTCTACAAATGTCTGTCAGCGAGGCGCAACGAGCCAGTGCCCAGGTGGATGCGACACCTCTCGTGGAGTGCGCATGCAACCTGAGCGGGCAGGACATGCCCTGAGCTTGGTAAGCCAGAGCGATGGAATCCACTATCCAGTGGGCCATCCTCTGCTTGGAGACAGCCTTTCCCTTCTGCTGGCCTCCGTAACAGACAAAGAGCTGGTCTGAGGTCCTGAAGCTTTGGGTTCTCTCTACGTACAGTCGCAGAGTGCAAACTGGACAGAGCAAAGCCAGAGCTGGGTCTGCCTCCTCCGAGGGCAGCGCTTGCAGGCTCACTACCTCGTCCCTGAAGGGAGTGATAGGAACCTTGGGGACAAAGCCAGGCCGGGGTCTCAGTACCACGTGGCTGTCACCCGGTCCCAACTCTAGACACGATTTGTCGACCGAAAATGACTGCAGGTCCCCTACCCTGTTGATGGAGGCCAGTGCAGCCAGCAGCAAAGTCTTCATAGACAGAATCTTTAAGTCTGCTGACTGCAAAGGCTCAAAGGGAGAATTCTGGAGTGCTCTTCGCACCAGAGTCAAGTCCCAAGAGGGTATGGAGGGGGGACAAGGAGGATTTAACTGTCTCACCCCCCTAAGGAACCTGACAACCAGGTCATGCTTACCAGAGGATTTAACATCTATGTGGTTGTGGTTTGCAGAAATAGCAGCAACAAGGACTTTGAGGGTGGAGGGGGACACCCTACGCTCCAACCTTTGCTGCAAGAAGGAAAGCATGACTCCGATCGAGCATCTTCGGGGGTCCTCTCAGCGAGAAGAGCACCGCTTGACAAACAGGTTCCACTTCAAGCCATAAGCACGTCTCGTAGACGATGCCCATGCCGAAGTGATGGTGTTAAGTACCTCGAGGGGTAAGTCACCTAGAACCTCTGTGTCCCATCTAGGGACCAGACATGAAGTTTCCAGAGATCTGGACGCGGGTGCCAAAGGGTGCCCTGTCTCTGAGAAAGAAGGTCCTCCCTCAGAGGAATGGGCCAGGGAGGGGCTGTTGCAAGGAGTGAGTGTTTTGGGAACCAGGTCCGGTTGGGCCAATAATAGACAAATAACAAAACCTGCTCCTCATCCTCCCTGACTTTGCACAGGGTCTGTGCGAGTAGGCTCACTGCGGGAAATGCTTGCTTGCGAAGGCCCCGGGGCCAGCTGTGAGCCAGGGCATCTGTCCCGAGTATTCCGAGTAAAACAACTGGCAATGGTAGGTTTCTGGTGAGGCAAACAGGTCTACCTGAGCCTCTCCGAACTCTCTCCAAATCAGCGGAACCACCTAGAGGTGGAGTCGCCCCTCTCCGGGCAGCGCAGCTCGAGAGAGCTCATCAGCCACATGGTTGAGCAAACCGGAAAAGTGAATTGCACTAAGCAACCTCAGATAATTCTGACTCCAGGGATGGAGATGGCAGGTGAGTTACGACATGCCAACGGGAGAGTGCCAGTGTCTCATATGAAGCAGACTGAGCAGGGTTACTGCCACTGTGGCCACCATATGCCCCAGGAGCCTCTGAAAGCATTTCAGTGGCACCGCTGTTCTGCCATTGAACGTATTCAGGCAGTTCAACACCGACTGAGCACGTTCCTCCGTGAGGCGTGCTGTCTGTTCAACTGAATCCAACTCCACAACAAGAAAAGAGATCCTCTGCACGGGGAAGAGTTTGCTCTTTTCCCAGTTGACCTGAAGACCCAACTGGCTGTGGTGTCAGAACACCAAATCCCTGTGTTCCTGTTCTCTCATGGGAACAAGGGCTCCCTCCACGACTTTCGTGAAGACACGGGGAGACAGGGCCAGCCCGAAGGGTAGGACTCTGTACTGATATGCCCGACCTTCAAAGGGACCGCAGACATACCCGCAGTGGGGCTCTGGCTTCTGTCCGCTGGTGACTGAAGAGGGGGATGAGAGTGGTGAGGTTCTTGCCCTGCCGCTGTCCTGATGAAGGAAACTTCTCTTTCGACAATTTGGGTACCGCTGGCCCAACAGTATGAAAAATCAGTATGAAAAATAAACAACGGAAGAGGACCCACTGACACGGAATCGGGCAGTAAAAGGTGCCATCCACGTGCCAGTGAGCTCTTCATGCACCTCCGGGAAGAAAGGAACCCAGGGTGGGGGGCTTACACACCTCTGGCGTGGTCCAGCGTGTTTCTCCGGCAGCTCTACTGGCTGCGGATTGTGGGAAGAGTGAGGGTTCCCAGGGGGTTGGTTCCCTGAGGAAAACGCGCTCACCATGATCCTCAGATCACCAATGCCGCTGCTCGAAGCAACCCTCTGAGGAGGACTGGTACGAGGCAGCAGCACTGGGACTCCGCCCCCTTGCAGGAAGCAGAGTCTAGACCACAACTCCGTGATGGTATTCTTCCCGCAATGGGTGTATGACTCATCCACAAACGCTGCCTCAGTGTGCTTTAAGCCCAAACACGTGATACAGTGTGCACTCTCTCTTTGAAGCTGTCTTACCAGCTGTCAGCACAGCTTTTAAGCGCTCTAAAGTACACCGTTTACCAGCAATGATACCAGCTTTTATAGCTTGAAATCGTTTCACTTTATTGCTCAAATAAGGCAAAAACAAAAAACAAAAAGAGAGAGATCGGCCCCGCTGCAGTGCTGTCCGCCTGCACCAACGAAGAGCAGTTTTCAAGAGCTGACTTGTCCTTCTCACACTCGCTTGTAAACACGACATGAAGTTTGGCTCCGAAGCAAAAACCTGAAGATGCAACGCATCTGCTGCTCGTTATATACCTGCGCTGCGAGGTGAGAAGCTGATGCATATGATTGCATGCCAATGTGCATTGGCTCATTTTAGTTACACTCGAAGTAGACTGGCCTCTCTAGCGAGATTCCTATTCATTGGTCAGTCCGATGTACGTCGAAGTGACCGACTGAATGGGAACATTAAGTATAGTATAAGCTGGAAAAGTATAAGCTGGGAAGTATAAGCGCCACATTTTAATTTGATGTATAACTTGTTTAAAATGTGCAGACATTCTTCATGAACTGTTTAATTGCTCTAACATGCACTGCTTCCCATGACAACAACGTGTCACAGGAAATCAAGTCAAGTCAACTTATATAGCACTTTTTACAATACAAATTGTGGCAAAGCAGCTTTACATTAATAATTGGCAAATCATTTTTGGCTGTACAGCAGCTCCTAAAGAAAATGGTGTCATTGTCCAGATTATTCTATATATTATTGATTCATTCCATTGCAAAGATCAGTTAGTCTAGTTAATTTATGTATATCAGCACTGGAGAAAACAGTGACGTAATAATCCAGCTCAGCTCAGTTCGCATACAACGGCGCCAATGCAGGCATATCAAAAACACTGCTGAATATCAAGCAAGTGTCCCCAACTTAAGCAAGCCAAAGGCAACAGCGGCAAGGAACCAAAACTCCAACAAAATGGAGAAAAAAACCTTGGGATAAACCAGGCTTAGTCGGGGGGCCAGTTCTCCTCTGGCCAACAGTGAACCCTTGCCTGATGCTCATAAGTCCGATTGGAGTCGCAAGAGTCAAAATATTTAATCCAATTCCATCTAGTTTTGACGGTTTGTTGAGGATATGTGCCACTGGCTGATGAGTCAGTAAGGCCCTCACAAGGGATGAGCTAGTTCACACGGTCTCTGCCGACACCCCAGGGCCACGCTGCTTCCGCGCACAGGTGCAGGTTCCCCATCCGGATACAGCCAGGATCCAGCCAATCACATTAATTGGTAAACCTCGGGATAAGCAGAGAGACAAAAATTCTTCTTCTGTTGTAACAAGTACATCCGGTGTTACAGGAAGTGTTCCCAGTTCCGGCTGATCTGATCTATGCAGCCTAACAATCCTTTAGTGGATATGACTTAATTCTCTCTCTTGTTGCGTGTCACTTCCTGTTTCCCTTCCCTCGCGAGACTTGATCGATTGCTTCTGTCTGCCTCGCTGCTGAATTGTTTGAGTCTGTTGCTCCATAGCTTTATTTGAATCTATTTATTGTTATTGTTTGCTGTCTACTTTATCTTCACTATATATCTGATATTGTCTTATATTGCCTATCATATTAATTTGACATCGCTAGTTTTTAATCTTTTAATCTAAATCACCATCACAACGCGTTAGCACTACGCTAGTTTGTGTTATCCGTGCCCACCGTCATTTCTGTCGCGCTCTCGTTTTCTTCAAATTCATCAAACATCTGGTAAGTCGGATCGGTCTACAAACACGGTAAGCTATGTTATCTTCTCCTTTCATTGTTACTTGCACTGCCTGTCACATGCATAGTTTAGCTTTTTCTGTCAGCGATGAAGGATTCACATGTCATAAATGTAGGGAAATAGTCAGGCTGACAGAGAAAATCTTAGAATTAGAGACACGCATCCAAACTTTAATTGAGGATAGTAAGAATGCAGGGGCTTCAGATACTGTTTTGGATGCGACTAGCCTAGTGAACTCCGTACATTGTTCGGTTCCGGCTGTAGAGCCCGTGCAGCAGGGCAACTGGGTGACCGTGAGGCGGCCTAGTCGTGTTAAAAAACACCACTCTTCCGTTCCGATTAGAACATCAAACAGGTTCTCCCCACTCAGTGACGCACCCACTGAGAATCCTGTTGAAAGTGCCCTAGTTATTGGCGATTCTATTACACGGAACGTGAAAATAGAGACACCAGCCACCATAGTCACATGTTTGCCGGGAGCCAGAGCGCCTGACATCAAAGCAAATTTAAAAGTGCTGGCTAATGCTAATCGTAAATACTCTAAGATTGTTATTCACGTCGGCGCTAATGATGTCCGACTTCGTCAGTCGGAGATCACCAAAATTAACATTAAAGAGGTGTGTGAAATCGCACGTATGATGTCAGACACTGTAATTTTTTCTGGACCCCTTCCTGCTCGTAGGAGTGATGAGATAATTAGCAGATTATCATCACTCAATGGCTGGCTGTCTAAGTGGTGTTCACAGAATAATATAGGTTTCATAGACAATTGGAAAAGTTTTTGGGGCAGACCTGACCTGTTGAAAAGAGATGGTATTCATCCCTCCTGGGGTGGTGCCGCTCTTCTCTCTAGTAATATGGCACATAGTCTTAGAGCTCAACCTTGACTAACTGGGGCCCAGGTCAGGAAGCAGACAGACTGGCTAAACCGACCGTCTGCTAGCTGTCTCACGTCACAGAATTCAGATAAATCCCAACACATAGAGACTCTTTCACCTAGATATCATCAGATAGAGACTGTGTCTGTACCCCGAACTAATAAATACAGAAAACTTCCAAACCCATTTACGGGTGATAATTTAATTGATGTTCAACAAGTAGTAAACAGAGATTATAAAGATAACAAAATGATAAAGCTTGGGTTGCTGAATATTCGATCCCTTTCTTCAAAAGCACTTATTGTAAATGATATTATCACAGAAAATAACCTAGATGTGCTGTGTTTGACAGAAACCAGCCTAAAACCAGACGATTACATTACTTTAAATGAGTCTAGCCCTCAAGGTTACTATTATCGACACGAACCTCGTCAGAAAGGTAAAGGGGGAGGTATTGCTGTAATCTATAGTAATATCTTCAGTATTACTCAAAAGTCTTTCAAATATATCTATTTTGAAGTGATGGTGCTCTATGTAACGTTATATAATGTAAGTGACAAATCTCATTTGAAATTTGTGTTGGCTACTGTATACAGGCCACCAGGGCACCATACAGATTTTATCAAAGAATTTGCTGATTTTCTATCGGAGTTAGTACTGGCTGTGGATAAAGTCCTTATTGTTGGTGATTTTAATATACATGTAGATAATGAAAAAGACGCTTTGGGATTGGCACTAACAGATATTCTAAGCTCTATTGGAGTTAGACAACACGTGTCAGGACCAACTCATTGTCGTAATCATACTCTAGATCTAATATTGTCACATGGAATCAATATTGATGCCGTTGAAATTCTGCAGCAGAGCGATGACGTCTCAGATCATTATCTAGTCTCATGCGTGCTACATTTATCCAAGGCTGGAAAACCGCCTGTCTGCCATAAATATGTTAGAACCATCACTTCTACCACTAAAAATTGCTTTATAAATAATCTTCCTGATCAGTTTCATCAATTTAGCAAACCAGACAGCTTAGAAGAACTCGATGTTGCAACAGAAACTATTGACGCTCTCTTTTCGAACACTCTAGACTCTGTCGCTCCTTTGCGCTTAAAAAAGATTAAGGATATTAGTCCAACGCCATGGTATAACGAGCACACTCGGGCCCTTAAGAGAGCAGCCAGAAAACTGGAGCGCAGCTGGAAGAATTCAAAACTAGAAGTTTTTCGGATTTCATGGAGAGAGAAAATGATGGAGTACAGAAAGGCTGTAAAAACCGCTAGATCTGCTTATTTTTCAAATCTTTTAGAAGAAAATAAACACAACCCTAAGTATTTATTTAATACAGTGGCTAAATTAACAAGAAATACAGCCTCAACTTCTGATGTTTCCAAACAGCACAGCAGTAATGACTTTATGAACTTCTTTACTTGCAAGATTGACAACATTAGAGAGAAAATTATAGCCATGCAACTGTCTACTACAGTATCACATCAGACAGTGGGTTGTTGTATCCCTGAGGAAAAATTCCATTCATTCGCTGCCATAGGAAAGGAAGAATTGTCTAAACTTGCTAAATCATCAAAATCTACAACATGTATGTTAGACCCTATACCGACTAAGCTATTGAAAGAGATGCTTCCAGAGGTCATAGATCCTCTTCTTAAGATCATTAATTCATCTTTATCACTAGGTTACGTTCCAAAAAATTTTAAGCAGGCTATTATCAAACCTCTTATTAAAAAACCACAACTTGATCCTGGTGAATTAGTCAATTACAGACCGATTTCCAATCTACCTTTTCTGTCAAAAATACTAGAAAAGGCAGTATCATCTCAGCTTAGTTCCTACTTGGAAAGAAATGGTATCTGTGAGGTTTTCCAGTCAGGATTTAGACCGTACCATAGTACTGAGACTGCTCTCATTAGAGTTACAAATGATTTGCTCTTATCATTAGATCATGGTTGTATCTCTCTATTAGTGTTACTAGACCTCAGTGCTGCTTTTGACACAATCGACCACAATATTCTTTTGAATAGACTAGAAAATTATGCTGGAATTAGTGGAATTGCATTGGCATGGTTCAAATCATACTTATCTGACCGTTATCAGTTTGTAGTAGTAAACGAAGAGATGTCATTTCGATCACAAGTTAAATATGGAGTACCACAAGGCTCAGTTCTAGGACCGTTGCTTTTCACTCTGTACATGCTACCCTTGGGAGATGTCATTAGGAAGCATGGCATTAGCTTTCACTGTTACGCTGATGATACTCAGCTCTATATTTCCTCGCGCCCTGACGAAACCTACCAATTCTCAAAATTAACAGAATGCGTAGCTGATATAAAAAATTGGATGACTTGTAATTTCCTACTACTAAACTCAGAAAAAACAGAGATTCTAATTATTGGACCAAAAACTTCAGCACATAAAAACCTAGAATACTGTCTAACACTTGATGGCTGCTCTGTTAAGTCGTTTTCGTCAGTTAGGAACCTGGGTGTGCTCTTTGATACCAATCTTTCATTTGAAAGCCACATTTCTAGCATATGTAAAACCGCATTCTTCCATCTTAAAAATATATCTAAATTGCGACATATGCTCTCAATGACAAATGCGGAACAGCTAGTTCATGTGTTTATGACCTCGAGACTAGATTACTGTAACGCTCTATTGGGTGGTTGCCCTGCTCGCGTGATAAACAAATTACAGCTGGTCCAAAACGCAGCTGCTAGAGTCCTTACTAGAACCAGGAAATATGAACATATTAGCCCTGTTCTGTCAAAACTGCACTGGCTCCCTATTAAACATCGTATAGATTTTAAAATCTTGCTAATTACTTACAAAGCACTAAATGGCTTAGCTCCCCAGTACCTGAGTGAGCTCTTAATGCATTATAGTCCTTCGCGTCTATTACGATCTCAGAATTCTGGCCAGTTGTTAATACCTAGAATATCAAAATCAACCGCAGGCGGTAGATCCTTTTCCTATTTGGCACCTAAACTCTGGAACAATCTTCCTAGCATTGTTCGGGAAGCAGACACACTCTGTCAGTTTAAATCTAGACTAAAAACGCATCTATTTAACTTGGCATACACATGACGCACTATAAACTTTTGTCTTCATATCCGTTAAAGGATTGTTAGGCTGCATAGATCAGGTCAGCCGGAACCGGGATCACTTCCTATAACACCAGATGTACTCGGTACATCAGAAGAAGAATGGCGTCTATGCTAATTTTTTGTCTCTCTGCTTATCCCGAGGTTTACCAATTAACGTGATTGGCTGGATCTGGGCCGTGTCCGGGTCGGACGGGGAACCTGTGCCTGTGTGCGGCAGCAATGTGGCCCTGTGGTGTTGGCGGAGACTGTGTTAACTAGCTCATCCTTTGTTAAGACCTTACCGACTCATCAGCCAGTGGCACATATCCCAACAAACCGTCCCATACCGGCGTGATCAAAAAGATCTTAAACTAGATTAAATATTTTGACTGTTGCGATTCCAAAACGGTTTAATGACCTGTAACTCTGCCTGAGTATCGGACAAGTGTTCACTGTTGGCCAGAGGAGAACTGGCCCCCCGACTAAGCCTGGTTTCTCCCGAGGTTTTTTTCTCCATTTGTTGGAGTTTTGGTTCCTTGCCGCTGTTGCCTTTGGCTTGCTTAAGTTGGGGACACTTGCTTGATATTCAGCAGTGTTTTTGATATGCCTATATTGGCGCCTTTGTATACAAACTGAGCTGAGCCGGACGATTACATCACTGTTTTCTGCAGTGCCGATATACATAAATTAACTAGACTAATAACTATTGATATTTGCAACGGAATGAATCAATAATATAAAGAATAAGCTGCACAATGACACCATTTTCTTATCAATGTAAAGCTGCTTTGCCACAATTTGCATTGTAAAAAGCGCTATATAAATAAAGATTACTTGACTTGACTTGACTATGAAGACAAAGATTGATAATGTGTCATGTGTATGCCAGGTTAAATAGTTTTTAGTCTGACTTTAAACTTACAGAGTGTGTCTGGTTCCCAAACAATGCTAGGAAGATCGTTCCAGAGTTTAGGTGCCAAATAGGAAAAGGATCTACCGCCAGCAGTTGATTTTGATATTCTAGGTATTAACAACTGGCCAGAATTCTGAGATCGTAATAGACGTGAAGGACTATAATGCATTAAGAGCTCACTCAGGTACTGGGGAGCTAAGCCATTAGGTTCTTTTTAAGTAATTAGCAAGATTTTAAAATCTATATGATGTTTAATAGGGAGCCAGTACAGTTTTGACAGAGCCAGGCTAATATGGTCATATTTCCTGGTTCTAGTAAGTACTCTAGCAGCTGTGTTTTGGACCAGCTGTAGTTTGTTTATCAAGCAAGCAGGGCATTCACCCAATAGAGCGTTACAGTAATCTAGTCTCGAGGTCATGAACGCATCAGAAATACAGAGTATCATCAGCATAACAGTGAAAACAAATGTCATGCTTCCTAATGACATCTCCCAAGAGTAGCATGTACAGAGTGAAAAGCAACGGTCCTAGTACTGAGCCTTGTGGTACTCCATATTGAACTTGTGATCGAAATGACATCTCTTCGTTTACTACTACAAACTGATAACAGTCAGATAAGTATGATCTGAACCATGCCAATGCAATTCCACTAAGGCCAACATAATTTTCTAGTTTATTCCAAAGAATATAGTGGTCGATAGTGTCAAAAGCAGCACTGAGGTCTAGTAACACTAGAGATACAACCACGATCTGATGATAAGAGCAAATCATTTGTCACTCTAATGAGAGCAGTCTCAGTACTATGGTACGGTCTAAATCCTGACTGGAAATCCTCACAGATACCATTTCTTTCCAAGTAGCAACACAGTTGCGATGATACTGCCTTTTCTAGTATTTTTGACAGAAAAAGGTAGATTGGAGATCGGCCTATAATTGACTAATTTTCTAGGATCAAGTTGTGGTTTTTTAATAATATTTTAATAAGATAATAGCCAGCTTAAAATTTTTCGGTATGTAACCTAGTGATAAAGATGAATTAATGATCTTAAGAAGAGGATCTATGACCTCTGGAAGCATCTCTTTCAATAGCTTAGTCGGTATAGGGTCTAACATACATGTTGTTGATTTTGATGATTTATCAAATTTAGACAATTCTTCCTTTCCTATAGCAGCGAATTAATGGAATTTTTACTCAGGGATATTACAATGCACTGTCTGATCTGATACTGTAGTAGACAGTTGCATGACTATAATTTTCTCTCTAATATTGTCAATCTTGCAAGTAAAGAAGTTCATAAATTCATTACTGCTGTGCTATTTGGAAACATCAGAAGTTGAAGCTGTATTTTTTTGTTAGTTTAGCCACTATATCAAATAAATACATAGGGTTGTGTTTATTTACTTCTAAAAGATTTGAAAAATAAGCAGATCTAGCGGTTTTTAAGGCCTTTCTGTACTCTATCATTTTCTCTCTTCATGAAATACGAAAAACTTCTAGTTTTGATTTCTTCCAGCTGCGCTCCATTTTTCTTGCAGTTCTCTTAACGGGTCAAGTGTGCTCGTTATACCATGGCATTGGACTAATATCCTTAATCTTTTTTAAGTCCAAAGGTGAGTGAAGATTTGCCACTTCATTCCCTTGCATGCCAGGAGCTTGTGGAAATTGTCACTTGTGCAGTCGCTAAACTAAGCATTGACTGGCCTGCTGACAAACAAGAAAAAAGGCAGAAAAGCAAACTTGATGAATGCTTTCTGCCTTCACGGGCAATAAAACGGGTTCCTCCTCCCAGCAGAGAGTCAGGCTTTTTACAGCTGTTATTTCATTGTTGCAAAGAAGGATGGAGGGTTGCGTCCGATTCTAGATTTAAGATGATTAAATCAAACAGTAGACAAGCTCAAGTTCAAGATGCTCACCCTCAAACAAATCGTGTTACAAATCAGGTCCGAGGACTGGTTTGTTACGATGGATCTCAAGGACGCATAATTCCATGTATCCATCCTTCCACAACACAGGAAGTTCGCTTTCGGGGGCAAAGCTTACCAATATCATGTCCTTCCGTTCAGCCTAGCCTTGTCTCCTCGAACTTTTACGAAGTGTGTAGATGCTGCACTGGCTCCTCTGCGATTCCAGGGTATCCGCATTCTCAATTACATTGACGATTGGTTCATTCTAACTCATTCGGAGCAACAGGTGGTTCAACATCGAGATGGTGTTCTCGCCCACATGAAAAAAGTTGGGGTTAAGGTTAAATACCAAAAAGACTGTACTGTCTCCAAGCCAGAGCACCAATTTCTTAGTTTAATCTGGGATTCTATCATGATGAAAGCACGCTTCTCACCTGCTCGTATCACTTCGGCTGCCTCTAAGGCTTTGTTGTCATGAGTGTCTATTCAAGACGTTTGTGATGCGGCGGGTGGTCTTCCCCACTTGCCTTTGTCAGGTTTTATGACCTGGACCTCAACGCTACACCTGGGGCTAGGGTGCTGTGTTCTTAGTGTGCGCTTGGACTTCACACAGACAGGCGCTGGCTCGTATGGTGGTGTGGGTATAGCGTTCCCACAGCAGTTCATGCAGCGTCCCTTGAAAGGGAACATCTCAGTTACGTATGTAACCTTAGTTCCCTGATGAGGGAACAAGAAGTTGCGTTGCCTTGCCATACTCCCGGAATTGCCTGTGATCGACTTGCTTCAGCCAATCAGAAGCTGACTGTGTGTGATCGCGGGGTACTTTATAGTTCCTGGTCATTGACGTCACCCGCCTATGACGTTCCGTCATGCCATTGCACTGATTTCATACATGCTTCACGACGAAATCACGCAGAGGCTTTCCCACAGCGGTTAACGCAGCATCTCGTTCCCTCTTCTGGAAACTAAGGTTACATACGTAACCGAGATGTTTCTACTCAGAGCATATAGTCAAAACCTGCATGATTAGTAGACTCCAGTATATGAGCATGAAACACAGACAACTTCACATGTGACATGCACAAAACTTTATTAACCTGACTAAACACTTAAACTACTCTAACATTCACACACATACATATATGTATACAGGTTACCAAGGGAAAGAGAGAGCTGATGCAGAATACAGGAAAGCAAGAAGTTATAGCAGTTGTTTGAAATCCAACAGGTCAACAGCCTTGAGCAAATCCATCAGTTTAGTTCTTACACACCCTTCTTTAAAAGGGGCAAGGATAGTTGATGCATCAAATAATGACTATATGACTCATTTTATATAGACTAAATGTGATCCTTGCATGTCTCGTCCATTTGAATTATCCTGATGCAATTTGTGGAGGCTCCCATTTATCTTTGCTGATGTTGTCTTGATGAGAGAGAAAGATATTAGCATAAGACATTAGATTGGATGGGAAAATTGGATATATGTTTATACATTTATCAAGTGGTTTTATATATATATAAAAAATTAAAAAAATTAAAAAAACCTTTCCTTCCCTTTTTCCCTTCCTACTCTAGCTTATGGTACTGAGCAAAGTATGAAACTTGTATTGTGAGCACTTCCTGTGTTATTTGCCAATTCATGATGAATCGCTTGTTTGTTTTCCTCACTTGTAAGTCGCTTTGGATAAAAGCGTCTGCTAAATGACTAAATGTAAATGTAAATGATATATACCACAGTACCCAGAGGCCTGGTATTAGCTGCATTTGGGGTGTTAGTTGCAGTTTAGGGGGATGGATTCACAGAACTTTGTTGAGAGAGTGAATTTCTGGATAATTAATTAAATATAATGACTAATTGTCTCTGACGGGTCCAGATGCTACACCTGATCTCTGGACTCCTTAACTTTTTCCACATTAGGAATCCTCCGAGATTTCTGAGTCTGGATGAAGTGTTCTTTTGACATCCTGTAGGTGGTCAAATAGTCTCTGCTGGGGTTGTTTTATGGTCAGACAGATCCAGCCAGAGGGACTTTAACTAGTTTTGTTTCTCATGTTAAGTCCATGCAGGGTGACACTCAGCAGGATTACGGTGTCAACCATGAGATTGCTGGGCTTGATTTGTTAGGAGTAACACATCTTAGTAGCCCCTTCTTTATCTTGTTAGGAGATACCTAGGGTGCAATCTAAGAGCACTATCCTTAACCAGGCATGGGCATCACACACTGAGAATTTGATAGGACATTGACTGTTGGGCTTTTGATTGCTAAAAGGTCAAGCTGAGCTTTGTTATCGCACAAGAAGACAGTGGAGTAGCGGCACACAAGAAAGGATACAGGGACTCCGTCACAGTTCACAGCAAATTTACTAGAGATGAGAGACACTCTGGCGGACTCCAGAATACCAATCAGTTAATCTGGCTGAAGAATTTCAAGAGTTACAACACTCAAATATGCAAATTAACAAAGAGGGCTTTCATTTATTTAAGAAAAAAAAAAAAAAAAAAAAGGACACTGACCTCCTTAGTGTATATTGGTTGATAAAGGTTATCTCATTGGTATTTGTAGGAATTTGTATGTAAAGTATACATTGTATGAATTTTTATTTATTTTTTAATTTTTATTATTTATTTAGTTATTTACAAAATCTATGTACTGACAGCTTCAAAGAAATCTTTTATGTACTTGCCAGATTCAATACTCACACACAATCTCATAGCAAGGCTCTTGCTTAGTTATGGAAAAAGTTTTAAATCTATTGAAGCCTCAGAGTTAACACCACCTCTGAAAAGCCTGTCTAACGCTGTATTATGGGCTCTTCCACTTTCCCTTTTTGATTGCAAATTTTCTAAATGAGTTTTCTTTGATTTAACAGCAAACGATGTCAAATTGGCATTTCCCATGAAATCCAAAATAAATGTGAAACCCCACTGATTTTACAGCATATTAATGTATATTTTACTTAATTAACTTATTTATTTACTGACGTGTGTGTGTTCTTTAGAAATCACATTGCACATATAACAGGTTAATGTATTAACTGTGCTAAATAAATGCGATGCTGTTAAACATTTCTACTTAAATACAATACAATCAACCAAAAAAATGTATAAACTCAATATACAATGACCTTTGGAGGATGTAAAATGTTTTTGCTACATTGATAGTGATGCAGATACTGTCAATGTTGAACTTTTTATGTATATTTGCATATCCATTCAAAGATGGGAAAAATGCATTTTATAACTGCACTTTTACAAATACCTATGAGCTCATGTTGCCATTTTTAATTTAGTGAGTGTTGACCAGTTACCATCTTGAATAATCTGGCATAAAAAAAATATTTGCAGTCTGATAAAACAAAGTGTCTCACCGAAGTTTAACATCAAGTTTATCATGAAGCGAATAATTGAATCAAACAATATTTATTTCAATTAACTTAATCACCTGTGGTGCGAAATGTAAAATTGTTTCCTTTTCTTGTTGTTTACTGTTTATTTGAAAGAGTGAATGTAGGTCCTACATAAATGAATCAAATATACAAATAACATGTTATGAGTTTTTTTAGACGATGAATGTCTTGTCATATTTTACAAATATGTCAATGTCAGATGCTTTTACTTGATGTTAATGGAATTTGACTGACACAAAATGTTTTCCATATGGCCAATTATAAGACATCCCAACATACAATATTTAGTAATGCAGAAATACTTCCATTTCCATAATGTGAAGCATTATTGACAATAGATACGTAATTTCCAGGAGGCCCCTAGTGTCACAGAAAGAGGTATTTTCGAGAATCTTCCATCATTTTCTGTTTCAGCCGTCTGGTAGGAAACAGATAATACCAAATTGAGGGAAAATTGTACAAATCTGTGCACAATTACCCCCATCTCTCCTCAGTAAGACTCCCATGGCACTGTGGTTTCCATCGCCGCAAGAGACCAAGCTCAGCACTCAGTCCTATCAGCCTCCATTTTCTGACCCTTTTACAAACATTACTGGAAACTAAAGCTGTTCAGGTGCATTTACTGCCATCCCTTCCCAAATAGTGTGGCCTTTGGACACAAGGTGTCTGTGTGTCTGTGTCTGTGTGTGTCAGGGAGAGACAAACAGAGCAAGAAAGAGACATTTAGAAATGTAAAATGTGTTGTCAGTGTAAAATGAAGTTTTCAGAGTCCTGGAGGGTTAAAAGGCCAGCAGGGATTAAGTTATTGAGTTACACTGTTACACTATAAATTGATAGATAATCTTTCTTTTTTAACCACCCAAGTTAGAAACATAAAAATCAAAGGAAGAGCTTTCATGTTGTCTGGTTTCTGTGTGATTGATACATTACCTTATCTTTGAAGATGTCTCTGGAGCTCATTTGATCTGGTCTCAGCTCCCGTGAGTCTTCCATTCCTTCCCAATCTCCATTCTGAGATCGAGAAGGCATGTAAAAATCCATATTCTGCCCATATTCATCAATATGGGCATGCAAATTATGCCAATGTTGAAGGGATACGTGAGCATGGATCTGTGGCGATGCCCCTGTAATGCAGTTTGTAAGAATGGGATGTAAGGATGGATTTTTCCAATTCTGAACTCAAGATTCCTATCCTGTAATAAAACAATAAAATTCACTAATCTGAAGAGAAGATCTGCGAGAAAGATTACAGGACAACAGCTGACCCAGTCTCATCTCCTCACCTCATGATGAGTTTCTCGCTCCTCACATCCACTCCCTCCCCTCAGAGTTTTTCGACATTTTTGCAAATTCTAGGATTGGGATAGATCATACCACAACCTCAATAAACGAAGCATATGGCGCGCTTATTGAGATTTTGGATTTCTGACTATTATGACTTAACATGTTATAGTATCGTGACTAAAACAAAAGGCACTTTTGTTCACAAGTTCACACTTACAAATAATTAGATTGAGTAATTAGTATGCATATTTGGCGTGCTGTCCGAGGAGAGGGCTCCAAGCTTGGTATTTGGCCCGAGCCCAGAGTACTCCCTCCGTATTCTGGTTTAGGAAGTAACCAGGCAGTGTGAGGAGACGGGGTGGTGGAGGGATGCTGAAACTGTCCAAAGCATAGGTGAGTCGATTGCATCGATATATATAGGTCTTCACTCCGGCCGATTGGGCAGACATGTTGATTAATGACAGCTGGTTGGATTGATGTGATGATTAGTTAGATCATTTGAACTTGTTTCTCCCGAACTTTGTTAATAAAACATCATAACGAATAAGCATGTGGCGATTCTTCAATTTGTGTTTTTAGTAAACGCTGTATCCCCTATTATGATTCTAAACTAATGAGATTGTGACGTAAGACATATCACAGCTGGATATAAGTCTTTAAGCGATGCGACACCCTGATGAAAGGATAATTGAAATTAAGAGAAATTAAAGAATCAAAGATCTAATTCATATCTAATTACACGATCAGCGATTAACGTAACATCAGAAACATTATCATTTGAGGTCAATTACAATTGGAATCAGATTAAATTACTAATGGAGTCAGATAAGAATTGAGAATCCAAATTTTATTAAATTAAAATGATTTTACAGAAGCGCCAGAAAGACTTACACGCACAATCCCTTCAACCGGGCCGTTGGATTCCTCCATTGGGCCGACGGGCGGAGCTTACAGGGAAGAAGGAGGCGGGAACCGGCGAACGTTCAACGTACTTTAATAATAAAATAAACAAACAATAAAACAAAAGTAAAAGGGCGGCAGTTCCTCACGACGACTGCCGCCCACACAAACAAAATAAAACACAACATAAAATCCAGGTCTGGTCCTCTCTCGTCCTTCACTGCAGTCGCTCCTCTTTTTTTATGCTTCCGGAGCTCCTCCGTGAGAAATACGAGACCGGTGCACCGAGCAGCTGAAGCTCATTATCACTCGCGTCGAAAGACTTGGACCAGGGCCAGGGTTTTTCCCCTGACACAGTGGCTGAACTACGATGCTCTACAGATCTGGCTCTCCATGCCAGCTCCCACACCGCTGCCGCGATCGGTCAATCAATGGCGGCAATGGTGGCAATGGAGAGACACCTGTGGGTGAACCTGGGTGACATCGGGGAGAAAGTTTTCTCCTCAATGTGCCTCTTGAACTTTTCGGGACTTCCGTCGAGGCGGTGGTTGGGAAGTTCAAGGAGGAGTGGGCACGTTCGGCAGCTTTTAAATCTTGTATACTGTGCCGGTCTGAGTCTGCACCCAGGCAGCCAGGGGGACCTGGCCCGTCTCTCACTCTGAAGTCTCCTTGGATTTATTGAGCTTCAGTAAAGTTTCGGTGTAGGCCGTCTTCTGGCCTCCAGGGGTCCCTTCTCTCGTGATGCGGGTTTTATCTAAAATCCGCCCCTTGAGCTTTTATGCCCTCTAGTGGCATGTTTACTTGAAAAATAATAGCCACCTGTTTTTGGGTGGTGGCTTTTTTGCATCACCGCTCTGTTGAGCTTTGATATTTGTGTCTTAGTGTCAGACTATTTATGGCTGCCTTGACATTCTAGAGCGTGTTGACCCCCTCTGTACCATTTTGTTTGGTACCTTTTTAGCGTTGGCCGTTCTTTCGCCCACCTTGGTTTCTTTTTTTGCCATGCAATACCTCTCATACGAGGGTTGTCAGGCTCAGACCACTACCCCTGCTGAGTGCCAGTGGTTTATGTCTAGAGTGGTTAGGTATTCAGATTTTTGTTATGTGCTGTCTGGATTTGAGCCTCAATTGAACCTCAGCAAGGTCATGATTATGGGGGTCAGCCATCCTCTTTGGGCTGTCCCTATTTCTGGCCTAGGAGGACATTGATAGCTGGCTAACATAGCAGCCGGTGTTGGCTACTTCTGTTATGGCCTCCCATGCTAGTCTCTTGGCTCATGTTTGCCTCCCCTCTGGTGAGGGTTGTCTCTGGCTGTGGGCCCGCCTTCTGTATTAGGCTAAGAATGCAAGTTGCAGTCCCCACAACCTCCTCTCCTGTGTCCAGGTTGAGCTTTTACTTCATTGCAATTAAGGTTTTTTTATTTTTTAGCAAGGTACTGAGTATGTGGTTCCCTAGTAGTGTTAGACATTTAAATATAGAAAATATATTTAAATATATTTGTGGCCAACTATTAAAAAAAAACAAAAAAAACGCCAGGTTATGGTCCAGAGCATTGTCAGACTTCCTCTCATTTGAGAGTGTGCTCTTTGCTGTAGCCTCCGCTACTGTTAACTAGCTCATCCTTTGTGAAGACCTTACCGACTCATCAGCTAGTGGCACATATCCCAACAAACCGTCCCACACCGGCGTGATCAAAAAATCTTAAACTAGATGGAACTAGATTAAATATTTTGACTGTTGCGATTCCAAATCGGTTTAATGACCTGTAACTCTGCCTGAGTATCGGACAAGTGTTCACTGTTGGCCAGAGGAGAACTGGCCCCCCGACTAAGCCTGGTTTCTCCTAAGGTTTTTTTCTCCATTTGTTGGAGTTTTGGTTCCTTGCCGCTGTTGCCTTTGGCTTGCTTAAGTTGGGGACACTTGCTTGATATTCAGCAGTGTTTTTGATATGCCTACATTGGCGCCGTTGTATGCGAACTGAGCTGAGGCGGACGATTACGTCACTGTTTTCTGCAGTGCTGCTATACCTAAATTAACTAGACTAATAACTACTGATATTTGCAATGGAATGAACCAATAATATATAGAATAAGCTGCACAATGACACCATTTTCTTATTAATGTAAAGCTGCTTTGCCACAATTTGCATTGTAAAAAGCGCTATATAAATAAAGATGACTTGACTTGACTTGACTCTAGAGCTTGTGGTAGATTTGTCAGCCTCCTTGAATTCCTAAGAGATCAGGCTGCTGTTCCTTCGGAGCTAGCTCCTTAGGGTTTACTGAGATCCTCCTGGGTCCCTCTAAAGTCTCTACACCCAGAGCTCTAGGCCCCATGCCTGCTTAACACCAATGCTGCTCAGATTGAGCACACCAGATTCTCCCCCTCTGCTGGTGAGAGGAGTTTTAGCCCTGGGCCCAAGGCCGTAAGTAACAGGTCCTCAGTGAGACCTCCTTGTCACTTCGGCTCTGTGGTATTTGTACTCCCTTTCATTTAAGGGTAGATAAGCTACATGCTGAGTACACGGCTCATGTTGGCAATGCGAATGAGTATTCCAAGCCTGTAATATATTGGTACTCCCTTCGCGTTAAGGTCACTTAGCACTATGCTCCTGAAGACTGGTAGGAGGGTAGGGGGGGGGTTTGTGGGAAAAAAAGAAAAAAGGCTGTTGATAATCCTGTACCCTTTGCATTTGGGCTATAAGCTGGGAGCTTTCTCTAAATCTCCTGCTGCATACCAGCTCCAGAATTTCACCCTTGGAACTTAGGTGGAGTACCCAGCCTCCAGAGTGCTCCAGTTTCACTCTGTAGATCCAGGGTCGAGTAGGTCACTCCCCTCATTGAGGGTCAAGAAGCGATATTTTGAGTTCTACTCCCTGGGATGCCCTTCTTTTGTCTGATGAGATTTTGGTTCTGCCTTCCAGCAGTCCTTATCATTGGGCTTTCCTCTTTGAGGGGATTTATATAAAAGACTCTGTTCTTAAAGACAGGTTGCTGGCATTGACTAAGTCTTGGTTGGACAAGTTCAGGCTCCCTGGTGGCTCTTGGGGTCAACTGATGTCCCCAAAAAAGTGACTGACTGGAGTTTCTTTCAGTTCTCTAGCCATACTCCCTTAAAGGAACCCCTTCTATTGAAGTCGCTGGTTGCAAGTCTTTGAGTGGCCTTCAATTCTTTGGAGGCCTCCTTGAGGCTTTTTAGCTTGGACAGTGGCTGTAGGGAGCAATGTCACTGACAGCCTGGCGTGTGACCAGAGAGGTCACACACCAGAGAGGTTCCCTGTTCTCAGGGATCCAGGGTTACAGTCGTAACTCGAGACGTTTTCCAATCTGTAAAGGAGATTATACAAAATCTTCTATTTTAAACAAAAAAAAGCTTTATTTCAGTTTTTTTTCTTTTTTTCTTGCAGTTGTCCTTTGCCAGAACATTTGAACATTTTATATAAACTCAAAATATGTTTTATCCACATGATTAACAAATAAAAATAATCTCATAGTAACACTTAGGGAAAAAAAATATTCAGGACTAAATGTACCAGAATGAATCGTGTTACAAGCAGGAAACAACAACAACAACAACAACAACAACAGCAACATCTGACTTGTCTAACTCATTTAACTGCAGAACTGGTACCATCATTGCTCTAATAATTCAAGGGTCTACATTATAATTTCATATCACATATGAATAATTTCTGCTGCTCTTTTGAAAAGTTAAAAATAACATGGGAATAAGTAAAATATAAAAGTTCCAACAGACATTAAAAAAAAAATTTTTTTTTTGTCATTTTCTTAGACAATCCATGCCCACTTGTCATGAAATCTTCATGACATATATTATTACAGTCACAAAACAATTCCGATGAACAAATATTCCCACATCTTTTTAGCTTCTCCTTTCTCTTATTTTTTTCATGAAATTGTCAAAAAAGTAGAAGTGCTATGTGGATTTTAATCCCTCATATGCAGTCATGTTATGTAGTGTTTCTATTTGCAGTGCAAGGCCTCGGTCCATCAGTTTTTACGCCAAAGCCTGTGATGTCATAATGATGTCACAGTTACCAGGCGCTCCAGTCCTGAGGCCTCTTATGCAGTGGTCCTCCCCCAGCATGGATAAAGGGGGCAAGTGCAAGTGTGGGAGATCTATGCGTGACAGGGCTGCACATAGAAAAGACCACATTCAAAAATGACAGTGAGAGAGAGAGAGAGAGAGAGAGAGAGAGAGAGAGAGAGAGAGAGAGAGACAGGGACACAGGCTAGGACGAAAGTTATAAAGCTGATCTGACAACAAACACTTCTTTGACAAAGACATTCTCTCTTCCACTTGGCACTGTATACAATGCAAAAATTCATTCTCTTAATTTGTATTTTTGGGTTGTGTAAAACTGCATAAGATTTTAAGACATGTTTTCAGAGGGTATTTCTAGTTATTCTTGTTTAAGTGTAATCTTGACAAAAGTTTGTTAGATTTTTGCTTAAAATAAACAAACAAAACAGAAAATTATTTGTTACAGAGCTCCTAAAGTGGCATTTGCTCATTATGTTTTATTTTGTGTTCATGAAATACTTTAAAAAAAGTTCTTGTTCGCACAACCAACCTTTTTCTATCCAAAAGAAAAAAAAAACATGTTTACAGTTTTGCACAAAAAATGTGCATGTGGTAAACTTGTGTGTAAAAATAAGAACATTTCTGTTCTCAACGTAAATTAGAGGATTCTTTCTGTTGTGCATGAGAAATGTTTCATTTTGTTGAAAATTTTCAGAGGAAAGTTTTTAGTTCATATGCAAAACTTTTCTCATGTAAAAGTATTTTTTTTGTCACTTTGGGGGCTGCATAATTTTCCAATGGCGTAAATAAAAAAAATAAAAAATAAGATGTGAGTTGTAAGATTTTGATATTTTTACTGGAAAAGAGAGAAAAATACTCTCTAATTATTATTATTATTTTTTGTTGTTGTTGTTTTTGCAGTTTTATACAGCCAAACCCATTTTAGATTGAGCACCAGTGAAAAAAAGGCCATATTTAGCTATTGTTTTTTAATCTATGCAACATTCGTGTTTTTTTTTTTGTTTCTCTGTTTTTTTTTTGTATGACAAAAAAAGATCATAATAGAAAAATCTACAGTCGTCTGTCACTCCCCTCCCCTCCCATGAATCTAAAAGCCTGAAATGTTCCATGGTTGCATGTAATCTCTTATCAAAGCTAGCATTTCCCCACATCCCCTATGAAAAAAGTTTAAGTAGTGTCTTTGGCAGATTCACAGATAGAATTGTCTTGTCTCTCAATGAGTAATTAGAACACATTATTTTCTAGTAATTTTCTAAGGGACTGTGACTGCTCTGTACATTTCTTCATATGCGAACATCGGCACCCACAAGCACAAACTGACTCGCACACTCAAAATAGTGAAAATTGAGCTCAGATGACAGTGAAGGCTTAGGTAGGTGGTTAACGCAGACAAACCGAGTGATTCAGATGGCAGTCACTTGAATCTCTTGAGATGCGGATGATGGTGGGATGTAGACAGAAAAGTACAGCAAACTCTAAAATGCTGGCCACTTCAAATGTCCTTTGTCAGTCGACCAAAAGAGCTTTGCAGGAACGCCCATATTTAGGCATTTTTGCGAGGCATGTTGTCATTGTAAATTAGAGATGGTTTTCGAATGTCCAGCTTGGTTGCAGGGTTGATAAAAATCCATGTCAACAGTGCAAACAGCAGGTGAGGAGCAATGTTTGTTGGCAAGACTTCAGATCTCATGGGGCGGGGCATGTCATTGTGATGTATGATGGGGTGGGGCAGGTTGGGCGTGGTCAGGCTCAGTGGATTATAATGCTACGAGGGGCACAGAAGCAGAAGCAACGGAAGCAAGAGCCACAGGCTGGGTGTTAATCCCCAACCACCACTGGAGTCATCTGTCAGGAACGGCTCTGGAGACTCATAGAGAGAGTCATCTGAGAGAGAAAGGAAGAGAAAGAATGCACATTAATAATAATGTTGCCTCTGCCCATCTGCTCGACATTACTTACAAACAGTACAAAACAATCTAACAACAGCAATGTGCATTTCAGGAATATTCATTACAGTAGAGATTATAGGGCATTCATTGGTCATTGAAAATAATTTTTGCAGGAGCGGATTCAGTAACAGAGGGACTCTAGCCTCATTCAGATTATATGATTTGGTCTGGTGGAATGTTTTTGATTTTGGTGAAATTTGTTTTGATTTTGATCACTAAGTTCTAATAATTAGAAGCATTCATTATATAATCGGCAAAATATTAAAAAAAGTGCAGAACAGAACACATATTTTGTGATTCTGAATATATTCTGACACTTGACCATTAAACCAACAGGGAATATAATGGCATCGCATTCTAAATACATAGACATTAATTTGGAGTTGATCGCTCATTTGTTGCTATAACAGCTTCTACTGTTCTGGGAAGGCTTTCCACAAGATTTTGGTGCATTTCTGTAGGATTTTCTTAAATTATAATTTTATATTTAGCATTTGTGAGGCCAGACAATGATGTTGAAGGCCTGGCATTTTCTGTTCCAGTTCATTCCAAAGGTGTTTGGTGGGATTGAGGTCAGGGCTCTGTGCATAACCAGTCAAGATCTTACACACCAAAGTCATCCAACAATGTTTTTTATGGAATTTGCTTTGTGCTGAAATACAAAAGGGCATTCCCCAAGCTGTTCCCTCAAAGTTGGAACCATATATTGTCCAAAATATCTTGGTATGGTGAAGCATTAAGATTTCCCTTCACAGGAAGTAAGGAGACTAGTAAGGGATTTCTGGGATTTTCTATATGGAATCACCACATGTCACAGCACTCGATGACTTTGTGAGGTCTTTGGCTTCCTGGAGGAGTTGCTGCTGTTCCAAAATGCTTCCACAAAACATTATAAACATTATACTATTTAAAATAGTGTGTGTACATATAGACATTTTTTTCATACATGTTTTTTTTTTATATTTATATATAAAATATGTTTAATATTTTGCACATATTTATATAGCTTCTATGTTAAATTTTTCTAATAGAACACAATATAATTATGGTTCTTTGCTAATTGTATTATTTTTCATATTTAATTGTTAGAAAGAGAACCGTCACAAGACTTCTTTTTCATTACACCTTTAATATACTATTCTATTTTCACTCAAATTTGGACAAAATCAGTTATATATAAAATGGGATGCAGGTTCTGTGCATTGTTTACTCTCTCACTGCTGCCACCTCCAGCCCCATCCTTTTTCCGAGCTGCCTTTCAGTGAGCTCAGGTCTAACAATTCCAGTCCCTTGATCTCTAAAGACAATATAATGGGATCTGGGGTTTTGATTAACCCTTGTGTCCACAACAAGACTAGGATTCCACCCAGTCAAAGCCCATATGGTGAAAAAATATATTTTATCTGGCCAAAATATATTTTATATATATAGTAAATATATGTGTAAACCGTGAAGTTCAGTGAAATATACTTTTGAAACTGAAAAAATATAATTTGTTTCGCCCTCATATACTTAAAATATATTTACAAATATTTTTCAAAGGCCAAGAAAATACATTTATATTTAAAAATGTATTTCAGGGTGCAAGAAAATACATTTCCAATCTTACCGTCGACAATGCAAATGTGGGTGGAAGAAAGCCTTGTGATCAAAACTACATTCCATTAAATGTTAGTAGAATTTTAAACACGTGTAGGCCTAAAAACACATGAATTTCGACATTTTTTCCACATTGACGACTTTTTCACAGGATCTTCCCAATAAAATAATGATCATGGCAGGAAAAATTGTCAAATGGGTTGCTGGAAACACCCTTACAATTGTGTATTTTAATAATTAATTAATTAATTAATTAATTAATTTGTAATTTAATGTCAGTGTAATATAGCGCATAAATGCACATCAAATAAAATAAATAAATGAATAAAATCGCTAGATGTACGATGTTAATAACTGTGATGTGATTTGAATTGGAGCAGCACTAATGGACATTTGGAGTACTGCGCATGCACGTCATTTAACGAGCGTCAGTCAACCGGGACTTCTCGGAGGTAAGAAGTAAGAGCTATAACTTTATTTTTAGTCACCATTTTCTACACATATTGTTAATTGCTGCTTTGGATGTATAATGTTTTGTATTGTCAAGGTTTTTTAACTTTATTTATCAATTTAATACCCTGTTTGTGTCATTTGCTCACATGAGGAGATGATGCAGATTTGCAGATTCAGTTAACGTTAACTTAACGTTAGTTGTTTTTAATTTGGACACTTGGCGAAAACCAACGTTACATACAAAATATGTTTAGTATTTTTTTAAACTTCAGCTGTGTTTGGGAGCCCGTTCCTCTTGCTGTTGATCGATGATGTTCGTGATCCTGTCACTGATGGGCCAGTAAGTTTTTGCTGAATTTAAACGTTAAAGATAAACTTGTTAATTCGGTACACGTTATTCGAGTGTGCCAAGTTCAGGCATATTTGTACTTCAGCAAGGACTATGCACTATACACTTTCATTCAAACTCACTCACAAACATGGACTACATTTCCCAGAATCCCCGTACCTGTCACTGATCGCTGCTCCAGCTGATGCTCATTATCATATTTAAGCCCAACGCACACACACTTATCTGCGAGGTCTTGTTAATCCAAGTGTTACATTTCCGACCGTTCATTCCCGTCTTCTTTACCTGTGTCTGAGTCTGCCTGTTTCCGGTGTATATTTATGTTTATCTGCCAGCCTTTGGAGTTATTGCCTGTATTTTTGGATTGTGTATCTTGCTGCCTGCCTTTCTGATCTGTTGCCTGGATCCTCACGATGAGCCTGCCTGTTCCCTGCCATTACTGTTTGCTGTTTTCTTGACCATTGCCTGTTTGACTATGTTTTTTAATAAAGCTTGCAATTAGATCTCATCCGCTGACTCGCCCTTCATTACAGAAGACCTCGGCACAACTAAGATCCAGCGGCTTTTTCTGCAGTCTCGTTGCCGACATGGATTACTTTGGTCAACTTCTGCAACTTCAACAGGGAGGATTAACTATTGAGGACTATGTACAGGAATTCTGTGAGTTATGTAATCATGTCACATACGACGAGTCTTTCTTCAAGCATTTATTTCGTCTGGGACTGAACGAACCCTTGAACCTGGGACCACCTTCCCGATGCAGACTTTAATTGTAGCTTGAAAGACTTCATAGACTATGCTCTCATTTTGCGTGGCTCTGCTTTTACGATAGGAGAAGCAGAACCTGACACGATACAATCGTCAGCCGAACCAGCTTTGTTAATGTCAAACAAAGTCACAACCAGTCACAACATGGCGACTATAACTGAACTTAGTCACAAAATGGCCACCATTCCCGAGTCACAGCACGCCGCAGCTGTTCGTCCAGAATCACAGCACACCGCAGCTGTTCGTCCAGAGGCAGTGAGCCAGGGCATCTGTCCCGAGTGTTCCCTCAGACAGAGTAAAACAACTGGCAGTGGGAGGTTTCTGGTGAGGCAAACAGGTCTACATGAGCCTCTCTGAACTCTCTCCAAATCATCTCGACCACCTGAGGGTTAAGTCGCCACTTTCCTGGCAGCGCAACTCATGAGAGCTCTTCAGCCCGCACTGTTGATTACAACAGGTATGTGAATGGCACAAAGCGACCTCAGATGCTCAGATGTTCACACCCCTGACACTGCATGCCTGTTGTATGTAGTGCCCCAGCCGGTGGCAGAGGCATCCGTGAAGACCACAGCATGCCAGGATACCTGCTGTAGGGGCACTCCGGCCCAAAGAAACATGGCGTCCGACCACGGGCTGAAGGCTTGGCGGCATTCCGTAGTGATTGCCACCTGGAAGGTGCCGCATTGCCAATGTTGAAGCGGTCTCATATGAAGTACAACGAGCAGGGTTACTGCTGCTGTGGCTGCCATATTCCCCAGGAGTCTCTGAAAAAAATTCAGTGGGACCGCTGTCCTGCCATTGAATGTTATTCAGGCAGTTCAACACTTACTGAGCACATTCCTCTATGAGGAGCGCTGTCTGTTCGACCGAATCCAACTCCATACCAAGAAAAGACATCCTCTGCACGGGGAAGAGTTTCCTCTTTTCCCAGTTGACCTGAAGACCCAACTGGCTGAGGTGTCTGAGCACCAAATCCCTGTGTTCACACAACTGATCCTGCAACTGAGCTAAAATGAGCCAGTTGTCTAGATAATTGAGGGTGCGAACACCCTGCTCTCTCATGGGAACAAGGGCTCCCTCCACAACTTTCATGAAGACGTGAGACGCGGGAGACAGGGCCAGCCCAAAGGGTAAGACTCTGTACTGATATGCTCGACTTTCCAACACAAATTGCAGGAATGGCCTGTGTCGCGGAAGGATCGAGACATGAAAGTACGCGTCCTTCAGGTCGATTGCTGCAAACCAGCGAGGGATGTACTTGAAAATTCTGCATGAGTATTTTGAATGGTAGATTGTGAAGGCTCAGATTCAAAAGTCGCAGATCCAAGATCGGTCGTAACCTACCACTTTTCTTGGGTACAATGAAGTAGGGGCTGTAGAACCCTGATTTCATATCGACTGGAGGGACCGGCTCTATTGCGGCCTTCGCAGGCTCGCAGAGTCCATACAAGCGGGACCAAAGGGACCGCAGGCGTACCTGCAGTGGGGTAGCGAGGTGGAACACAGGGACGCGGCCCGGGGTGGCTCTCTTTGCGAGGTTGCCGGGGTGTGAATGTGCTGTGCAACACTTACCTGGTTCCACGATCAGACAGGAGGTACAGGAGAAGCTGTTTCCTTGAACTGCACACTGCTACCCTCTGTCAAAGGAAGACAGGGAAGAGAGTGATGAGGTTTCGCTCCTCCCACTGCCCTCCGAGCCTTCTTTTGACCCCAGGATGAAGGGAACTGCTCTTTTTTTGAAAATTTGGGTACCAGCAGAAAGAAACCAGGCGGAACAGAAAGAAAAATCAACAAAGGATTTACCACCCAGCCCTCCTCCGGTCCCCATCTCCTGAAGAGCAGTCCCATCCGTCTCTGGGTTGCCCGTCCTAGGGCCCCGCAGTCGCAGGGGGGCGCCCTTGGTGACGAGCGGGCTGAGGTGTTGCGGGCGGCGATCGGGTGGACTAACCGTGGCGTAACCTTCGTCGCCCGAAGTGTGAGGTCCGTGACGGTACGATGTTCTTGGTGAACTTGTGGATCATGACCACCCTCGTGCAGGTCCTTCAGTGCCTTGGCCTGATGGACCTTCAACAACGTCATAGCATGTAAGGTGGAAGCGGCTTCCCCGCAGGCCTGGTAAGCCTTGGCGGTTAGGTCCAACGAGTACTTACAGGCCCAGGAAGGCAAACATGGTTCACCCCACCAGGTGGAGTTAGGGTGCAGCTGCATAACAACCGCCCGTTCCACCGGAGGGATCCGCGGGCCCTTCACCACACCGCCATCAAGGCTGGTGAGGGAGAAGGAGCCACGGGGAGCTCCTCATGCACCTCTGAGAAGAAAGGAACCAGGGTGGATGGCTGAGAACCAGCCCGTGCCACCCCGAGATACCTATCGTCCAATCACAAGGGCTCGGCACACGGTGGAGGATTCCACATGAGCCCGACCCTGTTGGCGGCCCGGAAAAGCATAGCCATCATCTCCGGGTCTGAATCGGGCACCACTGTCACTCCCGAAGGCGGCAATACCGCCGACTCGTCATCCCCCGAGATATCTGGCTCTCCCTCCGATGCAGCTATCGACATCTGGTCATCCGGGGGAGTGCAGAGGGATACGGCTGGTGCACACCTCTGAAATGGCCCAGTGCGCTCCAATGGCAGCTCTACTGGCTGCGGAGTGCAGGAGGTGAAGATGCAACGCACCTGCTGCTCATTATATACCCGCACTGCGAGGTGAGCAGCTGATGCATATGATTTCATGCCAATGTGCATTGGCTCGTTTTAGTTACACTCAAAGTAGATTGGCCTCTTCAGCGAGATTCCTATTTGTCGGTTTGTCCGATGTACATCGAACGTGACTGACTGAATGGGAACCATAGATTAAAGCAACACCTCCCCCTTTACCTTTCAGATGAGGTTTGTGTCGATAATAGTAACCTTGAGGGCTAGACTCATTGAAAGTAATGTAATCATCTGGTTTTAGCCAGGTTTCTGTCAAACACAGCACATCTAGATTATTTTCTGTGATAATATTATTTACAATAAGTGCTTTTGAAGAAAGGGATCGAATATTCAGCAACCCAAGCTTTATCATTTGTTTATCTTTATTATCTCTGTTTTTTACTTGTTGAAAAATCAATTAAATTTTTCCCTTAAATGGGTTTGGAAGTTTTCTGTATTTATTAATTCAGGGTACAGACACTGTCTCTATGTGATGATGTCTAGACGAAATTGATCTGATATTTCATAAGATTTATAGACCTTACATAACGTGATTTGGCAGATAAACAGTTTCTTATTGTTAAGGAGCAGTTGTGTCAGAATTTCCTTTTCTTTTTTAAATAATAAAAGATTATGCCAGATACTTAGTAAGGTTTTCAAGAATTTAATTATTTCATTTGTTTTCTTTATTATGATATAAGGACATGTTGTGCCATGGACCTAAAAAATGTTGTCTACTGCATGAAAAATCGATTATCGATTCTCAACCTTACTAAGACACTTCTAACTGAACCTTATAAAAAATAATCTTCTCAAAAGGTTTTTTTTCCATCTAAAAAAGCGTAAAGTGTGTCAAAATGTCACCAACTTTAACCCCATCTTTTCACGTCCACCTCTTGCAGCACACCTATGTTTTACTTTGGACTATTTTACAGTCCTCTTTGACAGTGAGCAGGTCAAGGTGTGATAAATGCAAATGCTGTAAATTACAGTCTAGCTCAATGCGTATATTTTCTGGAGAGATCTGACATGAGGGAGAGTGATTTAAGCAGTGTTACCCATAGTTGACATATCTTCCTGGGACGAGGGGTTAAATAAACCAAGACCTCTGTGTTTAACTGCAGGCTATCCTAGTGTTTGTGGCTTGTGTGTGAGAACCCCTGTAGGTCTCTTAACGTCTGAACCTGCTTGCCTTGATTAGTTGCAGGTCAACATTTTTTGATTGTTATCCGCCCTGTGTGAGATGAATGGCTTCCTACAGCAAGTGTCCCCGAGGGGCAACACTATCGTTTCACCATTTCTGGTATCATGAATGATCGGCCCTATAAAGCAAGCTGTCTTAGTCATCAGTGGAGGTCCAGAGCAAAGAGAACAATGTTCCTGAAAATAAATTAAGCAAAGCTAAGCGTTTCACCCATCACTGGAGTTAATACAGGTGTTCACAGAATTTCCAGGGTTGACCTGCTCAGTTAAATCAAACTGGACACATGGATTGGGATGTGAGATTCCTGGTACCGATTTGCAAGTATCACCATAAATAGACAGAGAACAGACACAGCGGGCAGACGCTGGGACATACTCACTTGTAGGCTTGACGTACACCTTCAATTTCAAACACTGCTTCCCACTAAGGTTGGGGTGTGGTGAAGCTGTGGAGAGACAGAGAGGGAGCTGTTAATATTCCTCACAGACTGATAAAACTATGTGACTTGACATTATTTACTTATGACTTAAAAGTACATCTATAATGTAATTTTACTGTTTTACACTAATTTTTATACAAAGTGGCCAACTAACCCAAACCACCATGTACAACCAATAAAGCGCAACATTGACCGGTTTTTCAATGTTCTTCACTGCAGAAGTGCTTTCACTGATTCATTTTTTTTAAAGGGGATTTTTTAAAAAAGAGATCTGAAATTAATAAGTGTTATAAAAAGTAGTGAAAATCAGACAAAAAACAAAGCAAAACAAAAAACAAACAGAAAAACAAACAAATGTGTCAGTGTCTACTTATTTTAAGAATTTAAAATACTACTTAAAATACTATTTAAAAACTACCAATCACACTCTGCAAATGCCGTAATTAAATCAAAGATGATTGTGCAGAGTAAAACTTATGACTTCCAGTCCTTTATGCGTGCATTGGTATTAAAGTGATGGGGTAAGATGCTCTCCGGGGCAAGATATGTTGCCAATATCTGTATCTGTTACAATATCAAAATTATTCTTATCTGTCTCTATTAGGATATTTTTTTTCACCTTCCATATGAACTTTGTGTTATGTCAGCACAATCATGCACAACCTCAAATAAGAGGACTCTGCTGATTAGATAACATGGAAGTTGAAATAAAATATGGTTGAAAACTGCTAAAACATCTTTTACTATGCATATAAATGAAAATCTGAACAAGTTAATACATAAATGCTTGCCGGCTTTGAGAACATAAACATTTAAATAGACATATACAGTGGGGAGAACAAATATTTGATTCACTGCCAATTTTGCAGGTTTGCTCACTTACAAAGCATGTAGAAGTCGGTAATTTTTTATCATATATACTCTTCGACTGAAAAATCATCCCCAAAGAATGATGTTTCCACCTCCATGCTTCATGGTTGGGATGGTGTTCTTGGGGTTGTATTCATCCTTCTTCTTCCAGCAAACACGGTGAGTGGAGTTTAGACCAAAAAGCTCTATTTTTGTCTCATCTGACCACATGACCTTCTCCAATTCCTCCTCTGGATCATCCAGATGGTCATTGGCAAACTTCAGATGGGCCTGGACATGCACTGGCTTGAGCAGGGGGACCTCGTGTGCACTGCATAATTTTAATCCATGACGGCATAGTGTGTTACTAATGGTTTTCTTTGAGACTGTGGTCTTCAGGTCATTGACCAGGTCCTGCCGTGTAGTTCTGGGCTGGTCCCTCACCTTCCTCCTGATCACTGATGCCCCACGAGGTGAGATCTTGTATGGTACCTGTGTCCCTGTCATTAGTGTCTGTATTTAATCCCTGTGTTTCCCTCACTTCTGGTCGGTTCTCGTCGTTTTATTGGAATGTTGGTATGTTGTTCTCTCCGTTACGAAGACATTAAAGTATTTCTGTTCATCGTCAACTCCGTGTCTGCCTGTCTCATACACGTTCCATGACAGTGGGCAAACCTGCAAAATTGGCAGTGTATCAAATACTTGTTCTCCCCACTGTAAAGTAGTAGTATTTTAGTAGATATTATTCCCGACAAAGCTCTGAGAGCTGCACAGAGATTTGTATTAGATTTGTGATCAAGCTGTGCTCACTTCATTGATAGTGTTTACACTCAGTCACGTATCGTATTGTACAATGTTTAAAACCTTTAAATGGACATCAATTTGTAGAAAATGTGCATGATGTAGTACTTTAGTTGAAATTAGTCTTGACAAAGCTCTGATTTCTGAGAGACTCACAGCTCATTTAATTCATAGAGTTTACCCTCACATTTATTATTGCATAGGTTTATGTATAAATATGCATATGTATCGTGCCATCTCCTGGCTCATCTGTTATCTAGCAAACTTGAAAAGTGACTGTGTCTGTCAAATATTTTTCCTATTATTCAGTATAATTTGTTATTAGTTTTGAAGCCATTATCCGTGCCTTTCCAAATAAGTTATTCAGCTTAAGGCACATCCCTAATATATAGGTTAGGCTGATAAGCATGACCATTAGTCCCCGCTGGTGTAATGTTTACTTCTGAAACTTTAATGTTGTGCTCTATAGCATTGGAATTAAGGTAATAACAGTCAAGACAAAGGTGGTCCTCCGACAATAAACACATGTGAGAATCAGTCTGGTTGGTAAGCCCATGTCTACTGACACCATGGCAACCAGGAGCTGTTGTGCTCTCTGAACTAGACACAACATTTGTCTGGAGAGCAATGAACAAATTTCCATTACTCTTCCATGTGAGTCACTCCCTCTTTTACCCTCACACACAATACACATAAGAAAAAGCACTTAGAGTCACTGTTCTCTATTGAAAGTCTAACTTCATTCTGGCACTCGTTTCCCCTCATCTCCTTCAAAAGCACACAAATGGATTTTTGGCTAATTTTTTTAAGATTGCAAATGGAAAACAAATCAAGATTTTGCCATGACAGTTTTCAGCTTGCTCTTCGGATACATAAAAATTCCTTTAGCAATTATCACAAATCACTCAGCGGCTCTGCTAATGGAGAGCTGATGTGTTCTGCACAAAAAGCGTCTTTTAGGTGAATTCAGCTCTAACAGGTGTTCTTAAGTGTGTGGACATAAAACTGGCACATGGTGTTCTCATATTGTCAAAAAATATAATATCAAAATATGAGGTTACATTTTACTTAAGTGAACAACATAAATCACTCTGTTATTCAAAGAGAGTGATTTATGTTGTTCACTAAAGTAAAATGTCAGATTTTGATATTGTATTTTTTGACAATATGAGAACACCATGTGGGTTTTTCATACCATGTTACTACTAAGGTATTCTTTGAAATATCTCGAAGTACCATGCAAATAAAATTGCAAATTAATATGGTGATTATACTATCATTCAGTTGTAAGAGTATATGTAACATGAAATTGTGTTTGTGTGTAAAAAAAAACATCTCAAAGTTGTTTTCTATGCAACTATCATCATCAACTAATACTGACCTATTGATTGAAATATAAAAAAAAAATCTGAAACACTCTTACCCCATCTTTTATTGATCAGGAAAACAACTAGTTCTGCCCCAAACTCACACCATTGTTTGAGCCACTGTTACTATGTCGGTCTGGTTGGAATTCTCAAACAAAGACATGTTTTGAAAGTGGCCCAGAGATAGAGTTTTCAGTAAAAAAAGGTACTTATGGCTTCTCTGCCTATTAAACAAGTATAAAAGTACTAGTGTAATTTAAAAAAAAAACAAGAAAAAAAAAACAACAACAACAGTAAATAAATGTCACACTTCAACATTAAAATGTTAATGTAAATTGTTTGGTGAAAGGAAATTTTCAGACTGAATTAACAAAAAAATGACTTGTGTTATGATTATAGACACATGAGGAAAAGTTATAACAAAAGAGAGATTTTTGAAAGTGTGTTTGTATGAATAGAGGGCTACCAGAGATCTGGTGTGTTTGTTGAGATGTGTGTGCTGGGGGTCTCTGAAATTCTCATGTGCCGTATTTAGCACACAGGCCTGTGAGAATGTCACAGTTGCCATTCACACAGTTCACCCTCTCTGATGGGTCGAGGCAGGGTTGACCCCCCACCCACCCAGCACCCAGGGATCCTGTGGTAGACCCCTTTGCCTCCTAATCCCAGGGGCCATGACAGCAACAATATTGATGGTAGCCAAACACTTCTCTGGAGGAGGAGACGGCTTCGTCTGATGAATAGCCAGACTAAGTACTTCTCAGTCCAGGCCGCTGTCTTGAACAAAAGGTGCATAATAGCGGGTCTCGCACCAAGCGACAGGGCGGACTACATTAAAAACAGCTCAGGACAGGCATAAGAAACACCCAGCCTCGAGTGGAAACTTTGAACCCTGGGTTCTTTCTTTCCTTTCTTTTTTTCTTTGATTGACCCTCTTCTGTGTCTCTGTTTTCCCCTTGCTACTGGGGTGAAAATGTTCCATGCTGGAAGGAAGGTCTGGGACGCCCTGCTGGTTTGATGACAATTCTGTGTTATCACCACACACCCAACATGTCAAATTCCTGGACAGCCATGGTATTTGAAGCGATTCTCATTTGAGACATTCTGGGCTTGCTTTGGTTCAGGCTAGAAGACAGTGATAAATCGCCACATTTATGAATCACGATTAATCGAATTTAACTCGAAAGTGCACGTTAAGAGCCACTACAAAATCTCAACAGCAGCGAATTTTTTAATGTGTAGCTTGTTAGTGAAGCACGGCTTTGTGATCAGTAGTAAATGCAGCTCCATCTGAAAGCACTGCGAGTTTGAGTCACATATAATGTGCATTTGAAAAAGCAACATGCATCAAACATCTTTCCAAACACACCTCTTGTCCATCATAAGACAACATTTTATGACATCTTTTTACTGCAAATTTACTTCATAACATCAATTGAGTGTTTGGAATAGCATCCTTCTGTGAGATGATGTGGCTTCTTGCACAGAATAAGGCACACAACAGTATTCTATACAGTGAAAAAGCCCAAGGTCGATTTTTTTGCATTATAAATTACTTTATTATCATGAAAATACTTGAGAAAGCTTGAAGAACTCAGATAAACTATATATTGTCAAGTCAAGTCAAGTCATCTTTATTTATATAGCGCTTTTTACAATGCAAATTGTGGCAAAGCAGCTTTACATTAATAAGAAAATGGTGTCATTGTGCAGCTTATTCTATATATTATTGATTCATTCCGTTGCAAATATCAATAGTTATTAGTCTAGTTAATTTAGGTATATCAGCACTGCAGAAAACAGTGACGTAATCGTCCGGCTCAGCTCAGTTTGTATACAACGGCGCCAATGCAGGCATATCAAAAACACTGCTGAATATCAAGCAAGTGTCCCCAACTTAAGCAAGCCAAAGGCAACAGCGGCAAGGAACCAAAACTCCAACAAATGGAGAAAAAAACCTCGGGAGAAACCAGGCTTAGTCGGGGGGCCAGTTCTCCTCTGGCCAACAGTGAACACTTGTCCGATACTCAGGCAGAGTTACAGGTCATTAAACCGATTTGGAATCGCAACAGTCAAAATATTTAATCTAGTTCCATCTAGTTTAAGATCTTTTTGATCACGCCGGTATGGGACGGTTTGTTGGGATATGTGCCACTGGCTGATGAGTCGTTAAGGTCTTAACAAAGGATGAGCTAGTTAACACAGTCTCCGCCGACACCACAGGGCCACAGGGCTATTGTCATAGTCATGTGTTTATTAGTCATGTTTAATCAATCAAAGCATTTCAATCTTCTGTTTATCCTGTTTATTCTGTTTTAATAGAATAATGCCAATGCAAAGCACATTTGGAGTTTCTACGTGAGAGCACTCTCTGGCTTTCAGATGGAGCAGCATTTACTACTGATCACAGAGCAGTGGTTAATTAACAAGCTGTGCATTAAAAAAAATCACATCTTTTGCATTTAATCATGTTCGGTTTAATTTCAATTAATCAAACAGTACTAGTATCAAGCTCTAAAAATAAAAAAGAAAACACCATATGAGTACCATAAATGTAGCACATATGACCTGTGCACTATATTCCAAGTCCTATAAAGCCATATGATATCTTTGTGTGAGGAAAATTCTGAAATTTTTGTCCACATTTATGTCTGCCACTGCTATCAAATCTTATTTTCACATCATGTTCAAACTTGCATTTACATGTTTGGGTACAAGACATGTAAAAACCAATGGCATTTTTCAAATCTGTTTTGATGAGTCTTGATGTGGCATATTTGAACGTGAATGAGATTTATACTTAATTGTTCCTTTTGGAGCTTGACAGCATTCTACATTCACCATCCTTGTATGCAAGAGAGCAGAACAAATGTTGTTGTTTGTGTTCTAATGAAGAAAGTCAAAAAGTAGCCCTTAGTATTTCTGGTCTCTAAATCTTTGGCTTTCAGATACAACAGATGGCCATGAACTATTAGAAATGACTCTTTAAAGATTATTAGGACAAATTAGTGCTTTTAGATTTCAAAAGAGCAATTTGTGTGACTATGCTGTTAGGATCAGGTGTCCAGGCACACAATGGGTGGTTATAGTCATGAGCAGAGCTACAAGTTGTGTCCCCCTGAGCACTGAATCTCTGAACTGCAGATCTCTAAGGGTGCAGGGACAGTTCTAAGGCAATCTGGGACATAGTAAGCAGGGTGAGCGGTAAAAATCATGCCATTCTACTTCATGAGCTGTATTCGTTTAAGATGAAAAGCTCCATTCTTTTATCACGAATTTTCTCTCAAACTCCTTTCTCTCTTCTAAAAGTCAGAATAAACACACACAGACAAAAAAAAAAAAAAGAATAAGTGAGAGTAAAAAAAAAGGAGGGAAAAAACAAAACAAAAAAAAAAATTCCTCATTAATGCATCCGACGTGTTGCCCTGAGCCTTTTCCTTTTGCCTGTGCCCAGCGGGAGCCCTTTTTATCAGGCCAAAGGACACCTTTCACAAGACCATTAGTGAAACAGGGACAGATGCACCCCAGTAAATTCCCCCCTGTCATGCAGAGCGAAAGAAGAGGAAAAAGCAAAACCCCACTTGATTCATCCGGCCAGGCGAAGGTCTGACCTTGAGGCGGTGGGCGGGCCGCCTCCGAAGGAAGAGGTGTCAGGCCTGTCATCGGGGCACCATCCCGAGCCAAAAACTCCCCCTCCAGGTTAATGGCTTTTAGCTGTTGTTATCTAAAAAAATGGTAATGGGTGGCACCCCAGAAGCTGCAGATGCAATTACTCCCATCAGGATCCTTCTGTAAATATGATTTGACCAATCAGCATAATTTGGACAGTTAGGCATGATGGCCTTGGTAACTGGTTTTGCACCGATCTCACTAAGAGAGGCAAAGTGCACAGCAAATAGTGCACATACCATTCAACAAATTGACATTTTCATCAGTCGGAGACATCAGAACACTGCCAAACTCTTCTCCCAGGGGTAGAACAGGACTTTCTGCCCCGATGACTCTGATTAAACTCCTAGACATTCAAATTGCTGTAATAAATGTCTCCAATAAATGTTGGCATTGGAAAATAGTGATCCGACTGGCATAACGCACCAAAATTAAATGGAGAAAACTGCCTTCTTTGAAACAAATGAAAAGTTTAGCATACAATAAAATTGAATGTGACCAGGGGGCAACAAGGTTGATAAATAACAATAAAATTAGAAGATAATAATAATAATGATAATAATAATAATAAAAAATACCATTAAAATACTGCATTTCTTACAAAAAATACAATATTTATTGTGCTTTTAGTAATTTTTAGCAGCCATTGGATCCCAATCAGTTTCATTGTATAGAAAAGAGCAGCAACAAAATTCAGCTAAATATCTCTTCTATTTTTCATGAAAGAAAGGCATACTGGTTTGGAATTACAAGAAGGGAGAGTTTTAAATTTTGGGGTAAACTATCCCTTTAAGCTCCTGCTGAGGTCAAGACTCAATCCTTCAGTCCTCATCAAACCTAATAAAATCTTCCTTCAGAGACAAACACCAGGGAAATTACAACACAAAGGCTGAGAGGGAAGAACAAGATTGAATGTTATTCTTGTGATATCAAATCAGGGAGATTTCTGGAGACTTATGTTTCTCTCTGTTTACTCTGGGAAAATCCGGCTACTGTTGATGAGTCACTGTTCACTAGCCACTTACAAACAACATTCTGCTTCAAATACAACATTGTGCATAACAAATTTAGTTTAATGTAAATTCAAGATGTGCAACCTGTAATTTTAAGTTTCAGTTACAGTTTGCATTTTGTTCCATAAACCATATCTTTATAACATTATCCAAAGACTGACTGGCACATACTTTAATTTTTCTTTCTGTCATATGCCTCTAGAGACCACATAACAGATTTCAGCAGACTGAACCATGTGGCACATGTTATTGATCAGATGTTTTTGTGAAGTCTACGCGTCCTACAAGTCAGTGTTCCTTTACCCTCTACATCCAAGTTCCTGTAACCCAAGAACCATCAGTTCAGTGAATGATTGCACCCTGGGGCCATACTGACACCTGGTCACAAGTAAACTTAGCTGAGGGACCCGAAGTTGAAGTCTGAGGGTTAGAAAGGAGAAGGATACTCACAGATGTAGTAGTATTCGTGGCCTGGGCGAAACTCAAAGCCCAGAGAGAAGGGTGTGAACAGCTGGAACTTCTCTGAGAACTTAAGGGGCCCGTTCGGACTCATTGGGCGGTTGCATTCCCAGCGCTTGAAGCCTTTCATGTGGTGGTTGCAGGTGGTGTAGCCATCATAATTGACCATGTAAAGGATGTAGCGTTCCATGCGCTCTTGAGGAAGATGGTCCTCGTAGTGCGGACAGTATATGTCCAGGTAGTCGTTGATGGCCACCTCCACAGTGTACTCACCATGCAAGAATCTGCAAAATAAACACAAACAACTTACAAAATTTACAAAACTGCCGGAGATTGAGAATGTAACATCTTTTAACACAAAACTCTTTTATCAGACAAAAAAGAAATTGCTTGTAGCTCCTGTCATTCATAGAGGAGATATCCTACATGTTGCATGTGACAGGATAGGATTGGTCTAGGGGGACTTGATGCTAAAGGCCGAACTGACAGGAATGACCAAGTGGAAGTGAATGAACAGAGATTGACAGGCTCAGAGAGAGAAAGCCACTTCATTAAGAGTTTTCACACAGTCTGGCTTCAACCCAGCTCTTCTGAAACGAGTTTGCTGGCTGGGGCAATTTAGGCACAAACTGAGCACGAGGAAGGTACGACTTAAGACACAGAAATGGCAGTGACTTCACTGGAACTGGGAGTTCATGTGCAGACGAACTACTGTGTGGATATACTTGGGACCTAAACAGCATTTGGATGTTAAATGGATAGTTCACCCAGAAATGAAAATTCTCATCCTCACATCAATTAATTCAGCTTTCCTTTCTTCTGTGGACACAGAGAAACAATGGATTTTTTTTTTTTTTTTTACTTATATTGACTTGAAAAATGTTCTATAAGGAAGGTCTTTAATCCCTGTGAAACCCTGTATTTTATTTTGTTATTTTATTTTGGTGGGATCTAGCCTTAGCTAACTATACATCTGATTTTCTCCAAGAAAACAGACACAGCAAAACACAAACGCGCGCGTGTGTGTGTCTGCGAACTTGAGTTCTTCAGATTCTCTTTTTCTGTCCACAGTGTGAAGATTACATGAATAAGATCTAACGGCTCCAGCCAAGACACTCTAATGGTTTGTCACCAGTGCGGTTGACACACCTGCTCCATCCTTCATTCTCCACACCATCAAAGCAGCCCCCTTCACTACAGACACTATAGACCATAAGACAGCAAACTCAAATCAAGTGTTCACACTACGAGAAGTCATACCAAGGTGCTTCATCCAATTTAAGAGAATGAAATCAGAAGAAATGCACTGGGTTAACAAAAGCCTGCACACAAAAGGTCTGTGTCAAAAACCAGTGAGCTGCCTCGCTGCCTACATCGTTGCTAAAATGGAATCTCATAAATGACAAATATGATACATTTTATATAGGCAGCAACTTACGTCTTATAAAAAAATACAGATGATGCAAGAAGAATGATGCAATATTAAAAAAAAAACATGATGAAGAATAACCTTCAAGTAAAAAGAATAATAAACTCTTCTTACATCTTGAATACGTACACATCTTAATCATTATTTCATTTTTTTAAGATAAAAAGTATTTTTCACAAATATCATTAATTATTTAATTATAAATATATGATTTTTTTTTTAGTTTTTGGAAACTCAAACCACATGACATTTCGTAAGCTAATCTAACCTTGCCTTGCGATAAAAAGGTCAAATAATCAGATGTTTCTGTATGTTAGTTGCACCACATTACATTACAAATGTTTTCCAAATACTAGTAATACTAGTATTAATGTAAAGCTGCTTTGCCACAATTTGCATTGTAAAAAGCGCTATATAAGTAAAGATGACTTGACTTGACTAGTAAGCAGTGAAGCAATTTAGTTGAAATATTTTTTTTTAATAAATAATAAAAGTTTATGCTAACTACTTAATAAGTAGTTAATAAAACGTCCTGAAGGGGGGAACGGAGAGGTACGTCAGAACTGAACCGACGAATTGGGATATCGCATGAGAGCCCTATCATCTTCGAGTATAAACTAAACGAGCCAATGAAGATTGGCATGCGAGCTTTGCGTGACGCCGGGGAAGTCTACTGCTGTTCCGCATGACCCATTCAGTAAGACTTGGATAACACTGGGAAAGCGTGCCCACTGGGGACGCTGCGGAGGCCGCAACCTGCCTGAAGAGAGGAATTTTATGTAGGAATGTACATATGGACTGGCCGTGGGCAGTGCACATATGAAGCCCCTGGGATAGCTCCTGCCTAGGTAGGGGGAGACACATCTAACAGGGACAGCAGAGCGGGCTCTGCTGAGGGAAAGACACGGCCTTACCATAGGAAGACTACTGTGGACATTACACATATGGGACCGCCGTAGCACAGGCAAGTTAACAAGTGCTAAGCCTAGCAACGGACACTCCACAATGGAACTCTACTGGAGCAAATAGACGCACGTATCCGGCCCAGCGGGCATATGCAAGCGAATGCTAGAAAGGGCTCTTCGGGCTACGGGCCAGTGGGGGCGAATACATGGGAAGATACCGATTCTACACAAAGGCTATAGAATCTAGCGAACGTGTTGGGTGTCGCCCAGCCTGCAGCTCTACATATATCTGTCAGCGAGGCACCGTGAGCCAGCGCCCAGGAAGAAGGGGACTGGGGGTCGTCGACTGGGGTAGGCCACCTAGAACCTCCACATCCCGTCCAGGGACCAGACATGGACATTCCAGAGATACGGACGCGGGTGCCAGAGGGTGCCCCGTCTCTGTGTCAGAAGGTCCTTCCTCAGAGGAATGGGCCAAGGAGATGCTGTCGTGAGGAGCATGGGCTCTGAAAACCAGGTCCGGTTGGGCCAATACTGCGCAACTAGCAAGACCTGCTCCTCGTTCTCCCTTATTTTGCACAATGTCTGTGCAAGAAGGCTCACTTGGGGAAACGTATACTTGCGAAGGCCCCGGGGCCAGCTGTGTGCCAGTGCATCCGTGCCGAGGGTGCCCTCGGAGAGGGAGTAAAACAACTGGCAATGGGTCTTGTCTGGAGTGGCAAATAGATCTACCTGTGTGGTCCCGAAGCGACGCCATATCAGCTGGACCACCTGGGGATGGAGTCTCCATTCTCCCGGAAGCAGAGGCTGCCGTGAGAGCTCGTCAGCTGCACGGCTGAGCAGTCCTGGGATGTGAATGGCACGAAGCGACCTCAGATGCTTCTGACAAATGCCTTGTTCCTTGAGAGGAACAATGGCTGCCTCCGCAATCTTGGTAAAGACACGGGGCGACAGGGCCAACCCGAAGGGTAGGACCTTGTACTGATATGCCCGACCCTTGAACGCAAATCGTAGAAAGGGTCTGTGTCGAGGAAGAAAAGAGACATGAAAGTATGCGTCCTGAAATTATGCAAATCAATCTTGGGGACGGATACATTTGAAAATGCGTTTCTGTGTCAACATCTTGAATGGCAGCCTGTGAAAGGACCGATTTAAGATTCGCAGGTGCAAGATTGGCCGTAACCCACTGCCTTTCTTGGGTACAATGAAGTAGGGGCTGTAGAACCCTGACTTCTTACCAGCTGGAGGGACCGGCTCTATTGCGTCCTTCTCCAGGAGGACCGCAATCTCCGCAGCCATATGGGTGAAATGGATGCCCCTGAACACTGGGGGACGCCAGGCGAACTGAATCGCATAGCCGAGTCTGATCGTGCGGATGAGCCAGTGGGACAGGCTTGGAAACGCTAGCCAGGCTTCCAGACTCCGAACCAGCAGCTCCAACGGCACAACAGACGTACCCGTGGTGGGGCAGCGAGGCGGAGCCAAGGGACCTGACTCGGACAGTAGCGGGGCCCGAAGTGAGGTCTGGCTCCGCAGAGAGCCAGTGCACGTGGGAGACGGTACAACAGTGGCGGCCTCGACCAGCACACTGCCCTCAGCTGGCAAAATGAGAGTGGGCTGAGGATGGCCAGGCATAGCGTGACACACTGCTAGACACGGCCTCTTGTGACCAGAGGATGAGGAAACTGCTCTTTTACTGACAATGTGGGTACCGCGGGACTCCGGGAGCCAGCGGCGGAACAGAAAGAAAACGGAACCAAGGATTCCACGTCACGCCTCTCTTCATCTCTCTGCACTGGCAACCTCTTGCTGCACACATCAAGTTCAAGGCGTTGACGCTTGCCTACAGATCCACCACAGGCTCTGCACCCTCCTACCTCCACACACTGCTACGTCCCCACCAGAAGCCTGCAATCACTAAAGGAGCGAAGGCTTGTGGTACTGTCACAAAGAGGCACAAAATCACTCTCCAGAACTTTCTCGTTCACTGCTCCCTGCTGGTGGAATGATCTCCCTACCTTCATCAGAAACACAGAATCCTTGGCAATATTCAAGAGACAGCTGAAAACTCTTTCGTGAGAACTTAACCCCTTCTTAAAAAAAAAAAAAAAAAAATCCTATCCTTTCCTTTTTCCCTTCCTACTCTAGCTTATGTTACTCTGAGCAATGTATGAAACTTGTATTGTGAGCACTTCCTGTGTCTATTTGCCTCTTTTTGAAGAATCGCTTGTTTGTTTCCTCACAAGTCGCTATGGATAAAAGTGTCTGCTAAATGATTAAATGTAAATGTACCACCCTGATATTTTTCATTAAAATTAGATTAATTTAATTCACATCTATTTTCAAAATTTCTCTCATGCACCACTAATTTTTCACTAAACTAACCATCACAAAAACAAAGGGTTACTTTTTGAATTTGGCCAAAAGAAGGTATCTTTTAGAAAAGTCTTTGCATTTGTAGAGTGTCTATGATCTGGAGGTAGGTTTTGAAAAGGAATTAAAGACTTTTAAAAAATACAAAACCTCCCCCCAAAAAACAAATCACATGATCCACAAAGACAATTCAAAAGAGGGCAGGGACAGGGCCAGGGGGTGAGGGGGCAGGAGGCAGGGGATTCGGAGTGAAATTTGGCATAAAATGACAGCTAATCTAGGTCTGGAATTACTGTCAAAGGGCTAAGCCGGGCCAAACACCAGCTGTAGCAGCACATGAAGCTCCTCCGGACATCTCTTTGCCTTATCATTGTGGCCCACAGAACAACCTCATTTAAACTGCATGACTTTATCCATTTCTCCGTTTTTTTCTGTCACTGTTTTCCTAGTCCAGCAAACTTTAACCTCCGTGCTTATAAAAACGGCAACATGGACTTCATAAAACTGATGTTGTCCTAGTTTGCCTCGTAGCCAACAAGCTCAATAAAACATCTAAAAAAACACTAAAAAAACAATAACAAAAAAAAACAAAACATGTTTATCTTATAGCGTCTCAGCACCTCAATTTTTATCTTCCTGGCAAGGGAAAATGCTTCATTCTCTGCAGAGATATGTGTACTCTGTCTTATTTTCTTCTTGAGAGTTTTTGTGTCAGTTTGTCTCTAATCACTGCTTTCCAGTAAACGATATCGAGAGCTCAGCGAAGAGTAATGGAAGCAGAACTTCGCCATAGGATCTTCCTGATGTTTACGGAGCTCTAAATTTAATCACTCTGCCATAAAAAACATGTGTAGCATCCCTTTAATACAAAGTGTGTAATCATTACTACACATTTCGTGGGTCAGGCATATCTCTTTCAGATTCATATGGTGCATTACGCTTTAACAAATCGATATCAACGCCCCTTCCTCCCTTTCACTCCCACATGTCATTAAATCCAGAGGAGTCAGCCAAATGATCCAACACACTGAGGCAACACGTCATTCCCTTTGATTCAAAAGTATCTTGTTATAAAAAATGATATTACAGCCAGTGGCTTGTGGGTTAAGGGTGGCGGAGGGGGAGATGACAGATGGAAATATCAATAAGTGAGCCCAGAATGTTTAGAGAGAGCTAATGCATGGAGCTAGGTGAGCTTGCATAATCAATCACACTGTATTCACCAGTCAACCGTCTCAAGTCCTCTGAGCACAGTTCTAATCAGACCTCCCTGAACTCCTCCTCCTTCGCTGCTATGTCAAAAGCTTATCTCATATCAGTCAGTTAGACCCAACCCCCCCCCCCAAAAAAAAAATTTAAATTCTACAGCCTGATGCCAAAAAATAACCTTTTTGGGGTTTAGAAAGAACTTTCATTCTTTTAATCAACCTATGAAAAAAAAACTGACAAGACATCCTCATTTCAGGACTGAGATTGAATGGAATGTGTCATGTCTCATGTGTCTCTCCAGAAGATTTCTCAATAATGCGGGATGAGATTTGTCAAAAACAACCCTGTGTAATAAAAAGTCTGAATGTATGAACTCATGAAAAACCAAATGATCTGAGCTTTGCTATTGTCTCAGTTGTTTCTGCAATGCAATGCTCCTCAAGTTCTCTCAAAAAAAACCCAAAAAAAACAAAAACAGAAACAGATCTGAGCCTATAACTTAACATAAACATTTTTAACCTAAATATAAACAAGTAGCCAACTCAACACCACACAACAATCACTGGAAGTTCTTTGCAGAAATTAAGGTGAAGCAAAAAAAAAAAAAAGAAATACTATTTTTAAGGCTGATGAACATTTTTTCACAAATTTTGTTTCATCAATTTATTGATGGCTTCTAAAATAGCAAGAGAATTTCAGATTTAATTTAATTTAATTTAATTCTAATGTGTGCAATCGGTGAGGCCATAAGATATTACATCCTAAAGTGCAAATCCTGTACTAAGTTTTTTGCTCTTCTCATCTGGAGTACATGTAAGTGTCCAGAAATCCAGCTCTGGGTTTTGGGGCTCTCTGGGTCTTTGGTTCATTCTTCAGCCTCTATCATCCCCACAGGACATCAATTAATCAGACCAAACCACCCTCAGAAGGAGGGTGACTCTCTGGGTGAACTTTCCTGGCGTTTGCGGTTAAAGAAGGAGTTTGAAATGCTGTGATTTACAGCAGTGTCTGGCCGGCAGAGAGCCTCATATCCAGATTTCAGAACTTCCTTTATTAAATGTTTGCCAGTAGAAGAGTCTATTTTGAAGCCCATAGTAGAAAGCATCTTTAATGGAAGAGGTTAAAACCAAGACAGCAGATCAGATAAGACAGAATCCATGATTTATCATGGCTCATGGTTGGAACAAACAGACGCTTTGACTATTTGAGCCTTTAATGTGTGTCTCTCAAGCAATGTTAATATCAGAATTGGACTAATGAAGTGGAAAAGTGGTTTTGAGTGTTTTATACATTAAACATCTATGGATTATATTTCCACAACCACTGAAGGTTGGGGTCAAGCAGCGGGCTACCTCTGTACAACTGGATAAAGACAATCCAGCTGTCTGCAAGGAGAGAGAAACAAGACAAGCCTGTTCGTCTTTAGAATGCCCTAGACACTGAGCTAAGTCATTCATTATATTTTGCACCACAACTTGCCACAGAACAGAAGCTAAAGTTTGCAAAGCTCTGCTGGGTCAAACAAAAATGATGAGTTTGTAAAGGTTTTGTGGAGTTTGGCCCTCATTTAGAAGTTTTTTTTCTTTTTTTCTGTCTTGAACCTTAAGTTGAGTTGCAGCCAAAGCAAATATGTGTGTTTATTTTGCAATTAACCAATGACCTGGGCATAATAGTTTAGGGCAAACACAGCTAGCTAATAACTTGGCACAAGCCTCACACACTCACACTCCTTCAAATGCATCACCACCTCTGGCATGCTACAGGGCTATATGTTGGGCCCACAGGAGTTTCATGCCAGTGTTTATGGCGAACCAAGGGGGAGGGCACACAGAGTTTACCATGAGTGTGTGTTTCTGTGCGCGAGAATGGCCCTTTGTGCCGACGGCTCTGGGTCTGGAAACCATTTCCACATGCTCAGCTTGGGTTTGGTCTGTGGACTACCTCTCTCCATGTGGAACATGTTTATTGTTCTTTGTGTCAGGCAGACGCTGAGACCTCCGTGGCCCCCTCTTCCCTCCACATCTCCCCGCAATCTCCCCTGTTATTCCAACTCTGCTTGAGCAATTTTTCTATCACAGCATTTGTGCAAACGTTATCCCAGCTGACGTGTATGGCTAAAAAACTTTGGGGTGGTTGGTTGAGAAAACTAAAACGAACAAACAAAAAAGAAAAAGAAAAAGAATAGGACAAAAGCCCCAGGGGACAAAACACATGTGCCTAATGTCAGATAAAAAGTAATTGCTGTTTTGTGCTCCTTTTTTAACACTAAGTTATACAGGTGCAAGTCATTAGAATCTCATCAAAAAGTTGATTTATTTCACTAATTCCATTCAAAAAGTGAATCTTATATATTATATTCATTCATTACACACAAACTGATATATTTCAAATGTTTATTTATTTTAATTTTGATTATCATAACTGACAACTAAGGAAAATCCCAAATTCAGTATCTCAGAAAATTAGAATATTGTGAAAATGTTCAATATTGAAGACACCTGATGCCACACTCTAATCAGCTAATTAACTCAAAACACCTGCAAAGGCCTTTAAATGGTCTCTCAGTCTAGTTCTGTAGGCTACACAATCATGGGGAAGACTGCGGACTTGACAGTTGTCCAAAAGACGATCATTGACACCTTGCACAAGGAGAGCAAGAGACAAAAGGTCATTGCAAAAGAGGCTGTCTGTTCACAGAGCTCTGTGTCCAAGCACATAAATAGAGAGGCGGAGGGAATGAAAAGATGTGGTAGAAAAAAGTTTACAAGCAATAGGGATAACCGCACCCTGGAGAGGATTATGAAACAAAACCCATTCAAAAATCTGGGGGAGATTCACAAAGAGTGGACTGCAGCTGGAGTCAGTGCTTCAAGAACCACTACGCACAGACGTATGCAAGATAAGGGTTTCAGCTGTCGCATTCCTTGTGTCAAGCCACTCTTGAACAACAGCATCAGAAGCGTCTTGCCCGGGCTAAAGACAAAAAGGACTGGACTGCTGCTGAGTGGTCCAAAGTTATGTTCTCTGATGAAAGTAAATTTTGCATTTCCTTTGCAAATAAGGGTCCCAGAGTCTGGAGGAAGAGAGGAGAAGCACACGATCCACGATGCTTGAGGTCCAGTGTATAGTTTCCACAGTCAGTGATGGTCTAAGGTGCCATGTAATCTGCTGGTGTTGGTCCACTGTGTTTTCTGAGGTCCAAGGTCAATGCAGCCGTATACCAGGAAGTTTTAGAGCACTTCATGCTTTCTGCTGCTGACCAACTTTATGGATATGCAGATTTGATTTTCCAACAGGACTTGGCACCTGCTCACAGTGTCAAAGCAACCAGTACCTGGTTTAAGGACCATGGTATCTCTGTTCTTAATTGGCCAGCAAACTCACCTGACCTTAATCCTACAGAACATCTATGGGTGAAGAGGAAAATGCGATATGCCATGAGGGATTTTTTACCCCTTTTAAATGAACTTTTCTCAAACTTTATGATAAATACTGTTATTAGGAGCTGAGGATGTCTGGCATTTATTTTAAATTTGCACGTTTGGATCTCATCATCACCACAAGCACTGACTGTGTATGTAATGAGGCTTCTGGGATTTAATGGCTCAGCTAAGAAACTTCCTCATACCTGCAGATCCCTGTTGAGAAGCCTCTCTGCATCCCCACTTTATCCCTTACCGCCCCCCAAAACACTGCCTATAACAATTCACACCCTTCCACCTTCAACAACACACAACGCTTAAAACACCACAAACCACCACGACACTCACAGACTTCCTACAACACACACACTTTCACCCAAAATACATATTCTTCTGAGTGAAGAAACTACTTATTTCCTCCCAAATCCAACAAAAAACAGCAATCTATCTGCAGGGTTGTGGAAGCAGGGAAAAAGCACACATTTGCTGGCCTGTGTGTGAGCGAGAGAAACGGCAGTAGTTTGTGGGTGGTAATGGCAGACGAGAGAGATTAAAAGGGATTTTTATGGCACGCACAAGGTTTACCTGAAGCAAAAACACACATGCACCTTCATCACACAATACACTGAAAAAAAAAAAAAAAAAAAAAAAAAACTGGTTTGGCCTTTACTTTGAAACAATTTTCACTCAGAAATTGCTAAATTTCACAAATAATTAAAAGTAACACATTGAATTAAACATGACATTTTGAAGAAGAACGATTTTGAAACTTTGAGAGAGAGAAAAAAATTCAGTTTACCTGCACACTTCTAACTTTGTAAGTTTATTATAATTACCAGCACAATCCCTAAGAGATAATATTTATTTATATAAAAGGTTACACACACACTGTATATTGTATACACAAACACATAAAAACATATTTAAAATATAATAATAAAAAAATATAATAAAACTTTATTAATCATAATTATATATATAATCAGCAGGTTCAAGTGCCTTTGGGCAGTGTTTCCATACTGAAACCTTGGTCAATAATGAGAGAAAAAGAGTAAACTAAATAGGATTAAATTCTAAATCAACACCAATTCTAAAAGTATCCGATGAACAGAGACATTTTAATCAAATATAACTCATGATATTTTATATATATATATATATATATATATACACAGATAATATAATATAATTGTGCAAGGACACAATAAATTAATCAAAAGTTACAGAAAAGATATTCATAACGTTAAAAAAGATTTTTATTTGAATAATGCTGTTTTTTTTTTTGTTTTTTTTTTGTTTTTGTTGTTGTTGAAAGAAAAATGTATAATTGCCCACAAAAATATAAAGCAGCAAAATTGTTTTTTTGATATTGTTCATTGATAAGAATAAGAGCTGTTTCTTGAACACAAATCAGCATATTCGATTGATTTCTGAAGGATCATGTGACGCTGGAACAAATTGTAAGTACAAGTGGAGTAATGGCTGCAGAAAATTCAGCTCAACCATCACAGGAATAAATTACATATTAAAATTTATTTAAGTTATTTTATTTATAGATTTTTTTAATAATATTTCATAAAATTACTGCTGTAAAATCAGTAATAAAGTCACTGTATTTTTAATAAATAAATGCAGACTTAGTGCACATAATACACTTTTAAAAACCTTACTACCCTAAACTATATTCTGAAAACATTTGAACAGGTGAAACATGGAAAACATACAGAGATTGAGTGCATTGTTAACCCTTTTTACCTCAGCCATATGTAATCTCTTTCAGATTGTATGAAATGTGGATTTCATGGCATAGTACCAGATTACTGCGACTGAAGAGAATGAAATCTATTCTCTTTGCATGTTACCTCCTCTAGGGGGCTGCTGGGATCTGCGCTGTGTGTTTGTGAGTGCTTTTTTCCACAGTGTGATAACATGCTGTTTTTCTCATCATGGGGTGAGTAAACACCTGTCTTAGAAAATACACCATCTCAAACAAACAAACAAGAGCATAGTGAGATGCTTTGCAAGTGGGGCACGCTCATGCGTACTGACGTGTGTACACATGCATGTAAAACTAAACACACATGCATATGCAGAAAACCCTGTAAATGTCTCACACAGACCACACACGCACACACACACACACACACACACACGCGCACACACGCACACACACGCACTGTCTAGTTTACTATTCTTGTGGGGACTCTCCATAGATATAATGTTTTTTATAGAGTACAAACCAAATATATTCTATCCCCTAACACTAACTCTGCCCCTAAATCTACCCCTCACAGAAAGGTTCCTACATTTTTACACTTCCCAAAAAAAAAAAGAAAAAAAAAAAGAAAACTAATTCTGTATAATTTATAAGCTTTTTTCCTCATGGGGACCTTGATTTAGCGATTAAAAAAACAAAAACGCACACGCTCACAGAAAACTTTTTTCCATTTTAAAAAAACATAATTTATTATGATTCAAGCTGTTTTCCTGATTTGTACCAAAAATGTCCCCACAAGGTCGAACATTTCTAGAATTGCCATCCTTACAGATTCTTGTTCAATGCCTGAACCTCACATAAGCAAACTCTACTGCCCTCCACCTATTTGTCAATCCCAAAATAAAAACAAAAAAATAGTTTGAGAACACTGCTCTCAGGTTTCTGCCTCTTGGCATAAAAAAGGACTGTGTTTGTCAGAGGGCATCAAACTGAAAATGATGATAATGCCATGCACTCTAAAGCTAAGTGTATCACCCATCCCACTCTCCCTGACCTGCCCTCTTTGTCTTTTTTAACACCATTAGCAAAGTGCAGTGTAATAACGTTATAAAGCCCACCCCAGTCCGCAGGACAAGGATTGGGTGACGGACTCTCATCCACTCGCTGCTCTCGTCTTGCCCTGCTTCTTTTAAAAGGGCTTGATGTATTCTTTTCTTTCTCATCTAACCATCGTCCCACTCAGTCAAACACCTTGCACTGAATCCTTTCCCCTAAAATCATAAAATGCCATAAGCAATTAGCAGTTTTGCTAATTTCTACCATTTTGTAAACTTTAACCCAAAAACCCAACAAGAGACATCTGGTTCCAAAAAAATATATATATATATATATATATATACCCATTGAAATTTATCTATGTATTTTGACCAAATATTATAGTGTGATTTTGGGTAAAGTGGACCATCAGGTGGGTTGTTTAGGATCGACGGTGCTCAATGGGTTTACACTTTACACAGAGCATAACAATGGTTTTTATTTAAAGAGACACTAATACTTTAAATGATAAAACAGTTTTGGCTTATGCAATAGAGCATTTGCAAGTAAATGCCATAGTTACGTCACTGCAGTTGCGTGTGCATTATGGTGGCAGAAAAAACAATGGTAACAGGAGGGGGGAAACAGGCGAGACCCACGGAATAAGGAGCAGTATGTCTTCTTGTGCCTTTGGATGTCAAAATTGGAATGCAAAAAGAATGTTTTCTTTTGTGTAGATGCTGGGTTTTTCAGGTATGGGTCAAGAAAATTTAGCTAATTTCATGCATTCTGACTTATTTACACTGTGAAAGAGTTGGATTCTCATGCTAAACATGGCCAAAGTTTCAAAAAACAAATTGGACGTATGGTATTTCTGAGCCAAATACACACCTTCAGGGTTTGGATAAGTTTCGGAAAATGTTTTTTTTTTTTCCAAGTATGGCCCTATATGACATCACTAAGGACTGAATTCCTTGCATGGGCACTTCTCCTGGAAGAGCACATGCAGAATCAACCAGAGTGAGAGTAAGAGTACGGCTATTGACGTGCTTCGTTTGGGTTACGGAAATCGATGGCACACATCGAAAGAACTGCAGTGTTAAGGGAACAGTGTAAGTAGAACTGCATCAAATGTCTGTTTTGTTGGCAATCGGCTCATAAGTGCATATAATGTAAATATATGTAAATGAATAATGTAAATATATGTATAGTGAATCAAAAGTTATCCAGGGATACGCGATGATGTGTCATGACTCTTTAGCTCCGCCCACAGGACGCCTCCAGGAGCACGATTATTTTCGGAAAGAATCGATATGCTGTATCTTTCGTTTATAAATCTGATAAAACAAAAGATTCTTTGGAGATATGAAGGATGCCTACTCAACTGGATGTATTATATACCCTTTAATTAGTGTAAGACAGTGGTATTCAAATGCCGGACCACGGTCCGGTTCCGGACCTTGGCTTAGTTCCATCCGGAGTGCAGGAAATAATTGTGCCATTTTACCTTTTCTACAGATTAAAGTGATCAGCGAGTCAAAATTAAGGAGTGGTTTACACCACAAGCGCTCAGGGTCGTTTAGTGTAATGTAATCTTTCAGAGTTACATCCTCAAATATTTTCATCTAGAGCCAAACACGCTTCATTCAAGCCCTTTGAAAAACATTCCATTATATGTAATTTTACTGTGAATACTGTCAAATGTATGTTTTTTGCAAGTAAAAACGATCAATTCGTGAATAATTTACAGAGGGGGGAAAGAAACAGAACAGTTCTCTGTTGTTGTTGCATTTTCTGGTTTTTAGTAAATGTTTTTTGCATTATTTTAGTGTAGTATGTGTGTACACCAGATGGTATTTTATTTTTGTGTGTATGACCTTGTGCCACGGTCTATATTCAAATATTGGCCATGTTTTATGGACACGGCATATAGAGACGGTACTCAAACAGAATAAATGTTTTGCCACCACAAGTACCATCACCATTTCGGCAATAAGACAATGCATTTGCAGCATTTGACCACTAAGTAGCGCTTTACCATATACTTCTACAAGTCATCAGGCGAATGTATCAAAGCACATTTTAACAAATACCGGTAGCATAATCCAAATCTGTCAAATCCGGTTGGCTAGATTTGACAGCTGTAGTCACTGGAGAAATTAAGAAAAACACTAGTTAAAAGAAGTTCATATTTCCAGGAGCAAATTGAGTATTTTTATTATTATAAGTTTGTTTTTTAAAACTAATTCAAGCAAGATTGTGAGCCTTTACCTTTACCCAAGATGTTAATTTTGTCAGATTCTGTCAACACATTTCTATATTTTTGGAGCCGTGACATTCTGACTATATTTTTTCCTGTTGAGTAGGTTACTTTTAAAATGTATTTCGCACCTATCATGGCCGGCTCGCAAGCCGTGACAAAGAAGGAAACAGCGCGCTGGGTCATGATCAAAAAAAAAAAAAAAAAAAAAACATTTATTAAAGTAAGAATAAAATAAGACTAAATGAAAACAAACAACTGAGAAGAAAACAACGACACGAGGAGGTGAGAGCGCGCCCTCTCAACTAAAGGGAACTGCTTAAATATTTGCCGGCATCAGTTCCAACACAGGTGTAGGTTATCAGCAAGAATGACGTCACTCAACTAAACTCCATCCTGCAAAGCAAAACAAAAGAAAAACACGCAACCAACAAATATGACCCATACTGGGTTCATAACACAACAGATAAAAAAAAAACATGCTTTAAAAAGTAATTTGTAACGTACTTTGTTACATTACTCAAGTTTAGTAACTTAATCTAAATACTTTAGAAGACTTTGGAATACTAATAAGTGTGGAACAAACACAAAAAAGGTCATTGCAAGTAAAAATTATGATAAACTCACAATATTGAGAAAAGTCGATAATATGAGATATAAACTCACAATACTGAGAAAAGTCAGAATTATGAGATATAAACTCACAATATTGAGAAAAATCTAAATTATGACATGAACTCTCAATATTGAGAAAGGTCAAAAATATGAGAAATAAACTCGCAATATTGAGAAAAGTCAAAATTATGAGATATAAACTGAAAATATTGAAAAAATTCAGAATTATGAGATATAAACTCACAATATTGAGAAAAGTCATAATTATGAGATATAAACTGACAATATTGACAAAAGTCGTAATTATGAGAAATAAACTCACAATATTGAGAAAATTCATAATTATGAGATATAAACTCGCAATGTTGAGAAAAGTCAAAATTATGAGATATAAACTGACAATATTGAGAAAAGTCAGAATTATGAGATATAAAATCACAATATTGAGAAAAGTCAGAATTATGAGATATAAACTCACAATATTGAGAAAAGACAGAATTATGAGATATAAACTCACAATATTGAGAAAAGTAAGAATTATGAGATATAAACTCACAATATTGAGAAAAGTCAGAATTATGACATATAAACTCACAATATTTAGAAAAGTCATAATTATGAGATATAAACTCGCAATGTTGAGAAAAGTCAAAATTATGAGATATAAACTCACAATATTGACAAAAGTCAGAATTATGAGATATAAACACAATATTGAGAAAAGTCAGAATTATGAGATAAAAACTCACAATATTTAGAAAAGTAATAATTATGAAATATAAACTCGCAATATTGGGAAAAGTCAGAATTATGACATATAAACTCACAATATTTAGAAAAGTCAGAATTATGAGATATAAACTGACAATATTGAGAAAAGTCAGAATTATGAGATATAAACTCACAATATTGAGAAAAGTCAGAATTATGAGATATAAACTCACAATATTGAGAAAAGTCAAAATTATGAGATATAAACTCGCAATGTTGAGAAAATTCAGAATTATGAGATATAAACTCACAATATTGAAAAAAGTCAGAATTATGAGATATAAAATCACAATATTGAGAAAAGTAAGAATTATGAGATATAAACTCACAATATTGAGAAAAGTAAGAATTATGAGATATAAACTCACAATATTGAGAAAAGTCAGTATTATGACATATAAACTCACAATATTGAGAAAAGTCAGAATTATGAGATATAAACTCACAATATTTAGAAAAGTCATAATTATGAGATATAAACTCGCAATGTTGAGAAAAGTCAAAATTATGAGATATAAACTCACAATATTGACAAAAGTCATAATTATGAGATATAGACACAATATTGAGAAAAGTCAGAATTATGAAATATAAACTCACAATATTTAGAAAAGTCATAATTATGAGATATAAACTCACAATATTTAGAAAAGTAAGAATTATGAAATATAAACTCGCAATATTGGGAAAAGTCAGAATTATGACATATAAACTCACAATATTTAGAAAAGTCAGAATTATGAGATATAAACTGACAATATTGAGAAAAGTCAGAATTATGACATATAAACTCACAATATTTAGAAAAGTCATAATTATGAGATATAAACTCACAATATTAAGAAAAGTCAGAATTATGAGATATAAACTCACAATATTTAGAAAAGTAAGAATTATGAGATATAAACTCGCAATGTTGAGAAAAGTCAAAATTATGAGATATAAACTCACAATATTGAGAAAAGTCAGAATTATGAGATATAAACTCGCAATACTGACAAAAGTCAGAATTATGAGATATAAACTCCCATACTAAATTCATAATTTCAAGACAAAAAGTCAGTATTACAAATTTATATCTCCATATAAACTCACAATTGTGAGGGGAAAAAAACAAATTGTGAGAAAAAGTTGCAGTGACCTTTTTTACAATTATTTCACGAGTTCACATTTACATATAATTAAGAAGAGTAAAGGTTTAAGCGTATTTGGCGTGGTGTCCAGGGAGAAGGCTCCGAGCTCGGAATTTTTGCCCAAACCCAGAGTCATCCAGGTCATGTCCTGTCATGACAGGACAGTTAAGTTAGATTGACAGCTCGGCAATTTTTTTTTTATAAATTCAGTCATTTTGTTTTGGTCAGGACAGTATTAAATAAAAAATAACAATTTTTATGATCCCTCTTAAAAGTATTAAAATGTTGATGAAACTTAACTCCGCTTTTTCAGACGGTCAGAGTCAGAGAATCACCAATTGCTGTTTAAATGACATTAAAATTCAAATATCATTAAATATTTTATAAATATTATAATCACTTTCGGTAAAATACTTTTCAGATGTAACTGTAATCTGATTACCACCCATTTAAAATGTAACTGTAATGAAATACAGTTACTCAAATTTTGTATTTTAAATACGTAACTAAGTTACTCATATTTCGTTACTCCCCAACCCTGGTTATAATGCACACCTCTTTAATGTGTAATAATCTTAAATACTGGGAAATACTGTACAGTAAAAAGTAAGCACACTTCAAGCACTACCGTCATTGTAATATTAAATTGTAACAGTAGTCATTTATATGGCAATTATATTATAAATAATTTGTTAAAATTAAATCTGTATGCAATGCTATACTACTATTATTATTACCCAATTATTTCAATATATTATCTTCATTTAGAAATGAAAATGTTACAATTCCAGCTTTACTGAGCCCAGGTGCCACTCGTCTCTTTGCGATGCCTGTTGGTGATTTTTGTGAATGAGTTTCACACGTGACTGGGTTGTATTTACTTCAACGGCCTTGAAGTAGTGGAACACGTGACATTAACAGGCATTTTGGTTGACTACCTACTGTATGATGAATTCTGATTCATCATGTGAATTTCTATTATAGCCCCTGTTTTATTATGATGGTCATCAGAATATTTTTAGTTTTTGATAGCTCATATAAATTAGTATATACTGTGAACATTTTACCTAATGTAATATAAGGATATAAGTTGCAAAATAAGTAGACACAACAATATGCCATGCCTTAATACTTGAAACACTGTCACTGTTTATTATCAAAGCAAATTTAACAGGATAGTTTATCAGTCTGTTTTTTTCCTTTTCCATCTCTATTTTCGATCAGCACACAGGAAAGCTAATGGACAAGCAAACCCTGGACACATTCCGCATGGGCATGCGGGCACAGCGAGCTGGGAGGTAGAGTGAAATCCATCCAAACGTTCAGGAAACATTCTTTCATAGCAATTACAGAGGGATAATTTCTTAGATAACCATCAGAACTTGCAGAGTCATCAAGACACCAGGTAATGTAGGCCATAACCCTAAAAAACCCAACGGTTGCGTGTGTTTGGGAGTGCGCACGATGGGTCGGCTCAGGTGGAGCTCCGTCAGCTCTGCCTGCAACCTGAGCCTTGTAATGACAAGGGCCAAGACAAAGCAGGTAGTGTAGTCACCATCCAGCTCCCAGGCAAGACTCCCAGATGTGAGATAAAAGATACAAGCATGGAGACAAAGTTATCTGCAACCTGCATCGGCCAGTGGGGAGACGGGAAACCCAAGCCTATTGAGGCGACTTGATCAGTGTGTCTGAAACGCCCACAGGAGTAGAAGACGGTGGCAGTGCAGTGCAGCCCCCTGGGTGGAGAGGGCCAAAACACAAGTAACCCAAGCCCCGAGTACCACCCATTTCCCAGGATCCCAATCCTCCACACCCCCACCGCCATCCCAACAGGGTCTGCTTAGGTTTTCTTTTCCAAACACTATTCTACAGTGATGAGATGACAGACTTGGCTAGGAGGTACATCTGTTGTCACCAGACTCATCCTCCTCTTCTTGCTCTTTCATGTAGCAGTCATGTATTAGTTGTGTTTTTCTTTGTAATAGGTGACAGAGTGAGAATAGATCCCCGTGGAGTCCCCTCGGTTTCTGTTTGCGGTCAGATCCCAGGGCACAACCTTTTCATGAAAAGTAATGAACTGAGATCAGAGGTTTATCATGTCCCAAAAAATGGTGAACTGGAAAATGCATGGAAAGGATATGTAAAAAAATCGTCTTAATGCTTCTATCTGAGCCAGAGAAAATAGTGCCTCTCTCTTTCAAAGGCTATTTTATATTTCTTACAGAGCACTGAGGCGGCCAACACTGATGAAAAGGGTGAGTGGTTAGCTGACAGAGGTAATGCATTTTTCATGACTATGTACATGACACGTCTACATTTACATTTATGTTCTTAGCAGATTCTTATGAAACTGGCTTACAATTTAATCACAAATCATGTTAATGGCTATTCCCGGGATCGGATGGGAATGCTTGCTGCATGCTACGCTACGCCTTACAGCAAAAACTAAACATAATACAACGTAATAATTTCAAATGACCTTGATTACAAATAATATCACATTACTGCTAAAATAATACATGTCCAGGTCAATGACATACTGTAAGTCTCCACGGAAAAAAAAAAACAAAAAACGTGCCAAGCTCTTAGAAAACTTCTAAGAACTTGGTTCTAAGACACTTGCATTCATCTTGGTTTCAATTGCTTTTTTGTTTTTTTAAAAACTGAAATTTAATGACACTAAAAATGTCAAAATTTTAACCACGTAAAAAGTAATACAAAATGTATTATGAATTTATTCTGAACAGTATTTTATCAATTTAGTTTTCATTTTATTTATTTATTTATTACAAATATTAACAATTAACAATTCATAAATGTCGTTATGCTTTGGAGTCGGTCAACATGACATTTTACCTCCTGAATTAATCTTGTCTTTTCTCTCAAATTAGCTGATATTTTAAGAGACATACTGTATTGATCGTGACAAAAAGTCATGAAGGTATACTTTCTTTTAATATCACTTGATGTTTTATTTTTTTCTGCATGTTGGTTGTCCATTTTGTGGAAAGGAATATTTATGATTAGGCTTTTTTCTTCAGTTTTGATTTTTAAAAAAATAATTTAATTTCATGGTCATCATAGAGGAGGTATATTAAAAATAAATTTTAATGTAGTTTGAATACTTCAATAGACAGGACAAAAAAACATGAGTGTAATATCTATAAGATCCATATGCTACAGATGAGTCCATGATGAGTAAATTCAACACACAAGGGCTGGGTATTGACACAAATATTATGATTTGATTCCATTTAGATCCTCAACTCGTTTTTTGAAATATAGGTGACTCATAAAAACATGATGGATTTATTCAAACATGCATTAAATATGGAATAACAGGTTAAGTGAAAAGACAAAAAATATGCAACATAGTGCATATATTTAGAAAAATGCTTCTAACTAGAGTTAATTTGTCTAGCTGACTAGCATGTTTATTGCCATTGAATGGCTTTTATGAGGTAAATGTTACATGACATTGTTTACAAGCTGTTTTATTGACCTCTTTCTGCGGTTGAAACAGTGTAAGAGTGCAGTGAGTAGTGAACACACACCCGGAGCAGTGGGCAGCTATTGCTACAGCACCCGGGGAGCAATTAGGGGTTAGGTACCTACCTCAAGGGCACTTTAGAGGTACGACAAAGGTTTAAAAATTAGCAGGATTAAAACAAGTACAGTAATCCATTTGAGAGCTGTTGCAAACTAATCTTAAAGATGTGTGTCTTTAGTATTTGTTGGAAGATAGCAGTGTAATAGGTTTTCCATTTATCCAGAGATGCTCCTGACTTTTCCACAAGGAGGACAAAGTATGGTAGTGGCTTCTTTAGACATATGTATGAAGGATTGAAACTATAGTAGGCCAAGCAACGAGCAATAGTTTCAACCTAGAAGAGTGTCTTGATCAGATATTGGCAGACAGTGTAGACACACGAGGAGAGTTGCAGCACAAGAGAACCTTAAAAAGGAACAAAAGCAAATCCCAGCAGAAGTATTTAGGCCTATTTTATTAATTGAGTTTTTCCTACTTCGTTTAAAAAAAAAATTAAAATAAAATGGCATCCACAAGCACGGTTTTTAAAAAATCTCTGTCCACATGAAAAAGCAAAAACAAACTAAGCCATGTTGGCAAATCAGAAGCCTGGAAAGAAGTTTAATGTCAGTTCCGGTAGGCTAACAACATTGTCATTTTATTACTATTACTATTATTATTAATTAAATAAACCAGAGCAATGCAATGAGACACATTCATTCATAGTAAAAACATGAATGTTCCGCAATATAATTTTTACGGTGCTTGTGGTATAAGGAACTCTCACAATGAGGAATAATACTATAAGGCAGACTTACTTACTGGTTACTCAGTAACCAGGAGAAACAAAGGCGAAAACCACATTACACTCACACACAAACACAAACGAGAACTGACAAAGACTGAGGGAAAACTAAAGATATATATATATATATGACGCAACCAAATGGGATGACAAGGCAATTGATGATGCACACATGAACTGAAACATAAATCAAATCAGTGACCATGGTGACAAACGAGTGGTGGGAAAAACTGAACAAAGGAAGGTGTGACATTTGACCAAAATACACAAACATGTGACAATAATGGGTAAACTGTGCGTGTATCTGTATGCATGTTATAAGCCACAGTTATTAGCAGTAATATTCATTGCACAGACTCGTCTCATGTAAACAAAGGAGATAATGACACACAATCTGACATCAGACAAAGCCAAAAATCTCCAGTTTCACTGTCTACATGACAATGCTGTAACCGAACCAGACTTCCTAAAAATCTTCTTCCTGGCCGGAGTTTGCAAAAAAGTTAGTTTCACTTACCAGATACTGCGTTTGCGAGTAGACGAGCGGCCTTAGACTGATTCTGGAGTAGTGTTAAGGCAACAGGATGCAACAATGCACAGGGTGCTTCCAGGGTAGCTGGAAGATTGATTGTAATGGGAGTGATCAAGTACAGTCTAGTTTTATTTTGCATCAGTTATGTGGTGAGGATATTATCCCACTACTTGGTCACTGACATTAGTGGTTGTTGTTTTGAGACCAGCAGAATTAAGGGGCTGGTGTGAAGCTAATTTTTACAGCCCAGAACCACCAAAAGGGGTTAAAGAAGCCAAGAAAAGGTGCTAAGGCCCTTCCTGTCAGCAACACTCTACTATCAAGCACCTCTACTTCCCTTGTTTGCCTTCGTAATACTGCTTTGTAAAGGCTTTGCAATCAAAGCTGTGCCTGGATCAAAGCAAAATTCTGGCCATTTTGAGCAGGCATCACAGTAAAGTGACACTGACAGAGAAGGTGGGGGTGAACGGATTGTGTTTCCAATTCCAAGGGGTGGGCATTTTAATCCATTTTATTTTTGAGTATTGATAGCTCAGTACAGCGAGTATTCAAATTATTTTAATTTAAACAATACTGAAATATACTGTAAAAATGTTACAAGGAAAGATAACACTGCAGAGGTTATTAAAAATAATAAATGTAAAAATCAATGTGTTTGTAAAAGAAAGATATAAAAGATATTTGGTTTCAAATAACCAAAACACAGTCAATAATGTTGTTCACTGCCATTTTTGAGCTTTGTGAGCTGAAGCTAAAGAGTGAACTGTGAACTGAAATGATTTTCTAGTGAGTTAAGGTCAACAAAACACATCTTATGATATTAATCAGATATGTGCAACATAAATGTAATATTACAACTTACATCTGCACAAAAGCATGCAAATGAATTTGACTGTGCTAGTCAGAAAACGCAACTCCCGTTAGATGCGCTCTTCCCATAACAACAAACTAAAATGCGGGCCATTAAAGCACTGCCCAAAATTTTACCGAAAATCAAACCTTTTCAGCCTTCAGAACTTTCCAGGGCTCGATGTACAGCAGCTGTCAGCTGTTATTGGTTAAGCTGAGTGAAAGAGGGTTGGATGTCAGGGAAATAAATACAGCCAGATCAGCTTCAATGTAACACACTACAGTTCAGTGCCACATGCTACAAGAAACCTAACCACAAAGTCACACAATCTCTAGATCTAGTCCAACCTTTCTGAACTCTTCCTGAACCCTTCTAGGCGGAGCACTAGCATGGTACAACAATGCACTTTAAGGTTTGAACATGATACCACGTGATAAAGATTCTGAAACACCTTTGGCACGCTGACAGCAAGTGTTTGCGAGAACAAAATTGTGTTTCACTGATTAGAAGAAAAAAAAAAGGAACAGAACAACTAAGATAAGAGCTGACAGAGAACGTCTAAAGCTACAGCTAAACACAAGCTTGAAGTTGCTTGCAAGGGACAAATCTCTCTCTCAGAAGCCTGTGCTAGTCATCCAAGTTGGGGGGAATGAATCCATCAGCGAGCCAGACGGCAACCAGGCTGACAGATCGATGGGGGCCATGACCTCCAGCTCTGAAGCCTGTGAAGCTGGTTGAGAGAGTGACAGTCAAGATTTACCCATCGATTCGGGGTGACAAAAGTAAGGAGCACTCGGACAAATGAAAGGAAGGAAGCAAAACATTTTACTCTTTTTGTTAGTCAATCCTCTTTTGTGAATTTCAGCTTCTGTGTTAATCATAGCAAGGTGATCCCAGTGGCTTTCCAGAGGTCTGAGGTCAGGAGCATCATTTCCCTGCTCTGTGGTTATTAGGGAGCAGTTATAATTCCCAGAGCTCCATCATGTTCCCCCGGTGTCAACAACAGACAACAATTAACAAGAATGGCTGAGGTCCTTCTGCCACTTGACAACAAGACTTGACTTAACCTGTTTATCCAACCCAGGGCTTGCTTGAAGTAGTCTATATCCCAAAAGGAGGTGCTAATCGCAGTTAGGGAGAAGAGTTGTTGTTCTCAAGACAATCAGCGGTGGGTCACCCCATACTGCAGTATTTAACACCTACGCCATTCGGCGTGAATAACGCTTCATCAAAAATGGCAGTTTTTTTTTTTTTTTTTGCAAGGAGATCAGTGATCTCTCAGGCTGGCCCTTGTTTGGCTGGAACCCCATAATTATAAAAGGTTGGGACTGGTTGTCCTCAACAGAGAGCTGCAGCGGGACTGAAATGTGTGTTAATTGAGCCAACAGCATCCAAACCCTCCATCTGTCCATTTTCTCATCTCTAAGGAAACGTCATTCTGAGCTCACTGCAAGCTGCTCTTGGCCATGAAAATGCTCTCAAATAATGGAGAGGTACAACAGTCCATCAACTATATTTTTTTTTTTAAAAAAAAACAACAACTTTTATACTATTTTCAACAACAACAACAAAAAAATGCACAAAAGATTTGCAGAATTGCAACGAAGACATTAAAATTTACCCAGGAAAAGCATATTTTAGTAATTTCATATTTAAAGGGTTAGTTCATCCAAAAATGAAATTTCTGTGATTAATTACTCACCCTCATGTCGTTCCACACCTGTAAGACTATTCATACTTTCATCTACGGAACACAAATTAAGATATTTTGATAAAATCCAAGGTTTTTTTATACCCCATAGAAAGCAACATAATTACCGTCATTCAAGGTCAAGAAGGGTATTAAAGACATTGTTCAACTATTCAACGTGACTACAGTGGTTCAACCTTAATGTAATGAAACAACGAGAATGCAAAAACAAAACAAAAATAACGATTTTATTTAACAATTGCTTCTCTACCCTGTCAGTGAACACAGGTCAGCACTTTTGTGTTTATGTCCAAATGCCGGCTCAGTATTGGCCGGCTCCTGCGTCAGCATCACATGCATGCGACGTACTGCTCACGCAAACAGACGTCTGCAAATACTGAGCCGGCATTCTGATGTAGAACCTGGAAGCGCTGCAACGAAAAAAGTGTAGGAGAATGACAGGGGAAAGACAAATTTGTAAAATAGAGTCGTTATTTTTTTTTTTTTTTGCGTACAAAAAGTATTCTCATCCCTTCGTAACTTTAAGCTTGAACCACTGTAGTAACGTTGACTAATTTAACAATTTTTACTACTTTTCTGGACCTTAAATGTGGTAATCTCATTGCTCTCTGTTGAGGATAAAAAAAAAATTCTTTCATCAAAAATATCTTAATTTGTGTTCTGAAGATGAATGAATGACTAACCGGTTTGGAATAACATGAGGGTGAATACTTAATGTCAGAACTTTCATATTTGGGTGAACTAACCTTTTAAGTTATTAAAAATATATATATTTATATTATATTAATTATAAATCAATAACCATATAGATGTTTTTGGCATTTAAAAATGTCAGTGGTGTGAAACAGCAAAGATCACTCATGCCAAAACTCTGAGCAGTGGACTGGAAGGGAAATCCCAGAGAGCAGGGCAACATCTTTCTCTGTCCAGGTTCACACCTCTTTCCTGAATCATGCAGAAAGAACGTCTTTGACTCTCAGCGGTCATTAGGCCAACTGTAGGGCTAATTGTGCATGGTGTTGTGTGTCATCAGTGCATGAAGAGAGCCTGATGCCCATCGTGTGCTTTCCAAGAATATGTCTCAATCTGCCCACTACAATGAGACAATTTTAGCACCACAACAAATACCAGGGCAGTGAGAAAACATGTCCTTGGAACTGTAGTTCCAGCAAAAATGAGCAAGAACAATATTTTGATTTGTACTTTTAATGAAATGTTATCTATTTAAAATTTTATGAGTTAGGTCAAAAGCAACAAGGTACCTCAAATCTAACAACGTGATTCAACAAACTGTCATAACCAATCTAGGCTTACTGGAAAAATGTGCCATTGGTGACGTTTCTGCAAAGTGATATGATGTTTGCTGAAGCAACCATGCCAAATTAGCTTGTTACAAGTTTTTGAGCTCTTTTATTGTGTTTCATGGGAAAATAAAAATTCATAATAATTCATAATTTGTGACAAAAGGAAAAGTTATTTTATGAATACATTTTGTTGTCACTGTCAACCTAGTTAATTTCAACTGAAAAAGTTGTATAAGTGTGTTTTTGGAGCTTTGAAAAATTGTAGAGGCATAAGCAGTGGTGGAAAAAGTGCACAAATTCTATTCTGAAGTAAACCTACAGATGTCACACCAATATATAACTAAGTAAAAGCCTTCTAATATAATAATGCTTATTAGGAGTGTAACAATACATCGATATGGATCAATCAAATGACTAACAGTATCATGTAACGTGTAAAAAATCAATACCTATATATATTTTAAGAGACACCTTTTTTTTTTGAAACTCTCTACATTACATAATGTCTGTGTATGCATGATTACCAATATGTGAGGAGCGAGCCCGGAGTGAGCATGAAAGATGCTTGGGACAGTTGACTAAACTATTACTATCCTGATCAGGCCAGTCAGTTTTAAGCCTTGCCAATTTAAGCATTCAAAAACAAAAAAGATGCAGAGGAGAACTCGTTTTGGTCAAGTTTTCTGTGCACACACATCTGTAGTGTGCACACAGTAAGTGAGTTCTCTTTCACCTCTTTTTGTGCTGGAAAGGACAAACACAGATAAAAAAATTATGTCAAAATGTCTGTTTTGGTGAATATCCTGGGAAACAGTCAGTTGTCTTAAGTGAACGTAAACATTTGAGAAAGAAATTGCAGTGGATCTGTGCATTCGGTCTTAAAGTGACCGCAGCCTAATAAACCTGCTGCCATCTGTGTCATCAAGGTTAATCAAACAAAAAAAAGACAGACAAAAAAATCTCACTGCTCTTGACTGAATAACTTGTGTAACTTTAATAAGGATTAATCTATATTTAATTTATACAGTGAAGACTATGCAGTGTTATTTTATATTTGATTACTTTATCAAATTTCTGGACCAGTTAGACCTATCTAAAACAAATTTAAAACACTGTTTATTTCATTTGTTTGTGTCTTTGTTCTATTGTATTTATTTGTGCAATTGCTTGTAATTTGGTTATTGCTTGTAAAAAATGATTAGCACTGAGCCCTGCATGGACTGCTCTGTGACTTTGTTGCGTGCATCCTGTCACCATTTAAACTGCTATTAAGGATGGATAGTATGCGAATTGACCCCTCGCAAAGACCTGCCCCCTTTAGTTACTATGTCCAACTAGCCATGCTCTCTCATGCCACGCATCATGTTCTCACGAAGTGAAAAATACATTGCGGAGCAAAGAGAACACATACAGCGCGTCACCAGACATATGAAACAGTTTCATTTTTAATATAATGCAATTTTTTAAAGAAGTTTAAACAATAAATACCGTATAGTGGCTCTTTAATGTGTCGAGACAGATCACTGTAGCTCCTTCAATCGGCTCGTGAACCAACCATCTCTTCATACTTGTTCATTTATAGCATCAAATAAACATGAATGGACATCAGAAGGAATGTTGCGCGGAAAGATGTGAGTACACACAATTTTTGAAGTTCATGTTCACCAATGTTAATCTACTATACTCCCATGATTGCTTTGTCAGACAAAATGGTGGATTTGGGGTTATGATTGGTCAGATTGCCGGTCAATCAAACGATTTGCGAAGGGTCAACTTTCCTAACGAGCTGATGATCTGAATCAGGTGTGTTAAAGAAAACAAGACATACAAAATCTGCAGAGTGGTGGGTCCCCAGGACTGGAGTTGAGAACTACTGGGTTAAAGGGATAAGTAAAGGACAAAAATGTTCATTTTTGGGTGAACTATCCCTTTAGAAAGGCAACAGGCCCTCGATGGGCATTGTGTGAGATTAAAAGGTACTATTACTAGCTAGACAAATGTATGAAAGTGTCAGAACTGTTGAATTGCTAATAGAGGCTGAACACATGGCATCTAAAAGTTCTCCAGTCAAAAGTTTACTTTGTGTTAGGCGGGCACACACACAAACACCAGAGAGGCTGTTCTGCTGGGTATGCAGCAAATAAATATTGCCCTCACACCGGAAGACACTCATTTTTGAAACAAGGACACCTTTTTTCCTTCTCTGCATGAATTGCAACCCCTCTGAAAGATCTGTAAACAGGTATCTTCCCAGGGGAAACAGCAGAACCCTAATATTATCTCCCACATTATTCCCCCCATTCAGACAATGAGCGAGGAAGGAGAAAGCAGATAAAAACATTCTGTAGCATTGAGAAAAGTTTGAGTTTAGGGGAGGTCCGATCACACCAGTGCTGTACGTGCTACAGTGCTCAAGGACAAACACCTGCTGTCAAAGGACCCTTTAAACGCCTGCCCCACCGTTTTATTCGAGGGAGCTCAGAGATGACAGAAGAGATGAAGAGATCTAATTGCGGATCAGCGCTGTTCTCAATCAGGTACAACTTAGGGTTGCTGACCTCATCACTTTCTTTCACCATTGCACAGTTTCTCATGTCAAGTCATGATTCTGTTTTAAAGTTTCATGAAAATGTTTCTGTTGAGGAAAAAGTAACTATTGACAAACTAAACAGCATCATTTGCTAAATGATGTTAAAGCTGTATTTATTGTCACATGATCCTTCATAAATCATTCTATGTCAATTTGCTGCTCAAGAAACATGTTGTATTATTATCAATGTTAAAAACAGTTGTGCTGCTTAATATTTTTTTGGAAACCATGATCTTTAAGGATTCTTTCATGAATTTAAAGTTCAAAAGAGCACCATTAATTTTGTAACATTTATAAATGTCTTTACTGTCAGTTTTGATTAATGTTTTGCATCCTTTATGATTAAAATAATTTCTTTCTTTAAAAAAATCATACTAACCCCAGACATTTGAGGTCAGGTATGTGTCAGGGAGAACAATTGTTAAACTAGATAGAAAAGTTAATTGAAACACACTTTAAGTTGGCTCGAAAAAGCCTAGTCAGAAAGTTTGAAGTTTTAAAAGCTTAAAGTTTGAAATAGTTTAAGTTTTTCTTTAGAAGTTTTGATAGAGAGAGAGAGAGAGAGAGAGAGAGAGAGAGAGAGATAGATAGATAGATAGATAGATAGATAGATAGATAGACGTGGTCAAATGATAGATAGATAGATAGATAGATAGATAGATAGATAGATAGATAGATAGATAGATAGATAGATAGATAGATAGATAGATAGATAGATAGATAGATAGATAGATAGATAGATAGATAGATAGATAGATAGATAGATACATAGAATGGCAGTTTAGAGTTTTGAGTCTAATGGGCTTCCGTACTTGGCTCATTTTGACATTCCTTTAATGAAAGTCAATGGAATTTTTATGATGATAAATATTAATTTTTAGGAAAACTATAATTCCGATGAGTTAGAATAGATAAAGATATAGCACACCAAGTCAGAATAGTCTGAAGGTCTGACCCGGGTTTGGAGTATGTAGAGTTAAATCTCTAGGAGGAGTAAGAGTTGTAAATTTTACTCTAAGAAGAATAATAATAAGTTTAAATAATATTTCAGTAAGTTGGCTTTTTCAAGCCAACTTAACTAGAATGTTTATTTCCTGAAGAAAATGTGAATGGTGCTTGCAGTATCAAAATTCGGTTGCTAAGGTGTTTCTAGGCAGTTTCTAAGGTGTCCTGGGTGGTTGCTATGGTAACCTGAGTGTTTGCTAGGCAGTTGCTAGGGAGTTGCTAAGGTACTCGGGGTGGTTGCTAAGGTGTTCTGGACGTTTGCTATGGTAACCTGGGTGGTTGCTAGGGTGTTGCTAGGCAGTTGCTAAGGTACTTGGGGTGGTCACTACGGTGTTGCTATAGGTGGTTGCCAGTGTGTTCTGGATGGTTGTTAGGCAGTTGCTATGGTAACCTGGGTGGTTGCTATGGTGTTACTAGGTGGTTGGTAGTTGTCACAGATAGTTACTATGGAGTTTTTATAGAGTTCTTAGCATGTTCTCAGCCCACTTTAGCACTTAGCTAATCAGTATTACCATGTAGCTAATCACTGCTAGCATGTGTAGCAGTACTTTTTGCTAGCATGAGTAAAAAGACCCAACGGCCATGTCTGTACGACGTTCTGATGCAGAGATATAGGTCTTGCTGAACAGTTGCAAGGGTACTTTGTTTGGTTGCTAGGAAGTGGCTTGGCAGCTGCCAGTGATGATCCTCCAAAGGCTGCTTGTCAGTATGAATGATATAAACCAACCCTATGATGTTCAGGTTTGAAGATATCCCTCTTTGAGTTTGGGTTGCTAGGGTGCTCTAAATGGTTGCTATGGTATGGGCATGGCTAGACAGTTAACAGGCTTAAATGAATAGACTGCATGTGTGCCCAAATCAAAAGAGCCATACTCACGTGTCTCTATGATGTTCTGATTCATTTCTAACCATCTCATCTACAGGGAGTGCAGAATTATTAGGCAAATTAGTATTTTGACCACATCATCCTCGTTATGCATGTTGTCTTACTCCAAGCTGTATAGGCTGGAAAGCCTACTACCAATTAAGCATATTAGGTGATGTGCATCTCTGTAATGAGAAGGGGTGTGATCTAATGACATCAACACCCTATATCAGGTGTGCATAATTATTAGGCAACTTCCTTTCCTTTGGCAAAATGGGTCAAAAGAAGGACTTGACAGGCTCAGAAAAGTCAAAAATAGTGAGATATATTGCAGAGGGATGCAGAAGTCTTAAAATAGCCAAGCTTCTGAAGCGTGATCATCGAACAATCAAGCGTTTCATTCAAAATAGTCAACAGGGTCGCAAGAAGCGTGTGGAAAAACCAAGGCGCAAAATAACTGCCCGTGAACTGAGGAAAGTCAAGCGTGCAGCTGCCAAGATGCCACTTGCCACCAGTTTGGCCATATTTCAGAGCTGCAACATCACTGGAGTGCCCAAAAGCACAAGGTGTGCAATACTCAGAGACATGGCCAAGGTAAGAAAGGCAGAAAGTCGACCACCACTGAACAAGACATACAAGCTGAAACGTCAAGACTGGGCCAAGAAATATCTCAAGACTGATTTTTCTAAGGTTTTATGGACTGATGAAATGAGAGTGAGTCTTGATGGGCCAGATGGATGGGCCCGTGGCTGGATTGGTAAAGGGCAGAAAGCTCCAGTCCGACTCAGACGCCAGCAAGGTGGAGGTGGAGTACTGGTTTGGGCTGGTATCAAAGATGAGCTTGTGGGGCCTTTTCGGGTTGAGGATGGAGTCAAGCTCAACTCCCAGTCCTACTGCCAGTTTCTGGAAGACACCTTCTTCAAGCAGTGGTACAGGAAGAAGTCTACATCCTTCAAGAAAAACATGATTTTCATGCAGGACAATGCTCCATCACACGCGTCCAAGTACTCCACAGCGTGGCTGGCAAGAAAGGGTATAAAAGAAAAAAAATCTAATGATATGGCCTCCTTGTTCACCTGATCTGAACCCCATTGAGAACCTGTGGTCCATCATCAAATGTGCGATTTACAAGGAGGGAAAACAGTACACCTCTCTGAACAGTGTCTGGGAGGCTGTGGTTGCTGCTGCACGCAATGTTGATGGTGAACAGATCAAAACACTGACAGAATCCATGGATGGCAGGCTTTTGAGTGTCCTTGCAAAGAAAGGTGGCTATATTGGTCACTGATTTATTTTTGTTTGGTTTTTGAATGTCAGAAATGTATATTTGTGAATGTTTAGATGTTATATTGGTTTCACTGGTAAAAATAAATAATTGAAATGGGTATAAATTTGTTTTTTGTTAAGTTGCCTAATAATTATGCACAGTAATAGTCACCTGCACACACAGATATCCCCCTAAAATAGCTAAAACTAAAAACTAAAACTTCCAAAAATATTCAGCTTTGAAATTAATGAGTTTTTTGTGTTCATTGAGAACATGGTTGTTGTTCAATAATAAAATTAATCCTCAAAAATACAACTTGCCTAATAATTCTGCACTCCCTGTATTTTTCAATGGAATTCTTTGAGGTGGTTGCTAGGGTGTTGCTATGATGAAGATTTTAAGTCATTACTGATTGGCTGATTGATCAGATGTCAAATGAGTGAGAGACAGTGAGAGAGAAAGGGTTCCTCAGTCCCTCTGTGTGTGTGAGCGAGAAAGTGACAGTTGAGACTGATGGAATGTTCGTGAATTTGAATTTTTCAATGTAAGTCCATGGGACTTTTTTGGCCACTTTTTTGTCCGCTGTGCGAACTTCGTAGGTCCGATCGCTTATAAATGTTATAGCACACCTCTACTCAATGAGCTGGTCGATTTGACACCTCATTCCTGGGTGTAGGACAAATAGCACGGGAGGAGTTACGCGCCAAAGTTTTGTCCAGAAGATAACAATATTGATGCTTTGCCTTTGGCAAGCACCATTAATAAGTTTAAATAGCATAACAGTAAGTTGGCTTTTTCAAGCCAACTTAATAATTAACTCTCCTATTGATAACATACAATGTTTTTTGAATCTTCTCAGTCATCCCACTGCCTCACCATCCACTCTCTCCCATTTTCTGCTGATTGCACATGTCCCTCTCTCTTTTTATTTCTCCATCTCTTGAGGATACATCCTTTTTTTTAGCACTGCCCTTCTCTATTTGCATCTTCTTCTTCAACCACTCCCCCTCCCCCCGCCCTCTCTCTCTCTCTCTCTCTCTCTCTCTCTCTCTCTCTCTCTCTCTCTCTCTCAGTATCCTGAGGGAAAGAGCAGAAGTCTTTGATCTGGTCTTGCTTTTTTCAGAGGTTGAGGAGTCCTGGAATGGGAAGTGCTCTCCAATTAGCTCTAGTTAAATATTTCAGAGACTACACAGCTCTGTGTTTTTTTTTTCTACGTCCAGCCACCTTCCCCCATATGCATAGGCTCCTATTAGACTTTACATACAGTAGGAAACATATACTTGGACTGGAACACATACCTCCTTGCATTTCTGCTTCAGGCCCCATGAAAAATACACTTTTGGGGGGGGAATCAAGCTTTGAAACAGGAAAAGGCCTGGGTTAAAGAAACAGTTTTGGTTCGAAAGTGTAACCATTTCGCATGATTTCTGTCCTGCATGTAGCTTTCAATGCCAGATGTATTGATATGCTATGATTGTTAATCGAGTTCTATAGCATAAAAACCATAAAAAAACTAATGCTATAACTATAAAAACATGACATGGAAATCCTGGTTTATTTAAAGAGACAACAGCCTGGCTGGTTACATTATATTCGTGTCCAACTAGATTACGCAGCGAGTGTTTTGATGAGGAACTTCCAGACATGAAACGAAAACATTTCCAATAAGGAAAGAATTTTATGCTCAGCTCATGAGCCGCAGCTGGAGCAAAACGCCTTTGACCTTCCTGTCAGTAACAAACAAAAAAACCTGATGAGATGAAGGTCAAAGGTCAGAGTGGTCAGAGCAGGTTACACTCTCTAGTCTCTTAAAACACCAAGGGTTCAGCTCTCGCCACCCATCTGACTGGGATTTAAAATGAAAAAATGCCAATCAAATATTTAAGATCTGTCCTGCCAATTTTATACCTCTATATAATAATCCTAAACTAAAAGAAATCTATTTAAGAAATTCTACATTTTGTAAATGGCCACAAGCCCATAAGTACAATCCATAAAACTCCATCTGTGGTTTTCTGCATCTACATAAAACACTCTTGGCACTCAGGGCCAAGATGAGCTGTGCGTTAATACCATGCTATTCACACATTCCTTCCGCTCACCTCCCATTTTACATGCAGAACCATGACGTATTACATGAGGAGCCATCTCAGCGGTCCAGTGAAAAATACCACGCATTAAAATACAATATGCATGAAGCCAAATAAAAGAGTGATTTTCTTCTTAGGTGCCTCTACACTTCATGATGAGATCCTGGGGAATTACAGCTAAGCAGCAAAACTGAATTATTATATTTTCACAAACTGTTGCTCACTTATTAATTTTTTCCTAATAATTTTATTTGAAGTGTGTTAATGAGGTTGGTGAGCCTTGGTCCAGATGGAATAGAAAGGGAAGGTGAAAATAATGCAATGCCAAATTAGACAATAAATGGAGAAGGGTCAATATGACTATCGGGAGTTTGACCTGTGTTTAAATTCAGTGGGCAAAAACTTCTTTTTCATGATTTTGTATGTCCATTCCAAACCATTAGACCGCAATTCATAATGCACAACGTATTCTCAGCACTACCACAAGGGGCACTAGTGGGCACTATTACGCTTTTGCAGGGGCGGACTTACCATTAGGCAAAGGTAGGCGTCTGCCTTGGGCCCCGAAAAACAAGGGGCCCCTAAAATGGATTTATATATATATAAGCCCTTGTTTAAGCGTGGAAAGCGCAGCCGCGTCACTTCCTCCTTCTTTTGCAAGCGTTCGGGAGTTCGCGCTTCTGTTGTGTCTGTCGTTGCTATGCGTAGTTTTCTTACAATGTTTACACATTGTTTGTATCTTGTGTGTTATTCTTGCGCCCAAAACCAAAATGTTTCCACACAAACGATTTGAAAGTGGCGGGGCATCTTCAATAATAATTTCACCCTCACACTAATAGCACGACGAGACAACTTTTCACCTCGACGAGAAATCCCGTCACGTTTAGTGGTACGAGATCTCGTCACACCCCTAATATATATATAGCCTATATATATATATATATATATATATATATATATATGTGTGTGTAGAAAACGCAGGGAGATATGATTTCCGCGATGCAGAAATCGCGGAATGTATTCATAAAAAGGGATTTAATGTGTAAAGCGGAATGTCACGGAATGAATGGCGCAGGCACACGATTTACTACTGGACGCTCGCGGTGCTCGTCTTAATTTATTCAGAGACACAAAACATGCATGATTCATATTTCAATAGTATTTTTGCCATTTAATATGAAAAAAAAAGGTCTTTAAGGCAACCCGTCAAATTAGAAATGTGGTTATACTCCTTAACAGTACAATGTATGTCTAATTTTAACAATAAACCTCTGTGAAGCACTTTGAATGTACCAAAATTAAAGTTTTTTTAACATTGGAATAAAAGATAAACGTTTTATGCATTTGATTAATAGTAAAATTAAAATACATAAAAAGAAACACTTCACATAAAACACTTCATTTTTGGTTGAAATAATTCTTTAGCATGTAATTGTACAATTTAATTCAGTTTAATTTCAAATTGCAATTAAAATAAGTAAAAAAAAATATTTTAAAGTTTAGAATTAGACAGCCCTGCGTTGTGTAAACAATTGTACAGTGAAAATTACCCCAAATACCACCTAGTGTCCAATCTACTCTAATACTGTTATAACCTGCATGTGAACAAGGGATCTACAATATGAAGAAAACGTCTCGGTTACGACTGTAACCTGGGTTCCCTGAGAGGGAACGAGACGCTGCGTCGAAAGTTTGACGCAATGGGAACGCTTCGCGTGAGTGCGTCATGAAGCACATGTGAAATCCGTCCAATGGCGTGACTCGACGTCAGAGGCGGGTGACGTCACGACCAGGAAATTATAAAGCACGCTGAAATCGGCGAAACGCCAGCTTCGCAAAGTCTGAAGTCGTCGCTGATAGGCGTGCAGGCAGTATGGCAGGGCGACGCAGCGTCTCGTTCCCTCTCAGGGAACCCAGGTTACAGTCGTAACCGAGACGTTCCCTTTCTAGGGAACTTCGAGCTGCGTCGAAAGTTTGACGCAATGGGAACGCTAATACCCACGTCGCCATAGTGACAAATGCCTAACATTGTGAAACATAAGCCACTAGGAGGAGAGTACCCCAGCTCCAGTGGAGCTCAGGTCAAGATCATAAAACCTCACAAATGTGTGCGGCGAGGACCAGCCGGCCGCATCACAAACGTCTAATAAAGATACTCCGGAGAGAAGAGCTTTAGAGGCAGCCATACTACGGGTAGAATGGGCACGAACTGCTAGAGGGGACGGCAGTCCGGCCGACTCATACGAAAGTGAAATAGCCTCGACTATCCACTTACTCATCTTCTGCTTAGATGCTGGGGACCCTGAGTTAGGGGCCCCAAAACAAACGAACAACTGTTCCGTCTTACGCCACAGGGCAGCTCTGTGGACATACGCATCCAACGCCCGGACTGGGCAAAGCAGGTTGTTGCGTTCCTGGTCAGGATCCCGGAAGGGAGGAGGACAGAAAGCCTGCAGCACTATAGATCTGGCCACATTGGTAGGCACCTTAGGAACATAGCCTGGCCTTGGGTGGAGAAAAGCTTTCACCATCCCGGGCGCAAACTCCAAGCATGACGGGGCCACCGACAAAGCTTGCAAATCTCCTATCCTCTTAAGAGAAGTGATAGCTAGGAGAAATAGAGTCTTAAGGGTCAGGAACTTGACAGACACCTCCTCTAAGGGTTCGAATGGTGCCAGGGTAAGACCTTGGAGGACCAAGGACAAATCCCACGGTGGCAACCGTGAGCGTACTGCAGGTCTCAGCCTCAAGGAGCCACGAAGGAAGCGAGTAACTAATGGGTCTCTCCCTAAGGATAACCCACCCAAAGGAATGTGGTAAGCCGCTATGGCCGCCACATAGACCTTCAAAGTGGAGGGAGCCAGCCCTGCAGTGAATTTCTCTTGAAGGAACTCAAGTACTGGACCAACCGGGCAGCTAACAGGGTCCAACTGACGACCACTGCACCAGGAAACAAATAATTTCCATTTTAAAGCATACAGCTTCCTCGTGGATGGAGCTCTGGAGTGAAGGATGGTGCTGACGACCTCAGTCGACAGACCCGAGTCTATGAGCTGGGCCCCCTCAGAGGCCAAGCCCACAGCTTCCACAGTTCCGGGCGGGGGTGAAAAATCGAGCCCCCCCCCTGGGACAACAGATCCCTCCTGACGGGAATCTCCCAAGGAGAACCGTCTAGTAGGGCCACTATATCGGAGAACCATACCCTGCCCGGCCAGCGCGGGGCGACTAATATGAGCCGAACTTGGTCCCGGCGAACTCTCTCTAGAACTCCTGGGAGCAGAGCGACTGGGGGAAAAGCGTACAGACGCAGCCTCGGCCACGTCTGCACCATAGCATCCAGCCCTAGTGGAGCTGGATGCGTGAGGGAAAACCAAAGTGGGCAGTGAGACGTCTCTCGAGACGCAAACAAATCCACTTGTGCCTGGCCAAACTCCCTCCATATCTGCTCCACCACCTCGGGGTGGAGCCTCCATTCCCCTGGCCTCAGCCCTTGCCTCGACAGGACGTCTGCCCCCAAATTTTGGGCCCCAGGGATATAAGCTGCCCTGAGGGAGAGCAGTTTCCCTTGGGCCCACAGGAGGATCTGGTGAGCCAGTCTGCAGAGTGGACGCGAGCGCAGACCCCCCTGATGATTTATATAGGCGACCACCGATGGGTTGTCTGACTGGACAAGCACATGGTGGCCCCTGAGGTCTGGGAGGAAATTCCTTAGAGCAAGAAGGACTGCCAACATCTCCAGGCGATTGATGTGCCAGGAGAGATGGTGCCCTCTCCACAGCCCCTGAGTTGAGCGGCCCTCTAGGACCGCTCCCCAGCCCGTGAGGGAAGCATCCGTCGTTAGCATCTTGCGACGGCACGGAGCTCCCAACACGGGTCCTTGGGACAGGAACCAAGGTTTCTTCCACATAATCAGAGCCCGTAGGCATCGCCGCGTGACTTTGATCATGCGAAAAGGATTTCCCCTCGGAGAAAACCCCTTGGTCCTGAGCCACCACTGCAAAGGTCTCATGTACAGCAGGCCAAAAGGTATCACGTTGGACGCTGCTGCCATCAGACCTAACAGTCTCTGAAACTGTTTCACAGTGAGTGACTGGCCTAGCTTTATCCGGTTTACGGTGGAAAGGATTGATTCTATGCGAGCAGGAGACAGACGCGCCTGCATCGCAACAGAATCCCAAACCACGCCCAGAAAAGTGGTGCTCTGAGCTGGAGACAACACACTTTTCTTTGCGTTTAACCTTAACCCCAACATTTCCATGTGAGCGAGAACGACATCTCGATGCCGAATCGCTCCCTGACGTGACTGCGCTAAAATCAACCAATCGTCGATATAGTTGAGAATGCGTATGCCCTGTAGCCGTAGCGGAGCTAGCGCTGCGTCCACACATTTGGTGAAAGTGCGGGGTGATAGTGCTAGGCCGAAAGGAAGAACTCGATACTGGTAAGCTTCGCCCCCGAAAGCGAACCTCAGGAACTTCCTGTGTTGTGGAAGGATGGATATATGGAAGTAAGCGTCCTTGAGATCTATCGTGACAAACCAGTCCTCGGACCTGATTTGTGACACGATCTGCCTTAGTGTTAGCATCTTGAATTTGAGCTTCATTACTGACATATTCAGATGTCGCAGATCTAAGATGGGACGCAACCCCCCATCCTTCTTTGGAACGATAAAATACCGGCTGTAAAACCCGGCCTCCCTGTCTGGAGGGAGTACATATTCTATGGCTCCCTTTCCCAGCAGGGTTTTTACCTCTTGTTCCATTACCAGAGCCTGCTCTGGGCCCACCAACGTGGGTAGGACCCCCATAAATCTGGGCGGGCGAGACCCGAACTGAATGGTATAACCCTTTTCGACCGTACGCAGGACCCACTGAGAAATATTTGGCAGTAGCTTCCACGCTGTCAAAAACTCTACTAGGGGGACCAGCCTCTCGAGACTGGCCTCTGGTGTAACTTGAACGGCCAGTCTGGTGCCCTGAAACTGACCAGGGACCACCAGAACTGACTGCTTTGAGACCCTCCTTAGAGGGGGCGCGCAGCCCAGTGCCGCTACATTTCTGGGCGGACACTGAGCTACTCGCCTGCTGAGGACCGCTGCGCCCTGAAGCACCAGAGGTGGCAGGGTTGGCAGAGCGGCCCCCTGGGGGCACCGAGAGAAGTGGGCACCGTAAGCAGAGGTGAACACCACTTCCCTGCGGAGGGGCTTGCCCTCGGGGACCTGACACCCCTGGCGTCAGGACCTCTTCCCCGCAGCCTTCCTAGCAGTAATGACAGCCCTCAGGTCCGTCTTACCCTTGGAAGGCTGGGGCTGAGCGTGCTGGCTCGGTCCCCTTTCTCTTTGGGGGGGAGCTCGAGCAGCCACGCTCTGTTTTTGTGTGGCACGATGTGAGGAGCTAGCTTTAGATGTTTGGGGCTGTTGTTTAGGGACAGCCCCGGAGAACTGGGGGCGGCGGGGGAGGAGCTTTTGAAAAGCAGCATTCTGTTTATTAGATTCCTGAAACCTCTCGACCACATTATTTACGGCGTCGCCGAAGAGGCCAGGATGTGAAACAGGGGAATCCATCAGAAAATTCTTCTCCTTCTCCTTTATATCACACAGGTTGAGCCACAGGTGCCTCTCCGTGGCCACCAGGGCTGCCATAGAGCGGCCGATAGATCTGGCCGTCTCCTTGGTGGCACGGAGAGATAAATCTGTGGCCCGGCGAAGTTCACTGACCGCCTCTGGACTAATACCCCCGCCCTCAACCAGCTCTCCTAACAATTCTGCCTGGTAGGCCTGCAGGACACCCATAGTATGGAGGCATGCTGCGGCCTGACCAGACGCTTCATAAGCTCTGCCCACCAAAGCGGATGTCTGTCTTGTAGGTTTGGTGGGCAATGTCGGGGCCTTCAGAGCCGACGCCGACTGGGGAGAGAGATAACTCGCAAGCGTCTCCTCCACCTTAGGCATCGACCCATAACCGTGCTCCTTTAGACCAACTATAGATGCATAGTGAGATAACTGGGGACTATGCACTCTATAGGAGGCCGGTTTCTTCCATGATCTCGACACCTCGGTGTGGAGATCAGGAAAAAACGGAAGGCCCCGACGCAGAGGTTGCGCTCGTGACGGGAGAAAGCGTTCGTCCAGTTTGCTTTTAGGACAAACCTCCTGCCTCTCTGCTGGCCAGTTTATATTTAATTTGGCAACAGCACGAGTCACAACCTCTGTGAGCTCCTCATATGCAAGAGATGATGGCGAGTCATCTCCTGCATCGGTGCTCTCTACATCCAACTCCTCAGAGCTGGATATATGAAGCACCGGCGCTTCACCCAGAGTGGAAGGAACCGCAGAGCGTGCTTCCGAACACTGGGATAAAACGCTGGACCTAGCAGGTGAGGGCTGAGATAAGGCTAGGCCCGTCTCAAACCCCTCTGTTAGATCCATTTGCGATCCCCAAGATTTAGATCGCCGCTGTGCCTCAGCAGCAGCGGGACCCGCACCAAGGGGACCGCGAGCCTGGGCAGCTTCATCAAACACTGCCAGGCGGGTACGGAGCGTACGCAATGGTAGCTGTTCACAATGTACACAGCCAGCACCCTCGAATGCTGACTGTGCATGCTCCGCACCCAAACAAACAACACATAGAGTGTGTGTATCCCCACCCGTGATATAACGAGGGCAGGGAGGAACACACACTCTAAATTGCTGCTGGTTAGCCATAATATATATATATATAGACAGACAACACCAAATAAGACAGACTGTTTCACATAAAGCGCGACTGAAGACACAGAAGCTGGCGTTTCGCCGATTTCAGCGTGCTTTATAATTTCCTGGTCGTGACGTCACCCGCCTCTGACGTCGAGTCACGCCATTGGACGGATTTCACATGTGCTTCATGACGCACTCACGCGAAGCGTTCCCATTGCGTCAAACTTTCGACGCAGCTCGAAGTTCCCTAGAAAGGGAACCATTATAACATGCAGGGTTGGGGAGTAATGAAATACAAGTAACTTAGTTACGCATTTAAAATACAAAATTTGAGTGACTGTATTTCATTTTAAATGGGTGGTAATCAGATTACAGTTACATCTGAAAAGTGTTTTAGATTACCAAAGTGATTACTTTTAACTTGGTGATTCTCTGACTCTGACCGTCTGAAAAAGAGGAGTTCAGTTTCATCAACATTTTAATACTTTTAAGAGGATCATAGAAATGCTGTTATTTTTATTTAGTACTGTCCTGAACAAGACAAAATGTACTGTCCTGTCATGACCTGGATGTTTTGTGATAGTTGTTTGTGAGTCATTTTATAATTCACTCGTCACTGCAACTTTTTCTCACTATTTGTTTTTTTTCCCTCACAATTGTGAGTTTGTGTTTCACAATTCTGACTTTTTTTTCTCAGAATTGTGAGATTTAAACTCACAACTGCAAGTTATAAAGTCAGAATTGGGAGATATAGACTTGCAATACTGACTTTTTTTTTGCAATTGTTAATTAAGTATGTGAGTTTATATCTCATAATTCTGACTTTTCTCAATATTGCGAGTTTATATCTCATAATTCTGACTTTATAACTCACAATTTCAACTTTATATCACACTATTCTGAGGGAAAAAGTCAGAATTGTGAGATAAAAACTTACAATTCCCTGTTTTGTGTTTGTTCCACACTTATTAGTATTCCAAAGTATTCTAAAGTATTTAGATTAAGTTACTAAACTTGAGTAATGTAACTAAATATGTTACAAATGACTTTTTAAAGCATGTATTTTGTAATCTGTAGTGAAATACATTTTAAAAGTAACATACCCAGCTCTGACAACGTGTACATGGAAAATCGAAAAAAAAAAAAAAAAAAACACAACTATGGGACACGCCTGTACAGCAGCAAGCGCCACAATAGTAAAAGAAACCTCAAGTTTAAATGTGTGCAATTAGGGCCCCATTCTTGTATTTTGCCTGAGGCCCCCAAATCACTAAATCCGCCCCTGCGCTTTTGCATGCGTTTTTATGTTATACTAACATAACATAAAAACGCATGTTAACTGCTGTATGTTCAAAGCGAACTCTTACAAAGCAAAAATGTTTGTGTGTTTGCATATACTTAAGTGTATTTGTGCTCTATGTTTCTGGCTTAATTATATATTTTGTATTTTCTTGTATATTTTTGTATTTTTTGAAATTCTCTATTCACAGTCTGTCTCAAAGTCAAAGCCCGATATTTTTTGCTTTCGCATCCAAATACATAGTGTTTCTGCGAAATGACGAGAACACTACAATTCACTGAAGCCTCGCCTTCTCTTGAAGGCGTATGCCTTTGGGCGGTCATTACACTAATATGTCACATTGTGACGTAGAAGTTTGAAGAAGTAATATATGGACTTCAATAGAGGTATTTTAGGCAGGTCTGGATCAGAGTTCTTTGTTAGAATAAATCCCTTTGTGGGAGACTATGAGCTTTGAATTCCCTGCCGGTACTGAGACTCGAACCCAAAACCTCTGATTCACTAACCATTAGGCCACAACTGCACTCAAGAATGAGTGAGAGAATGCTACCAGTCCTTTAGTAATAAACAGATGAAGTTAAGTGATTTATTAATATGAGAGAGGGATAGAAATTTCGTGAGAGAGGCATGCAGGGGGGTGACAACAGAGTGAAGCAATATTGACCAATTGAGCAGGTTTGATCCTGTTCAAGTGCTGCTCTTGGTTAATGGCTGTATTGATTGGTCTCCACGCTGCTCTAATGAGTTGCTGTTTCTGAAGGAGCTGTTGGCCTAAATTGAGTAGTCGCCGCTCCACTTATCTGATGTAAAGCTCCACCCAGACCTTTTATTTACACCAGAAGCCAGTGTAAATGACTAACACCTTCAGACCATGACCAACAAACCTACACCCACTCATAAGGGACAAAAGAAAATGGACACTTTTCACATTTCCGGGGTTCTGAGAAGCAGAAGTTGGGTGAGTGTAGGAGACGACACCAAATATATTTTTTGTATTTGCATTCGCTCTAAAAGCAAAGGAAAAAATCTGCAATATCATTTCCACGACTTTCCAAAGGAGAGAGAAATAAATATTTTACTGTATTGTGCATTATTTAAAAAAAAAAAAATGAAAATATTCAAAACTTTACTATTTGTGACGTTGATAACTGTGGTACTTAAATTAATTATTATTAAATTCAACAATGTTTTATCAATATGTGTATGTCTTGAATAAATTATATAACTTAGTATACTAACTATACTTAGCACAACTATAGATGAAAGATGTTTAGTTAAATAGTCAGTTTTTCATAATTATCAATTTTTGCATTAATTACAATTAGTAATTATGGATTAAAAAATGCTGCTTAATTTCTTTCCTTTTTCAAAAATTCATTATAAGTGGGTGTATGAGTCTGTATCGAACTCACTAAATTTTAGAACAGACAGTAAATTGTTGCATGTTTACAAACATATAAATCACGTTAAAGTCACCAAAAAAATCAAAATGGACAATCCTTGTTTTTTGTGGAATACTGCCGTATTTTTGATAAATGATTTATCTATTCCAATTCCTGATGGACAAAATCAAGCCCCGGCCTACATTTTTGTCTTGTTCGAGAATCTGTTGAGAACCTGGATATATGGCACAATAGGGAAGAAAAGGCTATCACAACTTCCCTTTCATGTCGACTTTAAGTGGGGTAATACTGCTGCATTTCCTGTCATTAATCACGTAGCTATTTAAAAGTGCTGTCCTGTGCAGAACATTTTTTATTGTAGCTCAGTGCACAGACTAAAAGGTTCTAAAAGGTTCAAAAAGACAGTGCAAAGCAACGGAAGTCATTTATTTTGAATGAGAGTTGGCGATTTTAGGTGATGTAAGCAACAAAAACTTTATGCAAATCTGTAGTAACACGATTAGGAAATCACAAAAACGAGGGTAAATTTAGACAGTGTTTCTCTGAAAACTATCCCTCCCATCGAGTATGAACGCCTACTACCCACAGTACAGCGACTTGACGACCACCAGTGATTTAATTGCTGTCAGTGTGAACGCCCTTTAATGTCTCTCTTCCAAAACACTGAATTTTGTAATGCAAATTCCTGTCAAAAAAAGCCATGCTTAACTATGCCCCCCCCCCCCCCCCCCCAAAAAAAAAAAAAAAAAACACTAGGCATGTACAATCAGAAAATCTCAAAGTTGAAAACAAGAATCTTTCTGAATTATATAAAACATGGCACCACGATATGCCCGTCTGACAAATAAACAGCTCTGTGGCTCTGGAACAGGGTACCATTCTCCCAAATCTACTAATACATTCCAGCTCTGGCTGTTTATTATAGTGAGAATACTTGTTAACGACATGCAACATCAGCAAACAGTCAGCTCTTCTGGACGGTTCGTGGAGGGGTGGAGTGGAGAGAGATCAGAAGATCTCACTTGTGGAATGGCACACAGCAGTAACGCTTGGAAGGAAACATTACAACTCGACAGAAAATATACAC